>JARHVA010001383.1:727500-1475000 GCA_037957365.1 Torreya grandis | reverse complement strand
CAGTTAGACAGTGATCGATGTCAGCCAGGCAGGAACCGACGTCGGTCAGGTAGAACCAGCGTCGGCTAGTAATAGGCCTGGAAGTGACCGAGGTCGGTCACTGTCAGAGAATTTGGGCAGACAGCGTGTTGTGAATGAGTCTCAGACACCCATAAAGAGGTCAGAAAGGGTAAGTAAACCTCCAATTTGATATTCCCCTTCATTATTCTATTTATTGCTTACTGATGGTGGAGAACCAGAGAGTTTTGATGAAGCAATACAGGTGGAATCCAAGAATCAATGGGAGCTAGGCATGAATGAGGAGATTGATTCCTTGAGAGAGAACTAAACATGGGATTTGGTTGAGTTGCCAGCAGGAAAGAAGACACTGAAGAATAGATGGATCTACAGATTGAAAGAAGGTGAGAATGGACAGATGAGATATAAGGCCAGGTTGGTAGTGAAAGGATTTGCACAAAAACCAGGTATTGATTTTGGTGAGATTTTTTCTCCTGTTGTTAAAATGACTTCTATACGGACTGTACTGTCTTTAGTTGCTATTGAGGATTTGCATCTTGAGTAGCTTGATGTTAAGACAGCATTTCTTCATGGAGATTTGGATGAAGAAATATATATGGAACAGCCGGAAGGATTTGAGGTCAAAGGTAAGGAGAAGCTAGTGTGCAGATTGAAGAAAAGCTTGTATGGCCTCAAGCAAGCTCCTAGACAGTGGTATTTGAGATTTGACAGGTTTATGATTGAGCATGGCTACAGTAGGTGTCAATCTGACCATTGTGTGTATTTTAACAGATTGGATAATGGTAGATATATTATTCTGTTATTGTATGTAGATGATATGTTGGTTGCAGAATCACACATGCAGGATATCTCTGAGCTTAAGGTGAAATTAGCTCACACATTTGCCATGAAGGATTTGGGAGCAGCAAAGAAAATCCTTGGCATGAGCATTAAGAGAGACAGGAAAAATCACAGGTTGATTTTGTCACAAGAGGATTATGTGAACAAGGTGTTGAAATGGTTCAATATGCAGGATGCAAAACTGGTAAGCACACCTCTGGCTGGACATTTTAAATTGATTAAAAAAAAATGTCCTAATTCATATGATGAGGTAGAGTACATGAGTATAGTTCCATATGCTTCCACAGTAGCGAGTTTAATGTATGCAATGGTATGTACTAGACCAGATATTGCCCAAGCAGTGGGAGTTGTAAGTAAGTATATGGTCGGTTCCTTCCTGATCGATGTCAGTCTCTGTGTTTTCCTATCTATGATTAATTTTTCCCACGAGCTCATTTTGGACCGTCACCTCATCCAATTCTCCATTGCTTTGCCTAGATTGATTCAGCTTCTTGAGCTGATCACTGTACATCACTTTTTCATTGAAAACAACATCACGGCTCCTAAATGCAGAATTAAACCAGAAAGATAAGTAACTAGAATCAGAAATAGCAAAGATCAAGAGATACAAGAAACCACCCTAAAAACTTGTATTAAACTCTTTACAGAAGGAATACAATTGAAGAAACTTCTTTTCTTCCACACCTCTCTCAAATGTATAGATCTCTTTCCATATCTCTTTCCCTCAAGAGCTCTCTCTCTCAATTACAATCAATTCCAACAACCTAGAATGATACACATATACAATCTTGTACTATTCAAATCAACACTCTACAATAAGCTATGAAGATCTAATCCTATATATAATAATTAGGAAACATGAGCATACAATTATAGCCATTAGATGCACCTCCTAATCAAGGGCTCTAAATAGTCTTACTTAAAATAGAGATGCGAACTTAAGACTATCACTTAATCCTACCATGCAAACATTCTGTTTTGTCCACGAAAATAGCCTTCTGGATGCACAGGTGACCGACGTCGATCCCTGCCTATCTGCACCTGACCGATGTCGACTGAACATAACCGACACCAGCATCTCCCAGTCGACTCCTAACCGACGTCAGTGACTGTGTAACACCTGCAACTTGCACACTCACTCATTTGGTGAAGCTTTTAGCTCCACACCTTAACAAAGAGGATTTTGATCTGTAAGATCAAAATAGTTCAAATGTTGTCCCAAAAATGAGTGATATTTTTGGGGGACAATATCTAGCTCCAGTTGAGGAACTTCCTTCAGTTGAAGACTTGGAACAGCTGAGGGGAGTAGAAACCAAAATCTCCAGTGCCTTAAAGTGTGCCATTGGGCTATGGAGTCATGCTACCCAAAAAAAAGGCTCCAAAAAATGAAAATGAAAAGCACAAAATAGAACTAAAGACTATACAAATATACATATGTATAGATGATCTTATCTGATGCCTCAAGATTTGAAGTGCTTCAGATGCCACCCTCTATGAGATAGTGAAAATGGTGTGCCATCCTGATAAACTAGCAGAAAATTATTTTGTCCCCAGAATCGGTGATGGGTGAATGGAACTCTCTACCAGGAAACTAATTTTCTATGTCCTCCCTTTGGTTTTCTCCTCTTTCCCCACAGCAAGACTTGACTATTAATCTGAAAACCATGAATCTTTGCTCTCTTGGCAAAAATTTGCTTTTCTTGATTTTGATGTGTAGCAGCATGGTCTAGTACCATAATTTGTTGTTCTGATAGCTCAACCCAGCACATGTCTTGATTGTCCCCCTAAGATATCTCAGATTCTTCTTCATTTGGAAGGGGAGGTTCTTCTGCACTTATGCTGCACTCCACCAATTCTTCTGCTATTTCATCCCTGCCTGAAGACTCAAACAAAATTTAGGCTGCAGGGGCCACCATTTGGGTCTTGACACATTTGACATGATCAATTATGTCAAATGGCTAGATTGAACTAGGCACAGGGGATGGGAGTTCTTCCTTTTGGTTTATGGGAGGGGTGGGGGGACTAGCCTGCAAATTTGAAGTAAAAGGTGCAGAAATGCTTGGGATACTTACCTTCTTGGCAATCACTAGGTCTTTTGACTGGAAAGGAAGAGGGGCTCTCTACTCAATAATTGAAATTGTTGGTTAGGGTCACTCCTCTGTCTTCTCTTTATCGACCTGCTGGGCTGACTAATTCTCAAACCTAGTGAATATTGCGTATGATTCTTCAACTGCTTTGTCTTCACTTCTAGGTTCATCCTGAAAATTTAGGAAACCAATGTGGGAGTCACCAGTTGATTCTTCTTGATCCTCCATGAAGAGACCAGCATCATTTTCTTGCTCAAACTTAGGTTGGAAATAGGAAACATGTTCTGTTTCCAGATATCCCACTGCTAAGTTGGTTGGAGGTGCTTCAAGGGCAAGGTTCCTTTGTGGGGGAGGAAGACAATTTGGTTGCCATTGACTTCTAGTAGTGTTGCCTTGATATGGCTGATTGGGGAATGTCCTCATTGGTATATCTCTATATAGAGGAGCAAAGACATACCTTGTGCCATTTGCCTTTTCAAGGCTAACAATTCATTTGCCAGCTTTTACACCATTGGGTCAGTGGTGACTGTGGGTGAGTATTCAGAAGATGAAGAGGGTTTGCCTCTATTTAAGTCTCTTCTTATCTTTTCTACCAAAATAAGGTCATCTTCTAGCTCAGTAACCAAGTCTTGAGCAGCCTCAAGGTCTATGTGTCTAGCCCGTTTCAAAAGAAAACTCACTTCAGGTAGCTGTGAGTTGATTAAGGAACACATGAGATTCTGAGGTGTCGGCTGGGTGATCATGGGAATCATGTGCCTCAGCTTGTTGAATATGGAAATGAAGTCCCTCATAGGCTCATGAGGTTCTTTCTTCATTTGAGTGAGTTGGGCCAGTAAAGCATGTGCATCCTCTATAGGCTTGAACCTGGCTTCAAACTTGGCTTTGAGTGTATCCTAGTCAGTCACTGATCCAGCTTACAGATGGTAGAACCAGTCTGTAGTAGTGCCTTGTAGTGTTTCCATGAACAACTTGACTGCTATGTCTTTAAATTCCACCCCTATTACACCACAAGCTATGCTGAAAGCTGTGATGTGTTCATTAGGATGAACTTTCCCATCACCAAAGAATTTGGGGAAATTTTTCCTTGAACTATGTGAAAGCTCATGCAAAGGTGGAGTCAAGTTGAGTCGGCCAAAAGAGTTATCCCAGGGGCCTTGAACTTCCATGATTTAATTATAAAAAATAGGAATAACAAATATGGGTGGAGTGGCCAGATTACAAAACAAAAATGGAAAAGAACTGGCCCTGCTTTAGCTTGAGGCTTGAGGCTTCAAACTGCGCATTCTTTCCCAGCAGCTCTGGTTTTGCAGACCAGATAATATAACAGAGATGGAGGAAGATGGTAAGGCTATAATGATAATGGGTAAGATATGGAATGGATTTGCCAGACTATGTAATGGATAAGGGTAGGAACTGCTTCAATCTAAAAATTGAGGTTTCAGACTGCACGTTCATCCCCAGCAGAGTCGCCAAAACGTTGTTGGGTGAATATTTTTTCGTCAACTAACTTATGATAAAATGGGTATATCAACCACAGCACAAGGAGATTTATGCCACAAAAAGTGTGGGTTTACCACATCTGGATGAGGTAAATCTCTCCTCTCATCAAGGGGAGGTTCCCTATGAATATTTATATGCTAATTGTATATATATATGTAAGCAGAAAATAACACTCGGGGTAGTATAACAGAATCCACCTCTCTTTTTTTAGAGATGATGTCCAAGGAACAAGAGAGAGAAATCTTGGTCGTTGGCTAAGAACATTCCTCTTATTTCAAGAATGGTATCTAGCCTAGAGTATAAATTCTCCTAAAGTAGGTAACAAAGTCTACAAGGAAGCCTACATAAGCACAAAGTCTTCTGTTGTCTCCTTCACTGATTTAGAATATGCGTAATCGTAGAGTGAAACAAAGCACAAAGTCTTCACCTAAAACTACAAAGGATAAAAGGATCACCAAGATAAAAGTAGCTCAAAGTCTTTCTTTTATCTTTTAGAAATGTCCTCAGATAATATCAACACACACACTTTGCTTATTAAATCAAACAGATAAGAGATTATCAGGAAAGAGGACATAAGAACAATTTTCTAAGTAACACAAATTACTTCAACACAAAGTCTAAAATAAACCTGTTTCTCAATCATTCAATGAAATATGATTTACAAGTTGAGCACAAATTCTCAAGAAGTGTCTCATTTTCATCAGAGCTTTTGCTCTCAATTATCAAAGATACTTTTACAAAAGAGGTCCCCTCTATATATAGGGAGAAACCTTCAAAATTAGAAAAAGATTAAAAGTTTGAAAACCTAATCAAAGATGAGTCAGCATTGACTTTGGAATACTTTCCATATTTTTCACATGTAATTACATATTAAAAAATTACACGTGAAAATGTCCCAAGTCAATTACAAAGTGCATTTTGAATAAAGCATGGAATAACAGCTTCAATCTTTATTTTTCAGTCTTCTTCATTGTCTTCAACTTCTTCAGAGAAACTTTAGTGAGAATCATGATTGTGAAATTAGGGGAAAAATTAGCAATCTGGGAAAATTGCACATTTGATAATCACGATTAGGGAAATGCGCTTGAAAAGGCTGAGGTGAGAGCAGTTCAAAAAGTGGAAGAAAAGGGGAGCAGGCGCAAAAAATAGGAAAAATGAGAATTTCCCAAAGTTTGGAAAAATGGGGAGAAGGTATGTAGGGGTGGCAAAAATCGCTGCCCTTGCATATTAGAGAAGTTCTTGTGCATAGGCGGCAAAAATTGCCACCTGTGCACATCAGGGAGAAAGTATGTGTCGGTGGAAAAAATTGCCGCTGATGCATGTTGAAGAAGAACATGTAAGGGCGGCAGAAATCGCCACTCTTGCACCTAGAGGAGAGGAAACGGTGATGCATGGGCGGCAAAAATTGCCGCTCCTACATAAAAGAGACCAAAAGATACAAACACTTGTCACGTTCTGCTGAATCATAACAGGAAATGTGACGTATTTTGCTGCACTTTGTCTTTTTCCATCAGGCACTTTTCTATGGGCTTTTCTCTTCAGTCGGGCTTTTCTTTTGCTTTCTGCTTTTGTTTTTTTCCAGCTTTATCTCTTCCTGCTATGATTTGAGCTATCAGGCTATCTTTTCAGGTAGTCGCTTGGTTCTTCCTTCAAGTTTCGTGCTTTATTTGAATTTCAATGGATATTCCCTTACCTTAAATTTGACGTCTATGGGGATGTCATTGGTTGACTGTTGCTTGAACCATGTTGAACCTTGAACCCGTTGAGCCTCTGAAAGTTCATCAATTCATTGGTTCATTCTATCTCTTTGTTTTATCACTCCTTGGTTCAATCGCTTCTTCACTCCTTGGTTGAACCATCCATTGAACCACTTGTGTGCCACTTTTCCTTTGACTGAGGCCGATTTTGAGCTTTTGAACCAATGTTGCCTGCCCTCCGCAAGGGTACTTGCCTTTTTCACCTCGGGGCAGCCCCTTGAACCTTTCGATTGAACTAACTTTGGTTCAATGGTTCAACGGTTCATTCTTCGTTATTTGGCAAAGTCCTTTGTTCTTTTGCACCAAGCGCATTGATCCAACTTGGTCATTGAACCCATTGAACCTTTGAACCAAAGTGGTTCAAAGTTTAATGATTCAAGCCTAATTCCTTTATCATTTTCTGATTGAAATCCTTTTGATTGAACCGAGGCGTTGAACCAATCCTAGAAATGACTAAGTGTTAGAAGCTTGTTCTTTTGACTGAACTTGCCTGCAGAAGCTTTTTTAACCCGTTGAACCTGCTAATCTCAAGCATGTTGAGTCCATAGAAACATATCTATAGAGTCCATAGATTTCTAAGAAAGCTTTTAAAAATGAAGAACCTGAATGCTCAGAACAATTTTTTAAAGGGGAAGAGAGGATTTTGATCTGTAGGACCAAAATAGTTCAAATGTTGTCCCAAAAATGTGTGATATTTTTGGGGGACAACACAATCCATACCCACCAGTTCATAACCATAGAAGGTAAAGTGTAAGCTTTCCACCAGGCATCAATCTACATTTCTTTCATTAAAGTGTAAGACATGGAGCATGGTGACCTGACTAGATGATCCTAAGGTGCCCCAGATCATAAGCTCATGTAACCTACCACAGATGGGGATGAATGAAAAATAATTTTACTAGGTAATTATTACCAACATGGTTAATTACTTATAAAATAGAGAGGAGGAAAAGGAATTATTATTTTTGAAATTTATGTGTATGGTCCAAGAGCACAAAAAGATTCTTTTGAATCTATGGGTGGACCTACTATCATGCCCTACATCTATCATCATCGACACTATGTGGGAAGAACCAGAGTATCTATAGTGAAGGATTGACTTTTTATAGCATCAACCTTCTACTACCTTCATAACTAAGGATGTCTTTACACCCCTTCTACAAACCCCACCAAAGTCACTCATGTGTAGATATTGAACTAGGTGCAAAGTTAAGGTCTCACCTACTCTTGATGAATACACATTCGATCACCCAACCACTACATAAGAAACATAGCATGTTCCATATTCCAATTCACCACCACCCAAATGCATGTTGGTTACCCTTGGATGAAAGAAAACATAGTTTTCTAGCTCTATGGTCTAACCAAGAGATTCACCACCATCACCACAAGCTAATAAGGTCGAAGAGCTCACACTTGAGTAACCCATAGTAGAAGAATAATGAGACTTGAGGTAAGAATAAGTTCATGCATTAGAAAGGTTAGTTAGATAGGAGGAGAATAAATAGCACAAAAAGTAGACTCAACAATAACAATAAGCAAGTTGGTAAGTTGAAGAAGTCAAGGCTACACAAAAGGCCAAGGATGTAGAGGATGATCAATAGAAAGCCATTGAAGTGGATAAGAAGGCACAAGAAGCTTCTAATGTAGACAATCAAGAATAGGAGGTGCAAGTGAATAAAATTAAGGAAGTTGAGCTTTTTACCAAGGCTAAGGCATAAGAAGAAAAGCAAAAATAGGATACAATGGTGTAGGAAAATTAGGCCATTGATAATGCCACACGTTCACAATAGCAAGCTAAAGAAGTAGAAAAGAATAAGAAAGAACAAGAACATGAATCCTTATGCTAATGGTAGGCACAAACATAGGCACAAGCATAGCCTCAGGCTATGGCTGAACAAGCTAAGGCTACTACCCTGGAAGATCAAAATAAAGAAGAAGAAGAATGTGTGGAGAAGCTGTAAGTAGAGGAAGAACAAGCCAAACAACAAGATGCATAGGAAGAGCTAAAAAAGAGTAAAGGAGGAGGTTAAAAGAAAATAGGCTAAAAATGTTGCATAATAACTCAATCTTGTAGGAGAGGCCATGGTGCAACAATAGTAGGGACCTAAGCAACAATAAGAAGAAGTAGAGTAGCCAAAATAAGATGAAGAACCAACTGCATCTCAATCAGGTCCATAGCTCCTAGAATTGCCTTTGAGAGGCATGTGGCTATGGGACATCCTGACTATTAGTACTTGGTACACCACCTTCTCTCTCCCACTTGCAACTATGGCATGACCAGACCCTTCAGCGACTATAAGCACATTAGCAACACTCCCTCTCAAGTAGGAAGCATCATTGGATATCTCTATACTCTAATTGAAGAAAAAACTCGAGGGTGCAATGACATTTTAGGATTCCATTACATAGAAGGTAGGTTCTTTATAGCTATAAATGGATCAATCCAAGGTAGAGAATGTTGAGTTGAAGGTTCACTTGAATGAAGCTAAAAATCTTATCTAGGATGTTTGTCCTAAGTTGGTTACTTGAGAAATTAGGGACCAAGTCATGTTTGACCAACATAGACTCAAGACTCTAGTCTTTAAGTTGATCAAGGACTGGTACATAGCCCAGAAACTCCACATAGTCAGAACATGGGACAAGATGTAAAGACTAAGGTTGTGACCCTCATCACTTTACTATAGGAGTACCAAGGTATGTTAGATAATGCTACATTGTAAGCATAATAGGTTACACATATCTTGTTTGATTAGAAGTAGCAACTGGATAATTCCTTAGCAAGTTCTAGCATAGACTTAACCATGGATACCACCACCAAAGAAACCATGAATAGCCACACTACCATTGGAGAAGAGAAGGATGGAGAACTCCAAGATTCATTCAATGTCATGAACAACATGCATGATAACCTCCTCAACTGGCAGAGTCAAATTATACGCAATTCCTTTGTCGATATCTACGCTCAACATCATGCAGACAAGATGGATTAATTGAGTGGTGAGATTCAGACTAGGATCACCAATACCAAGGTAGCTAAGAGCATAACTAATGACATAGATCTTAAGCAACTCATTAGTTAACATACTCTATTGTGCACCCTACTATGGATGATCCAAGAAGTCATGTTGGACTAGAATTCTTACAAGACTGATCTAACTCCCTTCTCCAGTGAAGATACCCATATTATCAACACACCTACATACAAGTCAACTTCAGAGCTCTAGTAGATCATTGCTTGGTGCAAGGCTACATAGTCCAAGTCTAAGGACTCTTCTAGTCAGTCATCATCTACATCCATTCCACTTCCATCAAGTTAAGTATTGCGTAGAGTATGAATTTTTTCATAACTTGTAATAGGTTAAAATATGAATAGACTCTATTTTTGGTGCCAAGTATAAGAAGAATATGAGCAGTCATAGACTAAAAATGTCTATATATATTTATGTTTGTAAGAAGAAAAGAGTTCCACTTCTAAAGAAATCAATAGAGATTTATTTGGTTATGGTTACCTATGTGGTTTATTACTTTTTTCCTTGCATGCTTTCTCATGTTTAATGTTTGCTTACTTTTTGTCTAATTTAATCTAAATACACAATTTATGTTATTGAATCACTAGTTTTTATTACTTTTTACTCAATGCACGATAATTCATACTTGTTATGTTTCTATTTTCCAACCTTTTATATGATTTTGATATACTATCATGTGTACTAAAGTATAACTTGGATATCCTCATCCTTAGCATGTTATGATGCTTCAACAATCATTTCTAATAGAATCATCATTCCAAACCTCATTACCTACCCAGCCAACTATCCAAGCCAAGTTCCTAATTGAGATTGCATAATCACAACTTGATGAGATAGGGTCACTATCAAAGGACTAAAACCAAACATTAAAAGTGAGCTTGATCATCCTTTCATCCCTATCAGAAGTAAACCAACTAAAAAATGAGGGGAATACCAATGATATTGTGGAACAACTGAAGAAGACACGTGTGCACATATCCATCATGGATTTGTTGTGTACATATATCATCCACAAACACATCCTAAATGAGAATTTGAACCAATCCCTCGTGCTAGATGACATCACTCCAAATAAATTCCAAGCCATGGTGGGACACTTAGCCCCTGGCTAATGTCTCATCTTTGACTAAAGTGACATGTCATCCCTAGGCCCTTTGTATAATAACCTATTGTATAATGAAGTCAGTATAGCTAATTATAGAGTTAAACGTGTCCTTGTAGACAATGGTTTGGGTCTCAATATTATGTCATGAAGTTGGTCAAGCATATTGGATATACAATAGAGGACTTGTAGCTATATACCATTGTTATCAAGGCATATGATAACAAAGAATAGGAATCTCAAGGTACCATTAGTTTTCTAGTGGTCATCGGTCCATTGACCCATTATACTTTATGCCATGTTTTATACCTAAAACTATCTTAAAATTTATTATTGGACCGACCCTGGATTCATAAAATTGGGGTTATACCTTATACATTGCATTAGTGTATGAAATTTCCACATTTAGGAATGAAGGTAACTATATTAGTTGATCTTCAGCCATATCAATGTTCTAAATTATTTGAGGCTGAGTATAAAATCTATAACTACCAATTTGGCATGAATCATATACCTAAAGCAGATGGAGAAAGACAAAAATGGAAAATCCATTGAATCAATCCTAGAAGCTAATGACATTGACCCAGACAGCTTAGCCTCCACCTCAGCCATGCCTCTACCAGACATTTCTAACCATTTATATATAACTGACAAAGGTCTTAGACAATACATTATCCATAATGCATTCCATATTGCTAAATTGCCTAGAAATCCAAAAGCTTATGGAAGACCTAAGGCCAAAACTAATTATAAGGAGTGGAAAACCAAAGGAAAATATCTTCTGAATAAGCCCATTATTTTCAAACTAGCGTCTAGCCTAGAATAGGACCCCTTATCAAAATATGATTCATGGCTCTACATTGATGAGTTAGCTGAATCTTACCAAAGCGTAAAGTATCATATTCCCAATCAGATTATGTATCACCTAACTTATGAAGGTAAAGGCATAGAGCTACATCAACAAGGCATGATAGAACATGTATCAATGACCAATTATATGGGAACCCATGGTATTGGATTTAAACTACCTATGGGTGACCCTGCATACCTTATTCATGTTCCAACACCAACAATTAGTAATGACAATACCACCAACAACATAGGATCTAATTATAGCATCTACAATGACCTTGACTCTATAAATTTGTTTAATCCACATAACATATTCACTATTAACCCTATTTATCAACCTTTTCATTTAACCCTTTACCACCCACAATTAATAGACTGAGACCAACAAGAATCAACAATGTCATTAGATGAGTTTGAAAATGATGAGGCCATATGTGAATTTTTGGGATTGAGGAGTCACATTCCCATTGGAGACCACAAGTAGGGATGTGTTATTAGATTGAATTATGTTGCCTACTTCAGAGAGTAGGTGAACTTCCTTAGCCAAAAATGAAAATAAAATCAAACATTGAGGTTTGAAAGTGAAAACCTCTTTGAGACACTTTCTGACTAGGGAAAAAGTAAAGAGAAAGGTAAGTCTCTTGGTGAAAATTGATTATTGCCATCAATGGATGGGGATGTTCACCCCTCTTACTATGAAACACAAGAAACCTATATCCCAAAGCATATTTATGGATTAGATATCAGTAATAAGGAGCAGTAAGCTTTGTACAAATTTTTTAAGAGTACACTAAGGTATTTATTTCGTGGTTGATGCCAGCTTTAAGAGATTCTATTCCATCCTGCTTAAGTGAATTAAATGAGCTAGTCTGTTTGGAGGAATTTTCCATTGCCAATAATTTCAACTCCTTTCCAACTATTATAGATCAAGTTTCTACACTTATTATGGAGAACACCTTAGAAGTGAACATTGGGACTCTAGAGGACCCAAAGTGGATTAAACTAGGTGCATCTCTCACTAAGGAGGAACATGAAGTTTTTACAACCCTTTTGAAGGAATTTGTTGACATATTTGCATGGGCATATTTAGACATGCCAAGTTTAGACCCCACCTGTACATCTTGATACCAATCTTGTTAAATAGAAGTTACGTAAGATGCATTCTTGTATTGTTGTGTTACTCAAAAAAGAGTTGGCAAAACTCCTAGATGGAAATGCATCAGTCCAATTGACTATTCAAAGTGGATTTCAAACATTGTGCTAGTAAGTAAGAAACCATAAGGAATCATAATCTACACTGATTTCATATGTATCAACAAAGCCTTTCTAAAATATGACTTTCATTTGCCTAATATTTATATGATAGTCAAATCAATGGTCGGATATGAAATGCTTTCTTTAATGGATGATTTTTTAGGTTATAATTAGATCAGAATAGCACTAGAAGACTAGCACAAGATAACATTCACCACTCTGTGGGGAATGTTTTGATATTAGGTGATGTCTTTTGGAATTAAGAATGTTGGGGCCACTTACCAAATATCTATGATAGTGATTTTTCATGACATGATGCAAAACATTGTTAAGGACTATGTTAATGATATTCTAGGTAAATGAAAGACCCGTGTTGATCATCCAATCATGTTATGGATAATTTTTAAGAGACTTCATGAGTATAATGTTAGGATTAATATGAATAAATGTGTATTTGACATTACTTCTAGTAAATTATTAGACTTCATTGGCTCTTTCAGAGGTCTTATATTTGCCCCAACTAAAGTTAGTGTAATTACAAAAATGCCACCATCATATACCTTGGATTAACTCCATAATTTGTAGGGAAAAATTCAATCTATTAGACACTTCATCTCATGATTAGCAAAAAAATTCCATCCATTTACGCACTAGCTAAATAAAGGTCTTACATTCTCATGAAATGAAAAGTGTCAAAAATCATTCAATCAACTTAAAGAATATCTTGCCAAACTACCTATTTTATTTCCATTAATTCCAAACAATCCATTACTTCTTTACCTATCAACAATCGATAATGTCCTAGGGGCACTTTGGGTACAACATGAAAAACAGGGAAAGGAGCATGTTATGTAAAATCTGAGTTGAACATTGGTCATGTATGAACATAACTATATATTGATTGAAAAGACCTATTTATCAATGGTTTTTGTGGCCCAAAAGTTGTGTCATCATATTCTAAATAACAAGGCCATTATCATTTCTAAAGTAGATCTACTCAAGTATTTACTTTAAAAATCAACTCTATAGGTTCTATGGAAAAATGGATGATGTCATTAAGCGAGTTTGAAATCGAATATGCCAAAAAAATTCCATTAAAGGGAAAGTAATCATAGAATCTCCTCTTCAATATACTCAACCTCTTACATTTGGATTTCTAGATGAGGTCATTATGACCACTGAAGAATAAAATGCACCTCCTAAGGCCAAATAATGGAAGATGTACTTTGATGGATCATTCATGACTTGTGGACCAGGGGTTGGTATTATTTGTTACTCCATAAGGGGATATCATTCCCAAATCTTTTTGTATTATATTTTCATGTACCAATAACGTGGCCAAGTACAAAACACTCATTCCAAGGATTTATCAAGCAGTACAGTAGAATATTCAACATTTACTAGTGTGTGGTGATTCTTAGTTAATCATAAATCAAGTCATAGACTCACACCAGACCAAGAATGAGAATTTGGTACCCTATAGAGATATGGTCAATGTTCTCAAGAAGTAAATTGCCAACATCCAATTTGAAAGAATACCTCAAGCTAATAATAGAAAAAGTGATATTATGGACACTATTGGTTCTATAATCCAAATCATAAAAAGAGCAAGGGATTATTTATTTCTTGTTAGACATCTCTTAGTGCTGAAACACAAACAATCAATCATCGAGATGGTTTGTGACATTGTTGATCCTATGGCTTCCTAGAACTTAGACATATATGCCTATCTTCAAGACCAAACTATGCCTCCTGATTTATCATGTAAAAATAAAAAGCCTTCACCCACAAAGCCTCTTATTATACCCTTCTTAGATAGACCTTATATCGTATAAGCTTTGATGGAACTTTACTTCATTGTTTACCTTTGGCAGAATCTAGACTAGCATTGAGGGAAGTCCACAAAGGAATGTTCAGAGCCCACACCAATGGGGCAATCTTAGCCAAAACATTACTACATACTGGTTATTTCTAGCCAACTATGGAATTAGACATATTTTCATATATGAAGAGGTGTGTCAAGTGTTATAAGCATGTTAATATGTTTCATGGTCCATTTAAAACACTCAAACCATTGATGAAACCATGATCATTCTCAACATGGGAACTCAACCTCGTAGGGAAGATCAATCCTACATCCTCTGATGGCCATAAACATGTCCTGACTACTACCATGTATTTTACTAAGTGGATGAAATCCATTCCCCTCACTTAGATCACTGGTAATTGGATCTCCAAGTTCATATTCAACCATCTCATCTACTGTTATGGCATCCCCTCTGGCATTATATCTGATAATGGTGGATCATTCAAGAATAAATATGTGAGATCACTTTATTCTCAATACCACATCAAACAACATTTCTCTATTGCTTACTATTCATAAGGCAATAGCCAAGCTGAGGCTTCTAATAAAACCATTATCATTATTCTGAAGAAGATTATCAATGATGTTGGTTGTAGTTGGCACTTTCATGTATTTAACACCCTCTGGGCATATCATAACACATTTCATACTCGAATAGTAGATACACACTTTTCACTTATTTATGGAACTGAAGTCATCCTTCCCATTGAGGTCAAGTTTCCCTCTCTCTAAATTTTGTTGCAGTATATCATCAATGACGAAGCCTATAGAGTAGCTCGCTTGTAATATTTAGACCTCCTTGATGTAAAATGCTTGGCTACTCTGAATAATCTTTAGACATATCATAATCAATTAAAATTCTAATTTAATAGGTGTGTTAAACATCATGAATTTGAGATTGGTGATCTAGTGTTAAAGGAGAATTAGAAAAATGTAAATGTTGAAACAAATAAAAAAGGAAATTTCTAACCAAACTAGTTAGGGCCCTATGTAGTTGTTGCCAACTATGGTTCTAGAGCATACAGGCTCACCACACCATAGGGGGATGAAGTTGATGAGCCAATGAACATAATGCACCTCAAATATTTCTATGTTGAAGGGCCTCAAATTATTATCTACAAGGATCATTTAAATTATGCCACATTATACCCATTCTTTGTACTATACTCTATATCATTCTACCATGACCATAACCATTTGCCAACTAGTTATTTTTACCTAACCCTACTTGTCATGTTTGGCCTTGGTTCTGATTCATTTGTACTTTAGGCAAGTTTAGTGGTTGATAATAGATTTATTTACAGTAGTTGTTTTAGAATCAAATGTTTAAATGATAGTCTATCAAGGCAATATGACAGTGGCCTTAGTAATTTCATCCTTCATTTGTTGTTACGATCCCACTTCCTACTACTAGTTACAATCATGTATGGGAAAATTAGTACTACTAAACCTTTATCATTGTTTCCTAATTATAACTACCTGTGGGAAAATTAGGAACAACACCTTTACCATACATCATCGCATCACTTTGTCATTATTTTTATCATTTACCTTATCATTTGTCTTTACCTAAACTTGTCGGTACTTAGTCAAATGCCTTTTGTGTAGGCAGAACTATAGTGACTTGAAGTCCTATAGGATTATGTAGGTGGTGCTTGATTCACATTGAGGTCAACTCAGTTACCCTTTTGCATTGATTTTGTCATTTTACAAGCAACTCTCACCATTTTACGAACAACCTAAGCCATACTCTAATCATTTTGTGAGTTGGACCATTTCGTATCTCATAATTATTGATTGAGTTGAGATACCTCAAAAATTCCAAAAACATTTGAAATAGTTTTGAAAACCTTGAACATTCTTAAAAGACCTAAGAAAAACCTAAAAATAACAAAATCATGAAAATTAGCGTAGAATTTCCATGCAAGATATAAAGTTGCCAAACATTTATGGGATGAGCCATCTTATCTCTACAGATTCATTTATAGACCACCTTGGTATTTTTACTCCCATTTTTTGGAGAACTACACTAGCCTAAGGTTTTCATGGACTATGTAGGTAACACAAAGATACATGGGGTATCTTGGTTTAGCTCAGCCATACTTTCCCTTCATTTTTAACCACTTATTTGTCCTAAGGATGATGGGATTCCTAACTATTTCATGACTAATCACTTGTCATTTAATTTTCTTGTCCTTTTTGGCCTTAGCCATATGTTCTCACCATTTTACGAGATGATGTTGAGATATTTATGAATTAAAATTTGATACACTAATGATCACTTGACTTTTCTTATGTTTTCATCATTTTACGAGCCATTTTTGTTTGAATGCTCTCACTATTTTGCAAGCAACTTTCTCTTCCATTCTCTCCATTTTGTGAGATTATTCTCATTCTAATCCTTATATGTAGTTTACATCATGAATTACCAATTTAATTCATTTGTGAATACTCATCTCTTGACTTTTAGTGTGTTTTAATCCTAAACCATACCCTTGTGCTTACGTGAATTATTTGTATTGATGTTTTTACAACTGTGAACGTTATCCCTCTCTTTTCTTATGCACTTGCCATTTTTGTGAAATTATTCCCATTTTCCTCTACAAGTTAATCATGTTTTCTCTTCATCAGTTTTCTTCTATCCCATATCATAGGATAACTACATTTGGCCTAAAGTTCATGTTGAATCTTAAGTCCATGGAACTATGTAAGCCGGTCTAGTGCATCTGGAATTAGCTCTATTACCCCTTCATTTTCTTTTATTTCTCTTTTTTTGTTTATTTTATTTTGTTGTCTCCTATAGCATAGGGGAAATGTTCTTGTTTAAAGTTTTTTATTTGTGTCGATGTTTCCCTATGGCCTAGGGGAAACCTTTGCCTTTTGCTCCTATGTTGTTTTACATGTGTCATTGCTACCTAGCTTAGGGGTCACCTTGTCACCAAGACTAACACCTATATTACACACACGTGAATTAGTATTTTCTATTTGTACTAATATTGTGATTAACCATTGTTTGTGTATTGTTGTTTATTTAGCTTAGTTTGTTTATTTTTGTGTGTTTTGAGTAGTTTATTCACTGCACTTTTCTTTGTTTTGGATTGTTTATTTGTTTGAATTATTATTCACTTTGTTTATTCCATTGTTTATTAATTTGTTTATTTTATCTATCTTTGTTTGTTATTTTTGTTTTATCTTATTTATATTATTAATTTTTATCATGCTTGTATGTTTATTCATTTTTCTTTATTGGTGTTTTGTTTGCATGTTTTGTTGTTTTATTTTGTTAATTGTTGTTTTGTTATTATTTGTGTTTATCTAGTTGTTTGTTCACATTTTGTTTTATTGTGTTTGTTAGTGCTTTATATATTGGTGTTTTGTTGTTGTTTTTTATTGGTGTTGTTTTTTTTATTGGTGTTTTGTTATTTGTTTGTACAATTAGTTTATTTTATTGGTTGTGTTTGTTCATTAGTTTTGTTTGTTTATTTGTATAGTTTTTTATATTTTGTTTGTTTATTTATGTTTATTTGTATGGTGTTAGTGTCACATCTTGATTTCACCCTATAGGTCAATTGAGAGTGAATTTGGAGAATAATAGAGGATGAAATATGGAAATAGAAGAGGTAGAAGCTATTTAAATAAAGCAGGGAAGGACGTCTTCATTCTCCAGACATATCTTTGTGAAGGTTGGTTTTGTTTTGTATTTGATGTGTGTCATTTAATTATGAGACTTTGTAAACTCATGATCTAATTATTACTTTATAACCTGCACCTCATTTCCATGGACTACATTTTATTTTCCCTAGTCTGGTCTATGTTTGCAATAACATGGGACTACATTTTAATAAGAACGTTGAGTTTATTTAATTTCAAATGCTAAGTCAAATTTATAGAACGTTGAGTTTATTTAGTTGCAATGCCAAGATAATCTTTAAACAATGATTAATTATCAAATCATTGTGTAAATAAATAAATAGTTAAGTTAATTTTATATTAACAGTTGATTTAATAATAGGAATCTTTATTGCCCAATCTCATATTAAATCGCTAAATAGTTTTTTTTGAAATATTGTCAAAGATGAGGTATTTATAATGAAACACAAATCATTAATATGCCAAAGTAAACATATAGTCATTGAAGTCTTTAATTAGTAAATTTCTAGGTTTTAATATATTGAAATGCCAAGTGTAGTTTGATTATAATGCCCAGCATTTAGAAGAAATAGTTGAGTCTTTAAATATAATGCCCAATCTCCTTTTTAAAATGCTCAGTATATTATTTTAAATCAATGAATCTATAAGTGATAAGTGCTTAGATATTTATTTTAAATACTAAAGTCTCTAAGGTAAAACACCTAGCCTCTATCTTGAAATGATGTGCTTATAAAGTTGAAATGTAGGGTTTAAAATTGTAAAGCTGAGTCATACATTTGGAATGCCAAGTCTCTATTTTAAAGCCCATTGTATTATTAATATTGGTGTTTTATTAAGTATTATATAAGAAATAAAATGTTGAGGTTATTATAAATTTTTGATTTTAATAAAAACACAGAGACATTTGTATAAAGTGTAGTGTATAACAAGTTAAAATTGTTGAATCATCGTTGTGCTTATATTTCATGATGTAAAGTTGTAATATACTTGTAGTATGAATGTTATTTACAAAGATTTTAGTTTTAGAGTTACTATTTCTTAGGTTAGTTTCAAGTTTTTAGTTTCAAAGTTACTTCTTTGGTCAGATACTCATTAAGTTATTGTACTTTATCATTTTCTATTGGCTACAATGCTTGGTGCCATCTTATTTGTCATTGGATCTCGATTGGAGTTTTCATAGACATTATTTGTGATAGTGGATGTGATGTGTCATCATTTCAATCCAAATATTTTGCCTTGGATTATTTTGATGTAGAGTTATGTAATCAATTTAGGTCCTGCTACTAGCTTCTTGATTTATTTATTGTCAAAGACTAGCACTTTATTGGATTAAACATTGGATTTTTCCTACAGATCAAACCTATTTGCCAATTATCACCAATGCATTTGGGCTTCCTATTAATAGTGTCATTATCATAGAAGTTTCCAATAATAATTTTTCTTTTTCATCTATTGTGAGTTAATTTTGATCCAATCTATCTAATTGGTATTCTCTACTCATGTTCTAAATGTTGAATCATTGTTTCAATGATAGAGGCTCTCTAAGGATAAAAACTACATGCTTTGATATGTACGATGTTATGTTCATATTAGCATATATAGTATTTGGTGATGATAATTTTTTTGCCAAATAAGATGCAGCATGCAGAAAAAGATTGTTGTGTATATAAACAACATGTTGGGCCTACATTTGGTATGGCTATGTATTTAAAGTAAAACACTGAGTTTAATGAAGTTAAGTCTGAGCCAATAGCTAAATTGTTGAAGTAAATTCCCAGGTCACAATAGTTTAAACACTAAATCCTTTAAGTAAAGATGCCAGGTCACTAGAGTTAAAGGCTAAATTTATAAATTAAAGTTGAGTTTTAATTTGTAACATTCTATATAATTGTTATAGCGTTGAGCATATATTTTAGCACTGAGTTTAGAATTATAATTATTATTATTGGATGCAATGATTTGAATACAGAAAAGAAATAAATAAACTATGTTTCTTATTTAATGCAAAATTGAATGTTCGATGGAACTTATATTTTTGCCTTAAATTTCTAAATTGTATTGCCAGCTCATGATGTATTCTAATTAATCAACAGGATTATCATAGGGTCCCTATGAGGATAAAAAATGGAAAAAATATTAAGCTGTTTATTATTAACTCATACTTTGATCAAAAATCAATGTTGGATTATTTGGTATTCTTGGTATGGTAAGATATTGGTTAATATATATAAATTTTTAATAATGTTCAATTGGATAATATGCCTGGATGGTATATATTTTGAGTCATGCAGAAATATCCATGAAGGTGTAATATGACAATAATAGATTGATAGTAAGAATAAAATATATATAGAAACAAGAAGCTTCAACCTTATGAATATTACCCCTTGAGTTATGTCCCTACAAGGTATAACTTGATTTACAGTTATCTAATATCATGATAACTATTCATGATTAACAATTAGGTGTAGTTGATATTATGTGAATATTGGTATATTCAAGTGTTTAGACATTTGACTATATTTATTTAGTACATCATGATGAGCATATTTAAGTTCTGTTTCTTGAATGAAAGTATGAAATTTTAAGTGCAGGGTATATCTAAGTGATATAATCTTATATTAGTTTGTTTAATAATTACAGTGTAAGATTGATTAATTGATTATTCATGTTGGAGTAGGGTGCATATGCACAAAGAGCTATGATAGTATGGGATATCATAGGATATTTTAGCTTAAATGTATATTCTTGGATGGTACATGTCATAGTTGTATGTCTACTCTCATCTAATTTGAATGATTAAATATATGTATTGGTTGTTACTTTGGTTAGTATGTGTTATAATAGTTAGTAAGACATCATGTATGTGTGAATACAACCTTGTGAGTATAATGAATGTTAGGTAAGACTTATTAAATGTGTTTGGAAACTATGACTTACTTTTCTATATCTATTTGATTGAATTGAAGTTATGTTTCCATATATTTTATGACTACTTTGTATGATTGATTATCAAAAAAACTAGTAGTTATATCTTAAAATACTAGATTATGATATTATGAGATATCATGGGGTGTATTCGTATGGAACCTATTGTAATAGTTGGAATCTATAGTTTAATGTGTGTTTTACCCAAGTGGTAAAAACAATGGTCATTATTTCTAGTTTGGGGATTGATTTTAATGTAAGATTCATTCACGCGTCGATGAATAAAAATATACTTTGCTTACTCCTATGTTTAGCATGTGAAGTTATAAGATTAATAAGAGAATCTACTTTGTATGAATCTTATGGTTAAATAATTTATAGTAATAAATTATCTTTGGTATGCATGATTTACATGTTAATGTGATATCTTACAATAGAATAGGCTTTCTATGACACACTGCACGTTTAGTTTTATCATACATACTTGGGTACTTGCTTGCTCTTTGGATTTATACACCATTTTATCTACCTATCCATGAAGGGAGGGACATTCCCTGATAAGAGATTGTGAGGGGGATCATTGGTCTGTGGTTGGTGTGGAAAAGTGCTCGGATAATGTTTTCCCTCTCCATAGCAATACTACTTATGTGGAGACTACACTTGAATTGATCAAAGATACACGAGTTGGTATGACATGAGCTCTAAAGGGCTTGGTATCTATTTATTATATTAAGGTTGAGGGACAAAAGGAAATGTAATGGTATTCGATTTGTTATGTTGAACAATAATTATTGTATTAGTGGACCAATTGTAGTTGAGTCCTAAGGAATTTACTTTCATTAATATTGTGATATATTATATTGCATTAAGTATTGGATTTTTAGAACTATTACTACTCTAAGTTGTTGTTTGAGATTGGTTAAAGTTATTTAGTATTACTTTAGTTGAGTGGAATGAATGTTAATTAATAGTTTTAAAAAAAATGTTACATTATTCGAAGTACAACTTGAGGGGTTGTAACATTTAGTATCAGAGCTATGGTTCAAACTCTAGGACATAATGATTCCATTAGCATTTTTGTATATTTTTATTTAACAAAAATGAGAAACATGTAGGTATGTATGGTACATTGAGTGTGTACCCTTATAGCATTCATACCCCCTTAGAGTTGTTAAAGGGTTGGTGTATTGAGTGTCTCATTGGTGATGGTTGTATAAGGTGATTAGGTAGGTAAGAGCATAGCTTAGTTCTTAAGTTATGAACAAGAGTTTCTTACCATATTTTTTATCTTTAAATTGAATGCCTTGAGTGTGATTATCTCTTTCTTGAATCACCTTCACCATTTGTGTTTTATGTTGTGAGTGTTTTGAAATCATGGAGTACTTCTCACTTAAGTAATTATGCTTTAGTTTTGTGTCTTATTTATACAAATCTTAGGAGTGATAAATCCTATAAGACCATTCTAGATTGGCACCACCTAGTGCAGTGGAAATTTTCTTGTAGTTGAATATAGATGTCTTGTTTGATATTCCTTTGTGTTAGGATTTTGTTATGGAGATTAGCATTCTTGTATTTTTTTATAGACTTGAGAAATAAGATTCATATCTCTTAGCTTAGAGGTAATTTTTTATGTTTTCACTCTCCTCTTACATCACTTTAACCTACTGAGAAGCATCATATTTTTAGGATGTTGATTTAGTGTTTCCTTAAAAGGAAAACTTGTTTATGAAATGTTGTTTGATCCTATCCCCTTGAGTTCATGGGATAATGTTTCTTACTTCTTATTGAGAGAAGTTGTAGGATTGGATAGATTAATGCATATTTGAGGTTAGTATTTTCCATTTGGTTGTGGAGGTAGGTTATAATACTATACTTACAAGTTTGGTAAGTGAATAGTGATTGGTAATATGGATAGTGGTGTTTCCTTTTACAATGTAAAGGTACGTAAGAGATTTGATTTTGAGATTTTAGTTCTCTATTTTTTTGCACTTTATGACTTTATAGAGTTACTATTTTATCTAACTTGTTTACTTGACCACGAGGGGTGGTTAACATGAATTTATATTAAATATAGTTGATTGTAATTATTATGTTATTATATACCTTTAAGTAGACTAATATAAGTCTCTTTTTGAAGCATGTTGTTTTGAAGAGTTGTATGTGTACCTTTTTCAGGGAGCAAGTAAGGTATAAGATGTGGGGAACATCTTCTTAGTCTAAAGATTTTAGATTAAAAAAAATTAACTTATTGTGTGCTAGTTGTGCAAGAAAGGAGACATTGTCTCATTTTTTTAAGGTTGTAAGGATGGTATAATTCTTAGCCTTAATATGTTATGTTAATTATTATCTCTTAACTATGAATATAACACTATAGGTTAAGTTGTAGAATATGATACTAGTTATGTTTGATTAGTTGTAACTTAATGTAATTTTGGAATGATTGTATGATTTCTCTTGTATGTATGTTAGAACATATGGAATCATTTAGCATATAGAATTGATTTCTATGATCTGTTAGTACGAATTTATGTTTCATAGAACCGTGTACACATTTTAAAGATCATCAGGACATGGAGACCTGAGAGAAGAGTGGTGAATTGGGAACATGAGTTCTAAGCAATAAGATAGTATCCTACTTAGCCTCATATTAACTTAGATTGTTGGTATTGAGTTGGATCTGATAGTGGACTTGTCAAATCTGGGATTTGATAGGTATAACTTGTCAAATTTAATTGCATGGTCATACGCATGTATATTGTGGACAAGTATTCTATATGGATAGGTATTTCATGTGGATGGGTATTCCATGATTTTGTATACATTATATTTATCATTTCTATTCATCATCATATTTATCTAGAGCTCTAATTGAGTAATGATAGTATTGACATTTTATACTTATCTGAATCTATGTGGTGTAGTGATAGTATTAACATATACACATCATTCTTGCCAAGTTCCCTAAATGTTTTTCTCTGGTATGAGAAATACACTCTCTAAAAAAGAGATGTACAGAGGGGTTGGAGGCTATTGTGGAACTCTTCTTAGTTATTTATTTTGACTTTTGTGATAATATCATATATTTTGGAAAGATAGTAAGAATACCAAGTTATTATGGGTTTGTCTTGCAGTTTTGGATCCCAGGGTGTTCATGATAAAACCAATCAGCATAAGTGAAATTCATAAAACTTGTTTGCATAATAGGAAATGTCATCAAGTAGGGTCTTGTGGGACCAATACTCTAAGAATAGTGTTAACTGAGAGAACTATGATGAGTTCTTCATGTAAATTTTGTAATTATTTACATGATATGATACTTGATACTATGTTTTTATGTTGGTAAACTCTGTTTGTTAATCAAAACTTTTGTTTGAATAAGAGTCATCAAGGCGATGACCAATTTTAGGGGGGAGGATGTCACATCCTTATTTCACCTTATAATTAATAACCTTTAAATATGTATATTAATATGGTTATTATCCAATTATCATTGCTTTAAATTAAGCTTAATGGTATATACTGCTATGAAATAGTGATATTGTTAATTAGTATACATGATGAAATAGTTATATTTTACTATTCTATATATTGAGGATGTATAACTATTAGTTTTGAATCATTGGTTGATATATATGATGACTCATACTAACTACCGACTTATTGCAATATGGATGCAGGATAGATCCTACTTTCAGAGCTTGATGAGGGAGAGCATCATCAGAGAGGATGGGCTACATGGCATGATTGGGCGATGACAAAGAAATTGCTAGTGACCCTACACACATGCACATTAGATTTATAATGTTATATGAGTAGCTTGTTTTAAATGTTAGTATATAGTTAAGAAAATATGTTGTGATTATAATTGTTTATGGATTTAGTTATTAATATGCGTTAGATTCTTTGAAATTAATTGTCTTGATTTTTTATAATAAATTAGGAAAATGTATATTAATCGCTATATAGATATTAGTTATTATTGACTTAATATCTATTAATTAATTAATTAATTATCCTTGTAATAATTGCTTTCATGGAATTTGAGTTATTTCCTTGAGTTAAGTTGATCTAAGTTAGTTTGAACATGTATGAAACTAATTGATAAACTGGAAATTAGATATCAATACTTTAATAGATTTATGTTTAAAGTAACTTGAGTACTATGGATTAATAATTTATGAGAACAAATCAAATCCTAATTATTAAGGAAGTAAGTGGAATTTTGACTACAACTTTGCATAATGAGATAAATACATCCATGGATAGTAAAATTGAAGGGACTGGAAGAAAAAAATACATGAAAAGTGAATGAGATTATCATAAGA
This sequence comes from Torreya grandis, assembly GCA_037957365.1. Classification (NCBI taxonomy): domain Eukaryota; kingdom Viridiplantae; phylum Streptophyta; class Pinopsida; order Cupressales; family Taxaceae; genus Torreya; species Torreya grandis. Next base: position 1,449,787 of record JARHVA010001383.1, on the reverse strand, counting down.
GAAGGGACATGTAGGAAATAAAGGTAGGAAAATTGAGAGTGAAGTTGGAGAAGAATAGAGGATGAAATATGGAAATGGAAGAGGCAGAAGCTATTTGGATAAAGCAGGGAAGGACGTCTTCATTCTCTAGACAAATCTTTGTGAAGGTTGGTTTTGTTTTATATTTGATGTGTGTCATTTAATTATGAGACTTTGTAAACTCGTGATCTGAGTATTACTTTATAACTTGTGCCTCATTTTCATAGACTACATTTTATTTCCCCAGGAATGGTCTACGTTTGTAATAGCATGGGACTGCATTTTAATAAGAATGTTGAGTTTATTGAATTTCAAATGCCAAGTCAAATTTATAGAAAGTTGAGTTTATTTAATTGCAATACCAAGCCAATCTTTAAACATCAATCAATTATCAAATCATTGTGTAAATAAATAAATATTTGAGTTAATTTTATATTAACAATTGATTTAATAATAGGAATCTTTATTGCCTAGTATCATATTAAATCATTAAATAGTTTTTTTTAAATATTGTCAACACGGGGTATTTATAATCAAACCTAAATCATTAATATGTTGAATTAAACATATTCATTGAATTATCTAACTAGGAAATTACCAAGTTTTAACATATTGAAACACCAAGTGTAGTTTGATTATAATGCCTAGCCTTTAGAAGAAATAGTTGATTCTCTAAATATAATGCCCACTCCTTTTTAAAATGCCTAGTCTATTATTTAAAATCATTGAATCTATAAGTGATAAGTGTTAAGCTATTTATTTTAAATGCTAAAGTATCTAAGGTAAAATACCCAGCCTCTATCTTGAAATGATGTGCTTAAAAAGTTGAAACACAGGGTTTTAAATTGTAAAGTCGAGTCATACCTTTAAAATGCCAAGTATCTATTTTAAAGCCTTGTGTATTATTAAGCAATGTGTAAGAAATAAAACATTAAGGTTATTGTAAATCACTGAGTGTAATTAAAACACAAAGACATTTGGATAAAATGTAGTGTATAACAAGTTAAAATTGTTAAGTCATCATTGTGCTTATATTTCATGATGTAAAGTTGTAATATACTTGTACTATGAATGCTAGTTATGAAGCTTTTAGTTTCAAAGTTACTATTTCTTGGGTCAATTGTAAGTTTTTAGTTTCAAAGTTACTTCTTTGGTCAATTTCTCATCGACTTTTTGTACTTTATCATTTTCTATTGGCCACAATACTTGTCATCTTATTTGTCACTAGATCTTGATTGAAGTTTTCACAAACATTCTTTGTGATAGTGGATGTGGTGTGTCATCATTTCAGGCCAAATTTATTGCTTTAGACCATTATGATGCAGAGTTATTTAATCAATTCAAGTCCTGCTATCAGCTTCTTAATCTATTTGTTATCAAATACAAATACTCTATTGGATTGAACTTTGGATTTTTTCCATTTATTAAACCTATTTTCCAATCATCACCAATGAATTATGGGATTCATATTAATAGTGTCATTATCATTGAAGTTTCCAACAATAATTTTTCTTGTTCAGCTATTGTGAGTTAATTTTGATCCAATCTCTCTAATCAATATTCTCTACTCCTGTTCTGAATTTTGAATCACTATTTCAAAGATAGAGAATTTATAAGGGTAAAAACTACATGCTTTGATATGTATGATGTTATGCTCATATTCATATATATAGTATCTGTTGATGATAATTTTTATGCTAAATAAGACGCATCATATAGAAAAAGATTGATGTGTATATAAATGACATGTTGGGCATGCATTTGGTATGGTTGTGTATTTAAAGTAAAACATTAAGTTTAATGAATTTAAGTTAAGCCAATAGATAAATCATTGAAGTAAATTGCCAGGTCACAATAGTTTAAACACTGAATCCTTTAATTAAAGATGCCAAGTCACTAGAGTTAAAGGCTAAATTTATAAATTAAAGCTGAGTCTTAATTTTTAGCATTGTATATAATTGTTGTAGCACTGAGCATATATTTTAGTGCTAAGTTCAGAATTATAATAATTATTATTATTAGTGGATGCAATGAGTTTAATCTAGAAAAGAAAAAAACAAACTATGTTTATTTTTAAATGCAAAATTGAATGTTCGATGGAACTTATATTTTGGCCTCAGATTTTTGAATTGCATTGCCAGCTCAGGTTGCATTCTAATTAATCAACAAGATTATCATATGATCCCTATGAGGATAAAAAAGAGAAAAATATTAAGTGGTTTATTATTAACTCATACTTTGATCAAAAATCAATGTTAGATTGTTTGGTATTCTCAGTATGGTAAGGTATTGGTTAATATATATGAATATTTAATAATGTTCGATTGGATAATATGCCCATATGGTATATATTCTAAGTCATGCAAAAATATCCATGAGGGTGTAATATGACAATAACAGATTGATAGTAAGAATAGAATATATAAAGGGGAAACTTCAACCTTATGAAAACTGCACCTTAACTTATGTCCCTACGAGGTATAACTTGATTTATAATTATCTGATATCATGATAACTATTAGTGATTAAAATTTAAGTGTGATTGATATTATGCGAATATTGGTATATTTAAGTATTTTTGACTGCATTTATTTATTCCATCATGATGAGCATCTTTAAGTTTTGTTTCTTGAATGAAAGTATGCAATTTTAAGCGTAGGGTATATCTGGGTGGTATAATCTTATACTAGCTTATTTTATAATTATAGTGTAAGATTAATTGATTGATTGTTCATGTTTTAGTAGGATGCTTATACACAAAGAGATATGATATAATGGGATATCATAAGATATTTCAGCTTAAATGTATATGCCTAGATGGTACATGTTGTAGTTGTATGTCTACTCTCATCTAAGTTGGCTAATTAAATATATGTGTGGTTGTTACTTTGATTAGTATGTGTTATAATAGTTAGTAAGACATCATGTATGTGTGCATACAACCTTGAGAGTATAAAAAATGTTAGGTAAGACTTATTAAGTGTGTTTGGAAACTATGACTTGCTTTGTTATATCTAGTTGATTGAATTGAAGTTATGTTTCCATGTATTTTATGACTACTTCATATGATTGATTGTAGCAAAAACTACTAGTTATGTCTTAAAACACTAGGATGTGATATTATGGGATATCATGGGTGTAGTTGTATGAAACCTATTATAGTAGTTAGAATCTATATTTTATTGTGTGTTTTACCCAAGTGGTAAACAATATGGTCATTATTTTCAATTTGGGGATAAATTTTAATGTAAGATTCATTCATGTGTAGATGAATAAAAGTATACTTTGCTCACTCCTATGTTTATCATGTTAAGTGATATGTTTGTTAGGATGATGTGCTTAGTATGAATATTGTGGTTAAATAATGTATAGTGAGACATTATTTTTGGTATGCATGATTTGCATGTCGGTGTGATATCTTGCAATAAAATAGGCTTTCTATGATACATTGCATGTTTAGTTTTGTCATACACACATGGGTACTTACTTGCTCTCTAGATTCTCACACCATTCTATCTACCTATCTATGAAATAAAGGCCATTCTCTGATAGGGGATTATGTAGGAGATCGTTGGTCCATGGTTGGTGTGGAAAAGTGTTTGGATAATGCTCTCTCTCTCTCCATAGTAGTACTACTTACTTAGAGACTGCACTCGATTTGATTAGAGATACACGAGTTGGTATGACATGAGCTCCAGAGGGCTTGGTATCTATTTATTATGTAAAAGCTGAAGACTTAAAGGGATTGTAATTATATTTGATTTGTTATGTTTAATAGCAGTTGTTGTATTAGTGGACCAGATGTAGCTAAGTCTTAAGGTATTTACTTTCATTAATATTGTGATATATTGTATTGCATTAAGTATTGGAACTTTGGAAATGTTAGTGTTATAAGTTTTTGTTTATAATTGGTTAAAGTTATATAGTATAATTTTGGTTTAATGGAATGAATGTTAAGTAATAGTTTTGAAAAAAAATTACTGCATTATTCTAAGTACAACTTGAGGGGTTGTAACAGTTAGTTTGTATTTTGTTTGATTGTGTTTTAGTTGTCTGTTTATTTTTATATGTTCATTTGTTTTGTTTGTTTTTATCTTTTTGTCTTTTTTTTTTTTTTTTTTTGTTATTTATTTTTATTTTTATTTCTCGATTGCCATAAGATTATTACATTTTGTTTACACTTAAGTCTTGATTATCCATATCATGTACTTACGTTGTGAATTTTTTTATTTAGTCTTACACTTAGTTTATTTTCTATATCTACACCTGGGATTTAATTATCCATATCTTATTATTAAGTTGTTTATAATTACATTTAAATTAAATTTTTCATGCTTAGGGTATATATTTCCATTTTAGTTATCCATAACTATCATGCATAATATCATAAACCAAAGAAAAAATATGCACACAGAGTTTATTCTAGCAATGCAATTTCAGTAATTCTTCAATATGTTAAAACCATCCAAATACACAAACACATGCCTAAATCCATGAGTAATAAACAAGAAAAACAAATGATTTATTATGTGTTTATACAAATTCACATATCTGAGTAAGCATACATATGAGTCATATAATAAAATCAGATGATAACTAATAAAACATCTCATAAACAATGAATAAATAGAGCATACATAAGCATAAACATTAACAATGTTAAACATCCATTATGTTAATCAATTTTAAACATGAGATAATCAAGGTAACAAGCATGGCATCATATAAATATCAAAGACATATCATATACATGTACATCACCCTTGCATGACCTAAAAAAAAATGTCAGTATATCTCAAATTCATAATAAATAATGGATATATACATATCACAATGGTGTCTCAAATATACATAAGTATGTTGATATAATGAGTACAATGCCATATGTCAAACTATGACAAAATGCCAAAATGCCAGGGTCCCTATGATCAACTCTATCTCTATGCTTCCATGTGACTTGTATTTGGAGGAGGCCCTAGTGGTCTTGATGGTCCTAGTGGTGGAAGTCATGACTGATGAAAAGAATGATATGAGGCAACTATAACATGAGCCCTAGTGTAAGACCACCTAGATCTACTCACTGTCCTTTGTGTATCCTAGATCTCAAAAGTAACAACTTGATGATCCCTAGGCATGGTAGATTCATAAGCTCACATGTAGTAGGATGCCTCATCCTTTACCCAAATATACTCCATAACTATCTGTGAGAACCCTACTTGAGTAATGGTTTCCTGATCTGCATCTCACTCTCACCTAAGCATGTTTATGGTATCCAATCCCTAATCCTACTCACTAATGGCCTTATCTCTGTCATCAATGAGTTGGCCTTGAAGTTTCACCATCTTTCCTATCTCAACCTTTATCAAACTAATATCTATTTGTAATTGAGTCATATCATCATCCCTCATGTCTAGGGTGATCAAAATATCAAATAGTTGATGTTGTAACCCTATAATCTCCTATACTCAACCAAATATATCCTACTCAAGCATGTCATTGTCCCTACCTACCATAGCCATGTTAGAAGGCCTTGTATGGCATGATCTACATATGTGCTTGAAGGCCTTGCTTGGCCTATGTTGACCTATCTAAATGTAACCACTACCAAGCTAGGATCTAGTATCATCACATTTGGCCCTCCATCTCCTTCATTATCTCCTCCATCAAAACCATAATCATCATCATTCCCATCCTCACCACCACTCTCCTACCATGTACTAATATTGCCACTCAAGGTCTCGACCTACATATCCTCAGCGTCCATGGGCCCCTAACCCCCTATCGATACTAAAACTATCAACCCCAAAGGGTATGAATGTACCCACTAATGTATGTAATCTAGAGTGACCCCAACAACCATGACTCCTTTTGCATAAGCCCAAATAAGTTATGGTACATTAATGTATCTCATTGTGGCCTCACTCCTCAGGATCAAAGGAGTGTCCTAGTTGATCTCTCATGTAATGTGGACAAACCACTGTGGCCCCTCAGGTACATCCCATGTAAATTTGAATTGCCTAAGTACCTTATCAAGGTAGTACTCCTCTATGATATGGGACTATCTCCCAATCATAAAACATTTCGTGGTTATGAAGCCTATGTACTATCCATCCCTAAATCACTACAACTGATAGGTAAGGTATAACCTCCAAATGAAGAACAATAGTGTTAGATCATCAAACATCTAATGATAAAAAGGGATGTCTCCTCTATTCTTATGCCTATCAACTCTTGTCTGAGCCTAACATATGTTAATAGGTCATAGAGATCCCATACTCACCACCTAATGATTAATATCTCGATTGAGACATATTCCTAGCCCTAGACCATAAAAGCATGTAAGTCATGGTACTACATCCACCTCAGTATGATATCATGTGCAAGTCTCTATATAACTATGCTAGAATAGTTAGTCCTTAGGCACATTGTGTTGAGTCCTCTAGCATGCTCCCATCAATGCCACCTAATCCCATATTAAAGTATCGACCACTCTTGTTAGGAAACAAGATATTGCTGATAATGGCCATAAGAATAGTAACCTCTCGATCAATCAGAGTTGGTGGTGGAGAATCCCAAATAGGTAGATCATTCAATTGAATATCTGTATAAATCTTAACAAGATCTATATCAACCTTCCCCTAAAACATGGGAATACCCTAATATCTACACAAATTATCAAGAACTGCTTATTGTGATGTTGGTGGTATCCAAAACAAACTTTTTCCATACATTAGTATCTCAAGGATATGTCAAATATCCTCAAGAGTAATTGTAGCCTCTCAAGTTAGAAAGTAAAAGGTCAACATATCACTATGCTATCACTCTACAAGTGCACTCCATTAAGCCTGATTAGCTTAGATAACTAGCATCCATGCCATGTTATGTAAATCTAGCATCTACATGAATCCCATCATGCCCTCAGTCTAAATCTATGGGGTTTACAGACAGTGTGATCATATCTCGTAATAGGTTAAATTGGCTAATTAATCCTACAACAAAAAACATTAGCATCAACCTAACTGCATGTAGGTACTTAAGCCTAAGCCTAGCCTATTTAGTCTAATTGACCCTCTTTCAGAGGTTGGACCCATTTTGCGCCCTCAAAATCAATTATTTTTGGATTCTAGAGTAAATTCGGTGATTTTTATATGTCAAAGCCACCATTTAGGAAATTTTTCACTTTTTTATTCAAAAGCATCATTTTTATGTTCATGAAAATGATTTCATCACTTTAAAATGGGTGAAATGGTCATTTTGACAATTTCTTTCCTTATTTAGAATTGTTGTGATTTTTAGGAATGATGACTTCACTCAAAGTCACCATTTTCCTTGGTGAAGTCATCATTTCCAATACCACACAAATGGTGACTTTGCCAATCTTTGACCTAAAACATGTAATTAATGCTAATTAATGATAATTAATGACAAAGTGGATAATTAAATGTTATAATCACCTTTGGGTAAACTAGTGTCACACCCTTTGTTACTGATTATAATTTCCCTTGGTGAAGTAGTGACTCTAAAACCATTAGTGTTTATAACCACCTTTGGGCAATTTAGTAATCTCACCCTCGTTGTCACTATATTTTGTCATTTTATTCATTTTGATGGAACATTTGATAATTCTATTTTATCACCTGTTCCCTCGAGGGGGCATCAAGGGCTTATTAATCACCCCTTAGGGCATGAACCATTTGGATTAATGACTTATACATTCTTTGAAAAGATGTTATTATGATTATGTCATGTAATGCCTTATCAAACATGGGCAAATTTTAGACACTCAATTTTGGCCACTGTCATACCTAAATTGGGATTCAGTTCAATTTCTAGAAAATGACATGTTTTAAGCCTAGAAATCACTTGAATTGCCCAATTTCATCCACATAAGGTATTCATTTACCCAAAAATGTGATGAGGCTAGTTTATTTGGTGTATTACCTTGTGTGTACCAACAACCTAGTTCAATTTCAACCTTAGTAAAATTATAACCAGTAATTTGACACTTTTGGCTGTCAAACTATTAATTCATAACATTTAAAACAATTTTCAAAAGCCAAAAATCAATAAGAAAGATTAATTACATTGCAAATCTTAACTAACTTGCCTAAACAAATTCAAATCAAATTAGTGAATTTAATTTACTAAAAAATGAATTTTTATCCAAATATGAAGTCAAAAGGTCAAAGAAGCTAATAAAGGGGTTTATTATTTCCTAAATATTCCAAAAATATGAGTCACATCCTCAAATTTCTAAAGTGAGTTGACATACCTCACAAATATCTAAAACTGAGGTGCCAAGATTTCATGACTACTTTAACCCAACCCAACGTTAGACTGACTCAAACTTTGGTTAATTTAGACTCAACCAAAGTTAGAAATTAACCTAACCTCCCTAGGGTTAGAATTAGTTATTTAAGCTATAAATACAAGTGCCCACACCATATGCTAAAAATTTTGTGTGTGTAAGGTTATTATACTAAAATACCATCAAAGAGCCTTTGAGAGTAGTGTTATAATGCCCAATTTATGCCAAGCTTCACACCAAGCCACAAGTGACCATTAGAGAGATGCTACCACCATGGAAGAGCATTACTATAAGACTCTAATCATCGTAGGTTGAGCATGAACATCCTTATGCCAACAAGTAAGCATCAATTTCAACAAAGGAGGTAAGAAATTTGTGTTGTCTTTATCTCTATTTTGTGATCTTGTTTATTATGTTATGCTCTCCCTAGTTCTTAGGCAAGCATGTTTAGTCCTAGTGTATTGTTGTGCTTGATTTTTGTCATTTGGTCTAAAAAGGGATTAATATGCATTTTATTTACTCTTCATGTTAGGAATAGCTTAATGTTAGTGCTCACATTTATGTATTTGGGTAAATTACTATTTATCATATAGTTACTACGATAAGTTAGAAGTTTATTATTATTAATTAGGTTAATATATTATTATTATAACAATATATCACATATTGTTAATAGTTAGTTGGTTAGTGAGTGAGATATTTTAGGGATCTCACTACCTCGAGTATAGAAAACATATTTCCTATATAACTATGTAATGCTGAATGAAATATATAATGAATGATTATTATTATAATTTATGTGTTCAGCTTCATTATTTATGTGTTTAGTTCATGCAGATCTGAACCAAACTCATTATCTAGTATCAAAGCCTTGTTGAGTCCATAATGAGAGTCTTTGTAATGTATATGGCATCTTCATGTGTTGTCCCACCATAATGTTGTCTCATAAATAGTCTTGACACAGTGCAGGTTGTGTAATCACATATGCCTAAATTTCATTAGAGATTACAGGATCACTAGATATGTCATTCTCCTATTTATTCAATCAATGATCATCTGATAGTGTTCAAGGGGAAACTCATTATATCATGATTCTTATGAAATCTATGCATAGATATGCATATATATCTAACAAACCAAAGTTATAATATTTGAATGCAGTTGTGTTGATGTCAAGCATCATTCTCATTAGTTCGCCATCTAAAAAAGTTTTACAGCTTACATAGCAAATTCAATCACCACTATATTTCACCATATGCAACTTTAATTTGTTATATATGCTTCCTCATTCTCTTTGTCAAAGAAATTAGTGCATGAGTAAGTGATGGACCTGAGATTGAAACCTTTTGTGTCTAACTTTGCAAACCATATGAGATGGAACACCACTTTAGTTTGCTCATCTAATCATGCCATGTAAGCATCACACCATGTTTGATTTGTCACCTATGTAGTTATTCCCAAGCATTACGTATTTTATCATCATTCAAAATTGCATCTGTGGTGTTGTCCTTGTTGTGCTTTCACATATTCGTAATCTATTGGAATAAATTTAATCCCCTATAAATGTGCATCCTTTCTCAGACCATGATCTTCCATGGGTTTTCTTTTTTAAATTTTTTTAAGTCATAGTTAAGGTTTTGTTTATATTATATTCAAGTTCATTTTTAGAATTCTTTATGTTTATATATAAAGTGAATTCATTATAATTTAAAAGTCAAAGTGTTTTTCTTTTAAAAAGTAAAGTTGCATTAAAAAGAGTCATTTATTTTTGGAATGATTTGAGAGTCAAAGAGATAATAGGTTGTTATGTCAAGTTAGAAGTTATTATTTATCCTCCTAGTATCATTATAGTCCTTTTTTGAGTTATTATTTAATTCTCAAAATAAAAAATGAGTTGAAAATTAAGACTCATTTTTCATCCATGTCAAGGTTTGTGAAGCATATTGATGATGTCAAGAGTCATTTTTCTATAAAAAGAGTAAAAGTCAATAAATACACTTGTATGTCATTAAATAGTGTCATCATTTGTAAAAATTATTTTATTTCATTTGGTCATCAAATTCAAAACATTTATTGTAATAGATGCAATATTGTTTGTATGTGACATCCAAATTATGGAGGGTCTTGTCATAAAAAATGGCATGCAAAGTCTAAGCTTCAAATATTCATCAACTAAGAAGCTTCACCAATAGGAGGATAGAGGAAATAAGAGGTTGGAGGACAAATAACATCCTCTCATCAGCCACAAATGATAGGGCCACGTAATGGAGTTGTGGCTTGTTTTTTCTGTTATGTTTTTTCTTTCTGAAAATAAAGAATAGAAACAACATACCTATTCAAGTATTTTAATAAGTGAGAATATTTGTATTTTTCATTGAGATAAAAATAGTGATGAGGACTAAAAGAGTATTGTAGCATCATGATAAGCTGTTGGTTGTCCTGTAAAACCTTCTGGATGTTTTGGTTATTGGTTAACCACATGTAAAACCATCTTGTTTATTTGTAGGTTGTTGGTTGTCTTGTAAAACTTTCTGTATGTTTTGGTTGTTGGTTAACTACATGCAAAACCATCTTGTTTTCTTGTAGGTTGGTGGTAATTCGAGTGTAAAACCATTCTTTGATTGTAGTTTATTGGTAAGTTGATTATAAAACCATCCTGATTGTTTGTAGTTTGGTGGTTAGCCAAGTGAAAAACCATCATTTGAGTTTGTTAGCAACTGAGTACAGGATAATGTTTTCCCCATGTTCACACTAAGGGGGGTGGAGATGTTAGGAATAGCCTAATTTTAGTTCTCACATTTATGTATTTGGGTAAATTATTATTCACCTATAGTTACTATGGTAAGTTAGTAGTTTGTTATTATTAGTTAGGTTGATATATTGTTATTATAACAATATATCATGTATTGTTTATAGTTAGTTGGTTAGTGAGTGATAGATTTTAGGGATATCACTATCCCGACTATAGGAAACATATTTCCTATATAACTATGTAATGCTTAATGAAATATATAACAAAGGATTATTATTATAATTTATGTGTTCAAATTTATTATTACCATGTTTAGTTTATGCAGATCTGAACCAAACTCATTACTTCAAACACATAAGGCACATATAACACTCGTGCATATTACCAAAAAATGCCTCAATTTATGATAAGCTTCAAGACTTTATAGATGAGAACATCATTTCAATGAGTGTACCTATTGAAAGTACAAAACCACAACCAACTTAGAGTAGTGTAATGAAGATATTCAGTTATCCCTTCCCTAAGCATACGGGTCAAGAGACAACACCTTGTTCTAGGGTGCATTACACATACGATGCACACCCTCCACCAATTTGTCATCATACAAAGGCACCACATCCCTTGATTAGAATCATTGGAACATATACTATTTTGGTTCTATCTAGGCCTCTCGTCATATTAGCAAAGCATGATATTGTCAATAATGACTCTAAAATACACTCCTTACTCATTATAGCCTATATTATCATCAACCTATACAAAGTGGCATGGTTGATAATGGATCAAGAGTGAATATGTACACCATCACATTTTTCAAACATCTCAAGTGTAAAAATATAAATATATCTCCTACTACCACTAACATAAGGGATACAATGGGCACATTCAGAGTTCTATTAGTGAGATCACATTACCATTATAGACTGGTCTGGCATAGTGGCCACCAACTTTATAGTTGTATCCAATATAGGGGTATTTGATATATTATTGGGATACCTTTAAATTCAATAGATTCACACAATACCTTCCATAGTTCACAGATGCTTAAAGTATTTTTTTACTAATGAGGTTATCACGGTTCATGGTATTTCATATAAATACCCTCTCTAACCAAAGATCATGATTCCTACATAATAAGCTTCAGTTAAGCCACCTTAAATAGTTCCACCTTCTTAGAAAATTCAACATAAAGTGGCAACTCTTCCAAGGAGACCTATCCTTAAAATACCACTTAATCAACACTTTGTTACTGATTCTACAAGGTCATCTCCCACTTCTAGATTGACATTTCATGCATCTAAGAGTGTTCCACATGAGATACCAATTCAAAGTTCTTACACTCCATAATGGGTTCCAAAGATCCTTGGAGCTAATCATCTGACAAAATTTAAGAAACATGCTACAACTTTAAATCATGACATTAGTATACATGGTACATAATCAAATCAATTTTTAAATTCCTAATTAATATCAATTGCTTCACAATGACATGATATTCACCATTTGTGAAATCCTCATTTCTTAGTTAGATACTGGACCGAGTGATTATGAGTGTATTTCAAGGTTTATTGGTTAGTAATTCTTCCTTTTTATGTTCCCATATATCAAACATATAAAAAAGACAAAAAATCAAATATGTCATAAAATTCTAAAATCAATACCTATGTATGCTTATGTTTAGTTCATTTACATCAATTAATTTGTGTTTAGTTATTCAATACTTATTTATAGCCAATTTCATATCATATATGATTCACAAGTGTACATGAGTGAATGGAAAGCATAAAATTTGTCATTTCTAGCTTCCATTACAAGAGGTGTTACTATCATAGACTCAAAAATTACAAAATAGATAAAAAATCCCTATTCGAACAATAACGCTATATGCCATTATCCTATTTTGTTGGCCATGTCCTAGTGAACACAGGGTATCACTTCTCAAATCTAAACTAATCATAGGTATCCTAAAAATGTATTTACACATCTGCAAGTGCACTTGAGGCATCTCATAGAGAGATTTTATCATTCTTTGGCTACCTTTTCTTATTCATGCCTTAGTTCCTTTCATTGGGAAAAAGCTATTGATATTGCTCAGTTACTCACACATTGATATCTTATTGGTTACCTAATTTATTAAATATATGAGTGTTGTAAATTTATTATGTTTATCAACTTTACTTATTCATGTATGATTTGTGTGTTTATTTATATGCTTCATGTCTTATGTGTATTCCTTGTTTGGATTGTGGACATTTGAACATGTCCTTGTGTGTGGCTCAAGGACTTCATTGTATGTTTTTATGGATGTGAGTGACATTTGTACATGTCCCTTCTATGTTTCCCCTTGGCCTTCTATTTTTTTAACCCTTCGTAGATGTTTTGGTTTTAGGGATAAAAAGGTAGAATAACTTATACGCAAGGATGAATAAAAAAATTTTAAAACATGCCTATTAATTAAAAACTCAGATAAATGAATATAGTAAATTAAAAATATGAGTTATATTAAATATATAAAGTATATTAAAAATAGTAATTTTATTGCATAAACACTAGGAAGAGATAATACTTAGCTTATCCATAAATACATAGACAGATCTAAAATATGTAGAGGTGGAAATAGGTAGGGACAACATCAGGGTCCATTCGTTAGATTCTATAAATATTATTTGTGGAAGCTTGGACACTTGCATCAACATTGGAACACTTTCATTGACATAGGTGTCCTAATGTCAACAATTCTATCTAATATAGAATACAAATTATATTATAGAGCGACCACCTAAAGCTTTTTGGGTTTTATGTCACCTTTTTGTTGATGTATACCCTAGCTCTTCACCATATGTCTTTATACCTTGACAAAAATGGGTTAGTGGGCTCATGGTGTCAATTTCACCTTAAATAACCCTCTATTAATGATCTCTATCTACATATTCAATACTCCAAGGAGGGATTCAAACGTATGCAGTTCTCTCCTAAGTGTTGGCTTGTGTGTGCACACAGGGGTAATATACTACATGCAAGGGTATGCAATGATGTATACTTTAACCTAAAAAATACTACTAATGGGTTGTTATTTGAGTGTTTCAGACCTATAAAATTATTAATATGAAAAAAGTTAAGAATATGGCAATAGAACTTAGTTGTGCAATCGATTAAATGATTTGAAATAGGTGATTTCTTGGTATTTTCTAGATGGGTAATGAGTAGGCGTAGATTTGTATTTATACCACTCTTAGAAATATCTCATATAAGAGTTAAATAAATAAAATGGGTTGACTCATAGTATTTGAAATATTTACAAATTCGATGAATTTTGAGGATTGGACACTTGATAAGAATTTGGATATTTGCATAGATGGAAGTGTCCCTTTGTGTGACACAAGTGTTTGACAAACTAGGAAGATTCTAAGGATATGAAACTAATGGTGAAGGATATATATCACATATTAAGCTTTATATATAGTGTAGGAGATCTGAGACGTCATAAATGATAGGGTCAAACCATAAGATAAATAATTAGTCATAATGAGATGGTAAATGTGAGCCTTTCGATAACAAGAATTTCTAAAACTGAAGGATAGAACCTTGATAGTTATTTTCCAAGTATACAAGATTTATCTGATATATAAATCATATTTTAGTATCTACATTCCCCCCTTTAATCTAGTAATGCTTAAGGATGAGATTACTAGTTTAAATGAAATAAATGTTCACCTCAGTGTGTATAACACACCTTACCTTTACTTAAACCACTTTGAGTGTTTTGATGGTGTAAATCTAAAATTTGATATATTTTAAATGCTTGAAATGAAAGATAAAAAGGAAGGAGTAAACATGTGTGTCGATGTAACTATGTTGACCCTTGGTATTTGACTTTGTAAAGATGTTTTCTTGTAAAGAATTGGAGCTAAGAGACATTAAAACTAAACCTTAGATATTTGAAGAGGGAGATTGGAAGGTAATTATGCTCCCAATATTATGAAAGGGTGTGTTGGGACATGGACATTAATATCGTTGAATCTCAATCATACAACTCAATTGACACTATAATAAAAGCCAATTTAGTTGGTATAACCAAATTAACCTGCAAAAGGGAAGTAGTGTTAGGCCATTAAGGGCATTGAATCTCAACCAAAATACTTAAAGTTGCCAACTTCTATAGATATAAAAATCTCAAAACAATTTAATAAATAATTTTGAATATATATTTGTAATTTTTTGTGCATTTACATGACATATGCACCTATAACGTATCTTGAGCTGAAGTATCTATCAAAATGTAACCTATGATTTGTAACTGTGTATAATATTTATCACAAATATGAAAAGTTATGTCCCAAATCTATAAAGAATCAGTGTAATATATAGGATTATGACCCAAGTGTATATCTAAATCATGTAAACAATAATGAAACTCTAGAAATTTTTAGAATTATATAAGTATGGAGGTCATGTCTCTATTACATGCCCACACAAATATCTCCCCCCCCCCCAACTTTCTAAGGTGAGGGAAATGGAATCAAGTAGTTACCTTACCTCAAAAGGATAATATAATTATATAATTTGTGTATGAATCATGACACATATAAGAGTAACATGTATTAGTATATTAACAATGAATTTCATAATATGTGATAACCACAAGCCATAATATGCATGATATGGATCATGGCAATGTCTATAAAGGAATAGTATGAGTTCAACGAACAATCAATCGCACACACACAAGAGCACTCAATGTCATGTAAAAGCAGGTCTAAGGAGACCATACAAAAAGGGGTATATTCAAATGTTGCACACTCAAATGAATGACATATTCAAATTTTCATATAAAAAATCAACATATATTGACACAAGGGCCAACAAACAAGGAACATATTCAAATGCTCCATAAGCAAGATAATAAAAAACAAGAAAAAGAGACTCAAAATAAGTGATAATGTGAATAAATGAAGTACAAACAACTATCATAAGCATATCATACTAGTCCTTACATGGATTTTTTAGCAAACAATGTCATGTAACATAACATGAATGTAAGTTTATGTAAGTGTTAGTTTATAAGTTTAAAATGATATTGAAAATGTGATCATAAAATAATATAACATGTATCAATCATGATCAAGGAAGTAGATTCCCCCAACATAGTGTGTTATGTGGGCAAGGGAAAGGTCCAACATTTGTATTTGCATGTATCATGTATATGGTGTATGCTTATATCACACTCAAGTATATGTGAAACATATGTGCATATGTAAAATAAATGATATGATATATACTAACATAAAGTAAACACCATATATTCCAAGGAGCTAGAAAACATGTGAATGTTGAATATATTTGTATTTTTTAATTTATTTGAATGTTTTTGTATTTTTTTGAATATCTGATTTTTTTTATTTTTGGAAAGGAAAAAAGGTTTAACCTATGATCCCATCTAATTGATGTTCATATCTATCTCCAAATTTAGAATATGGTACATCAAATTAGTGATACTGCTAAGGAGCATGTATAGATGCCATATTTATAACTCTAAAATCTATGATACTTTATGAATTCTCATAGAACTTTATTATTGTAAAGAAGTAGTAGAAGAAGTAGGAGTTCATGGAACCCATTATTTAGTGTTATGTGATTTCTTGGGTGCAATTGTAGTTGGATCATGTTTATATGCTCTTAGCAACTAGGTATGCCATGTAGGTGTATATGAGGATTATGTGGAATCCACTATATATATTTGGTACAAAAGTCTCTCAAGTATGGGCTGCCTAGGAAAATAGGTTGCATTTTGCTTACCATTTCATGGATGATTAACCTTAGCATGTTATATAATTATTTGTTTGGTAATAAACTTCTCTTATTCAAGTGGATGTTCATATGGAATTTTGGGAACTGTGACTACCCCGTTGGTATGAATGTATTTAATACACCCATTAATTGTAAAAATTACTGCACAAAAAGTTATGTATCCATGGTCATCCCCATAATATATCAAAATCTCTTGTATATGGTATAACTAAAAACATAGTGACCACATGTGTTGGATCAACTTGTAAAGGTAAATCAACCTCACCAATAACATGTTATGATGTCCCATCGAATGCTCTGACTATTTTACTCAAAGTGTATAAATCATCATGTGCATATCCCAAATGTGTAAGTAACATCATGGTACATACTTTATCACTATCACCCTTATCAATCATAACACTATGTATAGTCTGATGATCAAGGTATGCTCAAATAAATAATGAATTAAGCTCTGCATCATCATCCACAATTTCATTATCAGCAAATATAATATAAGGTATCTAAACAATAGGAGGTATTATGTGTGTGTAAATTTGAATAATCCCATCTAATGGGTGCCCATATTGTGATGGAGGATTATGTGCATTATATGCCATTTGAACTTTAAAATCTTTCTTAGAATGATCTAATAATGAATTTTTAAATATCTTTTGGTTTTGATTGTCACTAGGTCATGAACTTGAATCCTTTGGAGGATCATCAAAGGTAATATGTTGGTTATCAATAATGTCTTGAACTTTATGTTTCAAGGTATAACATTAGTTTGTAGAATGTCTAGGTCCTTAGTGATAGTCATAATATGCATTAACATCATATCCTCTTCGAAGAGGTCAATTTGTATCAACCTCTATATGAGGAGGGAAAGATATGAGATGACACTCCATAAACCTATTAACAAACCTAGAGACTTAGGTAATCATGTAAATTGTCTCGTAGCTGCATTGGATAAGATGAGTTGATTACGTTATTGTGAAATTGCATTAACTATTTTGGATACTTCCTTTCTATATTATGCAGGTTTGACCTTGTATCTTGGTCTGATATGAAACTCGATAGAAAATGTAGTTGGTGTGTTTGCTACACACTTAAGCTTTTTTAATGAAATAAGATTCATTTCACGATCTTGGACAATATGGCACAAGTCATAAAAATATTTAAACTTCTTTAAAATAATGGACTTGTGTAATCAAGAAAGTAAACTCTCCTTAAATTTGTCTTCAAGCTCTTTATCTACCATTAATGGGATTTTTTATTTTGGCCAACATTGTTTTATACCTCAACACATATCCATTATTAGGTTAATCAATTATTTTTTTGATCTTATAAATTTGTGCATATGTCATATCTTCAATGATGTTGATAGAGAAATGTGCTAGAATTTGATCCACTAGGGGTTTGAATGCTTTCACTGATTGGATTATTAAGTCATAGAACTATCTTAAAGCATAGCCCTTTAGGTTATTTGGAAATAATTTGGCCAAAATTTTATCATTGGATGCATAATTAAGATAGGTTGCATAAAATGATTAGAGATGATATTCAAGACCACCCTTGCCATCATAAAATGTGAAATTGGTGCAACAAAACCAATTGGAAAAGGGTGAAAATATATCTCAGGTGCTAGAGTATTATGTAATACATCTTGTGAAACAATAGCATGAGTTGATTTAGAAGCATTTTGTTTAATGTTGGTAATTTTAGCCTCCAATTTTTTTATAATTTGGAGAATATTTCATATTATAGACCCATTGGGATGAATATTTGAGATTTGAAAAGTCACCAAGGGTATGAAAACATCATTTGTAGCCTATATCTTGGTTTGATATGAACTTGGTAGAAAATTGTGCTTCCTTTTTATTTTATGTAGGTTTTACCATGTATCTTAGTTACTTGGAAATAATTTGGTCAAAAGTTATCATTGGATGCATAATCAAGACATGTTGCATAAAATGATCAGAGATTTTATTCAAGATCACCCTTGCCATCATAAAATATGAATTTGGTGCAACAAAACCAATTGGAAAAGGCTGAAAATATTTTTTAATGTAATAAGTTTCATTTCACAATCTCGAACAATATGGCACAAGTCATCAAAATATTTAAACTTATAAAAAACAATGGTCTCATGTAATTAGGAAAGCAAACTTTGCTTAAATATGTCTTCAAGCTCTTTATATACCATTAAATGGATTTTTCATTTTGGAGAACATTGTTTTATACCTCAACACATATCCATTAATAGTTTCATGGATTCCTTGTTTGATCTTAACAATTTGTGCATATGGCATATCTTCAATGATGTTGATAGATAAATGTGCTATAATTTGATCCACTAGGGGTTTGAATGCTTTCACGGGTTGGATTAGTAAGTCATATAACTATCTTAAAGTGTATCCCTTTAGGTTCCTTGGTAATAACTTGGTCAAAAGTTTATCATTGGATGCATAATCAAGACATGTTGCATAAAATGATTGGATATGCTATTCAAGATCACACTTGACATCATAAAATGTGAACTTGGTCAAACAAAAATAATTGGAAAAGAGTGAAAATATATCTCAGACGCTAGAGTATTATGTAATACATCTTGTGAATCAATAGCATGAGTTGATTTAAAAGTATTTTGTTCAATGTTGGTAACTTTAGCCTCCAAAGTTTGTATAACTTAAGAATATTTTGTACTATATACCCATTGGGATGGAGACTTGAGATTTGAGAAGCCACCAAAGGGGATAAAAACATCACTTGTGTTGATGTAGGCAATGAAAACAGTAATTGAGTTGAAGTATTAATTATTCCCATGGAAGATGTAGCAAGAGTTGCACCATCTAAGGTTTCACCATTATTAGATGTGTATACACTTGCCTTAACATTATTATTGATTTATTCTTATGTAACATGTAAAAATTAATTGATTAATTGAATTTAAATGATTGACTAAGGCTTCTTTATCTTATGTTTTTAAATGATTTTTTCTTAACATTTTCCATATTCGATAAATGCAAATAAAGGTGTCAAATGAAATCAAAAAATTAAAATCTAAAAATTACTTAAATCAAAAACCCTAGAAGACTAAAAACCTTAGAGCAAGCTAGGAGTTATATGAGAAGACACAGAGGTCAAGTTCACCAAATGTTTGACCCTTTTTTATATGTTTTAGGTTTAGGGTTAAAAATGTAGAATAACCTATACACAAAGATGAATAATACTATTATAGAGCAAACCAATTAATAACAAACTTGGATAAATGAATATTCTAAATTAAAATTTTGAGTTATGCTAAATATATAAAGTACATTCAAAATGTTGATTTGATTGCGTAAACACTATGAATTTATAATACTTGGTTTAATTACAAATACATAGATCGGTCTAAGATATGCAGAGGTGGAAATAAGCAGGGATAAGAACAAGATATAGTCATTAGATTCTAAAACTATTGTTTTTGGAGGCCTAGATACTTGTGTCAACCTTAGGACACTTGTGTCAATGGATGCATCCTTATGTCAATGGATCTGTCAATTAAAAAATTCTCACTATATTACTATTGGTGTTCTAGATTTGCACCCTAGTTGAGAAGGGGATTATTCATGTCCTCTTACTCAAATCTAGTCTAACATGGGACTGATCGTAGGATGTGGGTATCCTAATAATGGATCAAACCTCTGGAGAAGGTTGGCTTCCTTTTGGATCTATAACCTATACTAAACCTAAACTAGCATTTGCTTGGAAAATGGAGAGAGATTTCAACAATAACTTATGAAATCATGTAAAAAGAGGTGATGCACTAATGATTCGATCACTCAAACTCACACAAGATAGACTATAAGATGAATTCAAGACTGTAGAAAATCACTCACATCAATATTTCACAAAAAGGCATGAATTGGTTATTAATCTAGCATGGGAGGGTAGTTATCCACTTCCAAAACTAACCAACATACAATAAATTTCACTTAGAATGACCCGTGAGGATTGCTAAAGTAGATCATGAAGGTGAAAAAATTCAAACAGAGGTAAGGAAAGCATACATTCACTTAACCAATCGATGAACTCATAAGACACACTTTAATTTAGCTATAAAAGGAGGAATTTAGTCTTTATTTTATCAAATAGGTGTTGTAGTACAAATCTCAACAAATTTTAGTCATACCAAAAGAGTGGGATATATTTTAAGGCTTAGAACCCTGTATTTATAAAAAATGGAAAGATAAAGAGAGAATTGTGCATTGAAAGAGGCCAAACCACTTTTGATGGATTAGTACCAATTTGAGGACGTCGAGTCATGATCTCATTAATAAAGAATGTCCTCATAAAATAATTGAATGCTCCATTGATCTTTATCCAACCACCAGGTCACCTTCTCAAGACTCTATGCCAACTTTTAATTGATCTGTTCATGAGGACCAACTCTTCATGCCTTGGAACCGACAGAGCCATGTCACTCTATAGATTCAAAACCAATCATTTTTATTGGTTTTCCTATAGTATTTATATCAATGAGACAAAGCTTAATAGTTTTTAAATATTGTTTTGACAATGGTTGCCAACCCTTGATCTGTATTAGGTCTTAAAAGACCCATTTTGTCTCTATTGAGCTTCATTGGCGGGGCTTTGATCTTGAAATATTCACCTAGGTCAAAAAATGCTTAGTTAACCTCTATTGAAAGCTGCCCAAGCTCACCTTTATTTGATTGGCCATTGAAAATTGACTCAAACCATTGACATGTTGAACCAAGTCACTCTGTTAGATCCTGTTTGTCTGGATGAATGTTGATCATTGATCTTCTACTAGTTTAATGTGTTGTTGACACTTGTCATGCACATATTTGCTTCTTAGATCCATTGACTTCCTTGACCTCTACCTACTATTGATATGAATACGTGGTTAAATGCATGCCATTGATTTACCAAGACCCATTATCCTATCATTTACCACTCATCATTAGATCTTCTATCTATTGAATGCCTACCATTTATCTCCAATGTTTGAAATCAAATGGCTATTTATCGTGGCTTTAATTTGATAGCTACACAAATGTCCTATTGACTTCTTGACCTTACGCATGCCAATATATCTTCACTCAAATTGAATGCATACTATCGATCTTAGACCCATTTGAATACAAATAGCTATTTGTTGCAGCTTGAACTTTTACATTTTTGCACCTATCAATGATTTTTGTATGCCCATCACTGCATATTTTAAAACCAATGGTCATTTTCTAAGCTGAAATTTGACACTCGTGCAAACATCCTAGGCTTTTGAATTCAAAAAGCTATTCACCATGGTTTGATTTTGACACTCACACACCTGTCATCACCTTATAGGATCAATTTCCTTGAAACAAATATTTCTATTAGAACTTTTGCATCAGGCATTTATCTCGAAACTATTTCCTTAGGTTTTTTGTTTCTGCCACTTTCCCCAAAAGAAAATAGTCTTTGGGAAAATTGTTGTGGAACTTTTGTATCAAGACATTTGTCTTTGTCAAAACCATTTTTGTAGACATTTCATCCAAAAGAAACATGTCTTCAAGGAAATTGTATCAGATAATTTTTTTTAAAGAATTATACTTGGCCTTTTGCTATGGGCTTTTTGTCCTAGACACTTTCTCTGAAAGAATTATGTCTATAGGATTTTTGTTTCAAACAAAATGTCTGAAATAATTCTGCCTTCAATATTTTTTTTCAAATAAAGTGTTTGAAAGAATTACCAATACTCAACCAAAAAAACCTAAAACAATTTTCCTGAAGGAAATATGAGCACTTAGTCTAAAAAAAATGACCTTAGCAAAAGAAAGCCCAAAATATTTCCTAAGGACTTAGCCAAAAAAGGTTTTTGTACTTATCCTTTTTAAAGCTTTTAGGCTCTTTTATACCTGTACTTAAATTATTACTTGATCTTTGAAGGATTGAACACCATGAAAACCTGTTCAGACCCTTTACTTTGATATGTAGATCTATCCCTTAGAAATGGACAAAATAAACTTTAAGTAAACTTAAAGTGTTTCAAAATATTTTCTCCATAAATGGTCCACTCATTCCATCTAGAACATTTTATAGCTCAACCATCATATTACTCTCTCAATAAGATCCCTGCTACATAATTGTCCAGGCAAGACTCTCTATGTGGGCCAAAAAATGGTCGACATCTTTGGCGACTCAGTTGGGCAGCATGCTTGCTATGCTTGAGAACCTAGAATATCTATGATTCTTGGACCATTTACATTGACTGAAAGACATCCTCTTAACTTGTAAAGATAAAAAAATTCAAAAAATAGGGAAAGAAACAAACTTGAAAGGGAAACTAACCTAATAAAGAAAGGGTAACTAATCTACCAAATAATTGTGCAAACAAAACACTTATTGGGGAAAAAATAAAAAATAAACTAATGTGTTAGAACAACACTTAGAGAAAAAACAAGACCAACCAACTAATTTATAGAGAACTTAGTTTCCTTAATAACAGTGTTTCAAATGTATCCCATTGATTGGGATAAGAAGCACTTCACCATCCATCTTTGCAAGCTACAAAGCATTGTGGTATTTACAGCTAGAGATTATGTATGGACCACTCCAAAGAGAGTTAAATTTTATATGCATTCCTAACTTAGCTCTATCCTCATCCCACTTGAGGACCAAATCTCCTTCTTGAAAACTTATTAAAGCTCTTTTGTCAAAAGATCTCTTTACCATTGCTTGATGAGCCTCCATAGCCAATATGGACTGATGTCTAGTCTCTTCTAGCTCCATGAGCTTAACATATCTAATTTACATTGGATCATTATCCAAAATCTCAAATTGATGCATTAATTCTAAAGTAGAGAATTCAAGAGAAACAGGCATTTTTGCTTCCTTACTATATACTAGCTTGTATGGAGAATTGGCTACTGACCTTTTATAGGTAATCCTATCGGCCCACATAGCTAACTTCAATTTAATATGCCATGACCTCTGATTGTCTTCAACATTCCTCCTAATGATCTTTAACAAATTCTTGTAAGTGAACTCAGCAAGGCCATTGCCTTGTGGATAATAGTTTGATGAGGTATTAAGAAAAACACTATGTTGAACTACCCACTGGCTAATCTTAAACCCCATAAAAGCTATAGCATTGCTAGAAATAATGATAGAAGGGAATCCAAACCTGGTAAATAATCCTTCATAGAAGTCTAGAACATTGGTTTAATTGGCTTCTTTTAATGCCACTGCTTATATTCATCTAGTAAAATAATCTATGGCAGTTAGGATCCACTTGTGTCCTGAGATTGAGGGTGGGTTAATGAGACCAATAAAGTCCAATCCCCATTGGAAAAAATGTTGATTTACTAAAATTAGTTGGAGAGGTAAGGTTGTAAGCCTAACTTTCCCAACAAACATAGCACATTGTCTGCATTTCCTAGTCCATGCATGATAATTACCAAATATACTTGGCCAATAATACCCACCTCTCATGATCTTGTGGGTTGTGATTCTTGATTAATAGTGTCCCCCACCATATCCATCATGGAATTACTTAATCAATCTTTGTGTTTTACTTGGTTCTAGGGACCTTATCAAAATACCATTTATATCCTTTTTGAATAATACATTGTCAACAAGAAGAAAAAGAATTGACTACAATCTGAAATATCTCCTCTTTAAAGGGGTCAGATGAGATGGATAAAAACCATCTTGTAAGTATCTTACCATATCTTGGAACTAGCTGGAAGGTGAGGTGTGATCATTTGATACCTCTTCATCATTTGACACCATAACCACCCTATCAACCTCTTGCAAATCTTGGGCTAGATGTTCACAAAATCCTTTACCTCTAATCAACTTTATGACCTTGATCTCAACATCATATTCGATAACTTTGGTTATTTAACTAGTTCTCTTGTCATTTATATCCTTGTTCAAGAGGAAATCCTTGACACTTGGATGTGCAACCATCAAATGTGTTTTATTATTGGATAGCAAGTATCTAAACTTTTTTATAGACTTATAACTGAAAGTACATGATTCTCAACAAAATAATACCTTGTTTCTTATTCTTCTAAGCCTTGACTGAAGAAGGTTATTGGTTTCTCTAAAGTCTCTTGATTTTGTTTCATGAGGATACCTGAAATAGTGTCAATGTTAGCATAAGTGTACAAGATAAAATCTTTTGTGAAATCAAGGTTCAGAAGTGTAGGAGTGTTGGATATAGATTTCTTGATCTCTTCAAAGCTTCTTACTCCTTCTTTGGACCAGTTAAAACTCTAACCCTTATTTAACATGGTTGTGAGTGGCCTAGTTAAAGTAGCAAATTCTAAAATGTATCTTCTTATGAAATTGATCTTGCCTAAGAATCTTTGCAAGGATTTCTTGTGTTTAGGAAAGGAAAGTGAAAGAATTGACTCTATCCTATCAGGATCTATTCTTGTACCATGTTTTGAGATCATGTGTCTAAAAAGCCTACCTTCATGAATAGAAAAAACACATTTTTAGGGATTCAAAGACAACCCAAATTGTCTGCACCTTTCAAACACTTGTCTAAGGTGAATCATATACTCATCTACACTATTAGAGAACACTATTATATCATATAGATAAATAAGTACAAAATTCTTAAGGAGACCCTGAAATGCCATGTCCATAGCTTTCTGAAAAGTTGCTCCAGCATTGGATAAACCAAAAAACATCTTATTGTATGCAAATGTCTCCCACTTTTTGGTGAAAGCTATTTTGAACTGGTCTTCTTCTTTGACCAAAATTTGGTTATAACCACTATAGCCATCCAACAAGGAGAACCTTTCTAAACCTATAACTAAATGTAAAATTTGTTCCATTGATGGCAATGGATAGTGATCTTTAAGAGAGGCCTTGTTTAAGTTATGGAAGTCAACACATAGTCTTATTTCACTATTATTTTACCATATTGGAACAAGGTTTGCCACCCAAGTTGAGTTCCTAATTAGAAATATTATAGCTGATTCAATCAGTTTATGAAGCACATCTCTCATTAAATGCTCACGCTTTGGGTTAATTGGCCTTTATCTTTGTCTTACTGGACTAGGCTCATCTTATAACTCAATGGTATGTTGAGATAGACTTGGGTCAAATCCTTTAAGTTCATTATACTACCATATAAGGACATCTGTAAAAGTTGAACTCTCAATAAAAGTTTCCTTCTTTGAAGATGTGCAAACTTACCCAACTTTAAGCTCTTACTAGTGGAAATATCTACATTTATATAGTGTTCTTCCTTGGTTGACAAGGAAAACTTTTATTTTCTCAATTCATCATCTCTATTGAATATGTTTTCAAGGGTGACAACCCTTTAGGCAACTTATTTGTCTTCAATTTCATAATTTGGTCACCATATTGTTGCAGATTCTTATCTTGGTTCATTGAGGAGAATTTAGTTTCCTCTTGTAATAATCTAACAATTTGACTATCATCTTCAAATAATTTCTAATTATCATGGTTGTCTAGGATAAAAGGCCTTATAATCACCTTGATGTGTGATTTAACCTTTTCATTCTTTGTCATTTGGGATACTTAATTGTGACCCAATGAAAGCCAACCTATATGTATGTTTGTTATTATTTATTGATATGACACAAATATTGAAATCTTGAAAGTCTTTTATTAAGTCCCATACTCTATGCTTATAAGACCTAAGTAGTGGGTTCTTGTATACATTAAGTCCTCTTACTTGATGAACTACTAGTTCATTATCACCAAAAACTATTAAGGTATTGAGCTTCATCTTTCTTGCACATTGCAAGCCATGCACTAGTGCTTCATATTTAGCAACATTATTAGAACAACCAAACTAAAACTTGAGATAATATAAATACCTTTGATTGTCTAGATAAATTAACAACATTCTAGTCCCAGTGCCATGTTTGTTCCTGGATCCATCAAAGTATAGTTGTCATAGGCCATCACTAGGCTGATCATCTTTCATCAATGTTGAAATTGGTGTATCATTTTCATGAAGGCAATAGACACCAAGTCCTTCAATTAAATTTTAGGTATCATTCCCATTCAAATCAAATCCCACTCATCAAGGAAAAGATATAGAACTCCATCTAAACGTGATTCATTTTCCACCTCACTATTTTCTAGTACCTTGTCTAAGATAACATAATTAGTGTTCACCATACCTGGCATATATGGCTCCAAATGAAATCTTGCAATAGGTTCAAAACGTATTGTTACCTTAGTACCATACCTAGTCCTAAATATTAAATAAGTCTAATCAACTAAAAAATATCCTCCAATCTTTGAGGTAAAGTCCCTTGACAGACACATAGGAAAATAGGAGGCAAGTCCACTACTACTACATCTTGTTGAATGGTAACATTAGGGAAAACATGTAATGTCAAGACCAAATAATTAGATCTTTGATGATGCCCACTATCTTTTTTAGTGACCCATCCAATTGCAATACTCCCTTGGTATTTGGTTCATAGACAAGACCAAACTTGTCTATAATTTGCTTGGGCATGATAGTGTGTTACTAAATCCACTATCTACCATACAATTATGGACTAAATAGTCACCAACAATAAGAGAGAGATAAAAGGAAGGAGTTATATTTGATTTGACATTAGTTTTGTTCACCTTTGTCATGTTATCTACCTACTAATCAGGGTGTTTGATTTGTTGGTCTGAATTACCTAAGACAGTTCCTTGTCTCTCAAATGGTTCTGGAGACACCTTAAGAGTTGAAAGCTCTTGAATGAGCATATATTTTTTCTCTAGAATGTCAAGGGAATCCCACATGCTAATGCTAACATTTTATTGCTTCATTTGATCTATTATGTTAAATGAGGCTCCACTAGCCTTTGGCTATAACTTTTGAACCACTGGTTTTTCTCTAATTAGAGTTATTTGGGGAACTTACCCTACCTCTACATTTTGGTTATATTGTTTTATAGGGATAGTAGGTTGATCCTAAACACTAGAATTATTTATCACATCTTGAGCCTCTTCAGTTGCTCTTCTTTTAGCTCTAGTCAGAGCTACAACTTGACCATTTGTGTTACTAGTCTCACCAATCTAATTGAATGCAATATGATCATCTAATTGCCAATTTACATTAATGGCATCAGGTTGTCCTTGAACTTATTGAGTCTCTCTTTGGAATGCCATATTCATGTCTTGATATTGGCCACCTTGAATAGATGACTCTTCTAGTTTCATTCATGGCATAGTAATATCATGTGATATTAAGGTTTGATTTTGGATGTCATTTGGATTAAAAGGTTGCCAACCTAAATATTGCATCAAGTTGTTTTGAGGAACAAGGGATGCATATGGCTTGGTTTGGGTTATGGCTCCTTGATTTTGGTAAGGTTGCCTATTATCTTTGTTGCCTTGATAAGGAGATCTTTGGTTATTGAAGGCTGATAAGTGTTCTAGTTTTGATGCTAATAAGTTCTACCTTGGTACTGTTGTCTCTTGAGTTGAATGATCTCATTTCCAAAAGCTTCTAGCATACTTTTTAGATCTCCAATCTAACTAGCTTGATTAGAAGGGGCTACAACTTGGGATTTTAGAGATGGAATAGGAGCTATAAATGGAATCTAAGGAACTTAAGGAGGAGGAATAGGTTGAAATTTTAGGAATATGGGCATTAAAGGCCTTGAAACAAGTTTACCAACTTGTATCAAGCTATTTTCTGCTCTTATTACAAGTTCATAGGCATTTGGTAAAGTATTACCACCCATGGATTGTATCATGACACTGATATCAGAATTGAGAGCCTTTAGATAGTACAAAAATGCATACTCTAGGGATGGTCTAACTAATGTAGGGATTCTAGTACATATCTTTTGCAATCAAAGGTTAAAATAAGACATGAACTCATGGGGGTACCTTTTCATGGTAGTAAGTTGTTCAACCATAGATAGATGATCAAACTTGTCTTCAAATTGCCTAACTAAAGTTCTGCCTAAATAATCCCAAGTAGAAATAGAGGTCAAAGGAATATTCCTATAGCATTGCAATATTCTTCCCTTGAAGTAAGTAGCAAGTAGTCTGATAGCCATATTATCTTGAGCAACATTATGAACAAAACATAGGTTGGCAACATCTTGAATATACTTAATAGCAATAGTTTTATCCCATTATCCTAAGAAAAAAGGGATACTCTTTATGGCAGACATGGGGATGTCATCATAGTGGGCTAAATTTAGGGGGCTACCCTTATTAAATGATATAAACACTTGATTCATGACTACCATTTGGACAAAAGGGATTTGGCTAATGGGGAAAATAGTTTGGAATAATACAATAGGATGGCCAAGAGGTGAAAAATTATTTTGAGGATAAGGTCTGGTCTTATTGAATATTGATTTTTTGTAAGAAGTAGAAGGTAGCTCAAAGAATTCAAAAGGAATACCTTTACTTGATGACCTTTTTATAAACTTTGGCATGAGAATGTTGTCTGGAACTCTGAAACTTGAAGGATCTTTAACTTTTCATGATGGTGGATGTCTCCTCCTATTGTAAACATTTTTATTAACTCCAAACTTCAAATATGTCAAAGAAAATGGTCCCACTAGGTGTGTGAAAATTGTTTGTGTTCTAGATTTGCACCCTAATTAAGAAGGGGATTGTTCAGGTCCACTTACTCAAATCTAGTCCAACATGGTATTGATCCTAGGCAATGGGTATCTTAATAATGGTTTAGACCTTTGGAGAAGTCAGATTCATTTTGGATCTATCACCTATACTGAACCTCAACTAGCACTTGCTTGGAAAAGGGAGAGATATTTTAACAATAACTTATGAAAGCATGTAAAAAATAGGTGATGCACCAATGATTTGATCACTCAAACTTGCACAAAACACACTATAGGATGCATTCAAGATTGCATAAAATCACTCACATCAGTATTTCACAAAAAGTCATGAATTAGCTATTAATCTAACATAGGAAGCCAGTTATCCACTTCCAAAACTAACCATCAGACCATATATTGCACTTATGATGACCTGTGAGGATTACCAAAGTAGATTATGAAGGTGATGAAATTAAAATAGAGGTAAGGAGAGCATGCATTAACTTAGCCAATCAATGAACTCATAAGACACACTTCAATTCAACTACAAAATGAGGAATTTAGTCTTTATTATATCAAATAGGTGTTGTAGTACAAATCTTGACAGATTTTAGTCACACCATAAGAGAGGAATACATTTCAAGGCTTAGAAGCATGGATTTATAAAAAAAAAGGAAAGAGAAAGAGAGAGTTGTGCATTGAAATAAGCCCAACCACTTTCGATGGATTAACACCAATTCGAGGATGCCAAGTTATGATCTCATCAAGAAAGAAGGTCCTTGTAAAAGAATTGAATGCTCCATTGATCTTTATCCAACTACTAGGCCACCTTCTCATGACTCTATGCCAGCTTTAAATTAATTTGTTCATGAGGACCAACTCTTCATGCCTTGGAACCGACAGAGCCATGTCACTCTATATATTGAAAACTAATCATTTTTATTAGTTTTCCTATAACATTTATGTTAATGAAATGGAGATCACTAGCTATTCGATCTTATTTTGATAATGATTGCCAACCCTTGATCTATATTAGGTCTTGAAATACCTATTTTGTCTCTATTGAGCTTCATTGGTAGGGCTTTGATAGTAAACTATTTGCTCAAGTCAAAAACTTCTTAGTCAACCTCTATTGAAATTTGCCTGAGCTCACCTTTGTTTGATTGGTCATCGAGAACTAACTTGGACCACTGACATGTTAAACCAACTCACTCCATTAGATCCTGCTTGTTTGGATAAACATTGATCATTGATATTCTACTAGTTTAACACATTATTGACACTTATCATGCATGTACTTGCTTTATAGATCCACTGACTTCCTTGACCTTCACCCACCATTGATTTGAATATGTAGTTAAATGCATTCCATTGATTTTATGGGACCCACTATCCTATTAGTCATCACTCACTGTTACATATTCTATTTGTTGAATGTCAACCATTGATATCTAATGTTTGAAATCAAACAACTATTTATTATGGCTTTAATTTGATAGTCGCACAAATGTCTTATTGACTTCTTGACCTCACGTGTGTTGTTAAATATTTGCTCATATTGAATGAAAACTATGGATTTTTGACCCATTTGAATACAAATGGATATTTATCATGGCTTAAACTTTGACATCTATGCAACTATCAATGACGTTTGCATGCCTATCACTATATATTTGAAAACCAATGGTCATTTTCTATGATTAAAATTGACACTCGCACAAACATCCTGGGCTTTTGAATTCAAATGGCTATTCACAATGGCTTGATTTTAACACTCACACACCCATCATTACCCTACAAGATCAATTCCCCCAAAATAAATAATTCTATCAAAGCTTTTGCATATCAGGCATTTGTCTCGAAACTATTTCCTTAGGCCTTTTATTTTGGCCATTTTCACCAAAAGAAAATAGGTCTTTAGGAAAGTTGTATAACTTTTGTATCAGGATATTTGTCTTTATCAAAAGCAGTGTTGTAGACATTTTGTCTAAAAGAAACATGTCTTCAAGGAAATTGTATCTGACAATTTACTCGAAAGAATTATATTTGGCTTTTTGCTATGAGCTTTTTATCCTAGACACTTTCTCCAAAAGAAATATGTATGTGGGATTTTTGTTTCATACAAAATGTTTGAAAGAATTTCACCTTCAGGATTTTATTTTTAGACAAACTACCTAAAAAAAATCAACCAAAAAAACCCAAAACAATTTTCCCAAATGAAGTTTGAGTACTTAGTCTGAATAGAAGTTTGAAAGAATTAAACTTAGCAAAAGAAAGCCTAAAATATTTCCTAAGTAAGGACTTAGCCAAAAAAAAGGTTTCTGTACTTATCCTTTTTAAAGCCTATGGGCTCTTCTAGACCTGTATTTAATCTTGCTTGATCTTTGAAGTATTAAACACCATTAAAACCTATTTGGACCCTTTACTTTGCTTTGTAGATCTATCCCTTAGAAATTGATAAAATACACTTTATGTAAACTTAAAGTGTTTCAAAAGATTTGCTCAATCAATGGTCCACTCATCCCATCTAAAACTCTGTACATCTCAACCATCACATCGTTATCTCAACAAGAACCCTGCTACATGATTGTCTAGGTAAGAATCTTTATGTGGGCCAAAAAATGGTCAATAATTATGTAGTGACCACCTGAGGCTTTTTGGGTTTTCTATCACCTTGTTATTGATGTATTATATTCACGTGCATAGGTTGTTTAGGAATATAAGTGGATGAAACCCTGATTATTCACCTTAGGTCTTTGTACCTTACCAAAAAAGGGTTAGTGGGATCACAGTGTCAATTTGACCTCAAGGACCCCTATATCAATGAGTGTTGCCTACATAACCAATACTCCAAAGAGGGCCTCAAACATATGTAATTATCCCCTAGGTGTTGGTTTATGTGTGTATAAGGGTGAAATATACTATATGTAAGGGCATGCAATGATCTAGCTTGTAACTTAACAAGTATTACTCATAGGTTTTACTTTGAATTCTTTAAACCTATAATATGATTACTTCCATGACTGATATGAAAGTAGGGAATAATAGGGCAGTAAAACTCAGTTGTGTAATTGATTGAATGAGACTGAATATGTGTTTACTTGGTATTTACTAGATGGGTAATGAGTAAAATTAGATTTATATTTATACCACATATTTTTGAAATATCTCATGGAAGGGTTAAATAAAATAAATGGGTCAACCCATAGTATTCAAAATATTTAAAAATTATATGAGTTTTTGAGGACTTGACACTTGCATCAACATAAATGTCCCTATGTGGGAAGAAAATGTATGATATATGAGGAAGCTACCAAGGATTTAAACTTGACATTGAATGATATATATAGTTTTTAGGATTTTTGTATAGTGTACAATATCTAAGCCATCATAAATGATAGTGTCAGATCATAAGATAAACAATTAGGAAGAATGATATAATGAATGTGAGACTTTTGATAATAAGAAGATCTAGAACTGAAGGGGAGAACCTTGATAGGTATAGACATCCAATTCCTAACACCATTGTGTTTGAATTGTCCATTTTACTCAAAATTTGTGAAAATGCACAATTTGGGCCAAACTCACTTAAACATGCTAAATGGTTTGAGCTTCTCAAATACAAGTGTTGATTTATACTAATGTATCCCTAAATGGGGCAATGAATTTTATGTGATTTTTAACCTTTATCAAATCATTTTAAGTCAAAATGATGAAAATATATTTTGGTGCTCTAGATCACTCTTTTCTTCTAATTTGGAAGCATGTGACACATGTAGGTGTTATTTTATGTTGACAATGTACTAAATAGGATATTGGTTCATACACAACTAACATCACCTTATAATTTCTCTCTAATCAAATTACAACCCAGTAATATGACATTTTGACCAATTTGATTAATAATGTGTAACCAATTTCCAAATAATTGCATAAAATTTGATTAATCTCGCTTAGGAAAATTAATCAAATTTAAGAGCTTAAGTGGAAAATCCATGGTATTGAATATCTTTTAGTTGGAAATTGATTCTTAATATATGCATCATCAAATGACATCATTTGTGGGGTGGCATCCATAAACCATAAATGCAACAAATATCATGTTTAAGGCCTCACATGCCTCTTTAATTTCCCTTCCTTCCAAATAATCATGAGGGTATTTATGGATCAATTATACAAAATTGGATTATTTCATGGCCACATATATTGATTTCAAGATGGACAGTCATGGTTGATTCTGATCAATCTCAAAAATCTATAAATAAGAGGGCCTAGACCATAATTTTTAAGCTTCATTTGTCTAAACTTATTATGTATAATTATCTCCACAATTCATTTGTGTGTGGTGTTTATTGTGCTTAATTTGCAATAGGATAGCTTCATTGATAGGCATACATTTGATTTCATATCATGAGCCTAGTTTCATTTTTTATAGGTACAATCACTGAGTGGGGGGTGAATCAGTGATACAAGATATTCCAAATTTAATTCCAATCCTTTCAAACCCTTAATCAACTACCATAATCATTCATAGAATATACAAGTCATTCATAACAATGAATAATAGATCATGCAAGATCACACATACAACACAAAATATATGTGAGAAACCCTCTTGGGGAATAAAACCCACTCTCAAGCCTATAAACACATGGACTACTTATCCTATGAGGTATTACAAACATGATACTTTAGTGAAATACCCATTCCATAAGGAGCATTTGCCCCTATCTAGTTGAGCACCGACACAACTAGATTTTTATAAGCTTCACCTTACAAGGAGAAACCAACCCCCTAGAAGTTGAGCACCCACAAAAACACCTATGAATTAAAAACATATTGATCACTGATTTCCTACTAATCTTATGTAGATACAATATATATCATCTCTCTTCAACTCTACACACTCTCTCTAGCCTTCACACCCTCTTAATACATCCAAAACCACCTTTTGGATCACTCTACACTTATTCGCTCATATATAACCAACAAACCTACAAGTATACCTTCACAACATCAAAAACATGATAATGATGTCATATAAATAATCCACAATTTGATTTTCTTCTCAATTCATCTTCCAATTTCACACAAACATCTCATATCATTCGCTTACACCCAAAACATCCAAAATAGCCTTTTGGATCAACCTAGACCTCTTCACTCATTTTTAGCTAACAAACCTACAAAAAATCTAATCTGATATCAAAATTATAATCTAAAAGTCATATAAAATCCTCAACATGCTCTGTTCTTCATTCCATCCACTAGGCACCCTCACTCTCCTCTATCTTTCGACTCTCAACTCTATACACTTTTTCCTCTTCAACACACAAGAAACCATCACCTTTGATTTCACATTTTATAGTGAATTCATGATTATTATATTCTTGGTCAGCCATTATAGTTTCCTTAAACCTTAAGACTTATAACACACCAAGACATACCTCAATACAATTCACATAGGTCAGCCATTACCTCATTAGCCCCGAACCACCATTAAGTCTTAGTGAGACTTAAAACAATTAGGCCTTCACACTCACACGTTACATATGAGACTACTTGGACCACCTTAATCATTTACAAATGCTTCAAACACATCAAACATAACTCCAATATACCCTTTCTCACTCCCCCATGGGTCCATGACACCTAGAACACCAACTCAACACTCGAACCAACCAATTAGGTCTCCTTACTTTTCAGGTCTTCATACATAGAAAACATGGCCTCAAACTTTTGAAGAAACTACTCAAGTATTTCACATATCCATATGATTAAATCACATAGGTGAACCCTTTCAGACCTATGTTACACCTATATGTGCATTAGACACTCCAACATAAGCTCTAAGCACTCAAATCAACTCAATCAAAATGACCACTCAGACTGGTCATATACAATCAAAATACAGTCAAGTTATTTTGACTCTCCAAAACTTATCAAGACCATAATATGACATCAAATACCTTCTCATCAATAATTAGAGACTTCCTTGACATCTTCATATTCATTTTTTTCCTCAACTTTGCTCATAACACCTTCAACTTACTTCTACAAAATGGTCACTCAAACTGTCAGTGTATTCAATAAACACAGTCAATTTCTAAGCCTTTGTTCATACTAAATATGAATTGGTAAAACCTCTAAAAAAACATAGATGATACACATAGAGTCTAAAACACTCTTAAATATTTATCCCATCTTGAAACATCAAAATGCTATCAATAAATCTTCAATTATCTTTCTTGGGTCATTAGTGGAACATGGTCAAATACATAGTCAAATTTGGAGCTCAATATCCTTGACTATACGAACATTCAAAATTTATAATTAGAATCTATGGATGCATCTTGAAGTCATATAAAAAAAATTCCTTTTACACCACCATGAAATTCATCCTGGATCAAAAGATATATCCCAAAAACTATAGATTGGTTTTCCCTCATTAATTTGAATAATCAAATTCCAATGGTCACTGTTCAAACACTAAACTTCAGATACTTTGTCATCGTCTTGTGCCCTTGCATAATTTTATCAAATTCACTCCATAAATTTCCTTAATATTATCCTATTATTTATCTTTTAATTCTCACCATTGATCTTAGATCCTAGCTTCCACAATCAAGACACTTGGCACCCTCCCGTGCCTTCTAAGCACATTGACTATTTGACTCCAATGAACTTCCACCACTTGGCATCCCTGCGTGCCTTCTAATCATCCTTTTAAATTTTGAATTAATATTCACCTTTGGATAATTACTAACAAGATTTTGTGCTCCATTATATCTATATCTGATAGGTTTCACGCTCACCATAGATATGTTGCTCAAACTCCATGATTGTGACACATGTCACCAATGCGTGCAATTTTGACTATGTAACTTTAAATTGTGCCATTGGATCCTAATGATAATATCAAATGATTTGTTGGATCCTTATCTAGCTAAAATAAATGCTCACCTTTATATTTATGATGTGATTAAAAGCTCACCATAGATCTTCAAGAATGCAAATTTGGCTAAGTATGGGAACTTAGTAAATTATGTCTGAGAAGCCAACTTTGCACCTTAATAAATTTTGATATGCTCCATGTCCAAACCTAAAATTAAAAAAAAATGATCTTATTTCATATTATAATCCATCCATGTATCAAAATACTCCTGAAACCTTCACATATGTGAAATATGATGTCATCAATCTGCTTAGCTTTATCTATCAAGATGACTACTTGAGCTTAGACATTCATATGACTATTCTGATGAATTCCATTCACTTCCATAATCATTCTAAGCACTCACAACATCCCATAAGGTCTATTCAACATTTCCATTTCATCAATAACATCCATCAACTGCCTTAATAATTCAAACACTCTCCAAACCATCAATATGATCACTTTTTCATTAATGCACTAGTACCACATGTTCTCTTTGACATCAATGACAACCTAACATCAATGACTATGATCAACAATATCCCCCTTTGTCATTGAAGTAAAAAACTATTAGAATGACTTCATTTTAATAATGAATTCATTTTAACTCCTTCATTTTGATCTTTCACCCCCTTTGACATTAATGACAAAGGGTCTCTTCCTTAACATGCCAATAATCATTCCTCAACATTATGTGTGCATTCAAATATTATTTAAGATGTTAAGTATACTTACATACTTTCAAATATATGAATCAATTGATCCCCCTTTGACATGCACCAATCTCAACTTAGACTTATCTTATCCTTGGACCTGACAAACTGCTCACAGAGCTTAGAAAGCTCCCCTTAACATCATGTTCCATCTCATGTCATATGTTCTTTGACATACACTAATCTGATCTTGGGATATTCTGATCCTTGGACCTATTTACCTACATAACTCATAATCTCCCTTTGCTTATGCATGAATATTCAACATAATTTCATAATTATGACTAGGTTTGATCAAGTCATCATAATAACCTTCTTGAATTCTCATATGTAGTAGATATCACCATATCTTTAACATGACTGAAACATCTCACATATGTTCCTCCTTACCTTATGCATAGATCCTCAATCCTCTCAAACTATCTGAGTTAGCTCCCCTTAACTCTGAGCATACCACTTCTTACCTTGAACTTCTCAACCATGATCCATGACAACACTCTTCTTTGATCATGCACTATTATTTATGAGGACTAAACACATGTGAACAGCAGAAACTGCATGAACTCACATTTAAAAAATTAAGAGGGACTCCACTAAGTTACTTAAGCTTAGGCACCCCTTGAGTTCTACCAAAACCCTTTATGAAACAACACACTTGTCTTCATATCTTTTCTCTCAAGCCACCTCCATGATCACCAACAGATAAACAAGCCAATCTAAACAAAGCAACATCCATAACTCTTTATGTAGACACCTTCAAGACTTGAAATTACATATATGAAGTACAATCATATGTCCTCTCATGCATGACAAAAATGATCATTCAAAATTTTCTTTTCATCAAAGCTCCTTCATAAACCTACTAGCACATGAAACCACCTAGAATGCATATGCACACATCCTCCTCATAGTTCACGTCAACCTTGCCTTCATTCTTAAACATTTGATCTACTAGACCAAGCATCCAAAAATGAAAAAAAAGCATACCTTCAGGACTAAAGTCCCTAAATGCACCTTGAGCACACACACTTTATTTTCCACAATAAAAATGTTTCCTATAAAGCATAAATAGAGACATCTTACTTCACAGTGTCCTAGAACAATATGAAACCAGGAGTTACCCACATCTCCTCTATTACTTCCTTGATCCTCTTGTATCTATATGATTGGTTTTTATTATTCTTCTTCTTAATATTAAGAGAAACAACTTTCTCATCTACTACAACATTCCTTCTCTTCTAAGACTGTATTGACAACACATGGGGATAACATAGATTCATGACATACCTTTTCAATTAAAGAATCTTCCTTGCAATTCAAAACCTCATCACTAGGTATTAACAATTGATGTTTTTTGTATGAAACATGATCAAAAATAATAGGATGTTCACTTGGATCCATATACACCTCATAATTAGCCTCAACCAGCACCTTGGTCTTCTCCTTGAGCTTGGTATCTTCATTCAAAACATGAGCAGACAATGAGAGCCCTTGGCACTCTTCAACTTATGTAGCATTGTCCACCATAGAAAACAAATTACTTGGACCTACATACTCATCATGACTCACACTTACCACCATTGGTTTCCATGAGTTAACTTGCCTTCTTCCTTGCATTCTAGGTGCCTAATTGAGCTCATTTTGACTTGATAACCTTTTCTTGCAAAACCTAGAAATGTGACCAATCTTCTGATAGTTGTAGCAAATAAAACTTCATGAAGGAAACTCAATATGCCTTACTTTAAATGGACAATGTTTTACAAAGTGTCCCACATCATGATAGTTGAAGCACTCAACCTTTCTCACACCACTCGACTAATGATTCCTCTCATTCTTAGCAGGTCTTCTACACTCTCTATCCCTATGACCAAATTGATTACATGTGTAATAGTAACCATTGAAACTTACATACCTCATGGCTTTTAGTTGTCTAATCTAATTTGTCTTCATTCTGATAGCATCTTCAATCCATGACTGATTATTGACCTTCAAGGTCTGATTGTCCTTGTTTACATTATTCTTCACCTTGTCTTGAGTTACATTCTTTTGTTCTTCTTCGTATCCAAGACTAGTTTTATCACTATCATGATTTTGACTATTCATAATGTTGTCTAGATCAATTGAGATTTTTTTAAATCTCATAAATAACTTCAACTTATTATATGTCTTCTTTGTTGGGTGAATATTTTGTCGGCCAGCTAACTGGTGACCAAAATAGTTCCTATCACCACAACATAGGGAGATGGGTCATCTTAGTGTGCAGGTTTACTAAATCAATAGGGGACAAATATCTCCTCTCATCAAGGGGAGGTTCCCTATTAAATATGTGGAGGCTACATACTATATAAATAAGCTGAAAGTAAGACACAGGGGTGGGATAAACCATCCATCTCTTTTTTTTCAAAGATGATGCTAACAAACAGAGTAGAAATCCTGGGTGATTGGTGAAAATACTTCTCTTCTTTCAGAAGTAACATTCAGCCAAGAGCCAGATCCCTTCCTGGATAGTAGAAATCCTGATGAAATGACAGAAGGCACTTCTCTTCTTTCAAAAGTGCTTATTCTTGCAAACAACAAGAATCTTTCTGGTAAGTAACTAGTAACCAAAGGTGCAGAGTAACCAGCAGCCTAAAATGTAGCACAAAGTATCCACCTCGACTGCCCAAGAGTGAAATATGAAGAACAATGGGAGCATAAAGTCATCCCAAGGTCCTTTACATAGAAACATAAAATAAAAACACACACTAAAGACAAATATGATAGCGCAAAGTCTGAAAGTAGTTGGCTTCAGGACACCTTCTTTATCGCCTCCACTAGTTCTACTTGTTAAATCAAATAAACAAGAATGCTTTCAGAAGATAGACATAAGAACAATCTCCTAAATTAGCACAGGCTATCATAGCACAAAGTCTATAAGTAACTTGCTTTCTTATTCAATCAAAGAAATATGAACTACAGTCTGAGCTCAAAGTCTCAGTAATGCCTTTCAATTTGGGCAGAGTTTTGCTCCTGGTAAGGGGAAGATCTCCCTTGTAACAAATGAGAGATTATAATATATATAGCACTCCAAGAAAGACTTGGGTGCTTATTTTCATGAAAAGGGCCTATGTTGTAGTCAACGTCTTCAATGCGCCTTCAGTTCTATCTGGAGGGACCATGCTGGGAACAACTCATTGCCTCAACTATGGTGTGTCCATTCATCTAATATCTCTTCCTTGGTATGGATTGTCTGGTCCTTTCTTTGATGTCTGTGCTGTTGTCCAATTCGCCATTATTTCATGGAAGAAAAATAGGGATGCATCCTTGATTTGGTGTGCTCAAAAGTCTAATTGATCCACTGTTTCACCTACTAGAAATAACTCTTTTGAAGATATTTCTGATCCTTTGGTCTTGCTCCTCTCTTCACTGCTTAAGCACTTCTTTGCTCTCTGGTTAAACCATCACTTTAATTGAACTTGCCTTTGGAATCATCCATGTTGCTTCTTTGTCCTTTATAGCCCTTCTTGTCTAAGTCTTTGGGGGGTCCTTTCTGCATCTTTGACAAGTGGCAAGTTCTGTTGTTATGAAACTCATTGGAAACTTATAGAAAATGGGATCCACAACACGTCTTGCCTGAGCAACTTCAAAAGGGGAACACAGATGCAAACACTTGTCACGTTTCATTGAGTCATAACAGGACACGTGACATATTCTACTTAACTTATAGAAACTTTAGAAACCTTTTGAGAGTCATGCAGAAGATGACACATGGCGGCTTCCACTCTACTTTATAATGGACACGTGGTGGCTTCCGCAGCACTTTGTCTTTTTCCATCAAGTGCTTTTCCATGGGCTTTTCTCTTTAGTTAAGCTTTTCCTTTGCTTTCTTCAGGTTCATTTTTTTGAAGGAGTTCACTTTGTTTGTTTTTGCTCGCTGCCCTCCACAAGGGTTCTTGGCCTTGGTTCACTGCCCTCCGCAAGGGAACTTGTTCCTTTGGCTTTGGGGCAGCCCCTTGAACCTACGGATTGAACCAACTTTGGTTCAACGGTTCAATGGTTCAATCAGTTCATTCTTCATTATTTGGCTAAGTCTTTTTTATCTTTTGCACCAAGCACGTTGAACCAATTGGTCATTGAACCCATTGAAATGATTGAACATTGAACCCATTGAACTGATGAACCAAAATGGTTCAAGGTTCAATGGTTCGATGGTTCAAGCTTTTGAGACTCGTTAAGTGCTCGGGCTGCAGATCCTTTAAACGGTTGAACTTTGAACCTTTGACATATGCGCATAGCCCTTGTTGAAGATGTTGAACCTTTGAACCTACTAATCCCTTTGCTGAAAAAGCTTTGAAAAAATGAGGAATTTGAAAGCCCCCAAATAAATTTTAAGAAGGGGAAGAGAGGAATTTTGGCCCTGCAGGTCCAAGAATAGCTCATATGTTGTTCCAAAAATGACTGACACTTTTGGGGACCAACAGCTGGCTCTAGTTGGGGAACTTCCTTCAGATGAAAACTTGGAACAGCTGAGGGGAGTAGAAACCAGAATCTTTGGTGCCTTAAAGTGTGCCATTGGGCTACGGAGTCATGCTACCCAAAAAGAAAGGTGACAAAAAAGAAGATGAAAGGCACAAAATAGAACTAAAGACTATACAAATATACATATGTACAAATGAACTTATCTGATGCCTCAAGATTTGAAGCACTTCAGATGCCGCCCATTGTGAGACAATGATAATGGCATCCTGTCTTGATAAACTAGCAGGAAACCATTTTATCCCTAGAATCAGTGATGGGCGAATGGAACTCTCCACTAAGAAACCACTTTTCTGTGTCTTCCCCTTGGTTTTCTTCTCTTCTTGCCCTAAAGCAAGACTTGACTTTTGGTCCAAAAACCACTAATCTTTGCTCTCTTGGCAAAGAGTTCATTTTCCTAATTTTGATGGGCAGCAGCACGGCCTAGTACCATAATTTGTTGTTTTGATAGCTCAGCCCAGCACATGTCTTGATTGTCCCCCTCAGATATCTCAAATTCTTCTTCATTTGGAGGGGAGGGTTCTTCTGCACTTATGCCACACTCCACCAATTCTTCTGCTATTTCATCCCTGCCTGAAGACTCAAACAAAATTTGGGCTGCAGTGGCTATCGTTTGGGTCTTGACACATTTGACATGATCAATTATGTCAAATGGCTGGGTTGGACTAGGCACAGGGGATGGGAGTTCTTCCCTTTGGTTTAAGGGAGGGGTGGGAGGACTGGCCTATGAATTTGAAGTAGGAGGTGTAGAAATGTTTGGGATACTTACTTTCTTAGCAATCATTGGGTCCTTTGGTTGGATAGGCAGAGTGGCCCCACGCTTAGCAATCAAAATCATAGGTTGAGGTCACTCCTCTATTTCTCCTTTATCAGCTTGTTGAGCTAACTAATTCTGGGACTGGGTGACCACAGCACATGATCCCTCTGATGCTTCATCTTTACTTATGGGTTCATCTTGGTAATCCAAGAAATTGATGTGGGAGTCACCAGCTGATTATTCCTGATCCTCCGTGAAGAGACCAGCATCACTTTCTTGATTAAACTCAGGTTGGAAAGAGAAATCATGCTCTATTTCCAAATACCCAACTGCTGAGTTGGCTTGAGGTGCTTCAATGGCAAGGTTCCTCTATGGGGGAGGAAGACGATTGGGTTGCCCTTCATGTACCTGATTAGGGAATGTCCTCCTTGGTACATCTTTGTATGAAGGAGCAGATGACTTCCCTTGTGACATTTGTCTTCTGAGGGCCAGCACTTCATTTGCTAGCTTCTGCACCATTGGATCAGTGGTGGCTGTAGGTGAGTTATCAGAAGATGAGGAAGATGTGCCTCTATTTGAATCCCTTCTTAACTTTTCAGCCAAGATAAGGTCATCTTCTAACTCAATGACTAAGTCTTGAGCAGCTTCAAGATCTATGCAGCTAGCATGTCTTAGCAAAAAACTCACTTCAGGTAGCTATGAGTTTATGAAGAAGCATTTGAGGTTCTCGGGTGTGGGCTGAGCAACTGCGGGAATCTTATTTCTCAGCTTGTCAAATTTTGCAATAAAATCCCTCATGGGCTCATGAGGTTCCTATTTCATCTACGTAAGTTGGCCTAGTAAAGCATGAGCATCTTCTACAGGTTTGAACCTTGCTTCAAACTTGGCTTTGATAGTGTCCCAGCCAGTCACTGATCCAGTCTGTAGATGGTAAAACTAGTCTGCAACGGCACCTTGTAGTGTCTCCACAAAAATCCTGACTGCCACGTCTTCAAATTCCACCCCTATCACACCATAGGCTATGGTGAAGGCTGTAATGTGTTCATTAGGGTGGACTCTTCCATCACCAAAGAATTTGGGGAAATTCTTCCTTGAACTGAGTGGTAGCTCATGCAGGGGTGGAGTTAGATTAAGTGGGCCAAATGAGTTACCCTAGGGGCCTCAAACTGTCATGATTGGATTATGAAAAATAGGGATAACACATGTGAGTGGAGTTGCCAGATTATAGGACAAAAATGGAAAAGAAACTGGCCCTGCTTCATCTTAAAGCTTGAGGCTTCAAACTGCGCTTTCTTTCCCAGCAGCTCTAGTTTTGCATACTAGATAATATAACAGAGATGGAGGAAGATTGTAAGGCTATAATGATAATGGGTAAGACACATAATGGAGTCTCCAGAGTTTGTAATGGATAAGGGTTATAATGATAATGGGTAAGACACAAGTGATGTTTTAATCTAAAACTTGAGGTTCCAAATTGCACAAAATTACTGTGTCCCCAGCGGAGTCGACAAAAACTATTGCGCAAAGTTGGGGGGAGAAATAACAATGGGAAAGAACTAGACCTACTCATTCTTTCCCCAGTGGAGTTGCCAAAAACTATTGGGTGATTATTTTGTCAACCAGCTAACTGGTGACCAAAATAGTTCCTATCACCACAGCATAGGGAGATGGGTCACCCTGGTGTGCAGATTTACTACATCAACAGGGGACAAATCTCTCCTCTCATCAAGGGGAGGTTCCCTATTAAATATGTGGAGGCTATATACTATATAAATAAGCTAAAAGTAAAACACAACGGTGGGATAAACCATTCATCTCTTTTTTTCAGAGATGATGCTAATAAATAGAGGAGAAATCCTGGGTGATTGGTGAAAATACTTCTCTTCTTTCAGAAGTAACATTTAGCCAAGAGCCAGATCCCTTCCTGGATAGTAGAAATCCTGATGAAATGACAGAAGGAACTTCTCTTCTTTCAAAAGTGCTTGTTTTTACAAACAATAGGAATCTTTTTGGTAATTAACTGGTAACCAAAGGTGTAGAGTAACCAGTAGCCTAAAATGTAGTGTAAAGTCTCCACCTTGATTGCCCAAGAGTGAAATACGAAGAACAATGGAGGCACAAAGTCATCCCAAGGTCCTTTACATAGAAACATAAAAGAAAAACACACACTAAAGACAACTATGACAGCCCAAAGTCTGAAAGTAGTTGGCTTCAAGACACCTTCCTTATCGCCTCCACTAGTTCTTCTTGTTAAATCAAATAAACAAGAATGCTTTCAAAAGATAGACATAAGAACAATCTCCTAAAGTAGCACAGGCTATCACAGCACAAAGTCTGTAAGTAACTTGCTTTCTCATTT
Source organism: Torreya grandis (assembly GCA_037957365.1). NCBI lineage: Eukaryota > Viridiplantae > Streptophyta > Pinopsida > Cupressales > Taxaceae > Torreya > Torreya grandis. The sequence continues at coordinate 1,405,072 of JARHVA010001383.1, read as the reverse complement.
AATCAAAGAAATATGAACTACAATCTAAGCTCAAAGTCTCAGTAATGCCTTTCAATTTGGGCAGAGTTTCATTCTTGGTAAGGAGAAGATCTTCCTTGTAACAAATGAGATATTATAATATATATAGCACTCCAAGAAAGACTTGGGTGCTTGTTTTCATGAAAAAGGCCCATGCTGTAGTCAACGTCTTCAATGTGCCTTCAATTTTGTTTGGAGGGACCATGTTGGGAACAGCGTATTGCCTCAACTATGGCGTGTCCATTCATCTAATGTCTCTTCCTTGGTATGGATTGTCTAGTCCTTTCTCTGATGTCTGTGTAGCTATCCAATTTGCCATTACTTCATGGAAGAAAAACAAGCTTGCATCCTTGATTTGGTGGGCTTAGAAGTCTACTTGATCCACTATTTCACCTACTAGAAATAACTCTTTTGAAGATATTTATGGTCCTTTGGTCTCATTCATCTCTTCACTACTTAAGTGCTTCTTTGCTCTCTGGTTGAACCATTGCTTTAATTGAACTTGCCTTTGGAATCATCTATGTTGCTTCTTTGTCCTTTATAGCCCTTCTTGTCTAGGTCTTTGGGGGGTCCTTTCTGCGTCTTTGACAAGTGGCAAGTTCTGTTGTTATGAAACTCATTGGAAACTTACAGAAAATGGGATCCACGACACGTCTTACCCGAGCAACTTTAAAAGGGGAATGCGGATGCAAACACTTGTCACATTCTGCTGAGTCATAATAGCACACGTGACATATTCCGCTTAACTTACAGAAGCTTTAAAAACCTTTTGAGAGTCCTGCAGAAGATGACACATGGTGGCTTCCACTCTGCTTTATAATGGACACGTGGCAGCTTCCATTGCACTTTGTCTTTTTCCATTGGGCACTTTTCTGTAAGCTTTTCTCTTCAGTCAGGCTTTTCCTTTGCTTTCTTTGGGTTCATTTTTCTGAAGGAGTTCACTTTGTCTATTTTTGTTCGCTGCCTTTTGCAAGGGTTCTTGGCCTTGGTTCACCGCCCTCCGCAAGGGCATTTGTTCCTTTGGCTTTAGGGCAGCCCCTTGAACCTACCGATTAAACCAACTGATTGAAACAACTTTTGTTCAATGGTTCAATGGTTTAATCAGTTCATTCTTCTTATTTGGATAAGTCTTTTTGATCTTTTGCACCAAGTGCATTGAACCAATTGGTCGTTGAACCCGTTGAACTGATTGATCGTTGAACTCGTTGAACCAATGAACCAAAATGGTTCAAGGTTCAACGATTCAATGGTTCAAGCTTTTGAGACTCGTTAAGTGCTCGGGGCCACAGATCCTTTAAATGGTTGAACTTTGAACCTTTGACATATGTGCATAGCCCTTGTTGAAGGCGTTGAACCTTTGAACCTGCTAATCCCTTTGCTGAAATAGCTTTGAAAAAATGAGGAATTTGAAAGCCCCTGAATAAATTTTGAGAAGGGGAAGAGAGGAATTTTGGCCCTGCAAGTCCAAGAATAGCTCATATGTTGTTCCAAAAATGACTGACACTTTTGAGGACCAACATTCTCTAACTTATCTTTCAATGACTCAATTTCATTCACATACCTTAAACACTCATCTCCTTTAACTTTTAGGCTTGTAGACAGGATTTCCAATTGACAACTAAGATGTTTGACTATATCTTCATGTTCATTGGTGTCTTCTTTCATTCTTGCCTCAAACACACTGAATTGCTCTTCATAGTCCTTGATTTGAGACATCATTTTCTTGTTAATCTTCTTCTCAATCTCTAGTTCTTCAACAGCATTCCTTAATTCAGTCTCACAGTCCTCCTTGTCTTCTTCATTATCTGTATCACTCCAAATAGACTCCTTTTGATATGAGCAACTTCCTTCCTTAACCATCAAGAGGGATTTTTCTTCAACATGACCATCATCTTCATTATCAAACTCATAATCACTATTTTCACTCTCATCTAATGAGCTATAATTTTTATTGGTGTAGATACTCTTCTTCTTCTTGAAGGACTTTCTAAATCCTTTCTTCCTCTTATTAGACCGGTATGTTTTCTTGTCTTCATCTTGGTCTTCACCATGATCTTCATCATCATTCCTTTTATGTTTATGAGGGCACTAATTAGCAAAATATCCTACCTCTCCACAATTGAAGCATTTTAAGGGTATTTTACCCTTATACTTACCTGAACCTATTTTCAATTTCCATGTAAACAAAGCAATTAGTTCATCATCATCAATAGCAGATATGTCATCCTCTTTGAGTTTATTACGTTAGAACTTTTTATTTGACTTCATTTCTATCTTGAATGTTGCTTCCTTCTTTGGTGGTTTATCATCATCGACTTTCATCTCATAGGCAGTAAGGATGCCATGCGATTTATCCATCTTCAACTGAGTAAGATCATGACTTTCTTATATAGTAGACACTTTTGAATCAAACTTAAGTGACAGACCTTAATAATTTTTGTACTACAGTAGCTTCTTCAAGCTTCTCGCTAGGACCTATGATAATGTTCACAATCTCATCAACTCTCTATAGAAAGGATGCGATAGAATCTTCTTCCTTCATCTTGAGACTTTCAAATTATCTTCAGTGAGTCTACAACTTTGTCAATGTAACCTTTAAATATCCCTCATAAATTATGTTAAATTTATCCCACATTTCCTTAGTAGATATGGAATGGATTACCTTGGTGTATTCAATCTCTGAAAGACCACAAGTGATAGCATTCATTGCCTTAAAATTGCTCTCAAACAACTTCTTATATGTACCACTATATGGAGGAATAGTAGGTGCAAAATAACAATCCACAATAGATTTCCAAATATCAAACCTTAAAGACATGATGTAGGTCCTCATCCTCACACTCTAAAAATCATAATTGGATCCATTAAACATTGGTGCTTGCTTAGTGGAAAAAAATCCTTGCATTTGATGGCTACCAATATTATACCTTGGATCACCTTAAAGTTGTCAAGCCTTTATCAAAGGAGTGGCTCTGATACTATTTATTAGAGGTATAATCATTGAGAGGGGAGGTGAATAAATGATGCAAGATATTCAAACTTTAATTCTAGTCCTTTCAAACCCTTAATCAATTACCATAGGCATTCATAGAACATAAAATTCATTCATAACAATGAACAATAGATAATGCAAGATCACACATACAACACAAGATCTATGTGGGAAACCCTCTTGAGAAATAAAACCCACTCTCAAGCCTAAAAACACATGTACTACTTGTCCTATAAGGTATTATAAACATGAGACTTTAGTGAAACACCCTTCCATTAGGAACACCTACCCCTATCTAGCTGAGCACCCACACAACTAGATTTTTTCAAGCTTCACCTTGCAAGGAGGAACCAACCCCCTGGATGTTGAGCACCCACAAAAACACCTATGAAATTAACATATCCTAATCACTGATTACCTACCAATCTAATGAAGATATAATGTATATCATCTCTCTTCAACTCTACACACACTCTCTAGCCTTTACACCCTTTCAATACATCCAAAACCACCTTTTGGATCAGTTTACACTTCGTCGCTCATACATAACCAACAAATCTACAAGTATACCTTCATAAAATTAGAAACATGACCATGAGGTCATACACACAATTTTAACCCTAATTTTCCTCTCAATTCATCTTCTAATCTCACACAAACATCTCATATCCTTCACTCACACACAAAACATCCAAAATAACCTTTTGGATCAACCTAGACCTCTTTGCTCATTTTTAGCTAACAAACTTGCAATAACTCTAATCTAATATCAAAATTATAACCTACAAGTCATACATAATTCTCAATGTGCTCTACTCTTTAGTCCATCAACTAGGCACCCTCACTCTCCTTTGTCCTTCGCCTCTCAACCTTATATACTTTCTCCTCTTCATCACACTAGAAACCATCACCTTTGATTTCACCTTTTACAAAGCCTTCATGATTATTATTATCTTCTTGGTTGGCCATTATAATTGCCTTAAACCTTAATACTTGTAACACATAAATACATACCTCAATACAATTTTCATAGGTTGACCATTACCTCATTAGCCCCGAATTATCATTAGGTCTTGGTGAGACATAAAACAATTAGGCCTTCATACTCACACGTTACATGTGAGATTTATTGGACCACCTTAAACATTTACCAATGATTTGAACACATAAAACATATCTAAAATATACCCTTTCTCACTCCCTCATGGTTCTATACCACCTGGAACACCAACTCAACACTCGAACCTACTAATTAGGTCTCCTTGCTATTCAAGTCTTCAAACATAGAAAATATAGTCTCAAACTTCTGAAGTAAATACTCAAGCATTCATATCCATATGATTATATCACATGTGTGAACCCTTAAATACCTATGATACACCTTTATATTCTTTAGACACTCCAACACAGGCTCTAAGCACTCAAATCAACTCTATCAAAATGACCACTCAGACTGGTCATATACAGTCAAAATACAGTCAAGCTATTTTGACTCTCCATTACTGATCAAGGAAATAATATGACATCCAATACCTTATCATCAATATTTGATACTTCATTGACATATTAATATTCATTTATTTCCTCAACTTTGCTCAAAATACCTTCAACTTACTTTTACAAGATGGTCACTCAAACTGCGAATGTATTTAACAAACATAGTCAACCTCTAAGCCTTTATTCATACTGAATATGGATTGGTCAAACATCCAAAAACCACATATATAGTAATTATGGATTATATACACTCTTTAATAGTTATCTCATCTTGAAACATCGAAATACTATCAAGAAATCTTCAATTATCCTTCTTGGGTCATTTGGAGAACATGGTCAAACACATAGTCAACTTTGGAGCTCAATATCTTTAACTATATAAACATTAAAACCTTATAATTAGATTATATAGATGTGCCTTGAATTTATTTAAAAATTTTCCTTTTACACCATAATGAAATTCATCTTAGATCAAAATATATATCTCAGAAACTACAAACTAGTTTTCCCTCATTAATTTGAATATTCAATTTCTAACGGTCACTATTCAAACACTAAACTTCGGACACTTTGTCAAAATCTTATGCCCTCACATAATTTTATAAAATTCACTCCATTTATATCCTTATTAGTAACTTGGTTTTTATCTTACAATACTAATAATTGATCTTAGATCCTAGCTTTCATGATCAAGACACTTGGCAACCTCACGTGCCTTCTGAGCACATTGACCATTTGACTCCAATGAACTCCTACCACTTGGCAACCCTACATGCATTCTAAGCATATTTTGACATTTTGACTTAATATGCACCATTATATCATTACTAACAATATCATGTGCTTTTTTGGATCTCTATATGGTAGGTTTCACGCTAGTCATAGATCTATTGCTCAAACTCTATGATTGTGACACGTCAATATCACGTGCAATTTTGACTATTTGACTTTGAACCACACCATTGGATCCTAATAACAAGATAATGTGATCTATTGGATCCTTATCCATTTATAATAAATTTTTGATGATATATTTATGATCTGATTAAATGCTCACCATAGATCTTTGATAATACAAATTTGGCTAAGTATGTGAACTTAGTAAATTTTATCTAAGAAGCCAACTTTGCACCTTAATAAATTTTGATACGCTCCATGTCCAGACCTAAAATTTGAACCATATGATCTTATTTCATAGGATAATACATCCATGTATCAAACTACTCTTGAAACCTTTGCATGTGTGAAATATAACATCATCAATCTTGTCACTCAACTTTATCTGTCAAGATGACTACTTGAGCTTAGACATTCACATGACTATTATGATGAATTCAATTTACTTCCATAAGCACTCATAAAATCTCATAGGGTCTCTAAAATATTTCCATATCATCAATAACATCAATCAATTTCCTTATTAATTCAAAAACTCTCCAAACCATCAATCTGATCACTTTGTCATTAATGCACTAGTACCACATGCTCTCTTTGACATCAATGACCATGCTCAACATCATTGGTGAGCAATATATGATGGAAGATATTTGACTTACATCATTGATGTATACTTGAGCAACAAATCAAGGGAAAAATCATGTTTTGAGCTGCATTTGGGTTATGGGATGCTCTTGGGAAGGTATTGTGTATGTGCACTCTTTCATTAGCACTTAATTATCATTTTTGAAACCCCATCAAAAGATTTGGCTTAGCTAGTTGTTTTCTTATGCATTTTTCTTGAGTTTTTAATGACTAATGCTTTATCTAACTATATTTTTAATCCATCACTACATCTTGGCATGCCCTACGAGACACACATCCAATTCAAGCAAGGATACCAACTTGGCAATCATAGATTTCCTAAAAAGTCATTAAAATCCTTCAAAATCAATTTTTAGCATCATTTATTCTGTGTTTTTGGTGTTTTTATTGATACATAGTTTACACAATAATTGATATCAGTTCTATATAACTAGCATCGGCACTAGCTAACCAACATAAATCCTAGCTAACCTACATCGATTCTGTTATAGGGAAAAACATGATAGAAAAGTTGGATTTTTAGGCTTTACTGGAGATTACAAGTTGAATATTTTGGTTTTTATGTCTTTGTCTAAACATTATATTGCATGATCAAAAGCTTTGTTGAATATTTTATACTAACCTTGGGCTAACACAAGTTTTTTTTTAACATTTTTACCTAAAGGTTCACAAGTAACCAGTATCGATTTTTATCGAATAACATTGGTTCATTTATGATCAACATAAATCTTATTGTAACTGACATCGATCACTATTTACCAATGTCAATCTTTGTGTTTTAAAAACAAAGAACCTAAGAGTTAGGTTTTAAAACTTATTTATTTCATTGAAAATTATGCTTCAAAGTAGAAGGCAACTCTCTAACATTTGCAAGTCCTGCATGGAAAAGTGATAAATTTGAGAATGATTAAGTCTTGAACTTCTCCTTTGATGTTTAAAAGGAACCTAGATGTTTTTAAGTTATTTTTTGAAGTTTTTAAAAGTTTTTCAACTAAGGCCAAGGGGCCAAAAATTTCACAAAACACTTCATTTTGGTGCTTAAAACTAACACTCACTTAGATTTCAAAGTTTTTAAAAGTGTGTTGTTTTATGCAAGATCATCTATTACTAGTTTGTTTTTTGTGCAAAACAAAAGTTCATGTATGTTATCCCTTGTAACCTTTAGGGAACTTAGGTGACCAAAAGTTCCTTTTAATTGCAATTTGTGCCTTGTCTAAGGTGTGAAGAAAATGTTATCAAGGCTCTCCACAAAACCCACATGGTTTGGGTGATCTAAAAAAAACCTCTAATATCTTTTCACTTAATTTTATTTTGTATAACTTGGCTCATGAAGGGGACATCATAGCTTCTTCTGATCCAAAACTCAGAAGTTCTAGTTGATAAATATTTCATGAACATAAAAATAACATAGTAACAATGAATTCTCTGAGAAGAGATGTAGTATTACTCAAGATCACAATACAATTATAAGCTTATCTCTGGGAAGAGATGTCTGTATTCACTTTTCAAGTTACCTATTCATTTATACACATTTTTAAAGCATGAGGAGGATTTTTAATGTCACCAATATCTAAGGAGATTACGTGGTTTGACTTCCAATATTTAAAACAATACAGAATTTGAGGAATTACTATTTTTAGAAACTTACTATTTTTAGACTGCACTACTAAAATTGAAATTTGGGGCACTTTCATTGGGTTTTTAGGGGTAAAAATTCATCTATCTAATATCCATGCCATCTTAAGACATTCTCCTCATTCTTAGCTTTCCAACAGTTCAAACGGCGATTCAATTAGAGCTACAGTGCAAAAGTTATGGCTCCCAGAAGTTTCATCATCAATTGGGTTGGAACTGTCACCCGAATTGTCGCCTAAATTGTTGCCTAGATCATTCCTCCCTCCTTGAAAATAAATGGTCCCCATTGCATCAATTTTCCTCATCAAGTGTGGTATTTGTGTCTTAATTTTATTCTCTTTGAGCCACTCACCTTGGTGGCTAAGCTAGCCCCGTTTGACCACTCAATAAAGCGGAATAGAGCGTCCTCTTATTGTCTTCATCTAGGTGTCCACAATCTAATCCTCCTCCACTAGAGAAAAACTATGTGGGTCAAGCTCATCAATGTCTAGTTATTTTTTTACAACTAAAGTGTCCAATAGAGGTGGATGATATGGTTTGAGGAGCTCCACATTGAATATTAGATGCAGACCACGGTAGGCTAGTAGGTTCAACTCAAAAGCATTTTCTCCAACTTTTCTGGTGATGGTGTAGGGACCATATCACAAAGGCCAAATTTTTCTATGTGGGCCTACAAGTTGTTCCTTCTAAAGCCATAACCAAACCTTGTCACCCACAACAAAGTGGTGTGCAATCCTATGTTTGTCATGGCATTGCTTATACTTCTGATTCATCTTCTCCAGGATGTCATGAACTTGTTGTTGGATGTGTTGCATTTATTCAATAAACTTTTTTGATTTTTATACCTTAGATCTTCCATGAGGTGTGTATTCTATGGTGGAAAATGGAATAGCTATATCAATTGGTGCCATGGGTTGGAAACCAAAACATACTTGGAATGGACTGTGCTTGGTCGAGCTGTGCAATGCTTGATTGTATCCATGTTGTATGAAAAGAAGTCCCTCATCCCATCTGCATGGATGTTTGGAGTGATACATATGAATCATGTGAACAATCAAGTGGTTTACCACCTCTGTCTGACCATCAGTCTGTGGATGGAAGACTGTAGACTTCATCAGCTTAGTATCCATCATCTTCCATAGAGTTGACCAGAAGATGCTCAGAAACCTGCTATCTCGATCTGAGACAATGGACTTAGGGAGACCAAAATGGACCCATACATGACTAAAATATATTTGAGTAGTTTCCTCAGTAGATATATTTTTATTACAAGCAATCATGATAGCCATTTTTAAAAAATAATCAACTGCCACAAAACTATAGTCCTTACCATGTTTAGAAGTGGGAAAACCTGAGAGAAAATCCATTGAGATAGATTCCCAAGGCCTGGTTGGTTCTGGCAATGGCATGTACAATCCTTGATTCTTATTTTTTGTCTTGGCTATCACACATGGGGTGTAATATTTGAGATATCTTTCCACATCCTTTCGCATATGGGGCCAGTAGAAGTGTTTTTGAAGAACTACCAATGTCTTTTCTATACCAAAGTGTCCAGCTATCCTACTGAAGTGTGCTTCCCATATCATCTTTTGTTGCTCTACAGCTAGAACACAAATGTGCCCCATATGATAGAGGACATTATCTTGCAAATATAAATTAAAAACATGCTTACCTTTTTCAATCATTTGATATGTATCAGCAAAAGTAGGATCTACTTCATACAGAGCACCCCAAGTGGCAGTCTCATGTCTGCATAGGTCAACAACTATTGTGAGTGCAGTAATTGGTGGGTGGCTCAGACAATCTATAGTTGTATTTGAGCTCCCCTTTTCATGTTTGATTATTAGATGCAATTGTTGAAGATATGTGGCCCACTTTTGGTGTCTCTCATTTCATAGTTTGCTCTGTGTTTAGATGAATTCCAATGGTCTATGGTCAGTGTGGATGACCATCTCTTTCCCCAAGATGTAGTGTTTCCATTGTTTGTAGGCTTGCATAACAGCATAGAGCTCCTTATCATATGTTGGATATTTCCTGACTGTATCAGTGAAAGTTTCACTGTGATATGCAACAGGGTGGCCATGTTGCATAATGACAGCTCCCATGGCATAGTCAGATGCATCTGTCATCAACTCAAAAGGTTGATGCAAATCTGGCAAGGTAAGAACAAGGGCTGAGCAAAGTTTGTTCTTCAAAATCTCAAATGCCCTTTATTGTATTTCACCCCACTGAAATGTAGCTTTAGCTCCTCCTTTAGTCACTTGGGTTAGTGACCAAGTGGCACGTGAAAATCTACGAACAAATATGTGGTAGAAATTTGCAAGACCCAAAAAGCTGTGAAGCTCTATGAGGGTCCTTGGTGTGGGCCATTCTTGAATAACCTAAATCTTTTTTTGATCAACATGGACCCCTTCCTCATTCACAATGTCCCTGAGATACTAAATTGTTGTCATCCCAAATGTGCATTTATCGAGATTTGCATACAACTTGTGCTCTTGAAGAGTTTGAAGCACCTTAAGAACATGTTGCAAATGTTCTTCCCATGTTCTGCTATAGATGATTATGACATCTAAGTAAACAACCATGAATGAGTTGGTGAAGGGTCGTAGGATGTCATCCATCATCCTCATGAAGGTTGCAGGTGTGTTAGTTAAGCCAAAAGGCATAACCAACCATTCAAAGAGCCCCTCCTTAGATTTGAATGTAGTCTTCCAGACATTAGTGGGATTGATGGGAATTTGGTGATAACCAGATTTGAGATCAATTTTAGTGAATAAATTCACACCACAGAGCTGGTCCAACAGGTCATCAATCTTGGGGAGGGGTAGCGATTCTTCATAGAGATTTTATCCAGGGCTCGATAGTCAATGTAAATCCTCCATGTTCCATCTTTCTTCAGTGCCAAGACAATTGGGCTACTACAGGGTGAAGAGCTTGGCCTAATGTGACCCTTTTGGATCAATTCTTGAATCTATCTTTTTATCTCATCATTCTTTAAAATTGATCTGTGATACACAGGACTATTAGGCAAAGGTGATCTTGGGATTAAATCGATAGAATGTTTTACCTGGCAATGCAGTGGAACTCCTGTGGGTGACTTGAATAAGTCATCATATTCTACTGTGATTTGTCCTATCTACTTTTATTGTTGTGTTGATTGTGTAGTCAGAACTGCAACATTAGCCTTTTTGGATTTCTATGGTTTGACCACCATGAGAACAAATTACTTTGTCTTTTCCACCAATCTCTTGCATTGCTTAGCACTGATCAGGGAGATAGATGTGGGAGGTGGTACCTTTGGTACCCTATAGCATTATGTTCCAAGAGTGAGGGTGATTCTTTGGGTTTGTGATTCATAGATGCCATGTCACTCATACATGAACGGTTGACCAAGGAATACATCACAAACGTCTAGATTGACCACATCACACAAGACTTCAGCTTGGAATGGTTTTATTGCATATGAAAGAAGACACTGATGGGTGACACGAAGGTCTCTCCTTGGGCTCAACCATCCAATACTATAGGGCTTTGGATGAGGCTTCATGGATAGATTTAGACTTTTCACAACTTTAGCAGAGATTAAATTCTTTTGACTCCCACTATCAAAAATGAAATGTAGAGGCTTACCTTTTACCCATAATTTGGAGTGAAACAATATTTCCTTGTCATCTGGTCTTTCCTCACAGGTCTGTGATGAAGTGACGATGGTGTCAGGCTCAACATCTATAATTTCTTCTTCATCCTCTTCAACTATGGGTTGTGTACGAAGCAGAGTAGTAGATGTCAAGTATTGTGACTCAAAAAGTAGTGACTTGATGGCTCGACATTCTTCTTTGGAGTCAGTTCCAGTTTTGTGGTAATCACACCATTTTCTAGCCTTCCCCTTTTCAGGTTTCTTATCCTCAAACTCCTTTTGCTTCCAATTTTGGCATCATGTTTGACCTTCCTTGTCACTTTTCCATTTTGAGGGTTGACTCTTCGTATTCTTTCTGCCATGCTTCTGCTCAATATTCACTACGAATCTGTATGCCTTACTGAGGGTTTCTAAATTGAAGAGTTCCATTTCCCCCTATATGTGCCATTGTAGTCCACCATGATATTTGAGAGTCTTATGTTTCTCACTTTCTTGGATGCCCAATCTTGCAGACAAAGAATGAAAAATGTCTGTGTAATCTTGAACAGATTGGTCCTTACCTTGGTGAAGTTATTAACACTGTATGTATAGATCATCATATGCTCCGATGGGATAGTATCCTTCTTTCACCGCTTCCATAAAATCATCCCAGATAGGTTCCACCTCAAGGCCAATGTCATCTGTATTGAACCTCTTTTTGTACACATCCCACCAATTTTTCACAGGCAATGATGCTTTTAAAAGAGCAAAAGTGATCCTTTCTACATTGCTGAACTTATTTACAGAGATGTAGGAAGACAGTTGATCCAACCAATTTTCTACTACATTATCATTGATTTTTCTTTCAAATGTAGGAAATCAAAATTTACCTAAACCTTGAAGGGTGTTGGGGCACTAAACGAGGAGCCAAGAAGTGTAGCTACAGAGCTAGAATTTCCCATCAAGAGTGTTTGAAGAATTTGGGAAAATTGTTGCAGTTTTCTGTGCTTGTTGCCATTAGATGGCTTCATTCACCATTTCCTTGAAAGGATTGGATGTCTCAGTGTCATCCACCATTTGAAGTCATTTGGAGTGAACAGGTGGAAAGTTTGGAAGCTCTATTGTTTCCCACCCAAGCTTCTTATAGCCTGACCTCATCCTCGAGATCATACACTCTCAAGACAAACCGCTCTAATACCACTGATCCAAAACTCAGAATTTTTGGTTGATAAATATTTTAGGAACATAGAAATAACATAGTTACAATGAATTCTCTGAGAAGAGATGTAGTATTACTCAAGATCGCAATACAATTATATGCTTATCTCTGGGAAGAGATGTTTGTCTTCACATTTCAGGTTACCTCTTCATTTATACACATTTTGAAAGAATGGGTAGGATGTGTAAGGTCACCAATCTTTAGGTAGATTAAGTGGTTTGACTTCCAAGATTTAAAACAATATAGAATTCGAGGAATTACTATTTTTAGAAACTTACTATTTTTAGACTGCACTACTAAAATTAAAATTTGGGGCACTTCCATTGGGTTTTCATTGGTCAAACTTCATTGAGTGGAGATCAATTCCATCTCATGACATTATCCTCATTATTAGCTTTCCAACGATTCAAACAGTGAGTCAATTGGAGCTACGATGCAAAAGTTATGGCTCCCAGAAGTTCCGTCATCAATTGGGGTGGAACTGTCACCCGAATTGTTGCCTGGATCATCTTCATTAGTTATTTAGGGAAGATTTGACCTGGGGTTTCATCTCCCATCATTTTTTCAACCCCACTCCATGGTGATGTATATAAATTAGGGCACGTATATTGTGATATCCATGGGGTTGATTGGCTAACCTCTCCTTTCATAATGAAAACCAAAGTCAGGTCTAGTTAACAAGGGGATTCTACTAAATAGTATATGAATGGAATCACTATGCAAAGGAATAGACCCTTGCATAGTAAGTTAATTAGTATGAACTCAATTGTCTTGAGGCATCTCTAGTGTTAATCACACTTGGGACCATCTAGATGGTAAAAAATTTAAATTTTTAAAACAACCCCACTTGTCACAGACATTGTTGATGCAAGGCGAGAAGCCTGAAGGTTCATGTCATCATAAAATCTATTAGGATAAGGGGAGGTGTAAAAACCCTACTAACTCATGTGGTTTTATTTTTGGATTAACAATTAAAATCTTCCCAAGAGCATGTATATAGATAGATTTCAATAATATGAAGCAACCTTGTCAGTTTAGAGTTTAGGATGATTATACTTAGTTAAATTTGTCTTTTCCTTTACTTTCTTGGTCATTGTTTGAGTCTAAAACTTGTTTGTAAACATAACACACCAACTAAACACATTTTTTGTCCACCATTTTATTTGAACAAGGAGGCATTACGTTGGTCAAATCCAAATCATCTTTTGCCTTTTTCAAATCATCATTTTAAACATTGTGTTTATGTTATCTAAGCAACATTGTTATGTTTCCCATTTTAGTTTAAAACACTTTCCAAAAATCTCCAAGTCCTTCACTTTTTAATTCAAATTCAGAATTTCACCTTTCTAAGTTCTAATCTAAGGTGTTAATTGGTTTACCATTTGCACTTGGTTTGAGTTAACTTGGGTACGATTTTCCATTTGGGTTGAAGGTCATTTCATAGGTTCATCATCATTTGATCATTGTGAACTTAGGTCATCTAGTGTATTGCTCGCACTCTAAGTTCTAGAACTCATTTTATTCTACATCCTATTACCATGTGATGGCATTGTGCTACCCATTTGGTCTAAGTTTTATGCTTAGAAATTCTTGCATGTTTTTACATCTTGAGTTTTTTAGTTCACATTATTACCTTCCTAATTCAAAAGACTTTATTCTAATTTTCTAGTAGCAACTCGTCGAAGTTGAACTAGATTTTATGGTATTGATGTATGTCTCAACCTATGTTTAGTGTACTAGTTTCCACTATAGGTTCTTGAGTTATCATACCCTCTTTAAATTTAATGATTTTAACCCACCAAAGTTGAGTAATTTCATGAAATATTTGTTTTAATTGTGTGGTACCATGCCACCTTATTTTTATTATAGTCTCTTTAGTACCTTGTCACTTGTTTGAAAAAAATCAAAACACACCTTTTTAACATTTGAAAAACATTCAAAATATTAGAAAATGTATAGAACAATATTTTAGACATGACACAAACATACACTCATAGTGGGATCCTTTTTATGGCCCTAGTTATGAGGAAGAACACTTTTATGATGGACAAGACAATTATGTGGTCTTTAAAGACATTCCCATGACCGTAGGATCTAAGGAAGATTATATTGAATATCAACCCCAAGAACAAAAGGATGAATAGCTCTTAAGGTTGATTGAATATGGTGCTAAATTACCATCAGAATTTCCTATGAAACAATTGCATACCTTGGTTAGGGTAGAATAAAAACAATGAGAACAATCCCTCGTGCATATTGCAAAAGCAAATGTTGTGTCCTCCAACAAAGGAAATGAAGCGCTCATAGATTCAACACATAATGATCATGATGTTTTCTCCAGGATCAAAAAGATAAGTCAACATTATGCATACCAACTTATCATAGACTTGACAGACTCTTTAGTTTTCACTTTTATACACAATGATGCTTCCAAGGAACAAGGGAATGTGGTTGAACCAACACAACACAATTTAGTTAAAAATACACATATGATGGATCAAGATGTCTCAATTGAAAGACAAGGTTAATTGCATATGATGATAGATTGCCATCAAACTTTCCTACGGAACAATTGCATACCTTGGTTAGGATAGAAGAAAAACAATGAGAATAATCCCTCGCACATATTGTAAAAGCACACATTGTGTCTTCTAAAAAAGTAAATGAAGTGATCATAGATTCAACACATAATGATCATGATCTTGTCTCCAAGATCAAAAATATAAGTCAACGATATGCATATCAACTTATCACAGACTTGACAAATGCTTTAGTTGCCACTTTTATACACAATGATGCTTTCAAAGAACAAGGGAATGTGGTTGAACCAACGCAACATAATTTAATTGAGAACACACATATGATGGATCAACATGTCTCAGTTGAATGACAGGGTTGATTGAATACAGTGCTAGATTGCCATCAAACTTTCCTATGGAATAATTGCATACCTTGGTTAGGGTAAAAGAAAAATAATGAGAACAAACCCTCACACATATTGCAAAAGCAAATGTTGTGTCTTCTAACAAAGGAAATGAAGTTCTCATAGAGTCAATGTATAATGATCATGATATTTTATCCAATATCAAAAAGATAAGTCAATGCTATGCATACGAACTTATCACAGACTTGATAGACTCTTTAGTTTCCACTTCTATACACAACGATGCTTCCAAGGAATAAGGGAATGGGATTGAACGAATGCAACACAATTTAGTTGAGAACACACATACGATGGATCAAGATGTCTCAATTGAATGACTTAAGTCTCAAGATGTTCTGCAACATACTTTGATAGACACAGAATATACATTTTTCAATCATCAAGAACCTCTTGTTCCTTCACATAATCAAGGACCAAAACATTCAATACATATTGAGAAGATTATTTAAAACAATTTTGCTAGTTCTTATCAACCAATGTGTACTTTGGTGAATACATTATGGACTCCCCAAAATCAATAAAACACTTATAATTCAAGATGACTGACTTTAGGGAATGTTAATCAACCTAGAAATCAACAGCTTACTCGACTCAAGGATCAAACCAAAATAAAGTTATGGATTATAGGGTATATATCCATAAAAAAATCCATGTAACAGGGGCACATACCACCCTAACATAATTATAATCCACCTACCAATGCACCAAGCATGCAAGAGTGGATTTCTATGAAAGAAATTATGTCATGATTGGAGATAGGAAACATAATCAATAATTACAAATTTGAAGAGATATGGCCATATCCATTTGATTTGAGCATTCTTCAAGTCCCCTTTCCACCTCATTTTGAGGCGCCCTAATTTGACAAGTACAAAGGAAAGGGTGACCCTCATGAACACATTCAAGCATTTTTTATTATTATGCCAAGTGGTAGCTTACAATAGCATTTATTTGCTTCATTTATTTCCACAAAGTTTAATGGAATAAGCTTTAGACTAGATTCTTAAGATACCCAAGGGATCGATTATAGATTGGAATGACCTATCTAAAAAAATTGTCAACCATTTTTCGTACAATATTGAGCATAAATTGACCATTATTGACTTGTGCAAATCCAAAAAATGAGATGGAGAAAGCTTCATAGCATATCTACATAAATGTAGAGCATTAGCTGCATGCTTTCAACATAATTTTATAAATAAACAGTTGGTTGACATTTTTACATAGAATTTACATCCTAATGTTACACATAATCTATGGATGGCTTGTGCAAACACATTTGAAGAAATTATAGATAAGGGTGTACATATTGAGAAGGCACTTATAACTAAATGCCTTATCAAGATTTATGCACAGGGTCAAATGTCAAATTAGACCCAATCTCCTAGTCAAATAATTGCAACAGAGAAACCTAAAGGATTTAATAAGAACAAGAACATGGTTAAAAATGGAGTAATTGAATCAATACATGTATAAATGATGCAGGCTTTGCTAGCTCCAAATGTGAAGTTAGCTCCACCTAATCTGCCAAACACTTTGCAACGAGTACCTCCTCGAAGGGTATTCAATAACAACTTCAGAGTATTCAAAAAACTAGGAGAGCCTATTGAAGCAATTTTCCAAAAGCCCATAGTAGCTAATTTGATTGTATGACCTATCCCATGACCATTTCCTAAAGATCAACCCAAACCTGATTGGTATCAAGCAAATGATCTTTGTAAATTCCATTATGTTGTTGGTCATGGTACTTATCATTGCATTCAGTTATGGCACCTTATTAAATATTTAATTGAAAGTGGCAAAGTTAAGATCAAAATTGTTACTTAGGACACTAATCAACATATGGGAATCTACAAAGATCCATTTCCTTGATGTAATCAATAACCACCAAGGAACAATCAGAACCAAGGATAGAATCAATGGTAAAATCAGAATCAAGGTCACAATTGTAATCAACATGATCATAATCAACATCATAATACCCATCCTAATAACCTAGGTACAAAAACATACATTATGACTATAACAATATTGTGGGATGCATTTATTAAGGCCAAATTACCACTATCATTGTTAAATTCCATGAGTTGTCCCATACTCCTAATATCGGACCCTATATTATAGGGTCAATACCCTCTCCCTCAAGTAATGTCGCATTGAGTTCACGCAATTCTGTTGCACCTCTAATTGCACAGGTTACTATTTTTTGACCTCATCCTTCCTCTAATTATAAAGGCTCCTCATCAACTCAAAATTACTCAAATATAACTAGATGCTCGTGAGTCACCCTCCAAGGCCCTTTATCTTCATCTTCTAATTATAATGGCTCCTTGCCACCTCTAGATTGCACAATCTCAAGTAGAAACTCATGAATTACCCTTCAAGGCCCTTTTCCATCTTCTTCTTCCACTGAACCTAACGTGAACATTATGCCTTCAAATCTAAAGCCAAATATTATGCTAGCCAAGGCCAAACCATCTTGTCTTACTATTGAGAAGCCTTATAGTCTATCAGACTAGCTGAGTAAAACCCTATGCATATTTCTATTTTAGATCTTTTGCATACGTTTGAAGTCCATATAACTATTTTGAATCACATTTTATAATAATCCATTATTCCCAATGATATAAATCCTGAACAGTTTCAAACCCTTGTTGGATATTTGTCTTCATTTTGACATCTCATGTTTGATCAAAAAGACATGTCCACTGTTGGTCTAAGCCATAATAACCCCTTATATATTGAGGTAGTTATTGAAAACCATAAAATTAAGTGGGTTCTTATAGACAATGGTTTAGGGTTGAACATAGTATCCCTCAAACTGGTATAGATATTAGGATACACACTGAAAAATATCCAGTCAAAGATGATCACCATAAAGTCATATGACAATGTCGAGAGGGAATATTTTGGTATAATTTGTTTGTCAATCATTATTGGGTCGGTGTTCCATAACACTTTATTACATATTATGGATACTGAGTTACCTTATAACATAATTTGTGGTCATCCTTGGATCCATGAAGTGCAATATATTCCATCCACCTTGCATTAGTGCCTTAAGTTTCCCCATGATGGGATCAAGGTCACTATTCCTATCAATTTATAGCCTTATCTTCATTACAAACACCTTGAGGCTGAGTTATATAATTATAGCTATTATCCTAATTCTGAGTTTGTTGTCAAAAATAATAAATAAATAGTTTCACATCCACCAAAATCCAATTATATCAACCCTTGTGACCTTGCTTCCACTTCGGTTAATCTATTTCCCATAACTTTTGCAAAATAGGTTGTTATAAAATACACGGGCATTTCCATGTACCATCTTAAGGATGACCTCCATATTGCTAAGTTGTTAAAGTCTCCCAAAACATTTGGTAAACCCAAACCTTCTAAAAACCCTAACAGATCCAACTTCATCTGGTAATAGAAAAAAGAAATAAAGAAATCATTGATGGTATTTATACCTGCTACTTCACCAAAATAGGATCGAGAGGCTTTCACTAAAGGACATAGTTATATTCTTACATCATTATTGATTATTTTTAGAATCCAAAATATCCAATATTTAATTGGATCATGAATAATTTTGATTATATAAGAAAAGGCCTTGGCCCACGAGTGCAAGGAATACTAAAACCTTTATCAACTAGTATACATAATTTGAATCGTGGTCTAGGATTTATACCACTTGGGGGTGACATCATGACTTTCAATAGTGATTCTTATGAATCAACTAATGATAAGACTCTTGATAGTGACGTGATATCCCATTATAACTTTTTCAATGAGCTTTTTGACTTGGATTTATTTGATTCAAATGCCATTATGACCTTAACACCCCATTGTTCCTTATGCCTTTATCTTGATGAATTCTAGAATGAATAATCAACTATAGAATATATGGGCCTTAGAGATGGATTGCTAATTGGTGATCATAAGCAAGGCTTTGATTTTTATTTGGATCCTTCTACCTACTTTGGGGAACAGGCAAACTTTTTTGGTCATGAAGAACATAAAACATTGAGATCTTCAGGTGAAAACCTCTTGGAAGTGTTCATTTATCAAGGGAAAAGTAAATATAAAGACAAGCCCTTGAGTGAAAACCAGTTCCAGGAACTCTTAGATGGGAAGTTTTGCTTATCCCCAAAGGATGCACAAGGTACATCAAGTACTTGCTCTATACCTATTGCTGGCATCATGTTAGAATAATAACAAGTCTTTGAGCATCTCACTCTTAACTTTCCTGAGACTTTTACTAGTTGGCCATTACCTAATTTGGAAAATTTAGATTCATCACATTATCTAGAGCTTTAGGAAGAAAAATAATAAATTATGGTAGAACAAGTTGATCATGATCACACATTGCCTACTATTCTTGAAGATGGTTATACACTCCTTGTAGAAAACACTGTTGAAGTGAATTGGGAACATATGATGATCACAAAATTATTTACCTTGGAGCTTCCCTTACTGAAGCAGAAAGAGAACACATTATATCGATTTTGATGGATTTCATTGATATTTTTGCATGGGCATATTTCAACATGTTAGACATAGACCCCCGCTTGGTTGTGCATCACATTGTTGTTCATCCAGATGATAATCCAGTTAAACAAAAATTAAGGAAGATGCATCCATGCATCACTCTCTTGGTAAAATTAGAATTAGAGAAATTATTGAAACCAGGATTCATTAGACCACTACACTATTTTGAATGGATATCAAACATAGTTCCAATCTACAAAAAGCCATAGGGTATACGTCTTTGTATTGATTTTAGATATATCAATAAAGCATGCCCTAAATAGGAGTTTCTTCTATCTAACATCAACATGATTGTCAATTCTACTATTGGGTATAATATGTTGTCCTTCATGGATGGATTTTCTGGATACAATCAAATCAAGATAGCCAAAAAAGATCAACATAAGACTACATTCACCACATTACAAGGAATATTTCATTATCAAGTCATGTTATTTGGCTTGAAGAATTTTTTAGCCACTCATCACCATGTTATGATTATCATCTTCCATGACATGATGCATGATATTGTTAAAGATTATGTTGATGACATCCTAGCTAAATCAAGAACACATGCCAGACATCCTTGTTAGGATCCACTCCTAAGAGCACACTTAATTACCTTTGTATAAGCAACTAAACACGGAATTAAACCAGAAGTAATAAGTAACTAGAATTCAGAAATAGCAAAGAATAGATGATACGAGAAACAATACAATCTGTATTAACACTCTTCCAGAAGGAAATTCAATGAAGAAATCTCACTCTTCCACACCTCTTGGGTGTCCAGTAATTCTCCCTCAAGAGTTCTCTCTCTCTCAATCAATTACAACCAACTCAACACTGAGTTGTTCCCTCCAAGTGACAATCAACCCAATGGTTATTGTTGCCTACTCTTTCAGTACTCCACAGACCTTCTTGATCTTGCACCCTACAGATCTAATTGGTCTTGCTTACCTTACAATACAGCCCCATGGGTCTCTTAAATAGATCCCAAACCAAACAATAATTAGAAACACAGACTCAAGACTAAAATTAGTCTTTACATGCAAACTCACTATTTGTCTAATATTATAACAGTTCTAAAAACACACAGGTGATCGATGTCAATTCCTGTCTGACCGATGCCGACCGACCATAACCGATGTCGGTTACTGTGTAACTGAATATGACCGATGTCGGTTAGCCTGACTGAATTTAGTTACTTTGACACTCAGCAACCTCCACCATTTGCATCAGTGAAGCTTTTAGCTCCACAACTTAACAATCTCCCACTTGGAGATAAATAGCTACACCTATACCTATACCTGTACATCCTCTAATTTATTTATGGCTTGTATCACCATCTTCAAGTTCAGTCTTGAAGACCAACAAAATTTGAATGAATATTCAACTTCTCCTTTGTTCCTGGCTTTGTTAACATACCTGCAGGGTTCATATCCTTGCTAGTCTCTGTGACTGCGACAACCTGCTGCAACTCTAAAATCTAGCTAACTACCATTCCACCAACAGTGAACACATATCCTATGGCGTTACTCCTGTCATCCAAGTCACCTACCATTTTCTAAATCTACATACCCATGTAGAGAAGTGCTTGACCCTGCATAGCATAAATACCTGCTGCTGGCCCCTCTCAGATATCTGAGAATCCACAGAACTGCTTTCCAGTGCTCCTTCCTTGGATTAACCATAAACTTGCTAACAACTCCCACTGCTTGGGAAATATCAGGTCTAGTACATACCATATACTCAACCTCATCATGTGATTTAGGATAATATTCTAAGCTCAACCTGAACTGTCCAACTATAGGTGTGCTAACCGATTTTGCATCTTGCAAATTGAACCTCTCCACTACCTTATTCACATAATCCTCTGAAGACAAAATCAACCTGTGATTTTCCTTGTCTCTAGAAATACTCATGTAAACACAATGATCACATTAACATTGACTAAAGCCATGCTTTGTCATACACCTGTCAAACCTTAAACACCATTGTCCTGGAGCTTGCTCAAGACCATATACCCTAGCCTTCTATCTCACCTGTTTATTCTCTCCTTTCTTTAACCTAGGAATCCATTCATCTTTTAGTGCTTTCATCCCGACTGGTAACTCTACCAAGTCTCCCATTTGGTTCTCTTCCAAGGAATCAATTTCCTCATTCATGCCATGCTCCCACTATTTCCTAGATTCTACCTGCATTGCCTCTTCAAAAGTTCCTAGTTCTTGACCATCAGTGAGCAACAAGTAGTGTAAAGAAGGGGAATAATGAATTTGAGGCTTACATACCATTTTAGTCCTCCACATGGGTGTTTGAGACTCCTTGACAACTTGATGTCCATCCAAAATTCATTCTGACAGTGACCAATCTCGGTCACCTCTCAGTCTACACCCAACCGATGTCGGTTCCATGTGACTGACTTGACTGCCAACATCAATTCCCTAACCAACATTAGTGTCTACCTACTCGACATCACCAACTTTAGTCTACACATGACTAACATCAGTTCTTTCTTGATCGATGTCAGTTCTCACCTGACCGATAAAATAGAAGGAGAATCAGTAATACAAGTAGATATATAAAGTGTACCTACTTTCTTACCTCTTGCTAATACAAGTGCACCCTTGGAAACTTTCCAAGATTTCACTGTGAGAGTTACTGTGCAACCCTCATCACCCAACTTCCCTATAGAAATCAAATTCCTCTTCAGGATGGGTACATGCATGACATCCTTCAACACCCATGTGTTGCCAGTCTACAACTTCAGCTGCACTTCCCCTTTGCCAACCATTTGATAAGGCTCACCATCCCCTAAATAAACTTTTCCAAAGCCTCCATAGACATAATCATGAAAAAATTCCCTATTTGGGGTTGCATGGAAAGAAGCACCAGAATCTAAAACCCATGATTCTACCTGACTATCCAAAGAAAATATGAGAGCATCTTGTGTAACAATACCTACATCTTTTGCTTCTTCATTACCTTTGATGATCTTCTTTCAACCAACAATCTTTCTTTGCATGTCCTTTCTTTCCACAATTTCAGCAGGTTATACTGCCATATCCATATTTGGATCTACTGTCTATCTTTGACCTTGATTTCCATTGCTTGCCCTTCTCTCTTTGCCATCCCCTACTTTCAACACTTAAAGCATTACCTGATGCCTCCCCTATGCTTTTCCTGTGAATTTATTCATTCAAGATTACACTAACAACATCATCAACTTTCAAGATATATGAAGTAGACGCAGTATTACTAACTAGCATTACCAAGCTATGCCAGCTTTTAGGTAAAGAGCATAAGGTTAAGAGAGCATTAACTTCATCATCACAAACTATTTTGACTAAAGTTAACTGATTTACAATTCCATGGAAATCATTAAGATGACTATATACCGATCCACCTTCCAGCATTTACAAATTAAATAATTGCTTCATAAGAAATACCTTATTCGAAGCTGAGGGTTTTTCATATAAATTTGCTAAAGATTCCATTAACTCTACCGTTGTCCTTGCCTGAGATAAGTTGGAAAACACAGAAGCTGCCAAGGTCAGCCTTATAGCTCCTAGAGCCTTTCTGTCAAAAACCTTCCATTCTTCATCTTGCATACATGTGGGCTTACATGAAACCCCACCTAACGGTAAGTACAGATCTTTTTGACACAGATAATCCTCTATCTGCATCTTCCATAATTGATAATTTTTGCCATTAAATTTCTCCATTCTTAGCATACTTTCTTCTACCATTGCTTTACTCCCACACAAACAGAAACCCCTATGAGTGACCTGTAATCAACAAACACTTAACACACTCTAAAACTAAGGTGTTAGTGAACCAAGCTTTGATACCACTTGTTAGGGAACTCTAACAAGAGCACACTTGATTACCTTTGTATAAGCAACTAAACACAAAATTAAACTAGAAGTAATAAGTAACTAGAATTCAGAAATAGCAAAGAATAGATGATACGAGAAACAATACAATCTATATTAACACTCTTCCAGAAGGAAATACAATGAAGAAATCTCACTCTTCCACACCTCTTGGGTGTCCAGTAATTCTTCCTCAAGAGTTCTCTCTCTCAATCAATTACAACCAACTCGACACTGAGTTGTTCCCTCCAAGTGACAATCAACCCAATGGTTGTTGTTGCCTACTCTTTCAGTACTCCACAGACCTTCTTGATCTTGCACCCTGCAGATCTAATTGGTCTTGCTTACCTTACAATATAGCCCCATGGGTCTCTTAAATAGATCCCAAACCAAACAATAATTAGAAACGCAGACTCAAGACTAAAATTAGTCTTTACATGCAAACTCATTATTCATCTAATATTAGAATAGTTCTAAAAACACATAGGTGACTGACGTCGGTTCCTATCTGACCAATGCCGGCTGACCATAATCGATGCCGGTTACTGTGTAACTGAATATGACCGATGTCGGTTGGCCTAATTGACATCGGTTACTTTGACACTCAGCAACCTCCACCATTTGCATCAGTGAAGCTTTTAGGTCCATAACTTAACAATCCTAACATTCTATAGAGAATCTATGAGAGACTTCGTGAATATAAAATTTGCCTAAATCCTAAGAAGTGTGTCTTTGGCATCACTTTAGGTAAATTGCTAGGGTTTATTGTATTGAAAAGAGGGATTAAAGTCAACCCTACTAAGGTCAAGGCCATTATTTAAATGCCTCTACCTTCAAACCTTAAACAACTCCAAAGCCTGTAGGGAAAGATTCGATCTATTCATAGGCTCATTTCTCAATTAGCAGACAAGTGATACCCATTTACACATCTCTTGAATACAGGGGTCACATTTCAATGACATCATGAGTGTCACTTAGCATTTTCAAATCTCATAATGTATTTGGCCAACCAACTAGTTTTAAGATGGTCAACACCTAAACAACCATTGCTTCTTTACATTTTAGAAACTAAGAATGTACTAGAGCGATTTTGCCCCAACATGATGATCAAGGTAAAGAACATGCAATCCATTATTTAAGTTGCACACTGGTGGATTATGAATATAATTATATGTCTATTGAGAAGGCATGTTTAATTATGGTGTTTGCTTCTCAAAAGTCGTGACACTATATGTTGAACAATAAAACAATTGTTAATGCTAAAGTGAATCCTCTCAAATTTTTATTATCCAAATCAACTCTCATAGGCTGTATGGCCAAATGGGTCATGCTCTTAAGTGAGTTTGATTTTCAGTATCAAAATTAGAAGGATATTAAGGGGTAGGTTATTATTGATTAACTTATAAAGGCCCATATTATAGACACTCAACCACTCAAATTTGAATTTCTAGATGATTCTATCATGAAAGTGGAAGAAGTACAACATGAACCTGAATAATGGAAACTATATTTGGATGGTTCCTTCACTTCTTGTAGATCTAGAGCCAACATATTATTGATTACACTTCAAGGGAATTTTATTCCCAAAGCATTTCATATAAATTTTCATTATACCAACACTATGGCCAAGTATGAAACACTTATTGTAGGACTTCATCTTACAATGCAATGGGATATTCAACACTTAATGGTTTATGGTGATTCTCAATTGATCATCAATCAAACCATTGATCAGTATCAAACTTGAGAAGACAAGCTTGTACCTTAAAAGCATATTGTTGATAATCTAAAAGTTCATTTTAAATCTCTATAGTTTAAATAAGTACCAAGGGCCAACAATAAATCTACTTATGCAATGGTAATGATTGGGTCTCTGATATAGATTGAAAGTAGTGCTAAAGAGTATCAATTTATCGTTGAAAATATTTTTCAACCTGCTCATGTCTTGATAGATTCAAAAAAGGGTATGCACCATTGATGGTCCTACTCCCCCACCTAAACTACCTTGGTTCCAAGATTTTTATAATTATTTCCATGATCACATTTTTCCACCTGACCTTTTTAACAATTGTCAAAAACTTTTCCTTCATTACACAACCCATTATACCCTCCTTGGAAGCACGCTTTATCATAAAGGCTATGATGGAATCCTACTTCATTGTTTATCTTCAAGAGAATCCAATATAGTGTTTAAGGAAGTTCATGAAGGAATGTGTGGGGCCCACACCATTGGTGTAGTCTTAGCTAAAAAGCTCCTTAGAATAGGGTACTATTGGCCAAGATGTTTACAATTATGTAAGGAATTATGTTCCTTGTCAACAACATGGAAATTTGATGCATGCACCTTCCTTACCACTACAGCCGATCACTACACCATGGTCATTTTCTACTTGGGGCCTCGACCTCATTGAGAAAATAAACCCAACATCTTTAGATGGCCATAAACATATTTTTACTGCTACCGATTATTTTACTAAGTGGATTGAGTCCAATCCTCTCACTTACATCACCGATAGGCAGATTGCCAAGTTTATACATTACCATATCATCTGTTGATATGGCATCCTAACTCGCATTATATCCGATAATGATGGATCATTTGTAAACAAATATGTTAAAGACCTTTATGCAAAATTCAAAATCAAACACAATAAATCCACACCATATAACCCACAAGGCAACGAACAAGATGAGGCATCAAACAAAACCATTGTGGCCATACTGAAAAAGATTATCAATGACACTGGCAATAATTAACACTTGCAAATTTTTCCTACCCTTTGGGCTTATCAAACCAGTCATCAAACCTCCATAGGAGCCACTCTTTATTCCCTTGTTTATATCATAGAAACTATTATACCAATTGAGATCAAGTTTCCTTCATTGCGAGTATCTTTGCATAATATTGAAGATGATGAGAATTATAGAGTTTTCAGTTTGCAAGAACTAAAACTTCTTGATGGTAAGCATTTGTTTGCCCTAAAAAACTTGTAAGACTATCAAAATAGATTGTGGAGAAGCTAAAATAACCAAATTCTCCCTCAAGAGTTTGAGATTGGTGATTTGGTCTTGAAAGGGAACCAAAAGAACACCAATGTTGGATGCAAGAAAAATGACAAGTTCCAACCCAATTGGCTTGGCCCATATTATTAGATGGTGGAGCCTGATCTTATTTTAATGTCCAGTTCCTGACCGGGGGTGTGGGGGACAATACCGCCCCCCCCACTATGCTCTCCATGGGGTTCTAGAGGGGGAGACAACCTATTTTGGAGCCCCCCTAGTAGGTGCTTGGGTGCAGCGCCTCTGAAGCAAAATTTAATGAAAAATGCACTATAAAATATTGTAATTTCATATTAAATCTAGATCATTCACTATTAGGTTACAGATCTAATGGTATAAATTATGTTTATGCATTTTTTTCTTAATATGTAACCCTCCTTTTATATGAGGGCATTATAATGATAGTGGTAATTTGTATCTGAGTGAAAAGGATATTGCAGTGGTTGTATTACAGGTTTTTCCCTTCATTTGTTGGACTGAATAATAAGAAAAGACTGCCTATTTTTATGTGGACATAGCCCATATTGGGTGAACCATGTTAAATATATGTCTCTATTGTGTTATGTTTTCTACATTTTATTTCCAATTTTCTAACAACTGTTATCAGAGTTGAAGGTTTATTTGGCAGATAAACTCACAGGAAAAAAGGGTTCCTAGTTCGAGTGGGAGTAATGACGAAAGAAGGCAAGTTTAAGGTCAAAAATTTTAGTGGCCAAAAATACCAGCTATGAAAGATGCAAATGGACGACTATCTATATCAAAAGGATCTTTTCCAACCATTGGGTAGAATAGCAAAGAAGCTGACAAATATGAAGGATGAAGAATGGGAGGTTCTTGATAAAAAGGCATTAGGAACAATATGATTGTGTCTGGAAACATCAATGGCCTTTAATTTTTCAAAAGAAAAGACAACATCAGATGTGATGAAGGCATTAGATGAACTGTATGAAAAACCCTCTACCTCTAATAAGGTATTTCTTATGAATAATTTATTTAATTTGGAAATGTCAGAAGGTGGGTTTGTTGCTGATCATTTAAATGAATTTAACATGATCACAAATTAGTTAAGCTCTATGGGAGTAAATTTTGATGACGAGGATAGGGCTCTTTTAATTCTGTGCTCATTACTAGAAAGCTAGAATGGCTTGGTCATAGCTGTGAGTAATTATATCTCTAATTCAAACACTTTAAAGTGTGATGATGTTATGGGTGTTATTCTTAGCAAGGAAATGTGATGGAAAAGCATATGTGAGACATCAGGGAATGCCTTGACTATGGAGAATAGGGAAAGATAAAAAGATAGAGGAAAGGGACTAGGGTATCATGGTAAGTCTAAGAAGGGCAGATCTAAATCTAGAGGAATGTTGGTGTGTTGGATTTGTGGAAAGAAAGGACACCTAAAGAAATATTGTTGGTTTCAAAAATGAAAACAAGGAGATGGACAACAAGATAACAATCAGGAATTAAATGTAACAGGTGATGTGTTACAAGATGCTTTAACTCTTTCTTTAGATAATATTAATGATTCTTAGGTGTTAGATTCAGGGGCTTCATTTCATGTGACACCCCATAAGAAATATTTTTAAGACTATGTTCAAGGTGATTTTGGATAGGTTTATTTGGATGATGGTGAACCCTATAAAATTGTAGGAAAAGGTAAGATACAAATAAAATCATATAATGGAAACAAATGGTTGCTGAAAGAGGTAAGGCATGTTTCTGAGTTGAGAAGAAATCTAATTTTAGCGGGGCAATTGGGAAGTGAGAGTTGCATAGTTACATTTGCAAAAAAATCGTGGAAGGTCACTAAAAGATCACTGATAATAGTAAAAAGAGAGAAGGTAGGTACATTATATTTATCTAATGGTAATGTTGACTCTTCTATTACTTTAGCTTCTAGAGAAGCAGAAATGAAATTATGGCATCATAGACTTGGGCACATGAACGAAAAGGGGATGTAAGTTCTCCACTCAAATAATTTGTTGCCAAATTTGAAGAAGGTGGATTTGGAATTCTATGAGCATTATGTGTATGAAAAATAGAAGAGAGTTAGATTTTTTAGAGTTGGGAAGATAAAGAAGGATGAAAAGTTAGAGCTTGTGCATACAAATGTATGGGGACCAACTCAGGTATCATCCCTTGGTGGCTCTTCTTATTATGTTACTTTTATAGATGATGCAACTAGAAAAACATGGGTTTATTGCATACGAAAAAAATCTAATATTTTTGATACTTTTAAGAAATGGAAAGCTTTGCTTAAGAATGAGACAAGAAATAAGTTGAAGTGTGTTAGATCAGACAATGGAGGTGAATACTACAATAAGGAATTTGATAATTATTATTCATCACATGGGATTCGTAGAGAGAATATGGTTCCAAGAACACCACAAGAAAATGGTGTGTTAGAAAGGATGAACAAGACAATCATGGAGTGTGAAAGGAGCATGAAATTACATGCAAGGTTACCCTTACCATTTTGGGCAAATGCTATATATACTATTATTTACTTAATAAATAGAGGACCTTCAAGTCATTTGAATGGTGGCATTCTAGAAGAAGCATGGATAGGTAAAAAGATATATTATTCATTCTTAAAGACTTTTGGTTGTGAAGCATTTGTCCATACTAATAAAGAAAATAGAACAAAGCTTGAAGCAAAATCTAAGAAATGTACTTTGTATTGGATATGGAGTTAATGATTTTGGTTACCGTTTATGGGATTCCAAAAATCACAAAATCATTAGGAGTAGAGATGTGATCTTTAATGAGAAGGTTATGTACAGAGATCAGTTGTAGTAAAAAAACAAAAAAATCCAAATACAAAATATGCAGTACTTGATGAAATCACAGGAAATGAAATTTCAAAAGTGCCAAAAAATTAGAATGTGCAACAAATACAAGTACCTCAAACTCCTGAAAGTGCAGTTAGAATATCTACCAAAGTAAATTGATTCCCTGAACAATACTCTCCTTCAATTTATTATTTATTATTGACTAATGGTGGTGAGCCAAAAAGCTATGAAGAAGCAATGCATGTAGAAACCAAAAAGAAATGGGAGCAAGGCATGAAAGAGAAGATGGAATCCTTGGTACATAACCAAACTTGGGATTTGGTTCAGTAGCTTATAGGTAAAAAAGAATTGTAGAATAAATGGGTTTACAGGCTGAAGGAATAAGATGGAGGCAAAAAGAGGTATAAGGCCAGACTTTTTGTAAAGGGGTTTGCATAAAAGAAAGGTATTGATTTTGATGAAATATTTTCTCCAATTGTAAAAATGACTTCCATAAGAACTATTTTAGGTTTGGTAGCAATAGAATATTTGCACCTTGAACAATTGGATGTGAAGACTATTTTCCTTCATGGTGATTTAGAGGAAGAAATATTTATGGAGCAGCCATAGGGATACAATGTAAAAGGTAAGGAGAAAATGGTGTGCAGGTTGAAGAAGAGTTTGGATGGTCTAAAGCATGATCCAAGGTAGTGGTCTTTAAAATTTGACATGTTTATGACAAAACAAAGTTATAGTAGATGTCATTCTAACCACTGTGTCTATTTTAAGATATTAGATAATGGCAACTATATTATCTTTTTATTTTATGTAGATGACATGCTTGTTGCAGGGTCTAACATGCAAGATATAAATGATATCAAAAGAAAATTAGCAAATTCATTTGCAATGAAGGATTTGGGTGTTACAAAGCAAATCCTTGGTATGAGAATAACAAGACATAGGAAAAATAGAAAATTGACATTGTCTCAAGAAGATTACATCAAGAAGGTGTTAGTCAAGTTCAATATGCAAGATGCAAAACCAGTGATTACACCTTTGGGAGGGCACTTAAAATTTAGCAAGGAACAATGTCCTAAAACACAAGAATAAATCAATTGCATGTCTAAAGTTCCATATGCTTCAGTAGTTGGAAGTTTAATGTATGTTATGGTGTGCACAAGACCAGATATTGCTCATACAGTGGGAGTTGTCATTAGGTTTATAAATAATCTAGGAAAAGAGCATTGGGACGCAGTAAAGTGGATTCTCAGGTACTTGAGAGGGACCACTAACAGACAGTTATGTTATGAAGGTTCAAAAGTTACCTTACAAGGATATGTTGATGCAAACATGGCTATATATTTAGATGGTAGGAGGAGCACCATAGGTTATGTATTCACTATTGGTGACATAACGATTAGTTGGATTTCAAAATCGTAGAAGATAGTTGCTTTGTCAACTGCAAAAGTAGATTATGTTGCAACTACATAATCTAACAAGAAGATGATATGGATGCAAAGGTTCATGGAAGAGTTGAGGCATAAATAGGAAGATTACAGGTTATACAGTGATATCTAGAGTGGGATTCATTTAGCAAAGAACTCAACATTACACTCAAGAACCAAACATATACAACTCAGGTATCACTTCATTCATTCAATTTTGGAAGATGGTCAACTAAAGTTAGAAAAAATCCATACAAGTTAGAATCCTATATATATGCTAACAAAAGCAGTCACAAAGGAGAAGCAGAGAGTTTTTTAGCTTCAATAGGTCTTCAAGGATAATAAAGAAGATGAGAAATAAGCTAGGGTCAAAGTTCAAACAAAAGTCTAAGGAAGAGTCGTAGCGGTGGAGTTGCAATAATCAGTCTCCAAGTGGGAGATTGTTAGATGATAGACCCTAATCTTATTTTAATGTATGGTTCCCAATAAGGGGGGTGTGGGGGGGCAATGCGCCCCCCCCTCCCCCCCACTATGGTCGTCATGCTGGTCTAGCGGGGCAGTGACCTATTTTGGATCCCCCTAGTGAAGGCTTGGGTGTAGCACCCCCGAAGCAAAATTTAGTTAAAAATGCACTATAAAATATTGTAATTTCATAGTAAATCTAGATCATTCACTATTAGGTTACAAATCTAATGGTAGAAATTATGTTTATGTATTTTCTCCCTAATATGTAACCCTCCTTTGATATGAGGGCATTATAATGATGGTGGTATGTTGTATGTGAGTGAAGAGGATATTGTAATAGTTGTATTGCAAGTTTTTCCCTTTGTTTGTTGGACTAAATAATAAGAAAGGACTGACTATTTCATGTGGACATAGCCCATATTGGGTGAACCACGTTAAATTTGTGTCTCTATTATGTTGTGTTTTCTACATTTATTTCTATCTTTAATTCATTAATATTGCTCTATGTTCAGTTTTCCTAACACATATGTTATCATAGCAAACTATGGATCGAGGGCATATCGCTTGGCTACTCCAGGGGGGAGGAAATTCTAGAACCCATGAACATTGTCCATCTCAAGCAATTCTACACTTGACAACTTTTGAACCATTGTCTACAAGACCCCTTACTTAGGGGCAACTTGTGTTGATGTAATTTTATCCTACCATTATATCTTGGACCATCCCATGATGGACTATATTCATTTTGTTTTGACCTACCCTAGACTGTTATATTGGGAACCATATTCTTTTCATGACTTTGGACAGTGAAAGCTTTAGACCATTGGCACTCTAGACTCATTTTATCCCACCATAGACCATCCTCTTTTGGACCATATTCATTCTAGACTATCCTCTTTTGGACCATATTCATTCTGGATTGTTCAGTTTAAAACCATATTCTTTTCAAACCCTGGGCTGTTGTAACTTGAACATCTTTTATCCCTTGACCAATTATGATAGTGATTATGACTCATAGGCATTTTGAACACATTCAACACCAATTCTACAAAGGCAGACCAACATAGATAATATTTTACAGCTTCTTCTATAAACAAGTGAACATGGATACATATTCAATTCAGGATCTTTGCCTACTAGATGGTTCTTTAGAGTTATCTTATACTACGTATTGTTCTATTATTTTGCTAATGTTTGCTAGGAATTATTGCCTTGTCAAGATCTTGATCTCACCAATTTATAAGCATGGGTCGTTGCAGCCAGCTTTAGCTGTTATTGGAATTTCAACTCTTAGATGCACATCTCCTTGATTAGTTGGTTCCTTGTTCTAATATTTATATCCATGATAGACCATTGTAGCCAGTTTAGCTATTGTTTGAACTCTTACTCATGGATGTGCATCTCCTCAGCTAGGTAGTTCCCTTAGAAATTTTGTGAATATTTTATTTTTATTCCTTATACCAAAAAGACAAAAAAACATTAAAAAAGATTGACAAAAGAGCAAAAATATTGTCTAACACTTTTGTTTATTCTACTTGTCCACACACCTGCCATTTTTCAAGCGCTGATTTAAATACTCTCACTATTTTGCAAGCCCATTTCCCTTATTCTTTTGCAATATTAACCAAGTTTACATATTATCACTTTTCTTCCATCCCACCTCCTGGGAGAACTACATTTGCCCTAAAGTTCATGTTGGATATTGAGTCCATGGAACTTTGTAGGCAGCATCCACTTGTCTTGTACATCTGGAGTCAGCTTGACCATCCCCTTCCTTTTCTTCCCTTTCCCCCATTTTCTTCTATTTTATTTCCCTATCATTTGGAGGCAACATTATGTCCTTGTTCTTGTTACATAATTGTAGAAAGTAATGCCTCTACTGCATGTGCACGAATAATTATTTTCAAACCACACTAACATTGTGAATAACTCTTGTTTATATGTGTTTATTTGATATTTATTTTGCTTTTATGTCTCTTCTTTTTATTTTGATTCCTTTGTTGTTTCTTCTTGGTCTTTTGTTTTGTTGTTTTATCTTATTCTTTTGGTTTTTTTTTCAAGTACATCTCGATGGTACATATGGAGTTTGATTATTCATATTTTGCTTTTATGTTGATTATTCAGTTGTTCTTAATTTGCTTTTATACATTCTAGTTCCTACTTAAGTCTTGATTCTTCATATATTTATTTTAATTTAGGCTCATTTGTGTGTTTTTTTCTTTATTTTTTATTTTTTAAATGTAAATAGTTGTAACTCTGATATTGGTAGTTCTTATCATTATCCTTAGTTATAAATATTCACATTTGAACCAACTCATCGCAATTGAAATGCCATGTCATTATAAGTTATTAATACTTATGATGCATAATTTCATTTTGCTATACTAAGCACTATGTGCTTTGGATCCAAGTCTCAAAGGAATGTATATATGATGATCAGCTCTCAAGTGCACCAATGAAACTACGCACCGGTGAACCAATGGCTTATCTCACACCAAACTCTATGCATGATGTGCATATGTTGGCATATATTACGAGTCTAATCAAACAATAGTCCATTTTTCTTCTATTATTCATTCCTCATTCTAGTTTATCTTGCTTTTGGGTGAACTACATTGGCTTGAGGTCCATTTGGACTATGTAGGTAGTACTTGCATATATGGCATATCTTAGGTTAGGTCTGTTGGTTGAATATTTTGTCGATCAACATACTGATAAACAAAATAGGTCTGATCAACCAAAGTAGGAAGATTAGTTGTCCAAATGTGTAGGTTTACCACATCAGAAAGACATTGATCTCTCCTCTCATCAAGGGGAGGTTCCCTGTAGGTATGCTATATATATATATATATATATATATATATATATATAAACAAAAAATAATACTCATGGGTGGGACAAACCATCCATCTCTCTTCTTTTAGAGATGATGTGTGCTGATCAAAGGAAAAACTCAGGGGAAATGACAGATAGTACTCTTCTTTCAGAAGTACTATTCAACAAACCACAAGAATACTCCAGGCAGTAACAACAAAAATGTAGCAAAGAATGTGATAACCAGCAAATCGAGATGCAGCTCAAAGTCTTCACCTAGATTGCTCAAGAGTAAGATACGAAGGACAACGAGGGCACAAAGTCACCTCAAGGTCCTTTAAATAGAAATGAAAAGAAAACAAACTAAAGGCGATTATGGGGGCACAAAGTCTCTCCACAGTCGACTCTTTAGGACACCTTTTTTAACTGTTGTCACTAATTCTGCTTGTTGAATTAAAGGATAAGAAGATATATTGAAGAAAAATACATAAGAACAATTTCCTCAATAACAAAGATATTACAGCACAAAGTTTGAAAAACCAACTACTTTCATATTCCAGTAACAAAAAATGGTCAGCAATCTGAGCTCAAAGTCTCAGTAATGCCTTACAATTTGGGCAGAGTTTCATTCTCCTTGTCAAAAAAGAGATCTTTATTACAATCGAAGAAAGTCCCCTATATAGCCTCTTAAAAATGATTTGGGAACAATCAATACATCAATTTGCATTGGAATCTGTTAAGGAGATGCGCCAGAACTTAGGGGTGCTTTACCCATTTGATTTTATCAATGCAAGGAAATAAGTCACGCCTATTGAAAATTGCAACTTCCCTAGTGATCTGATCTTATCTTCATCGTTCCTCCTTGTCCGATTAATTGAATCGGGCCTTGGATTTGATTTACTGTTTTGTTCCTCTCTGCATTCTGTTGGTCTTGGCTTTGAGATCTATGAATGTATTCTGGTTTGTATGTTTTAAAGGATCAATGGCTAATTCACTGTGTTGAATTTGACATTTTTGAACGTGTCATTCCTTTGTCTTCTTTCAGCTTTTCTTTTTGGCTCTTTTTCGAATTATACTTGCCTTTCGAGCCTTAAGGAATGACCTATTTTGAGTCGAAAAGAGCCTCCCGCAAGGGTATCTACCCTTCGGGCAGTCTTTGAATGGCCTTCGGGCCCCTTTAAACTTAGGGTATGCACCATTCCATTAAAAGAAGACATTGAACCAATCGGTTGAACCGAAAATGGTTCAAGCCGATGGTTCAATTTGAGTGAACCGAACTGATGAACTAAGCATTGAACCGAACGTTGAACTTGGTCGTTGAACCAAATTTTGGTTCAACGTTTCAAACAAAGCTTTGAAGTGACTGACAAACCACTTGATTAAACCAAAGAATGAATCAAAGTGCTGAACCGCTTGATTGAACCTGCCTTTGAACCATTTGACGTTGAACCAAAAGATGAACCAAATGTTGAACCTGTTGCTGATGCTTGTCAATGGAAATTTCTATTTGAACCAAGGTGATGAACTAATTCTAAAAATGACCAATTGTCAGAAACTGATTCCTTTTGATTGAACACACCTATAGAAGTCGTGAAACCCGTTGAACTTGTAGAAATAAGCCTGTTTACAGTCCGTAGATTTCTGAAAAGCTTGAAAAATGAGGAGTTTGAATGCCTAAGACAAAATTTGGAAAGGGAAGAGATAATTTTGGTCTGTAAGACCAAAATAATTCAAATGTTGTCCCAAAAATGAGTGATATTTTTGGGGGACAACAAGCTCGACCACCTTCATTATTCTTTTCATCTCTTTCACCACTTTGTGCATCCTTGTATGTCTAGTTTCTTATGGATTTTTCAATCATTATACCACTGCATCTACATTTTCACCCACTCATCTTTAATATATGCATTAGTTTCTATCCTTCAGCTATACTTGCCAATTTTCCCTATAACGACACAACATTTGAACCCGTCAAAAATCTAAATTAGCCCTGTGGGGGCACAATTATTTATCAATGCTGAAAATCAACCCTATTGGGGGAAAATTATTTTATCAACCTATAAAATATACTCTAATGGGGCACATTATTATTCCTTTCTATGGATCAATATTCTCATCTTTCTTCTAATTTCAAGCTCTACAGGCTTTCGCCCTCATTCCGGCAATGTTTTACTGTACAGCTTGTCTCGAGATTGATCAGTTCCTAAGTGCACAACTTGCACCCAAGCTTTGGGTGTGTTCAAAGTGTGTTGCTTATATTTTTGGATTGTATCTTCTCAGGAACCTAGAACAACAAACATGCTCTGATACCAACTTGTCAGGATCTTGCCCCCCAATTAGAGCACATATGATTACTTCTTGTATTAGCAACTAAACACAAAATTATACCAGAATCAATAAGTAACTAGAAATATGAAACAACACAGGATATGAGAGACAATACACTATCTTTATTAAATACTCAGAAGAAATTACAATAAAGAAGATGCCACTTCTTCTTCCACCTCAAAGGCTTCCCACACCTCAAGACCTTCTTCCCTCTCTCTCTCGGTCACAACAATCAACTCAAATATAGAATTGATGTTCACCTCTCCAACCAGTCAGTAACAACGCTGCCAGTACACCAAGTACACAACCGTACTCCAAGTAGATCTCCTGCTCTCTGCTACCTGTAAATCACTAGACCATACTCACCATGTAGATATCTCTACACCCCTGAAGAACCCTTGTCCTTGCCTCACCAAGTCCTTATGATTCTTCAACCAGTACCCCGGTGGATCAGCTCCTAGACCTTGCAGACCCTGCAACTCTCCCTGATCATACACTCTCAGCACCCCTATGGAACTAGGAGGAGCTAATCTAGCTCTCTCTAAAAGCTCAATGGCTTTCTAGCACGCTTTTACAATACAGCCTATGAGTCTATTATATAGATCTCATGCATACAATAATTAGATATCTAACTACAATAATGAGATCTGCAGCTTCTAGTCTAAATTTGGCTCTTGACATGCAAACACTTGGTTCATTAACTAACTACTCATAAAACATGTAGTTCTGAACCGCACAGGCGACCGACGTCGGTCCCTATCTACCTGGAGGTGACCGACGTCGGCCGATCTCTGACTGACATCGGTTGCTTCTCTTCACTAACCTTGCTGACATTGGTTGATCAGACCGACACTAGTTTCTCTGCAACTCAACAATCCTTCAGCAACCTTCAGTAACCTCCTCCCCTATTTGCATCAGTGAAGCTTTTAACTCCACAACCTAACAATCTCCCACTTGGAGATAAACAGCTGCACTGTACATGTACCTGTACCCCATCTAATCTATTTCCTGGCTTGTATCCCTCTTTAAGATCAATCTTGAAGACCACCCACCACACACCCTGTGATGCCTTTCCTGTCATCCAAGTAACCTGCCACATCCGAACCTACATATCCATGTAGTGAAGTCCTTGACCCTGCATAACATGAATCCCTACTACTAGTCCCTCTCAGATACCTGAGAATCCACTGAATTGCCCTCTAGTGATCCTTCCACGAATTGGCTCCAAACTCTCTGACAACTCCCACTGCTTGGGAAAACTCAGGCCTACACTAGACCTCATGTGATTTCAAACCCTGTTCTAAGCTCTGCTTGAACTGTCTAGCCCTTGGTGTGCTTACCGATTTTGCATCCTATGTAATGAACCTTGCCAACACCGTCTTCACATCAGCTCCCACTGGAGACAAAATCTCCATGTCTCTTATGCCAAAGAATTTCACTGCTCTAAATTCTTCATGACACACCACTGAACTAACCTTACCTTTAGCTCAGAAACTCCCTGTATGTACAAACTTGCTCGCATACAGTAACAGAATAATGTTGTGACCATCATCCACCTGGTAAGAACAAACACAATAGTTACACTAACATTGACTAAAGCCATGCTTTGTCATCCACCTGTCAAACCTGTACCATTGTCCTACAGCTTCCTCAAGACCTTATACCTTGGCCTTCCGTCTCACGTATCCATCCACTATCTTCTTTAACTCAGGAATCCATCCGTCTCTCAGTGCTTTCTTCCAGCTGACAACTCTACCAATAAATACATGTTTGGTTCTTCTCCAAGGACTCACACTCCTCATCCATGCCAAGCTCCCACTGTATCTGGATTCTACCTGCATTGCCTCTTCACATCTTCCTGGTTCTCGACCATTAGTAAGCAATATAAAGAAGGTGAACAACGAATATGAGGTTCACTTACCCTTTCTGACCTCCATATGAGCATTTGAGACTTGTTGACAGCTTGTTGTCTGCCCAATATCTATTTTAGTGACCGATCTCGGCCATCTCCCAATCTGCTTCCAATCGACGTCAGTTCTCTACAACTGACCCTGTCTGTCGACGTCAGTTACATGACCGACACTGGTGTACCCCTTGCCAACGTCGATCACTGTATGACCGACGTTAGTTCCTTCTGCCCGACACCATCGACTCTGCTGATCTGCACATGACCGACGTCAGTGCTTGTTTGTTCGACGTCAGTTCCTCCTGACTGACGTCTGTATCTGTGTTCGCCTGTGAGTGATGACTTTTTACCTGCGAGCTCTTTTTGGGTCAAAACCCAGTCCTTATCAACACAGCCCTACTCAGAATAATTTAGTCCCCTCCGCTGATCTCTGTCTGCCATCTCCTCCATGAACACCAAGGCTTTCCAGTTCTTAAGTTTGTCAAAGATATCTATCTTCCGCTTAAGAACATGCATCACCCTCCTACATATGTGACCAAGCCTATAAAGCCACATCTTTGCAACAGAAGGTGAATCAGTAATATATGTAGATAGATAAAGGATACCTACTTTCTTACCACTGTCTAAGTCAAGTGCATCCACTTTGAGAGTTATTGTGCATCTCCCATCACCCAACTTTCCTGAAGAAATTAGACTCATCTCCAAGATTGAAACCTGCATAACCTCTTTCAACACCTGTGTGTTGTCCGTCTACAATTTCAGCTTCACTTTCCCTTCGTCAATAATTTGACAAGGCTCTCCACCTCCTAAATAAATCTCTCCAAAGTCTCCAAAGACATACCCATGAAAAGATGCTCTATTTCAGGCTGCATGGAAAGAGGCAAAAGAATCTATAAACTAAGATTCTACTTTATCTAGAACATCCTGTGCAACATCCCCTGCAACATCTGCTCCTCCCTGTTGATCTACAACCAACCAACAATCTTTATTTACCTGCTCTTTCTTTCCATCAATCAGACCATTCGTGCTATTCAGTTTCTCCATTTGTAGCTTACTTTCTTCTACCATTGCTATACTCCCACTCAATCAAAAACCCCTGTGAGTAACTTGTAATCAACACACACTATCCAGATCTGAAACCACCTGTTAGTAACCCAACCAAAAGCTCTGATACCAATTGTCAGGAACCTAGAACAACAAACATGCTCTGATACCAACTTGTTAGGATCTTGCCCCCCAATTAGAGCACATATGATTACTTCTTGTATTAGCAACTAAACATGGAATTATACCAGAATCAATAAGTAACTAAAAATATGACACAACACAAGATATGAGAGACAATACACTATCTTGTATTAAATACTCAGAAGAAAATACAATAAAGAAGATGCCGCTTCTTCTTCCACCTCAAAGGCTTGCCACACCTCAAGACCTTCTTCCCTCTCTCTCTCGGTCACAACAATCAACTCAAATATAGAATTGATGTTCACCTCTCCAACCAGTCAGTAACAACGCTGCCAGTACACCAAGTACACAACCGTACTCCAAGTAGATCTCCTCCTCTCTGCTACCTACAAATCACTAGACCATACTCACCATGTAGATATCTCTACACCCCTGAAGAACCCTTGTCCTTGCCTCACCAAGTCCTTATGATTCTTCAACTAGTACCCCGGTGGATCAGCTCTTAGACCTTGCAGACCCTGCAACTCTCCCTGATCATACACTCTTAGCACCCCTATGGAACTAGGAGGAGCTAATCTAGCTCTCTCTAAAAGCTCAATGGCTTTCTAGCACGCTTTTACAATACAACCTATGAGTCTATTATATAGATCTCATGCATACAATAATTAGATATCTAACTACAATAATTAGATCCGTAGCTTCTAGTCTAAATTTGGCTCTTAACATGCAAACACTTGGTTCGTTAACTAACTGCCCGTAAAACTTGCAGTTCTGAACTGCACAGGCGACCGACATCGGTCCCTGTCTGCCTGGAGGTGACCGACGTCGACCGATCTCTGACTGACGTTGGTTGCTTCTCTTCACTAACCCTGCCGATGTCGGCTGATCAGACTGACACCGGTTTCTCTGCAACTCAGCAATCCTTCAGCAACCTCCTCCCCTGTTTGCATCAGTGAAGCTTTTAACTCCACAGCCTAACATATCTTTCCATTCCCCTCATCTTTGGGGCCCATTATATTCTAATTATATTTTTATCATTAAGAGTCAATGCGTGAAATCATTAACTCATATGGATTTAATCTATCCCATGAGTTAATTTCACTTTATCTCTCTTTTAAAAAGTCCATCCTTATCTTTCATCCTCGTATGTCCTCTTGAGGGGGCATCATGGGTCATTTCCTTCATCTTGACAACTCTTTTATTTTAAAAGGTGTTGCTTCATTGAATGTCTTACTACACCTTCTCAAACAGGGGAAAAATGTAGACATCCAATTCCTAACACCAATGTGTTGAAATTATCCATCTTACTCAAAATTTGTGAAAATGCACATTTTAGGCCGAACTCACTTAAATGTGCTAAATAGTTCAATCTTGTCATATACAAGTCTCAATTTAGGCTAATGTATCCCTAAATGGGGCAATGCATTTTATATGATTATTAACTTTTCTCAAATTATTTCATGTCAAAATGATGAAAATGCATTTTGGTACTCTTGATCACTCTTTTCTTTTAATTCAAAAGCATACGACATGAGAATGTGTTATTTTGTGTCGATGATGTCCTAAATGGGATATTAGTCCATACGCAACTAAAATCACCTTCTAATTCCTCACTAATCAAATTATGACCCAGTAATATGAAATTTTGACCAGTTTGATTCATAATGTGCACCCAATTTCTAAATAATTACATAAAAATTGATTAATCTCACTTATGCAAATTAATCCAAAATTAAAAAATTAGGTGCAAAATCCATAGAAGTTATTGAATATCTTTTAGTTGTAAATTGATTCTTAATATCTACATCATCAAATGACATCATTTTTGGGGTGGCATACATAAGACATAAATGCAACAAATATCAAGTTTAAAGCCTCCTATGCCTCTTTAATGACCCTTCATTCTAAATATTTATGATGGCATTTATGGATTAATTATACAAAATTGGATTAATTAACTCATGGTCACACATCTTGATCTCAATATGGAAGGTCATGGTTGATTTTGATAAATCTCAAAAATCTATAAATAAGAGGGCCAAGACCATCATTTTTAAGCTTCATTTGTGTAAACTTATAATGCATAATTCTCTCCACAAGCCATTTGTGTGTGGTGTTTATTATGCTTAATTTTTAATAGGATAGCTTCATTGATAGGCATACATTTGATTTCATATCATGAGCCTAGTTTCATTGGTGAGCAAGAGTTGATGGAGGAGCTTTGTCTTGCCTTGTCAACGAAGACTTGAGCACCAAATCAAGGGAAAATAACATTTTGAGCCACATTTGGGTGAAGGGATGCTCTCGGGAAGGTATTATGTATGTGCTTTCTTTCATTAGCTCTTAGTTGTCATTTGCAAAACCCCGTCGAAAGAGTTGGCTTATCTAGTTGTGTTCTTATGCATTTTTCTTGAGTTTTTCATGACTAATGTTTGATCTAACTATATTTGTAACCTATATCTACATATTTGTATTTAGAGATTGATGACTAATTAGATTGAATATGTGTTTAGTTGGTATTTACTAGATGGGTAATGAGTAGACTTAGATTTGTATTTATACCACATGTTTTGGAAATATATCATGGAAGGGTTAAATACAACAAATGGATCGACCCACAATATTAAATATATTTTAAAATTATATGAATTTTTAAGGACTCGACACTTACATCAACACAAATGTCCCTGTGTGGGATGAAAGTGTATGATAGCTGAGAAAGCTATCGAGAATTTGAACTTCACAAAAAATGATATATATAGGTTTTAAGATCTTTGTATAGTGTAGGATA
The DNA here is from genome assembly GCA_037957365.1 of Torreya grandis. NCBI lineage: Eukaryota > Viridiplantae > Streptophyta > Pinopsida > Cupressales > Taxaceae > Torreya > Torreya grandis. The sequence goes on along the minus strand of JARHVA010001383.1, from coordinate 1,362,439 downwards.
TCTAAGCCATCATAAATGATAGAGTCAGATCATAAGATAAACAATTAGGCACAGTGATATGATGAATGTGAGCCTTTAGACAATAAGAATATCTAGAACTGAAGGGTAGAACCTTGATAGGTATTTGTCAAGTATATAAGATTGAGATGCTATCTAAATTAGATTTTAGTATTTACACTATTGTGTGATTTATGTTATTTACGTGTACTCTTTGTGTGTGTGTGTGTGTCATGGCCATGACACTTATTTACTTAGTATGATCAGTTCTTGATGCCATGATGGATATTGTGCATCCCTCCCCAAGTATTTATATTTATATTTCAATACATTATTGTGATCACTTATTTGCGTGCTTATTTGCTAACATCTATCTTGATAATGCCACTATGTATGATTATTTATGCATGCATATTACATAACATTTTTTCTCAATTTACATATAATGATGTCATGATCCTCCATGTTATTAATAATACTCATATTTACATATTTTTCATAACATCTCTTGCATAACCTTTTATTTTGAGTTAAGTTATTATGCAGGCTTCACAACTCACCTCAAAAAAGGGGGCATACATAGTGGCTTGTCTTAGAGACTAAGCTACAAAAACCTAATATACATGCAAAAAATTGTAGGTCTTACATAGTGGATCATAGTCTATACCCAAAAATCATCTAAAATGTAATTTTAGTCAACAACACTTCATTTGGACTGCGATGCAAGATGACCATGTCCAAATTAGCGCACTATTGTATCAACAAGTATAAAATAGTCACTTTCAAAAATTCTTAGAATATTAGTAGGTTAAAAACAATTCTTGATAGGTACCCAATCATATTTTTAAATAAATACTCAGGTTTGTCTTAGATTTTGCTTAGAACGGAGGCATCAAGTGCAACATGTGTTCCATAGTTTGCATAGACATTTTACTTAGAAAATCATATGTTATTAATCAATCCCATAGCTTATATATACCCATATATTATATGGGGATCATGTGTGTGGCATATGATTACCCCCTTACTTGATTTTACACTAGTTTCACATATGGAATGACCATGTTTGTCATTCTCCATGTTGTATACACCCGACCTAGATTATACTATTTTTGCACCAGTTTTGGGCTAGTCCTTGACATCATGGACTTTAAAAGGGAATTTTTTTCCCTTTCATATAGATTATTTGAAAACCACTTGACAAATATAAATTGAATGCAAAAAAAAACAATCACACTATATTGTGAAGTGAGCATGCAGCCTCATATAAACACAAAATAAATCACTTCTAAATAACTATCACCAAAAAGTAATGTGCAGGCATATTTAAATTTTTATAAACTAAAATTTATTAATTTAATCCATACACTACAACAAAAAATAGTCAACATTAAGTTTAGCCAATATGAGGGCTTATTTTCAAGAGTTATCAAAGATTTTTCATGTTTCTAGTTTTCTCAGTAGGAAGGATTTGGTATATTGATATAACACCTTTTGAAGATCATTGAGCCTTGTGCCCATGGCTCTATTGAAATATAAGGACTAACACATTGAAGAATCCAATGGTCTAATTTGAATGGTTGGTCTTAATTTGAAGTTGAAGGTTATATATTCATGTAGCCCTTCAATGATGAAAAGTTACAAAAAATACTTGCACGTCGATTGATGAAATTAAACTAATTACATAACTGATTTAAAAACATGCTAAATAAATATCAATTTTGTAAAAAAAATAGAATTAAATTTATCATATAGGGTTGAACCCCTTAGAATCCGTAGGAGTTATAATTGACAATCATATGACTATATTTAGGGTTTTTTTGCTATATGAGTTTTACAAGGGTAATTTCTTTAGTCTATAACCAGTTTGTAAATGTATGAGTGTTAAAAAGGGGGGAAATTATTTAGACCCCCATTGTAACCAAAATATATTGCTTAATTATTATGAAAAATTACATTATTTCTAGCCCTGATATAAGATTCTAAAAATTCCCTGCTTTGCATTTTCACCCTTAGCCATAGGTGCCTAGTGCTTACTCACAAGGTCCTTTGAAAGGTCATGAGGCTCACCACCCTCATTTTCAGAACAATAGTGAAGGTACTAAAATACAATCCTTTGGCAATTTAGTTTTTAATCTCTTAGAAATAAAATTTTGACATTTACTTGCCTTCTTTATGTTGTCCAAGATAATATGCCAATGATCATGTCCTTCCAATTGAACCCCTTATAACTCATAGGAGTTATAATTAATGGTCATGTGACTATATTTAGGGTTTTTTTAATATATAAGTTTTTACAAGGTTAGTTTTTTTAGTAAACAACTAATATGTAAAAGTTTGAGTGTTAAAAGAGGGGGGGGGGTTATATAGCCCCCCTTGTAACCAAAATATACTGCTTGATTCATATAATGAATTACATTATTTTTATATCTAATATAAAAATATTGGATTTCCCTGCCTTGCATTTTAAACCTTAGCCATAGGTGCATGATGCTTTAGCCCAAGGTCCTTTAAAAGGTCATGAGTCTCACCATCCTCATTGTCAAAATAACAGTGACGGGGGCCTAAAATGCAATCCTTTGGTAGTTCAGTTCCCAATATTTTAGAAGGAAAATTTGACATTTAATTACCTTCTTTAGGTTGTCTAAGATAATGTGCCAATGATCGTGTCCTTTTAATCAAACCCCTTAAAACTTGTAGGAGTTAAAATCTATGGTCACATGACTATATTTAGTTTTTTTTGGCTATATAAGTTTTTACAAGGGTAATTTCTTTAGTCTGTAATCAGTTTGTAAATGTTTGAGTGTTAAAAGGGGGGATAAATTATGTAGGCTCCCCTTGTAACCAAAATATACTAATTAATTAATATAAAAAATTACATTATTTCTAGCCCTAATATAAGATTATCAGATTTCCCTACTTTGCATTTTTACCTTTAGCCATAGGTGCTCGATGATTACACCCAAAGTCCTTTAAAAGGCCATGAGTCTCACCGTCCTCATTGTTAAAATAATGAGGGGGGGCCCAAAATCTAATCCTTTGGTAGTTTAGTTCCCAATATCTTAGAAAAAATTTACATTTACTTACCTTCTTTAGGTTATCCAACATAATGTGCCAATGATCATGTCCTTCCAATTGAACCCTTTATAACTTGTAGGAGTTATAATTGATGGTCATATGACTGTATTTAGGGTTTTTTCTTGCTATATAAGTTTTTATAGGACAATTTATTTAGTCTTCAACCATTCTATACATGTTTGAGTGTTAAAAAGGGGGATAAATTATGTAGGCCCCCCTTGTAACCAAAATATACTATTTAATTCATATAAAAAATACATTATTTCTAGCCCTAATATAAAATTATTAGATTTCCCTACTTTGAGTTTTGACCCTTAGCCATAGGTGCCCGATGCTTACTCCCAAGGTCCTTTAAAAGGTCATGAGGCTCACTATCCTCATTGTCAAAATAATAGTGAAGGAGGCCTAAAATGTAATCCTTTGACAATTTAGTTCTCAATCTCTTAGAAAGAAAATTTTGACACTTATCTTCTTTAGGCTTTCCAAGATAATGTGCTAATGATCATGTCCTTCCAATTGAACCCCTTAAAACTTGTAGGAGTTATAATTGATGGTCATATGATTTTATTTAGGGTTTTTTTTACGATATAAGTTTTTACATGGGTAGTTTCTTAATATGCAACTAGTTTGTAAATGCCTAAGTGTTAAAAGGGAGACAAATTATGTAGCCCCACTTATAACCACAATATATTTCTCAATTCATATAAAAAATTACATTATTTTTATCCCTAATATAAGATTATCAGATTTATCTATTTGCATTTTCACCCTTAGCCATAGGTGTTTGATGCTTACTCCCAAGGTCCTTTAAAAGGTCATGAGGCTCACTGTCCTCAATTGTCAGAACACCAGTGAGGGGGGGGGGATAAAATGTAATCCTTTGGTTGCTTAGTTCCCAATCTCTTCGAAAGAAAAAAAATGACAATTGCTTACCTTCTTTAGGTTGTACAAGATTTTGTGCTAATGATCATGTCCTTCTAATTAAACCCCTTATAACTAGTAGGAGTTATAATTGATAGTCATATGTCTATATTTAGGGTTTGTTTGCCATATAAGTTTTTACAAGGGTAGTTTATTTAGTATGAAACAAGTCTGTAAATGTCTCAATGCTAAAAGAGGGGACAAATTATGTAGGCCCCCTTTATAACCAAAATATATTGCTTAATTCATATAAAAAATTACATTATTTCTATCCCTAATTTAATATTATCAGATTTACCTACTTTACATTTTCACCCTTAGCCATAGGTGCCTAATGTTTACTCCTAAGGTCCTTTAAAAGGTTACGAGGCTCACAGTCCTCATTATCAGAGCAAAAGTGAGGGGGGCCTAAAATGTAATCCTTTGGTGGTTTAGTTCCCAATCTCCTAGAAAGAAAAAATTGGCATTTGCTTACCTTCTTTAGGTTATCTAAGATAATGTGCCAATGATCACGTCTTTCTAATTAAACCCCTTAGAACACGTAGGAGTTAAAATTGATGATCATATGACTATATTTAGGTTTTTTTTTTTGCTATATAAGTTTTTTTACAAGGGTAGTTTCTTTAGTTTACAACCAATCTATAAATATCTTAGTGTTAAAAGGGGAACAAATTCTGTATCCAACTTGTAACCAAAATATATTACTTAATTCTTATAAAAAATTACGTTATTTCCATCCCTAATATAAGATAATTAGATTTCCCTACTTTGCATTTTCACACTTAGCCATAGGTGCCTGATGCTTACTCCTAAGGTACTTAAAAGGTCATGAGGCTCACTATCCTTATTATCAGAATAACAATCAGGGGGGCCTAAAATGTAATCCTTTGTTAGTTTAGTTCCCAATCTCTTATAAAGAAAAAAATGACATTTACTTACCTACTTTAGGTTGTCCAAGATAATGTGTTAATGATCATGTCCTTCCAAACTGACAAAGTGCATTAACATCTCCAAGTCCTTGTAATCCTCATAAAATGTATAGTTACCAGTACCATTTGAAAGCATATTTGCACAACTCAAAGATCGAGCCACTTCAAAGATGTTTCTATTGACAATTTTGACCCTGCAGGTCAAAATTACAACCTCTACTATTCAAAATTTTGCATAACCATGCTTTTTATTTAAGTGTCGGAGGTTACCATTTGTAGTTTTTTTGAAGAGCTTGCCAATTTCTCCGAAGAAATTCTGAGGGGTCTTTTCCAAAAGTTCCAAGGTTCATGACAAAAATCTGAAGGGCTTTTCAAATTTTTTGAGAAAGGGCAGTTTCAATGATTATGAAAGGTAATGGGACAAATTCAAAAAATTTGAAGGTCTATTTCACTCTTCCAAAGGGTCACTTGGGAAGCCTGAAGGGTTGTTTTCAAACGAAAGGTCCATTTTGCAATGTTCCAAAGGGAAATTTCCTTCAGAAAATTTGTTTGAAGGAATTATTCATTATAGGGAAGCTGGAATACCTTTTAAAAGGGGAAAAAGACAAAACAAAAACTCGAAATAATTCCTTCAGACTTTTTGTTCGAAGGAAAAGAGAGACCCAAGGAGAAAAGTCTCAGAATTTTTGTCTGAAGAGGAGCACAAGAGAATGAAAAATAAAGGTCTATAGAAATAAATGAAGGAAATAACTAGGGAATAAAGCTGCAAGAAAATGAAAAGAACAAGCCCACAAGAAAAAGCTCAAAAGAATAAACCCAAGACAAATACACGCAAGGGAAAGTTAAGGGAAAAGATATAGACAAACAACTAAAGAATGTGCAGAAAATGAAGAGTTAAATAAAGTGAGGGATTTCAATAGTCAATAAACGACTTAATAAGCATGCAAATAGCCATAAATAGGATTAGACATGTCCAAGATGTGTAACCATTTTAAACATGATACCTTCAGTTCTAAAATGGAGGCTCACTTTGCATGAAGAAATCAAGGAGTTTAACATTGGAGAGCTTAACAAGAAATTCCATGTATGCACTCTTGTTTGTCTCAAGCTTGCAACATTCCAGCAGTTTGAGTGTAGATCATTGGAGGTTGACTAGTCTTGAGCTCTAGTTGACTAATTATCAAGTGCCACATCTACTTGTTGTTATCATGCAAAGGGAAGCCTTTCAAACATTCTAGCAGCTCAAGAAGAGTTCCATTTTTGGAGATTGACATAGCATTATGCATGTTGGAAGATTAGTCCAAGCTTGAGCCCACTGTCTATTTTCAATGCCAAGGATTTTTCCATGTAAAACAAAAGACAAAAAAAGACAAATTTAGAAGGTTGTGATAACACAAATTGGACTTGGGTTAAAGTGGGAGTTGTCCTCTTCTTCTATTTTTCAACACCAACCTCTTGGCTATTGTATCTTTTTCTATATAAGTGGGCTTTTCCAACCATTGTAAGAGCCATCCCTCTTCTGGTAAGACAAAATTCTGCCAAAGATTGAGTTGTGACCTTTTTTTTAGATTAATAGAAGGACTATTGTTTTCGGATTCTAGTTGATAGTATAGTGTGTTTATGTCATTGATTTACATAGGTGATAGAGTTTTTCTTCCTTGTCAAGTCTTGATTCTTACCTAGTTACTAGTTGGTCAAATTATGCAGGTCATGCTATGTATTTAAGTGTCTGTTGGCTGGAGTTTTAGTGGATGTAAGTGGCTGATTAGTTCCTTCAATCTAGCCTATTCTTTCATTTCCCTCAAGTTTTAGTTACTAGATCAAAACTTTTCATGAAATACTTATGCATATTGGTCAATTGGCATCGAAAGTTTAGCCTTCTTCTTGTCTAAATTAGTGATTTATAATCTTTAATTGAGTGGATCAGTAAAAAAATATAGGTGTATCACCATCATTAGATAGGATTTCCATTCAAGCTTCTCTCTCTTTTCTCAATAGTTTGTAGCATAAAGCAAAGGTCCTAATTGATACACCAAAGGGAGCTAGCCCTTATAATCTAGAGATTCAATCCACTGATTAGTCACCCACAACCTAGGATTGTTTCCATGTTTTAGCAAACTATGAAGGCCTGAAACTACCTTCACAGGGGTGCAAGTCTGATTGACAACATTTTTTGGCACACCCGATGGGGCCATGAAGAAATTCTTTGCATATCTATATAAGTTTTGTAGTAGAAGAAGATAACATCCAATTGCAAAGCTTATAACATCATTCAGGTAGTTCTTTCATGCTTAAAGTTACCACAAGGTCAGCAAGTAAAGGTATTCCTTTTGAATTTTTATCATTTAAGAGATAAAGGTTTAAGAGGGTAAAACCATATCCTCAAAAGCAATATTTTCCTCCTGGTCAGCCTATTGTTCTAAGCAATACAATCCCCATTATCCAAATGGCCATCAAAAATCAAGTGTTTGCTCCTGTTTCACTAAATTTTGAATCTTTTTGATGTTTAAGGAGAAACAAAGATGAAGGGTAGGGATTAGAGATTAGAGAGAACCTAGATTGGTTGCATGCCATATCTAGATGATATTGAGCACTCCTCTTTGGCTAGGGAGGACTACCTACAAATAAGAAAGCACTACCACCAAAAATATTTGTTAGTAGATATATGAGTGGGCTACCAAGCTACACGCTTATTTTTGGAAGTGTCAAACTTCCTTAGGGATGATAGTCTAATTTTTGAAACAAAATGGTAATGAATAACAAAATGAAAGAGAGAGTAAGAGAGAGATATTCGTATTGTTCTTATAGTCTGAGTGCAACAAAGAGTGACACAATGTAAGTAATGTGAGTTATTAGTGTTTTTAAAGGTTGATTGGGTAGGCTCAAGGAGGTTAATGGAAATACATAGTTGCCAACGTCAATTAGGCTATCAATGTCGGTAAGGAGATATGATAGATGTCAGTTATGTGACTGATATCGGTAAGGGCAGTAGGTTCTCAGGAGGTTGTAGGAGGTTTTTCTGAGCTAGGAGGTAGATGTTGGTCAAGTTTATGAGGTTTGGAAGAGTCTTAAGGGAGTAGGTAAGGCTTAGGTGGGTCTAAACAGAGGGTTGGGTTTGAATTTAGAGGGAAACAAGTGAAGGAGTTTTAAAACTCCTCCATAAGGAGAGTCAAGACATTTATAAAATGATAAATGATATAATGCAAAGTAATTGTAAAATGACTATTTAAAGGAATTATAAAATATATATATATACTTAACTGATGAAATGGATAAACCATGGGTGCCTAATAGATGGATCTGATGAGGCATGTTAAAGTAATAGGTGAATAAGAAAGACAAACGTGTGCTACTAGTTCAGAAGAATCTAAGCCTTATGTAATATATCAACTTTGATTCTAGACTGATTTGTGTAGAGTAATGATAAGCCTGGATGTAGAAAGTTGAATGCTAAAGCTTGTATGTGAATGATTGATTTTTTTTAAATTTTTGTGGACTTGAATACTAGCTTGAAATTTGGCTTAAGTAACTGATGTCGGTGATCCCATCGATGTCGGCCATGGCTTGAACGACATCGGCGGCATGAGAATAGATAAAAGGACTATTTTTAGCCTATTTTGTATTCTTTTTTCTACCAAGCGTGGTATCCATTAGAAAACTATAGAAATGTGAGGTTAAGAAGGATGTAGTTAGTTAGGAATCTATGTTTGGGGTGAGAACAAGTCATGGGTAGTTAGGATTAGGAGACTAAGTCTTGAGGTGACTCAGAGGGTAAGAATTAGTCTTAGGATGAGGTGGCTAGTTAAGATGGCATAAGTAGTTTTTAATTAACTTAATTAAATATCTTAAATTAATTAAATGCGTGAGGGGTGAAAATATGGCTTAAGAAGGCTAATTATTAAAAGGGACTCAAGGGGGGTTTCGACATAGGGAGTTACACATATGTGTGACATAATTTTGGTGTCTACAGCTCCATTCAATAGAGGTAGCCCACTAAATTTGGCCTAGTTTGATGACATTCCAGTGTTTGCCCTCAAGAGTATCCCATTATTCTTAGGATAAAATCAAAAAACCCCTATTAAGCATAACCAAGATGTTTTTAATCTCTGTTCAGTCCATAATGTTGTTGAGGATAATGTTGCTATTAGATTATTGGCTACCTCCTTCAAAGGAAAAGCATTGCAATGGTATAGAAATCTACCACTGAATTCCATTTCTACCTAGGATGAATTAGGTCCAGCCTTAGTCAAGTAATTTGAGCACAAATCTAATCACCTATCTTTAGTTGAGCAATTGACCACCATAACAAGGGATCCTCATAAGTTCATGTCCAATTTTAACCTCAGATTCCAAAAAACATGGACTAAGATAATTGTGTTGATAAGGCCATCCTCTGATTATGCATTTTTATACTATTTGAAAGCTCTTAACTCTGACATTAGTGTGATGATACAGTCAATGGGTGGTACTACCTTGTCAAATGCTTATGAGATTGTAATAAGGGCATAAAATAGTTTGATACAAGTTGGTAAGATTTCTCTAAGACCTCCAATGCCTATATTTCCATAAATAAGTTCTATACCAACCCCTCAATTTCCTCAAATTCCATCCTTAGCTCCTATTCTAGCACTTCAAGCTCAAATTATAGCCCCTACTAGCCAAGCTAGTGAGATAGGTGAGTTGCAAATATTGTTACAATATTTTGGGAATATGTAGCTCAAAAGGTAATAATTTCATTCAAATAGGCCCTATCAATATTAAAATCATAATACCTATTAGCCCTTCAAAGAACAAAGGCCTCCATATGAGGGTTTCAAAGAGAATAGACCACCTTAGTAAGCACAAGGAGCCATAACTCTAGCTAAGCCATATGCTACCCTTGATCCTAATGTTCTTTCCACTTTAAAGGCTATTGTTCCCACCTTACCTCAAAATAAAATGATGTAGGATTCAGGTTGGCATCCCTCAAATCTTAATGATGCTCAAAACCAAGCCTTGGTATCACAGAACATCACTATGCTACAAATGACACAAGAAGAGTTTTCTTTTTAAGGAGGTCAGTATCAAGATACAGGTTTAGCATCACAAGAGGAGACTCAACAAGTTCAAGGGTAGCCTGATGCCATTAATATAAATTGGCAAGTGGATGATCATGTTACTTTGAATCAAGGTGTTGAAACTAACAATTCAAGTGGTCAAGTTGTAGCTATAACTAGAGCTAAAAGAAGAGCCATTGAAGAGGCTCACGAGATGAAAAATGCTTCAAGTACTCCTAGGTGTTGGGGGATCAAACCAACAATAGATTACACTTGTGAAAGCAATAAACGCGGAAATAAATCAGATAGATAAGTAACTGAAATGATAAATAGCACAGAACAAGATATACAAGAAAACACCCTGAAAACTTGTATTGAAACTCTTTACAATAGGAATACAATATGAAGAAGCTTCGTTCTTCCACACCTCTCTCAGATGCACACAAGATCTCTCACTAGATCTCTATTCCTCAAGAGCTCACTCTCAAGTACATTCAAATCCAACAACCTGGATTGATGCAACTCTATACTGTCCTTCAAACATTCACAATGTTCTACTCTTACAGTTCTACACACACTCTGCAATTCTAAGCTAAGAAGATCTTCCTACATATAGAAATAGGGAAACTTGAGCATGCTCTTATAACAAACAGTTAAGCCTCTTGAACAAGGGCTCTAAAAATAGTATTGCTAACAATAGAGATGCAAGCTTGAGTCCACGACTCAAACTTATCATGCAAACACTCACTGCCGTCCACGAAAATAGATTTCTGGACACGCAGGTAACCGACATCGGTTCCTGCCTGTTCGCCTGTGACCGTCGCCGGTCGACCTTATCGCCGACGTCGGCGCCTCTGCAACTGCTACTAACCGACGTCGGTCGCTCCTGACCGACGCCGGCGTCTGTGTAGACCCGAACCTGTTTAAGTATGCTCCTTGGTGAAGCTTTTAGCTCCACACCCTAACACTAGGGTTGTTTCTAAGAGTACAAAAGAATAGCTTGCTACCCCTACAACTCAGAAAAATTAGATTATAGAGGTTAGTAAAGTTCAACAACTACCTCTAGTTCGTGAACAACTAGTGCTTCAAAAAGTAAAATCAAATGTTAGTGGGTCTCATTTCAGTATAGTGGATCAAATGAAGAAATCTAATATCAACATTAGCATGTGGGATTATCTTTCAATTCTAGGACAAAATGATAAGCTCATCCAAGAGCTTTCAGCTCTTGAATTGTCTCCAAAATTGGTTGAGAAAGAAGGTGTTATCTTGACTAATTTAGATCAGTCAACAAAGAAATAGGTACAATAGGTAAATAAGATGGAAAAGGTGGACAAAACTAAGGTAAATTCAAAGAAAACTTGTCTTTTTTACCTTTCTTTGATAATAGGTGATACTTTGGTTCATAATTGTGTGGTGGATAGTGGAGCTAGTAGTACAATTATGCCTAAACAGATTATAGACAAGCTTGGACTTGTTTATGAGCCAAACACTAAAGGAGTATTGTAGTTGGATGGGTCACCAAAAAAGATGGTAGGAATCATTAAGGATCTTAAATTGACATTACATGCATGCCCCAATGTTATTATTCAATAGGATGTTGTTGTGGTAGACTTGCCTCCCTACTTTGCTATGTACCTTTCAAGAGCTTTCACCTCAAAGATTGGGGGATATTTATCAGTTGATTGGATTTATTTGCTATTCAAAACTAGGTATGGTACCAAGGTAACAATTCATTCTAAGCCTATTTAATGTTTTCATATGGAGCCATATATGCCAAGTGTTATGAATACTAATTATATCATCTTAGATGAAGTACTAGAAGCTAGTGAAGTAGAAAGTGAGTCACCTTTAGATGGAGTTCCAAATTTGTTTCTTGATGAGTGGATTATACCTTGCATGAGCATGATCCTTATAATCTGATTGAAGAAGAGGGTCTTGGTGTGTATTGCCTTCATGAGAATGATGCACCAATTCTAGCCATGGTCAAAGAAGATGGGTCTAATGAAGGTTTGTGGCAATTGTACATTGATGGATCAAGAAATAAGCATGGAACTAGATCAAGAATGATGTTGGTTTTTCCAAAAAAACAAGGGTATTTCTCTTTTATTAAATTTTATTTTGGCTATTCAAATAATGTTACTGAGTATGAAGCACTAGTTCACAGTTTGCAGTGGGCTAGGAAGATGAAAGTCAATTCTTTGCAAGTGTTTGGAGATAGTGAGCTTGTAGTCTACCAAGTAAGAGGTTTAAATGTATGCAAAAAAATGTTGCTTAAATATTAGAATCATAGAATTTGGGATTTACTTGAATATTTTCAAGGTTTTAACATTCAGACAATACCAAGAGATAAGAATAAACATGATGATAGGTTGGCTATTGTTAGGGCACAATTTAGTATCCCAGCCAATGTAAAAAATAAAAATATTCAATCACATATAAAGGTGGTTATAAGACCTTATGTTCCAGATAAGCATGAGAATTGATAGGTTTTTGAAGATGACAATCAAATTGTGAGATTTTTGCAAGAAGAGGCTGAGTTTTCTTCAAGAAACCAGTCAAAGCACTTGCAGTAGTATGGTGATCAGATTATGCAACTAAAAATGAATAAGTTTCCCAAGGGATTGGTCACACTTCATAATATTTTTAGTGGTGATGATGAGCTAAGGAGATAAGTCATCCTTGTCAACAAAAGAACACTATGCCAATGTAGAGATTACAACTGGTAAGATTTTGAAATTGGGTGAGGTATGCACTCCTTCACAAAAGAAAGCTTTCATTGAGTTATGCACAAGTTTTGCTGATATATTTGCATGGAAGTATAGTGATCTCAAAGGTTTTGATCCAATTTTGGCTCAACACACCATTGAGTTAGAGGAAGTAACTAAACCAGTGAGACAAAGACAAAGGCCCATCAATCCTAAGCTTGAACCTCTGATGAGAGTTTAGCTTCACAAGCTTATAGAATCAACTATTAAATTTCTAATCAAGCACTCAAATTTGGTGGAAAATCTTGTTCTGGTATGAAAGAAGAATGGTGAGATTCGTTTGCATGTTGACTTCCATGATTTGAACAAGTCTTCACTTAAAGATCACTACCCATTACCATCAATGGAACAAATTTTACAGCTTATTGTAGGTTCAGAGAGGTTTTATTTATTGGATGGATATAGTGGCTACAATAATATTTTGGTCAAGGAAGAAGACTAATTTAAGACAGTCTTCACAACCAAGTGGGGGACATTTGCATACAGAAAGATGTCATTTGGTTTATCTAATGCTAGAGCAACCTTTTAGAGAGCCATGGTTATGGCATTCCAAGGCCTTCTTAATAGGTTTGTACTAGTTTATTTTGATGATATAATAGTGTTTTCAAATAATGTAGAAGATCACATGGTTTATCTCAAACAAGTGTTCGAAAGGTGTAGGCAATTTGGGGTATTTCTAAATCCCAAAAAGTGTATATTTTTAGTTCATGAAGGTAAGCTTCTTGGACATGTTGTTTCAAAGCATGGTTTAGGCATAGATGTTGAAAGGGTTCAATCCATCCTTGCACTCTCCTTGTCTAAGCACAAAAAGGCTTTGCAAAGTTTATTTGGAAAAATCAATTTCACAAAGAGATATATTTCAGATTTTGCCATTTTAGCTAAGCCACTTACAACGATGCTAAAAAAAATCAGAACTTCAACTAGTTCAAGGAAGGAATCAAAGGTTTTGAGGATATTAAGAAGGTCGTAGCTAGTTCTCATACGCTTATAAATCCAAATTTTATGAAAGATTTTATTTTGTACACTTATGCTAACATGGACACCATTTCAGGCATTCTTATGAAACAAAATCATGAGTCCTTGGAGCAACCAATAGCCTTCTTTAGTCAAGGCTTGGAGGAGTATGAAACAAGGTATTCTTTTGTTGAAAAGCATGTACTTTTAGTCATAATATCTCTTAAGAAGTTTAGGCACTTGTTGTCTAATAATAAGATACATCTAATGGTTTCCCATCCAAGCATCAAAGAGTTTCTTTTGAACAAGGATATAAATGAGAAGAGAGCTAGTTGGATAACCAAGGCAATGTATTATGATGTGGAAATTAAGGTCACAAAATTGATTAGAGGCAATGGATTGTGTGAGAATCTAGCACAAGACTTGTAAGAGGCTAATGAGCTTGTTTTGGTGTCAAATGATGAAGAGGTTGCAGCTGGTCATACCTCACCTTATAGTTGGTTTCATGATTTTGTAAGTTATCTCCAAGCTGGTATTTATCCCTCTCATCTCAATGCTTCAAAGAGAATATATTTTAGATTGAAATTTGTTCTATTTTTTACTTGTTGATGGTGTTTTTTTCAAGAATGATATCAATGGAATATTGCTAAGATGTGTATAACCAAGCCAAACTCAGAGATTGCTTGAATAATTCCATGATGGGCATGGTGGAGGACATTTTTATACAAAAACTACAACCCTTAAGATCATGAGAGGTGGGTACTATTGGCCTAGTATATTTGGTGATTGCCATGCATGGGTTAGAAAGTGCAAACAATGTGCTATGTTTGTAGGAAAAGTGAAGCTTGCAGCTTACCTCTTCAACCAATAGTGATGGATCAACTCTTTATCCAATGGGGATTGGAATTTATTGGCCTCATTAATCTTCCTTCAAGTTTAAGACATAAATGGATTCTAACTACTACAGATTACTTCACATGTTGGACAAAAGCAATAACATTGAAAGAAGCAAATGAAACTAATGTTCTTGATTTTTATGAAGGTTTGCTTACTAGGTTTGGAGTTCCCTCAACTATTATTTTTGATAATGTAATGGATTTTGTGGGATCTAGGATCAGTCAATAGGCTGTCCAACATGGAATTTACCTTGGCACTTCATTGAACTATTATCCACAAGGCAATGGCCTTACTGAATTTATGAATAAGAACATATTAAAAATCATAAGGAGGACTATTGAAGACAATCAAAGGTCATCGAATCTCAAGTTAAAGTCAACTCTTATGGCTGATAGGATCACCTATAAAAGATCAATAGCCAACTCTCCATACAAGTTGGTATATGATAAGGAAGCAAGGTTACCCATTTCTCTTGAATTTCTCACTTTAGAACTAATGCATCAGCTTGAGTTGTTGGAGAATGAGCCTATGGAAATCAGGTATGCTAATCTTATGAAGTTGGAAGAGATAATAAATCAATCCATGCTAGCCATGGAAATTCATCAAGCACAGGTGAAGAGAACTTTTGACAAAGGATCTTCTTCTTGAAGTTTTAAAGAAGGAGATTTGGTCCTCAAGTGGGATGAGGATAGATCTAAACCAAGAAAACACACCACGTTTGATTCTCTTTGGAGTGACCCATACATAATTTCCAATCACAAATCCCACAATGCTTTCCAACTTGCAAAGTTGTATGGTTAGGAGCATCCAATTGCAGTCAATGGGATACATCTGAAACATTGCTATTGAAGAGCAAAGCTCCTTGTACATAGTTTCTTTTGATTTCCTCCAAGTACCATTCAAGCATAGTAGTTTTGTTCTATTTTGTTTGAATAAGTGCTTGTGTGCACATTTGCTTCTTAGTTAGTTTTTCTATTTTCGTGTGTTTCCCTTCTTATTTTAAAGGATGAAGGTTACTTCATATTTGGGCAAAGGAGATTTGTAGTCATGGACTAGGCTTGCCATTATTTTTGTGAGTTCATTACCATGTATATGGCTAGGTTCTTAAGCATAGCAGGCATGATTCCCAACAGAGGCACCAAAAATGCTGACAATTTTGATCCTACAGGTCAAAATTACAACCTCTACTATTTGAAATTTTGCATAACCATGCTTTTTGTTTAAGTGTCGGAGGTTAACATTTGCATTTTTTTCGAAGAGCTTGCCAATTTCTCTGAAGAAATGTTGAGGGGTCTTTTCCAAAAGTTCCAAGGTTCATGACAAAAATTTGAAGGGATTTTCAAAATTTTTAGGAAACGACAGTTTCAATAATTCTGAAAGGTAATGGGACAAATTCAAAAAATCTAAAGGTCTATTTTGCTCTTCCAAAGGGTCACTTGGGAAGCTTGAAGGGTTGTTTTCAGATGAAAGGTCTATTTTGGAGTGTTCCAGATGGAAATTTCCTTCGAACAATTTGTTTAAAGGAATTGCCCATTACAGGGAAGCCGAAAGACCTTTTAAAAAGGGAAAAAGATAAAATAGAAACCCAAAATAATTCATTTAGACTTTTTGTCCGAAGGAAAAGAGAGACCCAAGGAGAAAAGTCTCTGACTTTTTGTCTGAAGAGGAGCACAAGAGAATGACAAATAAAGGTTCACAAAAATAAACAAAGGAAATAAGTAGGGAATAAAGCCATGGGAAAATGAAAAGAACAAGCCCGCAAGGAAAAGCCTGAAAGAATAAACCTGAGACAAATGCATGCAAGGGAAAGTCAAGGGAAAAGATATATACAAACAACTAAAGAACATGCACAAAAATGAAGAGCCAGATAAAATGAGGGATTTAAATAGTCAATAAACAGGTTAATAAGCATGCAAACAACTATAAACAAGATTAGACATGTCCAAAATGTGTAACCATTTTAAACATGACACCTTTAGTTCTAAGTAGAGGCTAGTTTTGCATGAAGAACTCAAGGATTTAATTAACATTGGAGAGCTTAACAAAAAATTCCATCCATGCACTCTCATTTGTCTCAAGCTTGCAACGTTCCAATAGTTCAAGTGTAGACCATTGGAGGTTGACTAATCTTGAGCTCTAGTTGACTAATTGTCAAGTGCCACATCTACTCATTATTGTCATGCAAAGGAAAGCCTTTCAAACGTTCTAGTATCTCAAGAAGAGTTCCATTTTTGGAGATTGGTGTAGCATTATGCATGTTGGAAGATTAGTCCAAGCTTGAGCCCACCATCTATTTTCAATGCCAAGGGGTTTTCCATGCCAGACAAAAGATAAATTTAGAAGGATGTGATAACACAAATTAGACTTGCGCTGAAGTGGGAGTTGTCCTCTTCTTCTATTTTTCAATGCCAACCTCTTGGCTATTGTATCTTTTTCTATATAAGTGGCCTTTTTTAGCCATTGTAAGAGCCATCCCTCTTTTGGCAAGACAAAATTTTGCCAAAGATTGAGTTGTGACCTTTTTTTAGATTAATAGAAAGACTGTTGTTTTCAAATTCCAACTGCTGGTATAGTGTATTTATGTCATTGATTTGCATAAGTGTTAGAGTTTTTCTTCCTTGCCAAGTCTTGATTCTTACCTAGTTACTAGCTGGTCAAATTATGCAAGTCATGCTCTGTGTTTAAGTGTCTTTTGGCTAGAGTCTTAGTGGAGACAAGTGGCTGATTAGTGCCTTCAATCAGGCCTATTCTTTCATTTCCCTCAAATTTTAGTTACTAGATCAAACTTTTTCGTGAAATACTTATGCATATTGGTCAATAGGAGTTGAAAGTTCAGCATTTTTATTGTTTAAATTAGTGTTTTAGGAGCTCTAATTGAGTGGATCAATAAAAAATATAGGTGTATCACCATCATTAGATAAGATTTCCATTCAAGCTTCTCTCTCTTTTCTCAATAGTTTGTAGCGTAGAGCAAAGGTCCTAATTGATACACCAAAGGGCGCTAGCCCTTATAATCTAGAGATTCAATTCACTAATTAGGTCACCCACAACCTAGGATTGTTTTCATGTTTTAGCAGATTGTGAAGGCCTAAAACTACCTTCACAAGGGTGCAAGTCTGATTGATAACAACTTTTATGCCCAAGGTATTATTTGGGGTTCAACATCAGAGCTTTCATCAACTTGGAAATATCCTTGCCTTCTATCTCATCCATTTTGGTAGCTTCTACCCCCATCCTCTTCAACTAGATCCTCGTAAATGGATTTCTTAACTCTTTATAGATGTAATCAACAAATTAGCCTGCAATACTCTCATTTTTTGCCATTCAACCTTCTGTTTTCCTTTGTTAACTTGAGTTTTTAAGGATGATGCCTACTCAATTTTTACAGTCTTCATCTTTAATGACATATTAGAGGCCATAAGAGATACAAAATGCTTCTTATCTTCCACTAATTACACCTGCATTGATTGCCAATGTGAAAGCAAGTAACAAGTGAAAGGATGGGTATCAATCAAGTGCATCATGAGAACTTTCAAATGTTTAGATGGTCGTAGAGGGAGGATCTAAACCATGATTGCAAGTCATAAATAAACCCATTACCAAAATATTATCAACTTTTTCCATGATGATTATGAATAGGGGGTTTTGCTATTCTTATCACCTTTAACCAAGGCTTAGGTTTAAATATTTAAGTGTGAATCATCCCAGACAAGAATGGATTGAAACTCCTAAAGGAAAGGTGGTTCCTAAACAATGCTAATTTTTACCCATAGATCCAATCAGTTTGATTCCCTCGTTCATTGCCTAATTACCCATCTTATTTCCATCTCTCTTTGTGTGACAAAAGCCAATCCTTTTAAAGTCTAGAACAATCCAAGCTATCTTGTCTAAAATGATCTTAATTCTCCATGTCTTCACACTATCTCCTAGGGCTAGGGTAATGACTAGTTGGGAATCCCCCTCAGCTATGATGGTCTTCCAACATTTTGTCAAAGCAATTTTAAGTCATTTCAAAAGCAAATTTGCTTCAACAATGTTATTAGTGTCTGACTTGATATCTAAGGATAAAGTGAGGAGTGACAAACCCTCACGATCTTTGAATATACCACCACAACCAACATGGCCAGGATTACCTCTACAAGTGCCATCAAAGTTAAATTTAATGCACCCTAGCTTTGGTGGGATCCAAAAAACCAAATGTTTATAAATGTTATTGTTCGAACAATCGGGCCCCTTATTAAGCAAATATCTTTAAGATTTTTAATTGTAATATACGGTGGAAATATTTTTAAGACCGCACATAATAAAATGGGAGGTTTGGATAGACTGTCAAAATTACTTAAATATTTAAAAATGATTATATAAATATATATTTACCCTTCAATGTTTATTTCTTTAAATACGACTATCATAAATTTTGAAGGGAATGTTGAATGAATAACCATTATAAATTTTTACTTCACATAGAAAATTTTGGTCATCAAAATTAACCCATACATGAAAGGACCGTTCAAACAAAATATATTTGAGAAAAATATTTCATTTTAATGTGGATTTTTGCAACAAAAAAATGAGATTTATGTTTTTCATTATTTTAGAAAAACGATGCACACATATATTTCCAGGCATACAAACCTCATTTCCTACCATCCAAAATAAGTTTGGATTATTATTGGGATTATACCCTTATATTAAAACAATAAAATATTTTGGGTATTACAATTAAATAACTTAAATATTAAAAACTATAAGACAACAATAAACTTTTGAATTCTTAATAATTCCTTGAATTTAATTACGTCAAATATTTTTGTATATTTAATAATATAATTATAAATAATGCATATGCACCCAATATAAAAACTATTATTTACACGTTATAATTGTAATGGCTATGATTACATGATTATAACATCCAAACTTGAATATTATATGAATACAACACTTAAAATTATTTAAAATTTAAAGATGTATAATGATATACATCAAAAAAAATATACAAATATTAATCAACTCAATATTACTAAAATTTATAAATTTAAATGTGAAAAAATTATGCTTTTTTTCTTATTAAAAATATACAGAAATAAAAAATAAGTAAATTCATATTTTTATGAAAATAATAATAATTTATATCCATAACTTTTCGCATTCACTATTTTAAAAATTATTATAAACATATAAATTAATTATGTTGTTATTTCGATGACTCTTAAAAGACTATTAATCTTTAATAAATAAACACCTGAGTAGATCTCTCTTTCTAATATTAATCCTATAGAATTTTATAATTTTTTTTTTACGATCGAAACGCTTCAGTTAACTTTAATTGTTTTTTCTTCGTTATTAATTCAAAATTTTAATTTTGAGGGAAGATTTTTAGATACCTACGAAGAGGCGTTTGAAAGCTTTGGAAGGTTCGATTTTGATCATTCGCCGCGAAAATCCGAGTGTGGGAGTTAAAGAAAACGCAGTGGTAAGGGTTTTTGCAAACCCAGCGGAGTAGAAATGGAGGAGAAGCATCATTATTCTTCTGTGTATGATTATCATTATGATGGACCCTCTGCGTATTCTTGTAGAAAGGGAATGGAGAAAAATGTTGATGTGGCGGGCGCTTCTTCTCTGTGTGCAAGCCCCAGGATTAAGGAGATCGAATTAGCTGCAAAGAAAAAGCCTAAGGTGTTGGTTTCACCTTATTTTAGTCATAATCATAATTATGGCTCAGACGTAGAGGTAGAGATCGCAGCGTCTCCCTTTTTTCAAAAAGAATCATCTGAAAAGAGGAGGATTGAGGAGACTAAAGTAGCTGCAAAGAAAAAACGTAAGGTCTTAATTTCTCCTTATTTCAGTCATAATCATAATTATGGCTCAGACGTAGAGGTAGAGATCGCAGCTTCTCCTTTTTTTCAAAAGGAATCATCTGAAAAGAAGAGTATTGAGGAGACTGAAGTAGCTGCAAAGAAAAAACGCAAGGTCCTGATTTCTCCTTATTTCAGTCATAATCATAATTATGGCTCAGATGTAGAGGTAGAGATTGCAGCTTCTCCCTTTTTTCAAAAGGAATCATTTGAAAAGAGAAGGTTCGAGGAGACTGAAGTAGCTGCAAAGAAAAAACGCAAGGTCGTCATTTCCCCTTATTTTAGTCATAATCATAATTATGGCTCAGATGTAGAGATAGAGATTGCAGCTTCTCCCTTCTTTCAAAAGAAATCATCAAAAAATGGATCATTTGAAAAAAAGATCAGAGAGGATAAGAATGTATCTGAAAAGAGCTTCGGCCAGGATAAAAAGGGTAAGGGAAAGCGGAAGCTAAGAGAGGATAAGAATGTATCTAAAAAGAGCATTAGCGAGGTTAAAAAAGGTAAGGAGAAGGGGAAGCCAAAGGGTAAGGGGAAGGAGAACCCTAAGGTTAAATTTAACCCGTTTCTGGAAGCGTATAGACGAAAAATTCATGATAATTATTGGATTCCTCCAAAATCATGTTATGAGTTGCTTCAAGAGAGATACTACGAAGATCCATGGAAGGTGCTGATTATATGTTTGCTTTTGAACAAAACCACTGGATGCCAGGTATGGACTGCATTTTACCCCTCTTTCCCTACTCACATTCTCCACATGTTTTTATTTTTGGTTTTAACCCCAATCAAAATTATATGAAGTGTATAGACGAAAAATTTATGATAATTAGTAGCTGATGCGTAGTTGATTTTTAACTCTAGAAACTCAGAAAAATACTTAGACAGTTGAACTCGTCTACCAAAATTTATTTAACCCTTTCGCTAGTTAAAGCGTAAACCAGAATGTGAAGTGTAATTTCCACAGTTGTTTATTTGCATTATCTTACTTGTTAAACAATGGTTCAATAAACTATTTACTCCGCCTATTGCTTCTGCTGCTTCCACGGAAGGTGTTTGTGAACGTGGAGGCAATGGAAATTCCAAATGTAGAAGGACTAAATTTAAGCTTATAGACAAAATTTTTTTAATGATAATTATTGCATCCCAGAGGTACTATGAAGATCCTTGGAAGGTCTTAGTTATCTACATGCTTGGCATCTTACCCCTCTTTCCTTATTCACATTCTCCACTTGTTTTTGGTTATCTGCATGTTTCGCGTCTCACCACTCTTTCCCTATTCACATTCTCCACATGTTTTAATTTTGGTTTATGGGTAGCTTTGCATGCTTAGCATCTTACCCCGCTTTCCCTATTCACATTCTCCACATGTTTTAATTTTGGTTTTTGGGTAACCCCAAACAAAATTTTATGAAGCTTTGAAGCTATATTAGTAGTGCTGGATAATTAGTAGATGAGCTTATGGGAATCAGCTGCGTAGGTGATTTTTAACTCTATAAACTCAGAAAAACACTTAGATAGCTGAACTCATCTACCAAATTTTTAATTCTAGAAACTCAGAAAAATACTTAGACAACTGAACTCGTCTACCAAAATTTATATAACCCACTTGCTTGTTAAAGCATAAACCTGAATGTGAAGTTTAATTTTAATGGTTGTTTATTTGCATTTTCTTACTTGTTAAACAATAGTTCAATAAACTATCTACTGTTGTACTTAATGATGAGTGTAGCCTTTTTGGATAATTAAATGACAAGTAAAAGCCTTTTGGATAATTCAATGACATGTAAAGGTCTGTGGCCTAGTAGTAGGTGGGGGTGCCTACTCCTACCATAGAGACAACACAAGTTCAAATTCCTGAGGCTTATGCCCCCAGCAATAACGTAGCAATATATTGATAATAATGTAAGTGCAACTCTATAGCCTCTCAAATATTAAGGGTTTGTTCTGTCGAAAATAAAAAGCTCTATACCCTCTCAAATATTAAGGGTTTAAACTGTCAAAAAGAAAAAGTGATTAGAGCAAGAAATGGGGAAAATTCCAATCCGTACTTGTAGTAAGAAAAAAAGAGAAACACATTGCTTTTATCTTCTACATAAAACAAAAAATAGAGCAAAACAACGTTCCCTTATCATAGTAGCAGTTGCATGACATCCTTTTCTATTGTTGAACTCCATTCTCAAATATTACATTTCTTATCGAAATTTATACTAAGGATCCAATCTCTGGACATTTATTATAGCCATTTTTTGATGATTATTATTTTTGGTTAAGATTACCCTTGAAGGAGTTTATCAGCTTAAGATCCACTTATTTGTTCTTCACGATTGATGTTTTGGTGGTAGAATACCATGAGAAGATATGGAGCAACTATGTAGCAATGACGATGAAATTTTGGTTGGCACTAACTACAATGGGGCAACTATGAGATGATACGATGTGCAACTATAGAATCTTACTTACAAAAATACCTTAAAATATGAGTATCATGTAATAGCAATTTGTTATCATGATCCATGATTTGATTTTTTAAGAATCTCGATCCCTTGATATTTAGCCATGTAATAATGTATTTATAATTTTTGTTTGTGATAATATTTACTATTATGACCAACACGTCCTTTTTCGTAGAAGAAAATAGGACGCATAAGCCCCAAGAGAAACCTGAGAATCTGTTGATATGTGAAGTCACCATTTGAATAAGCAGTTGGTGACCAAGCTAGCAGGTTGGATGTTTAACCTAAGCTATACATTTTTCGAGGGATAGCACACGCATTTTGTACTACACGCGGTTTTGTACTATGTTTTTTTTCTTTATAAGAAACCCACGAATTGTAAAATAATATAGAGTTGTACTGATTGTATGGATTGATAAGTTTTGGTGTGGAGACTGCCATTATTGTATTGCGGATTAATTCCTAGATAATAAAATACTGAAGACCTTTGCCTGTTGTTTTTATTGGTACTTTGCCAGGTTTTCCACGTAATATATGTGTATGTGTCTTAAATCTATTTTCCTTTCTCTGTGATTATTTCTCTCTGCTTGCTATTATTTTTCTAACAGAATCGAACCTTAGAACTCATGTATTAACCCTTTAAAATCGGGTCTACCCCTAGTGAGCAATGTTAAATTGAGTCTATATCCGTGTATCTTCACGGTGCCTTTCAAAGTCCCTTTCAATTAATACTTTTTTAATGTTTTTTGTGGGCTTCTTTGTATATTTAAAGATAGCCTGCTTTGTACTTTCAAAATGGTCAATGGCTGGAATGCTCAACAAAAGAGAAGATCTAACCTCCACGGAAGAGTACTTGGCAGCTTATTAATCCATCTTTCACTTTGTAATTGCTTTTTTACAAGGTTTAAAATTATGGGAGTCTTATATTAATAAGTGGGGAATGTTCAATTCCTGTAGTGGATTAAAAAGATACAATCAAGACATTTTTTATAAATAAATCTATGAATAAGAAATATTTTACAAGGGCAAGCAGGTGAAAGGTAAGTGAATATTAATACAAGAACTAAGGCTGCGTGAACATATGCATGTCCCCGTAGGCATGGATTGATAACTAATAGGTGACTAAGCCTCACTTTCACAACAATTTTTCTCGTTTGGAAATGTTGTGTCGTGAAAGCACAGGGAGCATAGTTTGAGCATTTACAAACAATTGATATTTCGAAGAAGATTCTTCACCAGGGATTTTTTTCCACTTAACTTGATATTTTGTAATTTTCTTGGAATGCAAAGATGCAATTTTAGTTTGCAGGGTGCCTTTTGGCTCCAAACTAAGCCTTCATTCCTCGCCTAAAATGGGAAGTTTGTTTCAGTCAGAGAATGTGCGCAATACATTTTATCTAAGCAAGATTTATGAAAAACATTGCATATAAATCCCTTCTTTAGAAGTTTTAAATCATAGGGAACAAGGTTTATCCTAAACCGATTTTGAAAAGGACCTTAGTATTTTAGATATAGATTCATGTTTTTATCTTTTTTGTTTATATTTATCTATTTTTTAAAATGACATTTACTTAGAAGATTGCAATTGTACACAAGCTCAATCATCTTTTTGAAATTTTTGCTCTAAACGATGCTTATCTTCTCTTTGTTTTGTTTGGTTAAGCACGTGCTCAAGATTATTTACTGCCAAACCCCTTCATCTTGAGTGCATCTTCAAGCTCACTTTCTATATCATAGATTGAGATTCTTGGGTGATTCAACTTTAGGCTGTGAAAGATACTCCTACTAGCTTAATTTCCTCATCGGGCTCCACTAGACATCAACATTGTTGGTATTCATAGACAAATTTGTTGCTTCAACCTAATGACAACTCTAGTAATAGGCTTCCTCCATTCAAGTTTTGCTTAGCTGCCCCTCCTTGCCTTATTCCCTTAAAGGAGACCATTAATAGAGTTCTCAAAGAGAATGTTTATTGAATGTACATTAATGCCCCTTAGACTTCCTCTATAATTGCTTAGCCCAATTTAGCTATATATGTTAAGCATTTCTCATAGGTTGTAGATGACATCATTATTCATCTTGACACTCTTTGTGATGGAGGGAGTAAGGAAGAATAGGTCTACAAAACTTATTTAGAGAGAAATTCAACTTGACAAGGAATTTTATTCTTTAAGATACTCTTGTATATTCATTATATGTTCCCTCAACTCACCATGTAGGGTTACACATTCATTCAAACTTGAAAATGCAAGGAAAAGAGAAAATATGATTTATAGGCCTTATTTCTAGGTCTACAGACTGAGTTTCTTTAATAACTTTCTCTATAGGTATCCTCAAACCTTCAAACCAACTTTGAAACCTTCACATATACCTTTATGCACCTTTCTACAAAGTTTCATTGAATTTGGTTGGGTCGTTTTTGATATATAGTGTTTTTAGTGTTCTAAATAGGCGTCTAAGTTTTTTGAATATATTAAGCTATAAGCCTCCAAATTTTTTGAAACCACTTAAAAACCTTCGCAAACATCCTAACACACCTCTCCACAAAATTTAATGCAATTTGTAGGGTTCGTTTTCAAGTTATGATGATTTTAGTACACTATAATCCTAGTTTAGACTATTTTGGCAATGACAGGGCAGCAAGCTAACTTTTAGGGAAATTTCAAATTCTAAAGACTGTTTTGGTTTCTTTCTGATGGGAAAAGGTTCTCCACACATTTATCTTACTCTGCCATCCACTTTGACACCTTAACCCATCTCAAAACATGATGACAAACAACTTTCCTTGGCTGTAGAAAACACTTTTCTTAATTGCAGAAAATCTGTACTTTCTCTTGAACCCTGTAACATGAAAGAGTATTATACCAAAGTGACAAATATGATTATAAAACAACAAGAACATTCATTACATGAATTCTCAAGCTGAATTTGAACATGGAACACAAATAAAACATTCTTTCATTGCTTTTAGTGCAAATGTATCACACAACCATGTCAAAAACCCTGTTTTTCAAAACTTCTTCATTCTTCAATTTTTTGGAGTTTTTTGATCACTTTTCTTGTTTTCCTCTCTCCTCTTGTCTTCTCCACGCACTCCTTTCTCTCATTCTTTTCTTTTCATTCCAAACTCATAAATTGTTTAACTTTCTTCCTAAACTTAACTTTAGTCTTAACTTTGATTGTGTTTTTACATGGTCAGTTATGAGTTAAGGCATTAGAACTATTACAAACATGTCCTAAGACATTCCTTGATCTCTACAAGAAGAATCGTGACCTTTGATTGCATTAGAAAAAAGACTTTTCAAATATCCTTTACAAATTCAAATATTTAAATAGTCATTTTTGGCGGGAAAATCATTACGAAGCCCAAATGACCAAATTTTGGAATGGTAATGATTTGAAAACCTCCTTAATGACTAAACAAGAACTCCTAAACCTACTCAAGACCAAAACTAGCAAAAAAAAAAACCATCTTCTAAGCCTATGCTCCTGTATCAGGCTCCTTGAGTTCAAAAGGTATTCACGAGCTTCTGCTCATGAGGCCTTCAATGTTGATCCCAATCAATGACCTGCTCATCAATATTTGTAGGTGATTTTGTTGTCTTCTTGTCCTCTGTAAAGATAGAGGTCTGCCACATTTAAATTAGTAATTCATCTTTTTTTCCAATCTTTTTCCCTTGTCCTTGTGAGAGTCTTTTCTTCCATCTCTAATTGCTGCAAGTGAACTCCCTCTTGTATGTCCTCTTGAGAACATTCTTGTACCATCATTTTCTCACTCTCTTTTGTCTCCATGCTAATCTGAAGACATTCCTCTACTGCTTCCATGTTCATACCAATCAGCTCTACAACTGCTAAAGACGCTCCTTTATTATTGCAACAATTTACAATAGTATCTTCTTGTTCTATCTCTTTACTTTGCTTCTCTTATATATGAACATGCTGAACTAAACCACACTTATGTCTTTTCTTTGCCCTCTTCTCTATTGTTGTACCTGCACATAGAACAAATACATTAAAAAAATTAAGAGCTCCCAAAAATACTCATTCGATCACTTCATCATGCCTCAAAGACATGTTCAATTGTTCTCCACTTTTAACATGATGTTCATGCTCTCCACTCACACCATGGTTTCTTCAATGCTCCATATCAGCAATCTCCAAGGTTGGCTTCTCCTCATCTATATCCCTTATTTCAACTCCTTTGCATAACTGATCTTCCACTATCATTTTCTTGTGTACACCAGCTTGTAAAACTTTTATCTCCCATGTTTCCTTCATGAAAATTTGCAACATTATTTGGTTGCTTCTTTCATTCATTTGCAACTCTTCATAACTACCATCTTCTTTCTCCAACTCTATCACATCTATCTTCTCCTTCAAGAGAACTCTTTCCTCTATGGGCTGCTCACAACTTTCTTGCCCCTTGCTATTTTTAAAATCAACTTTGGGCTCTTCACTTGAGAACCTCATTCTCTTGTTGTCCTTCAAGACAACCTTTTTTTCCTCATTCACATATTTTTATTTGCTACTTTTTAAAATATATTTGAGTTGCTCACATGGCAACTTCACTCTCCTATCGCCTTTTATGATAAGTTCATTTGATTGGCGGCCTTTATTGAACAGTCCCTGTACTTGTCTTTTGATCTCTTCATTTTCTTTAAGTGTCATTCTATAGACTGCTTTGTTTGACAAACTAGCTCGTGGAATGAAATCCATATAATGGCTTATGCTCCTCATTGGTGGTAACTCATTAGGCAACTCATCAACCGCTATATCAACATACTCATCTAACAAATTTTGAATTTTCGATTAAAAATCAGTTAACTTAGTGGCCGTAATGATAGTTTTAGGCTTGACAACCAATACACAACCAGCCTCTTTTTTTATCAGCGGTAAGAATTCTTTTCCACCTACTATCGACACTTTAATATCGTTTTCAATCTACGTTATTGGATACGCCCCTCCCAGGCCCTGGGAGTGCGGGGATATGCCGATACGGTACGGTATGGTACGCGGCCGATCCGCAGGGGATACGGCCAGTGTACGTCGTGCCCCCTGTGGATATGGCCGGATACGTCCATCAACGTATCCGGCCGTATCCGCAGGGGGCACGACGTAACCTGGCCGTATCCCCCGTGGATCGGTCAAATAAAAAAAATATTTTAATTTTTTTTCACTTTATAACAAAAAAGTAAAAACCCTAAGTGTATTATCATTGTGACCCGCGACCGGCCCTCCGCGACTCCGAGACTGCCTGACCTGTGACCTTCAATTTGCGTGACTGCACTACCGTCTCTGCCTCCGCGACTACCTCCGGCCCTCCGCGCCTGCGCGACTGCGTGCGACCCTCTGCGTGACTGCGCGCTTCCTGCTGGTAGTTGAAAAAACATTCATAAGGTTTTTAAATTTCTTTTTTTTTCTTCCTAAACTAGTAAACTCCCTAGGGCTTTATTTTTAATATGGGTTTTAATATTTTATAAATTTATTAAATTATAAACTAAATTTTTATCATATAGTTTATTTTTTTAATTTTTATTTATTTCTTTTAACTTTTTAATTTTTATTATTACGTTAAAAATTTAAAATATGTTTGTTTTTAAATTTTTGTCTTTAGATATATCATATATATAATTATATTAAGTATTAAATTTTAATTTTAAATTATTAATTAGTTTAAAATTTTAAATATAAAGTATATACTATTAAATTTTAAATTATTAATTAGTTTAAATTTTTTAATATAAAGTATAGTATTAAATTTTTAATTATTAATTAGTTTAAAATTTATATTTATAATTAAATTTTAATAGCAATTTTTTGTGTTACCATGTGCTATAAGCCTATAGCGATTTGTCAAAAATTAGAATGTCTCAGGGTGCAAGTGCTAGTTTAGTGGGGCAAGGGATAACCCCCAAATATGATTTGCGAGCACCTCTTTGGAAATATGTGACAATATTAGAACAGATGCCTAGTGGAGGGTGTTTTCATTGGCTTTGCTCAGAGTGTAACGGTAAATTCAAGAGCTCGTATAGTCGAGTGAAAGCTCATTTATGTGCGATTTCTAGCACTGGAATCAGAGTTTGTAGTGGGCCAAGCATAGGTGGAAACCCTGGGAAGGGCTTGCCATAAGTAAAGATCTTTGCATACATAAAAGAGCAAGAAGACGCAGATGCCGTTATGGGGCAAAGATCAAAACATCATTTGAGAAAGAAAGGATCATCTCCTGTTGATCCATCTCGTGTTAATGTGGTGACCCCATCACACCCCTTTCTTGCTGCACCCATTGCGGCCGAAGAGGAAGAGGATTCACTTCTTGGTCGCAAAAGAACAAAAGATGCAGGCCCATTGGAGAAGGCATTCCAAAATGACTCCAGAGAGATAGCAGAGCAGAGTATCGCACGTTGTATTTATGCATGTGGGTTGTCATTTAATACTGTTAGATCACCATACTGGCAGGAAATGGTGAGATCTATCAATGTTGCCCCTAAAGGGTTTGCCACCCCAAGGTATGAAAATGTGCGCACCACCTTATTGACAAAAGAAAGAAAACACATTGAAGATGCATTGCAACCCATCAGGGATTCATGGATCGAAACAGGGTTGTCCATCATTTCTGATGGATGGAAAGATACGGCAAATAGGCCATTGATTAATGTGATTGCAGTGAGCCCTAAAGGGGCAATGTTTTTTAAGGCCGTTGATTGTGAGGGGCAAGTGAAGGATGCACAATTCATTGCTAACATCTTGATAGAGTCCATTGAGGCAGTGGGGCCTCAAAACGTTGTTCAAGTTGTAACGGACAATGCTAAAAATTGCAGAGCTGCGGGCATGTTGGTTGAGGCAAGGTACGGCCATATATTTTGGACACCTTGTGCTGTTCATTCCCTCAATCTTATGTTGCAAAAGTTGGGGACAAAAATTGATTGGATCAAACAAGTCTATGAGGCGAATGGGATCTAAATGTTCATAACCAACCATCACATGTCCCAAGCCATCTTTATGACTTTCTCAAAATTACAATTGTTGAAGGTAACTCTTAATTTAATTTTATAAATTTGTAATTTGTAGTGTTTTTTATTTTTGAACAATTTTGTTTTAATTTTGTATAATTGTATTAGGTTGCTGAGACTCGATTTGCCTCACACACCTTCGTCTTGAGATTTGTTAAGGTGCGTGAAGCATTGAGTAGCATGGTCATCAACAACTTTTGGGGTGTATGGAGGCAGACAAACAGTGAGAGGGCCACAAAAGTGAAAGTGTGGATTCTTGATGATGCATGGTGGGAACGTGTGGAGTATTTGCTGAGTTTTACTAATCCCATTGTCAACATGTTGAGATATGTGGACATGGATCATCCATGTTTGGGTGAATTTTATGATGGAATTGACTCAATGATTGAGAACATGAAATCCATTATAAATGCCAAAGAGCAAGATCCCACAAAGAGGTTCTTCAAAGAAGTGCAGTCGCATCTCATTGAAAGGTGGAACAAAATGACCACCCCATTACATCTTGCTTTTGCCTTGACACCCAAATATTACAGTACAGAGATTATTTCTTTGCCCAGGAGGGTCGCACCATATAGGGATGTTGAGCTTGCCGAAGGATATAAGGCAGCATTCTCTAAAATCTTTCTCGATCTAGAGGTAGAAGACCAAGTCAGAGAAGAGTTTGTGCATTTCATATCCTCGGTGGGTCATTCCCTTGGCGCTATCCGTGACAAGTACAAGATGGACACTCACTTTTGGTGGTACTTCCATGGGCAAGCATCCACCCACCTTCAACCACTTGCAATAAAAGTTGTATCACAAGTAAGATTTTAATTTTTTTACGCTACCCTTCTTTTGACCTTTTCGATGTTTTGTTTTAAATTTTAACTTTTAGTCTTTTAATTTTTTATAAATTTTAATTCATTTTGTGGCTTCAATAGGTTGCAAGCTCCTCTTCAGTTAAGCGGAGTTGGGGTAGCTATGGCTTTATCCACTCAGTTAAACGCAATAAGTTGGCTGCCAAAAAAGCGGAGGATTTGGTTTATGTGCATTCCAACTTACGTCTTCTCTCACATAAACAACCTCAATACAAGGGCTAACAAAGTTATGGGATGTGAACCCAGAGACTGCTGATTTAGATGCCTCCCTTACATACCTTTCTTTATTTTACACGGAGCTAGATAGTGCTTTGCATGACTTGCACAGTGGAGCTAGTGGGAGTGGCACTGCTATTGCTTGTGGTTCTAATGAACCACATGATGATGAAGACATTGCAGACGAAGAAGAATATTAAATATATTATATAGTGAACAATGAGAACGCCGATTTGTCTCTATTTTTGTCCATACATTGTAACATTTGCACCATGTACCTGTTATAATTTATAAAACTAATATAAGTTTGACTATTGAATATTATGATATTTGGCATTGAATTATGAGTATATATTTTGTGGTTATATAACTTATTTGAAGTTATTTTGTTTCCTCTATGCATATTATGTGGTTAATTTTGCTTATATGGCTATATTTTTAATTTTTTATATATATTTTTGTACGGCCGTATCCAAACCACCAAAAAAAAATCTACGTATCCCCGTATCCGATACTCGTACCCGTATCCGTATCGGCAACTTAGTTTTCAATTGCTTCATTTCCATCTTTCAATGGTGTCAAGGTATGTTTCTTGCCATCTTTCTCTAATGTATATGTGTTAATCCTTCCATCATGTATTGCCCTCCTATGAAACTACCAATGTCTACCAAACAACACATGACAAACATCCATAGGCACAATGTCACAAGGTACTTCATCCTTATAACTACCAATCTGAAAATCAACTTTACATTGCTTATTGACTAGTATTTGATGTCCTTTTTGGAGCCAAGATATTTTATTTGGTGAAGGATGTGTCAATCTTTTCAATCCTAGTTTTTCAACCATTTCTGAAAGAACCAAGTTATGTGTACTATCACTATCAATGATAATCTTACAACACTTACCTTTGGATTTGTATGTAGTCCCGAACAAGGTTTTTCTTTGGGCTGGTTCTTTCACCTTCTTGTTTGGGTTTAGTAGTACTCTTTTCATCAATAAGGACTCTCTCACTTCAGGTTCTTCCACACGTGATGGTGATCCTACACTTTCTTTCTCAATTTGAACAATTTGATTGCTGTCTTCAGTTCTTGTTTGGCTTATTTGTGGATTCTCAGGACATTCATATGACACATGGCCAATATACCTGTTACATTTGAAATATTTTCTCCAAAAGCCTTCTCCTCTGCCTCTTATATATGGCTTTCTTCCTCTGTATGAATATCTTCCTCTTTTAGTGTTAGCTTGACCTTGAGAGCTACTGGCTTCTTCATTATGAACTTGTAACTGACTTCTACCACCTTGTTGTCCTCTAGCTTTGAAATGTTTGTCTCTTTTAGATTGTTGAGTTTGTCTTCTAGCCAACTTCTCTTCTGCTTTGAGAGCAAATTGATAAGCCTTTTCCACTGATCTTGGAGATAATAAACTGATTTCATTTTGAATATTGAACTTCAAACTATTGATATACCTTGCTATTTTCTCAACATCTTGTTCTACATGACCAACTTTGATTGTAGGCTTGTAGAATTCTTCAGTGTAGTCTTTTATACTCACATCTTTCTACTTCAAGTTTTAGAATTTCTTGAACAAATTTGTCTGGTAGTCTATAGGCATGGATTTTGATTTGAGTTATGCTACCATTATGTCCCATGACTTAATTTTTTCTTTACCTCTTTTTTTTCTTTCATCTTGGACACTATCCCACCAAAGAGATGCATGTTCCTTCAACCCAGTACAAACAAACTTGACCTTCTTGTCCTTAATTATTCCTTCATAATCAAAATATTTATCCATTGCAGCTATCCAACTCACAAGTTCTTCAACATTTAGACTGCCTCTATATATTGGAACCTCCAATTTGGTCTTGGAACTTGCTCTTATGATCTCTATTAAGATTCTTTCTTTTGTTCTTTCTTTCTCTTCTTCTTTTGCAATCTCTTTTTGTGGTTCTTTCTCTCCTTCACTCACATCATCTGTCACAACACTTCTTCCTTGAGCAATTTCTATTGCCTACAAACGTGCTTGCAAGTTTCTCATATCTTCCAACAATACATCTTTTGGTTGTCTTCTTGGACCTCTAGCACCACCTTTGGCTACTCCTCTAAGTGCCATTTTGTATTTCTTTCAAGTTTCTATTTCACAACTTGCTCTTCACTCTTCTCAATGAATTATCTTTCACCTTAAGTCACATTTGAAGTACAACCAAAAGCTTGTGTTGATACCAAAAATGGAGGGGTTCAAAAGAAGGTCTTCTTTTCACTAGGCTTGCAGCGTTTTTGACTTAATTTTGGGACTGATCTAAGATTATTTATTCTTTTAAGAGGATTTTGAACTCCATTTAATGTTATCCAACCCAAGAAACCGATTTGTATCTTCCTTGAAATGTAATTCTTGCAAAAAGATTGAAAATAGGATTTCTAGGTCTGCAGACTGAGTTTATTTAATAACTTTCTTTGTAGGTATCCTCAAATCTTGAAACTAGTTTTAAAATCTCACAGTTATGTTCATGCATCTTTCTACAAAGTTTCATTGAATTTGGCTTTGTCGTTTTTGATTTATAGTGTTTTAAGTGCTCTAAATAGGCTTTGTTTTAGACCCGCAGTCTGAGTTTTTTGATTATATTGAGCTTTAAGCTTCCAAAATTCTTGAATCTACTTTCAAACCTTCATAAACATCCTAACACACCTCTGCACAAAATTTTATGCAATTTGTAGTGTTTGTTTTCAAGTTATGATGATTTTAATACACTAAAACCCTAGTTTAGGGTCTTTTGACAGTCACAAGGTAGCAAACTAACTTTTATGGAAAATTGAAATTTTAAAGACTGTTTTGGATTTTTTCGATGGGAACAGGTTCTCCACACATTTATGTTACTCTACCATCCACTTTGACACCTTAACCAATCTCAAAACATGACGAAAAGCAACTTTCCTTGGCTGTAGAAAACACTTTTCTTGACTGCAGAAAACCTGTACTTTCTGATGAAGCTCGTAACATGAAAGGATACTATACCAACGTGACAAATATGATTATAAAGCAACAAGAACATTCACTTGCATGAGTTCTTAGATTGAATTTGAATATGGAACTCAAATAAAACATTCTTTCATTGCTTTTAGTGCCAATGTATTACACAACCATGTCAAAAACCTTGTTTTTCAGAACTTCCTCTTTTTTTTTGAAATTTATTTGAGTTTCTTGATTTCTTTTCTTGTTTTCTTCTCTCCTCTTGTCTTCTCCAAGCACTCTTTTCTCTCCTAATTCTTTTCCTTTTATTCCAAACTCTTACAGTTTCTCACTTCCTTCTTAAACTCAAATTTAGTCTTAACCTTGATTGTGTTTTTACATGGTCAGTTATGAGTTAAAGCATTAGAACAATCACAAACATGTCCTAAGACATTCCGTGACCCCTACAAGAAAGATCATGACCTTTGGTTGCACTAGAAGATGAGAGAGACTCTTCAAATATCCTTTACAAATTCAAATTTTCAAATAGACAATTTTGGCAGGAAAATTGTTATTAAGCCCAAATGACCAAATTTTGAAATGCTATGATTTGAAAACCTCCTTAATGACTAAACAAGAACTCCTAAACCTACTCAAGACCAAAACTAGAAAAAAAAATCTAAGCCTATGCTTCTTGCATCACTTTGGCATCACTGGTCACATGGCTTGAGGATTGCCCTTAGCTAGTTGAAGGTGTGCTCCCACCAATTACACATTGAGCTTGACTAGGATATCTCACGGGGTGATAGGATTTGTTAAGGATAACTTTATTTTTAGGTGTCCTACTTGCTATGAGATTTGGGGGGACACCGTTATTTGCTCAAAGACTCAAGTGGTTGTTTATCCACCTTTTGGTACCCCAATCAAAGGTTCTCAGCCCTTTTTCTTTGAGAGGTTTTTATTCTCATACATAGATCATAAGGGGCTCCTATTATTTCCTTCTTTCAACCCACTAGAGGCATTGTAACCATTAAGTGCCCACCGGATACAATAGATTCGTGGATAGAGGGAGATCGACTGGCGAGACAACGTTTTGTTGTGAAAATTTCACCACCTTAAAATTAACGGTTTAATTTCTCCAATTCCAGGGGTTTTCAAATTTAGATTTTTACCTTGTGGGAAAGTATATTCTATGTGAAAAAGACATGTTGAATTAAAAGGCCAAGCCTTCGATTTTGTTTGAAAATGTTAAAATCCAAAATGCCTTCGTAATAAATTTTTTGGGATCTTATCTCTTAATGTAATATTGATTTTATGCCCCCTTATGTAAAATATTTGAGGTAGTACCTTTTAAAAAGGGAAAGGGGTGTAAACAATTAAAGTGGATTTACGTCAAGGTCACTACAATAAACCGTATACATGAATGCACAATTTAGATCCGAACAAAACACAAAAATATAGCAGCATAAACATGCCTAATTGCACTAAAGAATATATTGAATTACTTAAAATAGGCAAGGTGAGAGTTTTGAGATAAATATCGAATTGTATCAAACCCGTGTATAGTTAGAGGGTGAACTTAGGTCCAAAGACCAACTTAGAAGAAACCCATAAAGCTTGTTTAGAGTGGTTGAAATGTAGGAAATGCCTAGGGGTGTAGTGGTGCTCTTGGAAAGAAGGTACGCTGTTGGTCAATTGTGTAAACTCCTGGTCAAAGTGAATTAGATCTCAAAACAAATTCTATGAATGCCGCCTTTTGCATCCACTCGTTGAAAGTGTTGTTCAAATTGTCGCAATTCACTATATATCTTCCAGACATCCTTCTCCTTCGTTGCAAGCCTAATCAACTCAAACACGTTTCAAAATCTTAAAAAATGGGGGTTGTTATGAGGGGCCTGACTGACCTTTGACAAGTTGGCAATCAATAGTTAATGTAGTCCAATGAGCAATCTAGTGTAATATGAAGATCCCAACCCTTATCCTTATCAATGAGATGTGGTCCAATAAGCATTCTAGTGTTCAATAGATGACTTATTTATTCAAATCTACGTGTATTTGCTTGTGTATGTTTGTCCCAAATGCATCAATGCAATCATGAACTTACAGACTTCTTGAATTCAAATGAAGACCTTATTAGTGCACAAGCCGATAATAAAAAAATGGGAAAGTCGACAAACGGGGCCCAAGGAACCAAACAAACCGGGAAAATGGGTCAAGGGACTCTCTAAAAAAATTGACCAAGAGTGTAGGTGTATGCCTTTGGTTAGACCAGGAGTGTAGTGGTATGCTCTTGGTTAGGGAGGCCAAGAAACCCTAAAACAGTGTTCTGGACATTCCAAGAGCATCTGGGCTCATGTCGGGGAAAACATTTAGTCGTTTTTTAAGTTTTCAAAGGTCTGTGATTGAATGGTGGTATTATAATTGGCCTAGGGTGCACAAAACAATGGAGTTTTAAAAGAAACACAAAGCATGGAAGGCAAACGGGGTCCATAACACAAGGGTAAAGTGTCAATATGAGCCTAATATAAACCAATGATCCAAAAGCATGTTGCGCTAAGCTAGTGGTAGCCAATGCGCTCGTCCCTTTTACGAGCTTTGCATCTAACTCATTCTCTTTCTATTCTTTCACATTACATGAACTAGAACTATTGTGCTCACTTAAGGCGTACAGAGATAGGACCAGGTTGGGTTGGGGTTAGTTGCGTGCAATAGTCCTTCACATAAGAACAAGTTACCTAGCTTCTTCCTTACCGTTACTATGATTATCCTAGGAAATTATGGATAGTAAAACACATGAACTCAACATGTTGTTCCTTAATGCATTCTATCATATAATTCAAGCAACTACCTACAAAAAATGACCAAGAAAACTCCCATATTCGGACAATAACTTCATCAATTCATTAATTCATAACACAAAATCTCATGGTTACAACAAAAGTCCATAGATTTCCTTATATTCCCCTCAATATCTCATAGGCTCTCTTTATATCCTAAGTCTTTTATATGTATTCTTGCAGCACTTCGTTGCCAACTCCTTTCCTCTTTTTCTTGTGAGGTTCCCGCCTTTTATAGATGATTGGGCTGCCCACGAGGGTTACCTGCCAATCCGCTTGTCATAAATCAACATTCAATACCTTGTTTTCTTGCCTATCTGGCCATTAATGTGGTGTTTGGCTCCAGGTCAGCTACTTCACCGCTTTCAATCACTTTCCCAACTGTTTGTCAACCTTGCAACTGGTGTTAACTAACGCCGTTATCCTTTCGAGATTTCCGCTTTGGCCTTTGATTGTACGGGATTTTACATATCTTGGTTTCACTGAATTGTCGTTTGTACACATGGATAGATTTTGGCAGCTAGTGCCGGTTTTTGTTGGCATTCATTTCTAGGTGTGTGAATCTTGTAATGACGTACCTTCTGCGTGCTTTGTCCCTAGTTTTTAGATAATTAGTGTTGAACCTTGGCTACATATGGTGTGCGCAAAACTATGGTTAAGGCCAACCTTGGGGTCAACATCACCCCACACTTAGTTGTTTGTCCTTGGACAACTTGTTCGTTCTTCCTTCTGCACGGTCATGGTTAGCTAGGAGTCCGTCCTCTCAACCAAAATTGTTGGGTCAAGGAATTATGGGGCATCCTTCCTTAGATCCTCTTGAAATCCAGCCCATCGACGGAGTAAGAGTTGGATAGCTTCTGTTGTCGCAACTGTTACAACACCTAGTTCTTTTAGAATTGAAGTTTGATTTAGGTGTGGTTCTGCCTGCTGCTTCAGCTTGTTAAGCTTATCAGAAGCCCCCTTAATCATTTCATCAAGAAGACTGCCTTCATTCAATGTTTTCCTCTAGATCTATGCGACGCGATGCTCTAGTTCTTTCTGCTTACTGCTTATTGTGCGGGCCAACTCGTCTAATTCTTGAAAGAGTTTGGTGCGCTCCTTATTCTTCTTGTTATAGATTAGAGAAGTAAGTGCCTTCTATTCCTCCTCTTCTTTGGACAGGGGCACACTGATTATTGCTACTTGCTGGGAGAAATTACAAACACACCCTTTACTGTGATCGCATTAGCTGTGAGGTTTCTGAATGCTTCATCACAACCTCTCAATTGTTCGATGAACTCAAATTGGGCCTCCTTTAGTTCTTCCTACTCATCTCTAATGCCTGCCCTCCTACTCAGTAGTTTTTTAAACATGATTTCTAGTGTCCCCACTGAACTGTCCTATGTGTTGGTTGAATATTTTGTTGATCAGCGTACTGATAAACAAAATAGGTTTGATCAGCCAAAGTAGGAAGATTAGTCGTCCAAATGTGTAGTTTTACCACATCAGAAAGACACTGATCTCTCCTCTCATCAAGGGGAGGTTTCCTGTAGGTATGCTATATATATATATATATAAACAGAAAATAATACTCATGGGTAGGACAAACCATCTATATAACTTTCTTCAGAGATGATGCGCGCGGATCAAAGGAAAAACTCAGGGGAAATGACAGACATTACTCCTCTTCTTTCAGAAGTACTATTCAGCAAACCACAAGAATACTCCTGGCAATAACAACAAAATGTAGCAAAGGATGTAATAACTAGCAAATCGAGATGCAACACAAAGTCTTCACCTGGATTGCT
Source organism: Torreya grandis (assembly GCA_037957365.1). Lineage (NCBI taxonomy): Eukaryota > Viridiplantae > Streptophyta > Pinopsida > Cupressales > Taxaceae > Torreya > Torreya grandis. Next base: position 1,323,898 of record JARHVA010001383.1, on the reverse strand, counting down.
TAAGAGTAAGATACGAAGGATAATGAGGGCACAAAGTCGCCTCAAGGTCCTTTACATAGAAATGAAAAGAAAACACACTAAAGGCAATTATGGGGGCACAAAGTCTCTCCACAGTTGATTCTTTAGGACACCTTCTTGACTGCTGTCACTAATTCTGCTTGTTGAATTAAAGGAATAGAAGATATATTGAAGAAAAAGACATAAGAACAATTTCCTTAATAACAAAGATATTACAGCACAAAGTTTGAAAAACCACTTGCTTTCTTATTCCAGTAACAAAATATGATCGGCAATCTGAGCTCCAAGTCTCAGTAATACCTTACAATTTGGGTAGAGTTTCGTTCTAATTGTCAAAAAAGAGATCCTTATTACAATAAAAGAGAGTTCCTTATATAGCCTCTTCAAGAAGGACTCGGGAACAGTAAATACATCATTTTGCGTTGGAAACTGTTAAAAAGACAGGCCGGTACTTAGGGGCGTTTTACCCATTTGATTTTATCAATGCGGGGAAACAAGTCGCGCAATGTCCACCTGGCGATCTTATCTTATCTTCATCGTTCCTCCTTTTTCGGTTAATTGAATCGGGTCCTGGATTTAGTTTGCTGTTCTGTTCCTTCTCCACTTTCTGCTGGTCTTGGCCTTGAAATCTGTGAATGTATTCTGGTCTGTATGTTCAAAGGATCAACGGCTAGTTCACTGTGTTGAATTTGACGTTTTCGGGCACGTCATTCCTTAGTCTTTTTTCGGCTTTCTGCTTGGTATTTTTCCAGATTGGACTTGCCCTTTCAGGCCTTGAGAAATGACCCATTTTGAGTCAGAATAGCCTCCCGCAAGGATATCTATCCTTCGGGCAGTCTTTAAATGGCCTTTCGGGCTTCTTTGAAAACGACCCTTCCGAAGGGTGCTTTTATCGATTAAGTGTCCTCCGCAAGGGCACTTGTCCTTCGGGAAGCTTCTTTTTGCATTGAACCGCCCCTTTGAACTTTGGCGATGAACCATTCCGTTGAATCAAGACATTGAACCAATCGGTTGAACCAAAAATGGTTCAAGCCGATGGTTCAATTTGAATGAACTGAGCCGATGAACTAAGCATTGAACCGAACATTGAACTTGCCTTTGAACCATGTCTTTGAACCAAAACGTTGAACCTTTTCGTTGAACCAACTGTTGAACCAAGTTTTGGTTCAATGGTTCAAACAAAGCTTTGAACCGACTGACGAACTGTTTGATTGAACCAAAGAATGAACTAAAAGTTGAAACAAAGCAGATGAACCAAATGTTGAAACAAAGCGTTGAACCGCTTGATTGAATCCGCCTTTGAACCATTTGACGTTGAACCTGCTGCTGATGCTTGCCGATGGAAATTCCTGCAGAAGTCGTGAAGCCCGTTGAACTTGTAGAAATGAGCCTGTTTGTAGAGTCCGTAGATTTCTGAAAAGCTTGAAAAAAATGAGGAATTTGAATGCCCAAGACAAATTTTGGAAAGGGAAGAGATAATTTTGGTCTGTAGGACCAAAATAATTCAAATGTTGTCCCAAAAATAGCTGATATTTTTGGGGGACAACACTATGTAGCTCCAACGACATCTAGTGGGTCTTTGAGATGTGATCACAATGCTTCAGGCATTGACCCTAAGAGTGCCTAGTTGGAGATCTATCCTTGCGCGCCGTCCCATTCTCCCTTCGACGTGATTTTTGCCTCAACCTGGCTTGTTTTGGCCCCTGTGAGTGCTCTCTTAGTTGAGGAGTACCTTCTCTCTATTTTTGAGAGCCTCGGCCATGGCCATTATGGTTTCTTGTTGCTCCTTGCAAGTCCCAGTGCTAAGCAAATTTTGCCTAGTCACCTCGGTGGCTAATTTTATTACTGCGTTCCTAGCTTGCACACCAATCTGGACACGGAGTTGATCCGTAATGGGCATTGTTCCTAGGGAGCTTCGTCGGTTAGGGGTATTTCTGTTCGCTGAGGAGCTTCAAATGGGGCTTCCTCTGAATAATAGTCTAGGGAAAAAGATACTTGTTTTCGCGTTGCAAGTGAGGCATGGTTGGGCTCCATGGTTGTCCACAAGTACAACTCCTCTTGCAAGCCTTCCTAAACCTTTGATTGGATGGTGTCGCCAGTCTCTTTCGACCTTCATATTTTTAGAGGGGCTATCTCCTATTAGGATAAGCTCTACCTCATCTCCTTTTTCTTGCCCTTCATCCTCTGCCTCAGGCAACAACTGCTCTAATTCGTCGTCCTCTGGCTGTCCATCCTGGAATTTTGCCATGGAGTTCCCCTCTTCTGCAGGGAGTGGGGCCACATCTGCTCCACGATCCATCACAATTTCTATATTCTCTGGTTTTGGAAAAACTGTTGCAGGGTTGTTCCCTCGTGCGGCTTTGGCTTAGCGCACCCTTCTGTTGTTGATACTTGCTCCTCCTTGCTGGGGTTTGGGAGGACTTTTGCCATCTTCTCCACAATGGTTTCCCTGTCATTCCCTTTCCCTTGGGGGGAAGGTGGAGCTTCTTGCTCTTGCCCAGGTGGCGTTTGATGTTCTGACCCTGGAGAGGGGGATCTTGTCTATTCCTCGCGTTGGTTCCTTTTTCTTTCCAAGGTTACCTCTTCCAACACGGTGTCCTCTACTTCGGCTGGTGTGGGGATTAGGAATTCCTTTCCTTTTCTCTTTTTCAACTTCCTCTTCTTTGGGGGTTCCTTTTCCGACCCCACTTCCTCTGGTCTCCTCCGCACAAGTGAAGCAGGTTGAACCTCGTTTCTCTTTGACTTCTCTGGGGTGGGAGCGTGTAGCTCCATCGAATCGCTTCTCCTCTTGGGCCTATCCTCTGGCTCTATCTCCACGGATTCATCCTGTGTGGAAGATGACGGCTCCAATTCTTTCTTCTTACTTTCCTTTTTATTTGGGATAACGACAATACTTAGACTGCTTGGTTTTAACTTGGGTGGTAGTTTTGTCCCTTGCTTTGGTGCTCTTGTGCCATTGAGCGACTTATTGGGTTGTAGGTAGTAGAACATCCTAAAAAAATATCCTTTGATATTCATCACTTGAATTGGACCGATAGCACACTCCTTTTTATCTACCTCGTCGTTTTCCTTTGGCGCAGTCCCTTGGGTGAACACACGTTGCATGTAGAGAGTGGATGTCTGCATCAATCCTTTGTGCATCTATTTTGATTCTTCTCACATTCCTGACACCTTTGACCATGTTGACAAAGTACTGAGTTGTAAAACTGTAGGGCAACTTCAACCATGATGTCATGTTGTCATCGTCCACTTTGATTGTAGCCGTAGAGTAGTGCTACATGACAACAAATTGTGCATACCCCTTTACCTATTTCGGCAACATCCTGGGTGTGCGCCACTCTTCTCCTATAACCTCCTTTGTGCACGCAAACCAATTGTCTACTTTGGCCTTGTATTTAGAGGTGATTGTTGCGTGGTAGGTATACATGAGGTACTTGACGGTGGGGGATTGATCATACATTTTGTATGACCAGCCACTTCCTTGGGCATCCTTAGGCACACTGATCTCATCAAACAATAGCAGAATAAGGATCGTGCCAAATCTGAACTTATCCCCAATCTTTTGTGTCTTCTCTGCGCCTTCAATAATTTAGTCAGCTATGAACTTGGAGATATTGAACAGGGTCCCTTTGGCCATTTGATGTGCAATGTAGAGTAAGCTTTGGTTGATATCTCCCCAACGTCTTGATGGAGACAAATTAGCACTTACTAATCATGCTGCGATCTTGGTGGCCATGTCCTTTATGTTTGGGGATTGGGAAAGTCAACCTTGCCTTCTTATACTTGAGTTCGCAGGCCACGCAATCAATCTCTTTTGTATTTGCCAACGCCATTTTAATGTCTCGGCCAAATTGTGGTAATCTGATCGCCTTATGAATTTGCGCCATTGTGATCTTCATCCTGCAAAGTAGAACCTATCCTCATGGATGCACGAGAGCGGGAAATGTACCAGTTCTTTTGCCTTGCCAAAGAAGGGGAGCTTGTAGAGTTGAAAAACTTCAATTTTCTTTAACTGTATTTTGACGGAGTCAGCAACAATGGTGTTGCCCTTAGAAGTCTTTTTCCTCGTACTTATCAAGTAATCATTTCGCAAGTCAGTGTCATTACTTGCAGTACGGTGGTTATAGCCCTCCGCTTTACTTCTATCCACCTCATATTCTCATTTTTCGCCACGCTCTACATTGTCGAGATACTGCATTTTTGAGAAATTCATTTTCACCATCCTTGACCTGTCTCTTGTCTGTGGTGCCGCTGGAGTGTCTTACCTTCGTCTGGTTTTGGAGATGTTTTCCCTAGTCGTACCCCTTCTGTCTTCCTGGAACTAGTCGCGGCTTCTCCTGCCTTTTCTCTTGACACTTCTGTCGCCCCTTCTTCTCTAATAACTATTGATGGTCCTTCAGACCATGTACTGCTCGGTGCTACTTTTATCCCAATTATAGGTGTCCCAAATCGTGCACCTAGAATGTGGTTCTGCTGTCTTGGAGCTTTGCCTTTTGGTCTCATCCCCGCCCTGAAACCCTTCTGGTTTATCCTTGGTTTTCCTATCTCGCCGAAACCCCTAAGCTTGGCTACTATATTCTTACCTTGGAAATGGTGTTATTGGGCTTGACACTACTCTTCATGAGGTTTTAATGATCGCTGGTGGTCGTTGCAACCTACAGGTTGTCGAATTCTTTGTGCTTTCTGCTGAGCTGTTCTGCAGTCATTTGTATTTAAGTCGTCAGCCTCTAGAGATATAGGTTTTTCCCCCTAATTTTTGATCACTTTCATTGACTTGAGCTCTAGGTTTTGCATACATATTTTGATTACAAAACGTTGAGTTACCATGCTCTTGGCCCTTTTCTTCTTCTTTAGCGCTTTTTCCAATGTTTGCCTTTAATGCACTGGCTACTCATGCAAAGTGCTTTCTGCTTATCATGCGTGAGTTTTCAATGTTGCCATCCTCGTATTAACTATCAATTTGGGCCAACTATCTAGCATGATAATTTTGAAATTTGAAGGGTCCAGGTGACGTCATCATGCTATATCCATTCTTTCATTTTGCGTTCTTGGGTAGTATGCCTTCTTTCTTCATACGCAATTTCTTGCCCTGCATTTTTGCGATCCAAGTCATAAAGCTTCATGTTATCTTCTAAAACTTACTTCACCTTATGCATTATGCCCATCTATACCCTCCATATTTTACTTTTTTTGCCTTTACCTTTCCCCACCCCACATAAATTCTATGATTGGTTCTCCGATGCAGAAAATCCATTAACCAGGGGCGGTACATATCATTGACCCCCAAAATCGGCTAAGTATCAGACAAGCGTGTGCTTCAGACGAGTTCAATGCCACTAGCTAAGAAGCGTGTGCAATCCAAACCACACAAACTGCACGTGCCTTAGACAAAATTACCAACAAAGCAGATGTCAACTGTCAGAACCATGTCAACGTGTGCTACGCGACAAAGTGGTAGGATCTAGGGAAAAGCAGCGACATGGACTCATGAATTGTAGAGGAGATTGCGAGTGAAAGCGACGTGAACCTGACATGGACTTATTGTGGTATGACAACGGACGGCATGGTAGTTGGCCTCGGGCTAAGTTGGCATTTCAAATAAGGGATTGGGCGGGGAAAGCCCAAGAAGAAAAGGCAGAGAGGATTGAGGTGGAAAAAATAGGTAAAAAGAGAAAAAGAAGCAGAGCAACTGTTAGCCGAGAAGAAGAGAAAACCCAACCGACAAAGAAAGAGGAAAATGGCGGACAACAGAGAGCGAGAGCCAACAAGCCACAACAGAGATCAGTAGGGTAGAGCAGTGCTATTAAATTATATTAGGGAGAGATAAGAGTTGTGAGTGAGCTCCGGATTGTAGAGTGAGGGCACCAGGTGTGTTGTGTGTAACAATACGTTCCCGTGTATATAATAAAGAGTGAATCTAAGAAAATAGTTTATATTTAATACTTTTCTGTTGCATGCATAGTTACCAAGTTTAAAAATCTGGATCCATTCAGGAGGGCGAAAATATGCGAAATCCAAAATCCTTGAAATTAAAAAAAAAAATCCAATCCATGATATATACAGATATATGTGAGCATAGTTTTATAAATATGCAAAATTGACAAATACAATGATAAACATTAATAAAATAATATAAAAATGTTAATATTATATCATATTTATGGTTTATGGGCATTTTTTGCATAGAAAACCTTAAAAAAAAAGTAACAAGGCTGACCTAGACGAACTTATCTGGGCTGGCCAAAAAATTCGGATCTGGCCGGATTTTGTAACTATGGTTGCATGGTTATCTGATAGTATTTGTGTGCGTGCTCCTTGAGTTATCTGATTATCTCCACCTTCTGCCTCTCCCGGACATTGCTCTTCTGTCACACGCAATTTACATGACCCCAATTCGTATCCTATGTTCCTTCACACCTTAGGTGAGCTCGCAGGGTTTTTCTTCGCTGTGTGATATGTGGGTGTGGGAACTGGGCCAAGTGTTGAGATAGACTCACACGACTTCTTGGCCCCCTTGGTGACTAGATATCGCCAACATATACAATAGAATGAAAATAGAGTACTCTATAGTGAGAATGATTATATTACATACTACCAGTGGAGTTTGAAATCTTCATGCTGCTTGAATTTATGATATTTGAGCTTTTTAGAAAAAAGAGAGATATTACAAAAAACCTGTGGTGACACACTTACAAACTTAGATGTCTAACGGTTATGACTTCTTGAGAAAAGCCCTCCCTTGACTGGCTTGACTGGACTTACGAGGCATGCGCGTATAGATATATTTGGGACACTACTTATGTGTCAAAAGCTAATCTAATCTACCCTATCTAGAAAGCAAGATAAATACAAAAAGAAAATGGCAATACACCTTATTATAATACTTCACAAGTACACTAAGTCTGGTATAGCTTGAGTCGATTGCTATTGAAATGCCTAGGGAGCATTTCACCATCTAAAGTGCATAGCTTGCTTCCAAAATATTGTGAATGACATGAGGTTCGAGCCAATGAACTTGAAGCTTGCCTAGGTAATTTAGATATCGAGAATCATAAGGGACAAGGGCTGCCTTGATTAGTATCTTCTCCTTGATATGCTTATGATGTTAGGGCTTCTATCTAGCTTTTTCTACAGTTTGGCTCCATCAGGGAATGTGCTTTGGTCATCTAGTTTTATGAGGTCTTCCAAGTGCGCGGTTAGTGTGATTCATCATCATTGAGGCAGCTGATCCAGGTGATGCATACATAACTCCATGGGTAGAACTGCTTCCGTGTTGAACACCAGCGAAAATGATTTGGCCTTATTTAGTCGCTTGTACGTGGTTCGATATGCCCACAAGACTACTGAGACTCAGTCATCCCAGTCCTTGCGCTCGACGTCACATATCTTGGTAAGACAATTGCCCAAAATTTTATTGAAAACCTTTGAATCCCATTTGCTTTTGGGTGAGGGGGCATAGTCTTGTGATGTGCAATCATGATTTCAAAGAGCAAAATCTGCACAATCTCGTCGATAAAGTGGGTGCCTCGGTCGTTGGTTAGATTGAGGGGACGTCCATATTTGCTAATGATGTTTTCCCAAAGAAAGCGGGCTGTAGTGGTTGTGGTGCACTTCTTGGTGGGTGCTGCTTCGGTCCAACGAGTGAAGTAATTTGTTGTGACGATGGTGTATTGTGCACCGGCTCTTTTGGTAGCTGAGGATTAGGACCCACAAAATCAACAGTCCATTTCTCAAAAGGCTCTTGCATGAGAATGGGGATGAGAGGCATCTCATCTCTATTGTTAGGTTTGTTGGATCTCTAGCATATATCACACTTGCGAGCATAGTCTGATGCGTCTTTGAACAAAATTGGCCACCATAGGCTAGATAATAAGATTTTCTAGGTAGTGGCTTCTCTAGCAAAATGTTCACCAACTATTCCTTCATGTGCCCCCTTTAGTACATTGCCGCACTCATTCTCAAAAATACATCGATGCAGAACTTCATTGTGGCCTAGCTTATATAATTCGCCTCCAACTAATTGATAGGGGCAACGCAAATGGCTAGCTACTTCTTTTCCATAGTGGGGAGGTTTTCAGGCGTGATGCTGGAAGTGAGGAAAGAAGCAATCTTAGCAAGGTCCTTTGGGGCATGCTGTACTATGTAGAGCTGGGCATCCGGCATATCAACTTCAATTGGGTGCATTCCTCTTAAGTGGTGAGACGAGATAAGTGGTCGGGGCCCAAATTTTGTTTACCTAGCTTGACGACCACCGAGAATTGGAATTTTTGAAAAAGGACTATCTAGTGGTAGATGTGGCCATGTAGGACGGGCTTATTGACCAAGTACTTTAAGACCTTGTGACCAATAATGAATACGAAATGGGTGGCCAACAAGTACTAGCAAAATTTATAAAGGGCGTAAACCATTGCTAGGGCCTCGCGCTTAATAGTGGTGTAATTTTGTTCAATTGTGGTGAGGTTTCTGCTAGCAAAGTAGATTGGGTGATTGATCTTGTTTTTTGGTTGGGCTAGAATATCACCGATTGTCATTCGTGAGTCATCAACATGGATATGGAATGGGGTGTTCCAATCAGGGAATTGTAAGATGGGGGCATTGGCCAACTTTTGCTTCAGCATGTCAAATGCTTCTTCCTGTGCTTCACCCCAATTGAATGGTTCATGCTTCTGTAGAAGCTCTTCCATCGACGTGGTTATCTTAGCATAGTGTCAGATGAACTTCCGGTAGTAGCCGGTATGCCTTAGGAAAGCACACACTTCTTGCTAGGTTGTAGGAGCTTCAAGTTGAAGTATGATGGCCACATTCCCAGGATTGATGAGAAGGCTGTCCTTGTAAATGATGTTGCCTAACAAAGAGCCAAAAGGGGTGGTGAAGTCACACTTCTTTAGGTTCAATGAAATCTGCAATTGGCAGCAATGCTCAAACATGAGCCTTAGATTGTCATGATTGTTCATTATCAGCCCATAGACTGTCCACTCGCCAAGATACACTTACAGAAAGGAGTCAACCAAATATATGAAAGCTGTAATGACAATCCATGAGAAAACTACAGGGGTTTTTATCAAACCAAAGGGCATGATGTAGGTGGAGTCCCACTATGTTGCGATGGTACTCTTGGGTTTTTCGTCCTCAATTTGAACTTGATGGTATCTAGAGAAGCCATCAATAAACATGTACACTTCACAACCTGCCACTTCTTCCAGAACTTCCTCAGTGAAAGTGGTGGGAAAGGGGTCGATTATGCATGAGGCATTCAGGAGGCGATAGTCGACGCAAATCTTGATGCGCCCATCCTTCTTGATGTTGATTAACATTATACTTACCCATTCAAATTCTTCTATGGGGTAGATCACTCTAGTGGCTAACATGTTATCAATTTCAACTGGAGGTTGGGATTCATTTTGTATGGCCACTTCTTTACCCGCCTGGTGCCTTCGACCAACTTAATCTTCATCTTTCCCAGGGAAGAGAGTACACCATTCATTTGTTGATAGCTCTGAGGGAAGAGGTCTTGAAACTCGTGGAGGAGCTCAATAATGCATGCTAGATTTGCATTCGACCAATAATCACCAATAGTAGCAATCTTTGGTTCTTTCTCTAAGCCAATGTTAACCTTGGTCGTTTTCAATGGCTTACAATAGCACTAGTGTCTTTCCTCTATCGCGACAACCACTTGCCGTTCTCCTTGAGATGTTTCAATATGCAAGTGATTGGGCGTTCCTTCAGGCCCTTCCTCTACCTTGCAAATCATTTTCTGTTTTTCAGCCGTACTCTGCCAATTACGTGCCATCCATATGGAGTCATTCTCTTCGTTGGAATCACTATTGGTGCTATGTTACTCAAAAAGTTTTGGTAGTGCCAAACCCTTCTCACCATGTAGCTTCTTGACCCATTTGTGCATGATGGCATCGTCCTTGAATATGACAGGACGTATAATTTGCAAGGGCCAAACCAACTCCGAGTTAGAAGAGAAGCAAAAGGTGTGAACAAACGTTTCATTAAATGTAGTCTAGTCTATTGTCTCTCTGTGCATCTCATTCACAATATATAAGTGACGGGCCCAATTGCTCAACGACCAAAAGAAGGCGTGCACCCAAAGCTTTACTTGTAGGCAAGGAGGGTTTCGTAACTAGGTTTCTTCACAGATGCGTAAATGTGTCCTTGGATCCAAGTCACCACTATAGACTGGCAATTTCTGGTGGTGATTAGTATGCTCGAACCGAGATTGCATGACATCCTTGATTTCAGTCCAAGTTGGTACGTTGGGCTTGTGAGTATCACACCAATGTTCTTCAAGCTGTACACCAGGGCGCCTATTTGACCTTGAGCTTTTGGAACACAAGCTTCTAGGTCTTGAACATAAGGGTCAATATTGGTGAAATCATTGAATCGAGCCAGCTTAGCAAGTTTACCTTTGCTTATTTGAAATATTTGTTTAACCCCTGTGGTGGCACGCAGAACCTAGATATTCTTTTTGTTCACGGTTGTTCTCTCATTGGTGCAAGGAGCGCAAATCTTACATGGAGATTGGGATCTAGATCGAATAATGCCGCATTTTCGGCCGATGGTCTCATAGGACTACTGTACCCATCGCTCAAAGGCGCTGGTTGTAGTGTCTAAAACTGACTGTTACATCCCAGTCCAAGAGGCCTTCTGTGCTTGGCTCGAGGTCTCTACTCCTTGTGGAGTGACACTATAGATATTGTTGATCTCGTCCTCTAGATCAACACTTCCTATGTATGTGGGCCCTTGATTGGTTGAGAGTGGGATCACCATGTGCTATTTCCCATTTTTGAATCTCATGAAGCACTACTTGAAGCACATGTCCATATTATTGGCATAACACCATGGTCATCCTAGCAGGGATGGATAATTGTTGGCTTTTGCGAGCTTGATAATGTCAAAATCGGCTTGAAACTTTACACCCAATATTTCCAGGCTAGCATTAACAAGAATACCCATAGGATGGGTTTTAGTTTTATTTTCCATAAAAAAAAAATGGAGGGTCGCAAGGGTGGACTACCCATTTTGCACCAAGCATCCCCCATTAGAATATTTACCTCAATGCCAGTGTCTACAAGGTTGTTGTAGATTGACCATCCATTGATAGTCGCTCGGAGCAACTCCTCTTGGTCATATCCTATGTTCATGGTGACCCTTAAATGCTACCCTCTCGCCATACTAGGGTCTGCTACATCAATGGGTTGTTTTTCCTTATAGTCATTTAATAGACTCTTGAGCATAGGCAAGATCCTATCGAGGAGCATAATGGACAAGACTTCCGCAAGCTCATCCTCCGGGCATCAACACATTTTTGGGATTGGGCCTCTCTCTTAACCTTTTCTTCAAAGTCATGGGCATATTGGAGCTCACCTTGAAGGTTGTGAATTACATCCATGGCTTCTTGGAGTATTTATTTTTGGCGTGTGCCATTCGGGTATGGAATATCTAAGGGATCGAGCCATGCCATGCATTCCTTAGACCTCCTAGCTTCATAGCTTGGCTTGACCTTTTCAGCGGGAGCGATTGCTGTTTGCGTGGTCTTATCGCTTCGGGTCGTTACCTGCACCTTAGGGTTGGCTCCGCCTCTAGCTTGGTCCTTTGGAAACCATTGATTATAATGGATCATCCCTGAACCCTTCTTTGGCCGTCCCTTGTGGATGAGCTTCTTGTACAAGTTTGGGCATTCCTCAACCTTATGGTTGCCTTGATAGTACGCACAAGTAGGGTGTGTTGGGCAATCATGCTAAAAATGGTCGGGTGCCCCACACTTGAAACAACTACGCTAAGGGAGCCTTCTGCCACCTCGGCCTCCACCCCCATGGTCTCTCTGTCTGCGTTGCTATGCATACCCATTATATCCCTAGTCAGAAGGTCCCACTTGCGAGCCGGTATCTTATCTCATTGACTACCTTGTAATCCACAATATTATGGGTAGTGGTGTCACAGATCTTACAATAGGGAGACGTTCTTGCTTGAATAGCGTATGGTAGCAAGGGAGAGTTTTGCGCATCATGGCCTTATCCAGAGAGCTCTTAAGATGACATTAAGGTGTGCACATTCTGCTTGGGGCAGTTGTTCTTAGTGTGCCCTTCTACGTCGCAATTTGTCCACCACAACCCACTGTGAGTGTCATGTGCGTTATTAGTCGACATCTTTTGTTTCATCAAGCTCATTGCTGTAATATGTGTCTCGAGGGCCGGACTTACTCTAGAATCCGTTCCTCCCACTACCTCAGCGCTTAATGCAGCTTCCAGGGCCTCTCGTGGTTCGGTGTGGGTTCTCATTGATAAAGCATGTCGGTAGGGATCAAGCAATCCCCCAATAAACCAATGCGTGTGTTGCAAGGGTGAAACACGTAGGAGAACTTAGACACTAGTGTCTTAAATTCGACGTTGAAGGTGTGAACTTTCTTCGTCACCTCTTGTTTGATCTCCTTTAAAGCATCAATACTCTGCTGTTCAAACTTTGGAATGTCAAACTCTTTCAGGAAATCCGTCTTGAGGAGGTCATAGTCCAAGATGTTCTAATTTGGGTCGTGTTTCTAGTACTAGGTATGGGCACGATCCTTTAGTGTTGTAGCAAACTGAGTCACCCTGCGCTTGCACTGTGTGCCCCCATTAGCGTGCCAAATCAGTTCGCAATTGTGGACATGTTGTGCAACATTTTCCACCCCATGATACTTTGGTAGACTCACGAACATCTCATAGATAAATTTAGAAACAAGCACAAGGGCAATGGGTGCCTGCGACGCTTGCTGCATTGGGACACTAGTTGATGGTGACTCCGAACTCTGACTGCCTACAATAGTTCCTTGTGTTGGCAGCACAACCCTGCCACCTCCCACTATAGGCAATATAACTGACCCACCAGTAGTGTGAAGGGTTTGTTGAGCCATTGGTGGTCCTCTAGCTATGACTGCTCCAGTTTGCATTGATCCACTGGTTTGAGGGATTGGGCCCCCTCCAGTTGGTGGTGCTCCAATCTACATTGCTCAATGCAAAATGTATGTACTCCGTTCAGTCTGCTGGTATGGGTTAATGTATCTTAGCATGTTGCTTCCTTTCTCCTCATGCTATAGTACTTTCAATCTCCAATGGCACAACTATAACTACTACTTCCTAAGTTTCTGTTGATAGTAGTCAAAGTACTCGGGTAGGTGCTTTTGGTAGGGGTGAATCAAACATCTTCTTGGTAGTCCTTACTGGCACAATCTTCTATTGGAGTACTGTAGCTTCTATTGGAAAGTCTCCACTGGTTTGAGGGATTGGGCCCCCTCCAGTTGGTGGTGCCTCAGTCTACATTGCTCAATGCAAAATGTATGTACTCCGTTCAGTCTGCTGGTATGGGTTAATGTATCTTAGCATGTTGCTTCCTTTCTCCTCATGCTATAGTACTTTCAATCTCCAATGTCACAACTATAACTACTACTTCCTAAGTTTCTGTTGATAGTAGTCAAAGTACTCGGGTAGGTGCTTTCGGTAGGGGTGAATCAAACATCTTCTTTGTAGTCCTTACTGGCACAATCTTCTATTGGAGTACCGTAGCTTCTACTGCAAAGTCTCCATTGGTTTGAGGGATTGGGCCCCCTCCAGTTGGTGGTGCTTCAGTCTACATTGCTCAATGCAAAATGTATGTACTCCGTTCAGTCTGCTGGTATGGGTTAATGTATCTTAGCATGTTTCTTCCTTTCTCCTCATGCTATAGTACTTTCAATCTCCAATGTCACAACTATAACTACTACTTCCTAAGTTTCTATTGATAGTAGTCAAAGTACTTGGGTCGGTGCTTTTGGTAGGGGTGAATCAAACATCCTCTTGGTAGTCCTTACTGGCACAATCTTCTATTGGAGTACTGTAGCTTCTATTGCAAAGTCTCCCTTTTGCTCCTTGGCATGTAAATATTTTGTATGGGGGTGCAATTCCTTTGCGTGAGAGTAATCCTCATGCCATTCCCATTCTCTATGGGTGATTATGCCATATCCTAAGTTGAATTCCCCCCCACCACCTAGGGTCCCTCTCGGTTACTATCTTTGGCTGATCCTCATATTTGTGCCTTTGGGACTTGAATTCATTTGGTCCTTCCGTGTTGAGGTTCCCTTGTGTTATTGTCTCTTAGACACCACACCTTCACCTTCTACCCTCCTTGTTGCCAGCACACACAGGGACTTAGCCGGCCATTAGCAGGTCTTCAACCTTGCTATCTACCATCATGTTCTTGATCTCCAACGACAACTGCTTGAGATATGAACCCCTTGGTTCATGAAAGAACTGGTACTCAGCCTCCTCAAACTCCAACTCGTAACTGCCCAACGCACCACACCACCATACATCAATGGCTTTGGTCTAGACGGAGTCCAAGTTCTTCAGCTGCTCTACTCACTGCCCAATCTAGGGATATTTCGCCCAAAATTTTCCTTCTTTTGTCCAACACATATGCTGCAAGCCACACATATAGGTGGTTTGACAATTCACAAAAAACACCTCATACAATGCATCGTGCAAATTGTCCTCGACACATTTCTTCAGCTTCTGGTTGTTGAAACTAGGGTGACTCTTTGCCAAGTTTTGCTCTATCTATCCCAGTCAACGCTCAATGTTTTCTAGGGAGATTTGGTACATCATTTTTGCTCACCATTGCAGCAACGAAATGTGACCCTCTTGGCAACGGAACCCAAATGTTGCGTTAGTCTAGTGGTAGCCAGCGCGCTCACCCCTTTTACGCGCTCTTTGCATCTAACTCATTCTCTTTCTGTGTCGGCACATCACGTGAACTAGGGCTCGCGCTCACCCAGGGCGTAGAGAGATAGGATTGAGTTGGGTCGGGGTTAGTTGCGTGTAATGGTCCTTCCCATAAGAACAAGTTACCTAGATTCTTCCTTACCCTTCCTATGATTATCCTACAAAATTATGGATAGTAAACCACATGAACTCAACATGTCATTCCTTAATGCATTCTATCATATAATACTAGCAACTACCTAGAAAAAATTACCAAGAAAACTCCCATATCCAGACAATAACCACGTCAATTCATTAATTCTTAACACAAGATCTCATGCTTACAACACAAATCTATAGACTTCCTTATATTCCCCTCAATATCTCATAGTCTCTCTCTATATCCCAAGTGTTCTACATGTATTTCTGCATCACTTCGTTGATAACTCCTCTCCTCCTCTTGTCAGGGTCTCCCCTTTTATAGATGACTAGGCAGCTCAAGAGGGTTACCTGGCAATCGATTTGTCATAAATCAACATTCAATACCCTGTTTTATCGCTCGTTTGGTCATTAATGTGGCATTTGGCTCTAGGTTAACTACTTCACCACTTTCAATCATTGTCACAACTGTTTGTCAGAACCCTATTGCTGGTATTAACTAATGTTGTTATCCTTTCGGGGTTTCCATTGTGGCCTCTGATTGTATGGGATCTTACATATCGTGGTTCTGTCGAATTGTTTTTTGTACACGTGGATAAATTGTGTCGGCTAGTGTTGGGCTTTGCTGGCATTCATTGCTAGGCATGCAAGTCTTAAATGACATACCTTTTGGCGCACTTTGTCCCTAGTTTATAGATAATCGGTGCTGACCCCTGGCGACATATGGTTTGCGAGAAACCTATTAAGGCCAACCTTGGGATCAACAAAGCACATATAGCTAATAACTAGTTCTGGATCAAAATTAGGTGTGTACAAGGGGAACATAATTATTAAGATGCAAGACCTCAAAAAGTAAAATTCAGAGGCAATGCCTCAAATATTAAAAGAGGGAAGACTTCACCTTCTATGGAAAAAGCGACAAAAGTATGAAGGCATGAGGAATATTCCTTAAAGAAATAAATAAAAATGCCTTCAATTACAAGGTTTATTTTGGGGTTTGTGTGCTTCATATTTCATGGTGATATTAGGAAATTGGATCATTTTTGGGTGAGGATTCCATGCAAGTATTTTGGTGGATTATCTTGGAGATGACGGGTGGATTTGGAGCTTTGATTCAAGATGAGAATAAAAAATAGGATGATCCAGATGGATTTGGAGGAGCTTTTCTAGGGTTTTATTTTGAGTGGCCCAATTTTATGCAGGTGGCACCCCTTCTTCTGCCTTTACCTAGTATAAATATTGTAAAATCTCTCTATATAGTGGGTCTTTTGCCCTAGGATTTTTCCTTCTCCCTCAGAGAATTTTCATTGTGAAGGTTTAACCTTAACTTTTACTTTGTGTCTAATGTTAGTTTCATCTCAGAAGTTGTGTGCAACTGTGTATATTTTGAAGCATTTAATAAATATTTTGTGGCTATTTATCTGTCATTGGTTTGGACATGTATTGATTGGTTTACAGTGTTGAATCTTTTGCCTTTTGCATTTAGATACGAGGAATGGCTAAAATTAGATTTAGTTGAATAACTGGTTTTTGTTTTCAATGCTTTGGAAGCGCAAAAGACACACAATATTGGCGCATCACTTATTTACTTTTGCATTCTCTGTATTATTCCTCACTATATTCATCCCATGCATTTTTAGATAGCGCTATGATAGGGGAGCCAAGGAGCAAAATCACAAACGGTTGCTTTTTTACGACCATGTAATCTATATACGGTTTTTACATGAACGTCAACATTTTTTTTGTGTAGGGCATGTCTTTTTCATACCGATAAAATGAGTGTTCTTGGTAAGACGATCTACAAAAACAAAAATTCAATCACCTTCTAATGCTGGCAGAACTTCAGTAGAATCCATTGAAATCTATTACCACTTCCCCTCGGATATAGGCAATGGCTGCAACAATCCACATTATGATACATACAAAATTTTATTTTATTGGCAAGTATCGTATTCTGCAAGATATTTTTGGGTCTTTTTTCATTCCTTTTCAGTAAAAATATTGTGCACATTATAATGCTGTAAAAAATCCAGGTGGGAGAAGTGTGATAGTCTTCCAAGACTTGCTTAATAAATTTTGAACTATGAGTCAGATAAATGTTGTTTTTAATCCATAGTCTGGGATAGTTATCAATAATGTGGCTACTTTTCAACACTTTGCTTTTACCCACCCTAAAAGCCATTATCCAGTCTCGAATGATTCTTGAAATGGCATAAGTTGAATTACTAATGTCTTCATGATATGGCATTAACTGCCTGATTATCTTTTCCTTTTTCATATTAGATTTGAAACTCAAACGTTTGTACCTTCTCTATACACATTTGTTATTCAGTTGACAAAGTATTCTGTTAAAGAAGATATTTCAAACTATTATATGATAAGTTTTGACCAAAAAAAAAATCCCTCATGACTCTCATGAGTACTATCTCCAATTTAGAAGAGCATGCATTATTGCAAGCATTTCGTTATTGTTAACTAATTCCAATTTATATCTGGGTTTCAGTCTACGAATCTCAATGTTATAGAGTGATCTTGCATTATCACTACCTAAATTCCTGCTCCTAAAAGATCACATTCAATGATCATTTTTTTAGAAAAATACAAGTTGTTGATAATGGTTGTTTATAACTTTTTTTGAAAGGTTTTTTCAGTTTCCACAAACCATGTAAAAGAAACTTTCTTTAACAGATCCGGTAGTGGAGTAGTGACATGGTTCTTATTCTTTAATAAATTGAGTATGGTATCCTGCCAGGCCTAAGAATCTTATTACCTTTGAAATAGTTTTGGGAGTATGCCGTTCTACAATTGCTTTGATTTAAGTCGTCTTATGAGATTAATTACCTAGATATTCAATTTCTTTCTTCCCATAACTACATTCCGACTTTCTAGCACAATGTTTCTTTTCTTCGAAAATTGCAAGACCTGGTCGACATGTTTGAGATGGTCTTTTCCATATTTTGCCATATACCAAAATATTGTAAAAATTTAAGATTACAAGTTTTTCATATTAAGTGGATGGAAATTTTATTCATTGCAACTTGAAAGGTTTCCAGAGAATTAGTAATCCGAATGGTATAATCTTAAATTCAAAGTGACCCTCGTGGGTATGACAATTTGTTTTCAGAGTATTTTAACCTCAAACCCTGATTTGGTAAACCCACACCGTATAAAAAAAGAAAGTATATTAATGTCCACGAATGACCCAAAGTAGGTCAGTGAGACTTGGGAATACACCTAATTACAATAAAAAGTGATAGGGTAAAAGGACTCGAGAATAAAAAACTAACTAAAAATAAACGAGGTGGGGTAAATCCAAAACAATAAAGCCCCAACCTATGCTGTTTAGGTACCAATACTTATCAAGTGTCATACCTTAAATTCACCACCCCCAAATAAAGACTATCATACCCTAAATTCACACACCCTAAAAAAAAACCATGTAAGAGCAGGAATGTGTTTGTGCGCGTGTAAAATACACACACACACATGTTAGTTTTAGGATCAAAAATGAATTAAGCAGATTTACAACAACACAGAACAATGAACACAGCAGATGCCCTGGGAAAACCCTCCTCGAGGGAGAAAAAAACCCAGCAAAATATCTCTTGTATATTTTAGGAATAAGAGCAGAAATCTGCTTTACAATATGGCCCAAGCACAAGACTGATTCACAGTAATGAAAGGTAGTGCCTTTCCTAGGCATGAATATACAAATAATATGGTTTCTCCTTGATAATAATTTACTTGATGCAAAATGTCAATCTGCTGTAGGTGATCAATCTCCTCCTTGAAGTGCAAATTCTTCTTGCTTCAATCAGAGTACCAAATGAAGTGAAAATGCCTTGTATATATACACATTGAGATGTCTCTTCATGAAGGGTCGCCTCTCTTCACCAAAGGATACGACTTTTAATAATAAAATAACAAGTCGGCCAGAGATATTTTAACATTAATATTATTTGAATTTGATGGAGAAAAATATCTCCCGCTACTATAAACATCAACACTCCCTCTTAGCTAGGGAGGTATTTTTTCCAATAATCCTTGTCTC
This sequence comes from Torreya grandis, assembly GCA_037957365.1. Classification (NCBI taxonomy): domain Eukaryota; kingdom Viridiplantae; phylum Streptophyta; class Pinopsida; order Cupressales; family Taxaceae; genus Torreya; species Torreya grandis. Next base: position 1,304,950 of record JARHVA010001383.1, on the reverse strand, counting down.
AGAGATGTACAAGAGTTCACAACGTGATATCGTCCATCATGGCTACTCCCATGCATGGAAAGAACATGTGCACAAGTGCCCATCATAGAGTCACTCAACGTGATGTCGTCATCTCATCATGACGTCCACCATGGCTGCTTCTAGAGGATGGATAGACACAAGTACAAGGAAATCATCACGAAGTCTCTCAACGTGATGTTGTCATTGAGTCACTCAACATGACATCCACCATGGCTACTCGCAGAGGGTGGAACAAGGGCTTTCCCCTCAAATTTCTCTATCACAGAGAAAGATGCATTAACAAGGGCTTTCACCTCAAATTTATCCGTCACAGAGAAAGATGCATTATCTCAAGTTACAAGAGATTACTGATGTTGAGTCTTCCTCTCAGCAAGGGTTTCATTCTTCACAACTCCAAGCTTGTCTCGAAAATGCACAAATTTCACTCTGGAGAGAGGTTGGATGAGAATATCAGCGGCCTGCTCATCAGTGCAAATGTATCTCAATTGAATAGCTTTCCTCAGTACCATATCTCTGATGTAATGATATTTGATCTCAACATGTTTTGATCTGTCATGAAACACTGGATTGACAGATAGCTTCACACGACTTTGATGGTCACAATGAATAATGGTTGGCTCCAATGATTTTCCAAACAATCCTGCAAGGAGCTTTCGAAGCCACACTGCTTCTTGAGCTGCAACACATGCTGCAATATATTCTGCCTCTGCAGTGCTTCGTGCCACTGAAGATTGCTTCCTGCTACACCAAGAAATCATTGCAGACCCCAAGCTAAAGCAACACCCGGAGGTGCTTTTCTGATCAACTAGACTCCTTGCCCAATCAGAATCAAAATAACCTTGCAAATTTAGATCTATACTGGAAGTATATCTCAAGCCATATCCAACTGTGCCACACAAGTATCTCAAGATATGCTTAGCTGCAATTAGATGAATCTGCATAGGTTCACACATGAACTGACTGAGAGCACTCACTGCATAGCAAATATCTGTTCTAGTATTGACTAGATACATCAACGATCCAATCAGCTGCTTGTACATAGTAGGATCTACCAGACCTGAACTAGCTGTAGACTCACTTAACTTATTCAAATTAGTTTCCATCAGAGTAGACATGGATTTACAATCCATCATCGCAAATCTCTTCAAGATGTCTATGGTGTATTTTCCTTGACTCAGAATAATCTCATTGGGTCTCTGCCACACTTCCAATCCTAGAAATTAATGCATAAAACCTAGATCCTTCATCTCAAATTCAGAAGCTAACTCCTTGCATTTGATAATGAGATATTCTGCTCTAGTAAGAAATAGATCATCAACATAAAGAACCAAGATTAAGGCCTCACCATCAACTATCTTGAAGTAAAGATTTGAATCAGCATCATTTCTTGGAGAAACCCAAACTTAATAAGTATCTATCAATCCTCTCATACCAAGCACGAGGAGCTTGCTTAAGACCATACAAAGCCTTCTTCAATTTACATACATGAGACTCCTTTCCATGAATAAAAAAACCATCAGGTTGTTCAATGTATACTTCTTCTTCAATTACACCATTAAGGAATGCTGTCTTCACGTCCATTTGATGTAGCTTTCATCCCTTAGCTGCTGCAACAACAATAATAGTTCTGATGGATGTATAACGAGCAATCAGAGCAAAAGTTTCTTCATAATCTATTCCTGCTTTTTGAGAGAATCCTTTGGCCACAAATATATCTTTGTATTTTTCAATACTTCCATCCGCTGCATGCTTAATCTTTAAAAGCCATTTAGAAGATACAACTAATTTTTCTTTAGGTCTTGGTACAATGTCCCAAACATCATTCTTGATGAAAGATTGATATTCTTCAGCAATAGCATCTCTCCATACTTGCTGACTGGATGCTTCCTCAACATTGGAAGGTTCAGACTCAATGATATGACTCATTAATGCTACATAGCCTGGAAACTTTTGTGGTCTTTTGCTTTCTCTGAATGTGCCTCTAGGAGCTGGAAACTTTTCTGCCTCCTGCATTATTTTCTTGGCCCATAGAGGTCTCTTTCGACCTATGACAATATCTCTTGGCCCATCAGTAGGTTCCAAAGGCTCAACTGGATCAATAGCATCTTCTGGTTTAGTAAACTCCCTCTGAATCTCAAGAGTATGATCAACATCCATGTCCTGAGGAGTCCCCTGGTCTTCATTGTCTTCATTATCTATCTCCATGAATGAACCTTTAGATCTTTTGAATGCAACATCTTCTTTAAAAGAGACATCCTTGCTGATCTCTATCTGTTTCTATCTTGGAATGTAGATCCTATAGGCTTTTGATGATTCACTGTAACCCACAAATATTCCTTTCTTGCCAGATGGTTCTAACTTAGTTCTCTTATCTTTAGGTACATTAATATAGACATGACCACCAAAGATTCTCAAATGACTAACCTCAGGCTTCACCCCTGTGAAGGTTTCTTCAGGAGTCATATTCTCCAAAATACAATGAGGGCTCCGATTCTAAACATACACTGCAGTTCTGGATGCTTCTGCCCAAATGAAGATTTGCAAGTCTTGATCATGGATCATAGCTTTGGCTGCCTCAACTATAGATCTATTCTTCCTTTTTGCAACTCCGTTTTGCTGTGGATTGTAAGGAACACAAAACTCCCTCTTAATCCTTGCCTCAATACAGAAGTGATGGAAGTCTCCAGAAGTGTATTCTCCTTCGTTATTAGATCTCAGAACCTTGATTCTTTTCCCGGACAAATTTTCTACTTGAGCCTTAAATTTTTTGAACTTTTCAAGCACTTCTTCAGATTCCTTAGACTTCAAAAAATAAATCCAAGTCTTTCTAGAGTAGTCATCAATGAAAATTACATAATACCAAAAACCACTCAAGGATGCCACAGACATTGGGCCACACAAATCAGAATAAGATCTAGACTACTTTTTGATCTTTCACTACTATGTAAAGGACCCTTAGTATTCTTACCCAATCCACATCCTTTACAAGTATCATCATGCCCCTGACTGAGCTTCGGAAGGCCAATGACCATCTTCTCCATGGATGGAAGAGCTCTAAAGTGAAGATGAGCAAGTACTCCTATGCCATAGCTCACACGAACTGGAGGAATCATGCATTAATGCTTGAACTGGACGAATGGAAAGTCCACTCTCTTGCCGAACACCAATCACTCGGGCTGTCTTGATGCTAGAGTTCTTTGGCCAAGCAAGAACTTTTCCTTTAGAAAATGCAACTTGATATCCTTTGTCCTCCAAGGCTGAAATTGATACAAGATTCCTCTTGATATCTAGAACGAACAAGACATCACTCAAATGAAGAGAGATGCCGGAATCTAAGTGAAGAGAAGAGTCTCCAACACCTTTCACTGAGTAGGAAGCATCTTCTATGATTATTACTTGAAGGTTGGTTTCTCTCTACACCGATTTTGAAAGATGCTCTCTCTATCCTATAATGTGACAAGAAGCGCCACTACCAATCAACCATGTGCTGCTATTGGTTGGGACATTGCTTGATAGGGCTGAGATAAATAGAAATCCAATTGAATTATCTCTTGATTCCTTCTGAGGAGAGACATCATCCACATCTGCAGTAGTAACATGTTGCTTTGGTCTTGTTGCACAATCTCTCGCATAGTGACCATACTTGTCACATTTGAAGCATTGTATATGGGAGAGATCCTTCTTTGATTCAAGAGCAGCATCTGATTTCCTATTTCTATTCCTCTTGAAATTTCCTTTTCTCCCTTCTCTTCCTTTCCTCTTTGAGGTTTGAGCAGCAAGAACATGATTCTCTTCATTGATAGAACTTCGCCCATTTCCTCTTGGCGCTAGCCTAGATTCCTCTTGAATACAATCTGCATGAAGGCGATCAAACTTGGGCAATTTGGATCTAACACTTATACTTTGAATGAAGGGCTCCCAAGATTGAGGAAGGCCATTCAAAGCCAACATAACCAGATCTCGATTTTCGATCATATCTCCAATGGCACATGGTTGATCCTTCAACTCAGTGATCTTCATGAAGAAGGAGATGATAGATTCTCCTTTAGCCATTTTGATGTGATGAAGCTGTTGCCTTAATGCAAGAGCTCTGCTGGTGTTATTAATCTCATACATGCCTTGTAGAGTCTCAAACATGGCTTTGGCCGTCTTCAACTTAGATATGATAGACACAAGGTGGTCCTTCACGGAATCTATCAAGATCTTTCTTGCTGTAGTGCCATTCCTCCTCCATTGAGTCTTCTTAGCATCATTGGTTGGTTCGGGCACATCATTCTCCACGAATTCCAGAAGATCATTTTCCTCTAGTCCAATAAGGACTCTGAATTTCCAAGAGGTGAAGTTTGATGCACCGTCAAGTCTATCTTCAACCTTGAGACCGTTCACCATTTTCGAGGCTTGGATAGACTCGCTTGGAATGAAAAGATGAGTAAATAACTTCGCTGCTTACTCAAATTTGATCACGATCTTGCTTAAACCTGCTCTGATACCATGTTAGTTTTAGGATCAGAAATAAATTAAGTAGAATTACAACAACACAGAGCAATGAACACAACAGATACCCTGGGAAAACCCCCCTTCTCTAGGGCGAAAAAAAACCATCTTATATATTTTAGGAATAAGAGTAGAAATTTGCTTTACAATATGGCCCAAGCACAAGATTGATTCACAGTAATGAAAGGTAGTGCCTTTCCTAGGCACGAATATACAAATAATATGGTTTTTCCTTGATACTAATTTACTTGATGCAAAATGTCAATCTGTTGTAGGTGATTGATCTCCTCCTTGAAGTGCAAATTCTTCTTGCTTCAATCAGATTACCGAATGAAGTGAAAACGCCTTGTATATATACACATTGAGATGTCTCTTCATGAAGGGTTGCCTCTTTTCACCAAAGGATACAACTTTTAATAATAAAATAGCAAGTCAGCTAAAGATATTTTAACATTAATATTATTTGAATTTGATGGAGAAAAATATCTCCCGCTACTATAAACATCAACAACACGCATAACTTAGTTGATTGATAAATACATATATGATGAAACACAACTCAATTCATTAGCATTTGCAATACATACTTGCAAATAATGATGACAACAATAACGTAAAAATATGACCCATCTATTGTTAACCGCTCTCGACAATCACACTTGATCAAATGATATATAGTTACACACTATGAACACACATGGCACGAAACTTTTTCGAACTTAAGCAAGGCTAGACCATAATTACTTCAATTAAAAGAGAGTGTAAGAAGAAGCAATCACACACTTAAAATTAGGTTTGATCATACGAAGCATGAAGAGGAACATATCAACAAACTATAGGTATAATACTTTAAATGTCTAGTTCATGAAAAACCAAGACTAGGGAATTGCGTTGAACATCTAGGAGTTACTCAACAAGCCAGGGGTATTCTCATAAACAACAAGGTGTCATTCAGTTAAAATATTTCCAAACTTCACTCGTCACGTTTACATATTCAAATGTTTTCATTAGGAGCAATGTACCAATTTTAGCTTTACATTTTACATGGTTTAAGAAGGTAGAAAAGTACGTTTTAACGCATATGGGGTAAACTCTAATTGTTAGTCACTATGGCCCACGCTCACTCCCTGAACTACTTTATATTTGCTTATGTGCAACTGCTTAAGTGGAATCAAGGCCAAATTTAGTTCTCCTCGAAGGGTCTCACTCACAATCAAGTGCTCCTTAATGCTAGCTCAAATGAGAAAACTAACCATTCACCACTAACATGGTACTCTAGAGGCTTTACATATTAAGCCCCATGCTTAACAACATTATAAAGTACATGCTTCATTTACGAAATAGAGTACACGTTCTAATTACGACACAGGGCACACTTTCATGTAATAAACGACTATATGGATTTATTACTATTTGGTTTAATAGGCACCTTTCTAGTTCTACTACTGCACAAGTTTGGTACATCTATCCAACATGGTGGCGGTGATCCAACCATGCTTTCATAGGTATAAAATATCAAAATATATATTTCCCATATGTACATTGTTTGTAGGACGCTTTTGCAATCCTTGGCATGTTACTTCTTGTAAAGCTTATGTGAGTTCTCAAATTCTTAATGGCTAACAGAAGGGAGTAAAATAAAACTAGCTCTTAGGTTGAGACAATCTCTTCCTTGTGGAACACAAAAAATTTGGAGGCATAGACATGCTTACATTTTGGACATGGTGTTTGCACAACTAACCTCAAAATTTGCATTTGAATGGCATATTTATCTCCTCTTACACCAAAGTTGATGATTAGAATTCATTGCAAATATTAGGTTTTATAAGTGCATTCATATACTCTTCTTTACCTAAAATAATTTATTCATAAGAAAAAGTTATTCTATCATTGTTAAGATATCTCTCAAAGATAGCACCAAGAAGAACTTGAGATTGATAGTCTTCATCCCACGGGAAAAAAATCACTTACATCTTCTTTATTCCATGAATATTCTACTTGAGATTTGTTTGAGAGAAATCAAAATAACAACAAACACTTGCTACGTAAAAAATAAATACATTATCTTACCCGCTTCTTTTTTTACCAAACATTCCAATTATTCATGTGACAATTTTTTTCCAGTTATTCATATGCCCGTTTTTCACTAAGGGGAAATGGAAATAATCTCAAGGCATAAAATCATAAGAGGTACAAACATGTAGAAATAAGTCCCATTTAGTTTATCCTTTGGGTATTAGGAAAGCAAAATCTGAAAATATTGATATTAGAATATTTAAATGCTTACCATGTGTTTAATTTTCAACCATGCAAATCCGTCATTTAACAAAAATCTGATTTATGAATATATCAGAAATCCGATTTATGTTGAATGCTTAGAATTTCATTTCTAATGTTAGGTTTCATTAGTGCATTTATAAAACCTCCTTTACCTAAAATAATTTATTCATAAGAAAAGGTTGTTCTATCATTGATAAGATATCTCACAAAGATAGCACCAAGAATCACTTGAGAATTATTGTCTACACCTGTAGATCTTTTTTTTTGGTAAAGCCCATTTATATTATCCTTTGGGCTTTAGGAAGGCAAAGTCTTAAAATAATAATAATATAACATTTAATACTCACCATGTGTTTTTTCCCAACCATGCAAATCCACCACATATCAGAAATCTGATTTATGTATATATATATTATTCATTTGACAACCATTCATTTACCATTGCCCTTCATAAACTAGGACAACCTACGGTAACGAGTTTGAAAAAAACCCACTTTTGAGAGCAAAAGCGGTGGTTATAATTCTGTCACTGTGGTGGTAGTAGATTGATTAACAATGTACATTTCCAGCGCTTCAATATTGTTCACACAATGCCAATACCATCCACATCAGTCTCAACTAAATCCCAAGGCACAACACAAAGAGGGTCGGTAGGAGGTGCAACGCAATCTGCTCACTACACGCTGGCTAAATGTGATGGCAATGATTGTATGTATGCTTTTGCTTTGCAGTTAAAAATGGAACAATTTAAGTTTTTTTAAAGACTGTATCAGGTGCTAGGAGGAATTATAGGCAGACCGCTAAACAATATATATATATATATATATTTTCCTCCTAGATTTCTTCATAGATTAATGCTTAAACCTGTAGTGGAATGATAGGAATGCCACTTGTTAAAGGATCATATAGGTTTAGTGTGCCTTTTGCCAGCATGGAGGACACATGCCGAGTGTTTGACAAAATGCCTCAGAGAGCTGTTCTATGCAATCATGTGAAATGTTTAACAAATCTACCCCAAGAAGTGCAGTCAGATGGAATACAGTGATTGCATGATCTGCACAAAATAAACTTGTTGAATAGGCCTTAGAGACTTATATGAAAATGTAAAAGCTAGACTCCGACAATGTTTTCAGCATTCTCCCAATTTGTGCCAAAATGGGGCTTTGAAAGCTTGGTTTATGGTGCAGCTGCAGATCGAGTTCCCAATGAAAGGAAGTTCATCCATTCAGCTTAAGTCCTCAACACTCACTCTCACACACACAATTACAAAAATTCAGGAGAATATTTCTATTCCTTGTCAAAAATGGTACAATTATTTCACAGAACAGGTGCTGTATCTATGGCTAGATTATAACATGTTGCACCAGGGAACCGTCTCTCTTAAGTCCTTCGCTCACCCTTCTCTATCTCTCTCCCTGATCTATATTCTCTCTTCCAGCTATTTGGCTATAAAATCCGGCAGTCTCCTTGCTTGTTCTGCATACACTATTTCGACAGGTTCCATATTTGTCTATTTATAGGCTGTCAAATTCGGGTTTGAAATAAGCTTCTTGATGGTGGGTTCAACTACCAAATTAATTGTAGACAACATTTTAAATGTCATTAGGTCGCCAAAATCCCAGCTAAAGGATTGCTGCATTTATTGCTGCCTGCTTTGATGATGATGTGGCTCAATTCAAAATTTGGCAGTTATGGTGACGTGGTCCTCAGGTCAAAATGGTTTGACTTCTTAATGACTCACGCACTTGTGCTCAAAACTCCGTTTGTTGAAGAGATGTGCGTGTACTTAGGGTTCCTTGTGTGATTCTTGTCCATCCTTGCACGTTGTTACCTTGTGTTGGTCCTCCTTGGCCTTGTGCGCACTCGACTCCATCATCCAAACTTGCATGTGTGCAAGCACTGGTTCCCCAAAATGATACGGGATTACTATGCACCTGGGATGCTCTTGCATCAGACACCTCACGTAATTGAAAAGTAAGCCCCCGACTCACAAGTCGAAATTTAGTAGATCATAGCCATATTGGCCAATCTTAGCAAGGTCTAGCCATGAAGCAACTTCTATCGCATGTTTCTTCCATTTCACCAAATATTGCTTATATTCATTCCTGTGCCTCTTTTTCACCACTTTGGAGTCCAGGTTGCCTCTATTTCCCCATATTCCTTTTCCAGCAACTGCGCCCTCTAATATGGGACTTGTGCATCTTCTTCTTCTTCACGTTCCTCTTGTGCTTGATGAAAAGTATATAAATCTGCCACAATAATGATAGGCGAGATATCCATTCCTTTCGATAACTCAATCTCGTAAGCATTCGCTGAGAACTTGCGTAACACTTTGCACAGTCCTATCTTTTTCAGTGATAATTAATTGTAGGGCCCCTATTGGAACCTTTCCTTGCGCAAATGTGGAAACACTAAGTCTCCTTCTTTGAACTCCTCTTTTTTGCGCTTCTTGTCTGCGCACCATTTGTATCCTTGGATACTTTGCTATAGCCTCTCCTTCACTTCTTCATGCAAACTTCGCATATACTCAATATAGTCCTCTGCTTCCGCACTCCTTCCACGTGCCTCATCTATTTTCGTTAGCTTGGAGACTTCTCTTGGACTAACTCCATAAACAACTTGAAAAGGCATTCTCCTCGTGCTTCAGTTAACAAAATTATTGTATGCAAACTCGGCTTGTGCCAACACCATGTCCCACTCTATCGGCTTTTCTCCTATTAGACATCTTAGTGAATTCCTAATGCTCCCATTAACAACCTCAGTTTGCCCATCAGTTTGTGGATGGTATGTTGAGCTATAATTCAGCCTCATCCCCAATTTCTTCCACAATGTGTGCCAAAATTGGCCTATAAACTTGGTGTCCCTGTTTGACACTATGTTGCGCAGTAGTCTGTGCAACTTCACTACCTCTCTAAAGAACAAATTGGTGACGTTGGTCATGTTGCGAGTCTTCTTGCAAGCAATAAAATATGCCATCTTGGAGAAACGATCTACTACAACAAAAATGGAATCGTTTCCCCGCTGCATCATGGGCAATCCAATGACAAAATCCATGCTGATGCTTTCCCATGGTCTTTGTGGCATGGTAGGGGTTGGTATAGACCCGTAGTTTGACTTCTTCCCTTCACCAATTGACAAATCCTACACCTTTGTACATATGCGCATACATCTACGCCCATCTGCGGTCAGTAATATCCTTCAACTAGTAGCGGGTCTTATCCCCTCCAAAGTGCCCAACTAATTTTTCACTATGCTTCTCTTTGATTGAGTTTTTGTGCATTGATCCCCTAGGTATATACAACTGCGCGCCCTTGAAAAATATCCTGTCCTAAATTACATAGGCTAGCCATGGCATCCGATCGATATTTGTTGGATTTATGAAAGCTTTCCATGCTTCTCAAAAATCTTTGTCATCCAGATATAGCTCCTTCAAATCAAAGCCCAACACTTTGATCCTCATCTCGTTCATTACCGATGCTCTTTGATTCAGCGCGTTTGCAACCTTGTTTGATCTCTGACTTCTATGCTTCAACACGAATCTGTGGCTCAAATATTTCATCCGCTTCATATGCTTTTGACTCAAATTCCCTTGACAGTTGAAGAATTGCAGCCCTTGGTCGTTTGTATACAATACAAATTCCTTTGCCAAAAGGTAGTGTCTCTATGTCTTCAGTGCTTGTACTACGACAGAGAACGCTTGGTCATAGACCGAATATTTGCGTTACACATCATTCTACTTCTCACTAAAATAGGCTATGGGCCTTCCTCTTGGCTTAATACTGTGCCTATTGCTACGCCACTCACATCACAATCAACTCGGAAGACTTTGTTGAAGTTTGGCTGTGCCAACACTGGTTTCTCTGTTACTTTCTTCTTCAGATGATGGAAGCTTTGCGGTGCCTCTTTAGTCCAAACAAAGGCCTTTTGATCCCCGTGCAATGTCTCTGTGATTGCTGCACATATCCAACTAAAGTTTCTTATAAATTTCCTATAGAAGCTTGCTAAACCATGAAAGTTTCATGCCTCAAAAGCACTCTAGGCGATGGTCACTCTACTATTGCACGTACCTTCTTAGGGGCCATCTTCAATACTTCTTTGGAGATGAAGAAACTCAAATACACCAATTCTTCCTTCATAAAGTTGCAATCTTCACATTAATCAGCAGTTTCTTCTCTCACAATTGACTCAACACATTTTTCAAGTGTGCCACATGTTCCTCCTTAGTCTTGCTGAACACCAAATTGTCATCCAAATACACGATGACATACTTCCCCAAGAATGGTTTCAACACCTCTTTCATCAACCTCATGAATGTGCTAGGTGTGTTAGTCAATACGAATGACATAACTAGCAATTCGTACAATCCTTCATCTTAAATGTTGTTTTCCATTCATCTCCCTCGCAGATCCTGATCTGGGGATATCTGCTTTTCGAATCAATCTTGCCAAGACACTACGTGCCACTCAAGCAGTCCATCATATCGTCCATGTGCGGTAACATAAATCTCTACTTTATGGTAATCTTGTTTATGATGCGTGAATATGTACATGTGGCTTTCCCCATCCTTCAGCACTAGTACCACAGGTATTATGCATGGGCTCAAACTCTCTCTTATCGGCGATTTCTTTAGAAAACTTGTGCACTTGCCTTTGCACTTCTTCATTCTCTGTAGGTGTCATCCTATGCGCGACCTTGTTAGGCAAGCTTGCTCTTGGAACTAGGTCCATGTGGTGGCTGATGCTTCTCATTGGTGGCAACTTTTTTGGCAAGTCGCTTGAGACAATGTTATCAAACTCTTCTAGCGACACACCCACTTCTTGAGTAAATGTCTCCTCGACCTCCTTCGCTTCTATGCCAATCTTGTGTCACCTTAGGTATGAGCGTATAACAATCCTCTTCTTGCACTTCCCTCAAGAACTCTTTTCTCGAAGCTATCAACAATCTTGCACACACACTGCCACAACCTCTTTCTTCTTTATCCCTCAAGGGGTTCAAAGTATACTTTTTGCCATCCTTTTCCAAGCAACAGGTGTTTGCAGGCCCATCATGCATTGCCTTTTGATCATACTACCAAGGTCTCCCCAAAAGTACATGGCACACATCCATCAACATCACATCACACCACACCTCATCTTGATACATGCCTATTTGAAATTTCTCCAAACATCATTCATTGACTAGCACCTATTGACTCTTCTCTAGCCATGAAACTCTTTAGGGGTTTGGGTGCGCTACCCTTTTTAGGCTCTACTTCTCAACCATCTCTGTGGAGACTAAGTTATCTTTGCTACAATTGTCGGCTATTATTTTGCAACACTTAACTCTTGACTTGCATATGGTTCTGAAAAGACTCTTCTTTTGCGTCGTTTCCTTATCTTCTTTCGACCACTTTAATAGAACTCTCTTGAGCATCAATGCTTCTCCATGCTTAGGCTCCTCTGAGCGCTCCATCGACCCCATTGACTCTGTCCCTATGCACGACGTGCATTGCAACATCTGTCCTCGTGCTTCCTTCGCTTTGCGCATGTGGGCACTTGAAATCCTGTTGTCCTTGTTGTCCGCATCTGAAACATATTCTTCACAATACTCTTCCCCCTCCTTTACCAAATCTACCTCTTCCTTTGGTCTGGTAAAATCCACCTCGTCCTTGTGCACCTTGCTCAAACCTTCATGCCCCACTTTGATCTTGACTAGGCGCATCACTTGTCTATGCAACCTCTATGTCTTGCCTTGACTGGTTTCTTCCGGTGCCTCCTCTTCCTCCCCTTGCGGATCTTCCTTTGCCTCGTTCTCTATTTAGTTGCTTGTGCGACAATTTATCCTTCACTTTGAGTGCCAACTAATAGGATTCGTCAACGGTTTGGATCCGAGGCAAACATAACTTCTTTTAGATCCCAAGGCGAAATCCGCTAAGATATCACGTGACTCTCCTTGTCTACTTCATGGTATCCAGACTGGATAGTTATATTTTAAAATTCCTCAATGTATTCCTTAACTTGTCTCATGGTTTGAAGTTTTTTAATTAGTTCCATTTGTTAATCTCCCCAAAAGAACCTCACCTTTAGTTTAATAGCCATCCTATCACAGTTCATTATCTTGGCCTTTCCTCTTCTACCTCGTTCGCTTTGGATGTCCTTCCACCACGACGATGCATGCCCCTTCAAGTTCATTTGCACCATCTTGATGCGTTCGGGGTCCGTGATACCCTTGTACTCAAAATATTCTTCCATGTCATTAGTCCAGTCGACAAGCTCCTTTGGGTTTAGGCTTTCTGAATAATAGAGTAGGTCTATCTTCGCGTCCTTACCAACACGCAAGATGGCTCTTAAGAGTCTTCCTTCACTAGCTTCAACCTACTCTGCATTTTCTCCATTTGTGGTGCCTCCTGCTCTTTTGGCTCCTTTGGTGCACTGTCCTTATCCTTCATTGTCGCTCACATCATTCCTTGGAATGAATCCCCATCGTAATTCCTTTTTGACCGCATCCGGGCATGCTTGTACGACATGTAACACGTCCCAGACTTCTTCCAGTCTACTTGCTATCGCTGTAACCACAAGTCCTCTGCCAAGGGCTCTTCTTGGTCGACATTTTTACTTTTGGATTTACGGACTACTATTGTAAGCCTTCTGCTTACAATAATACGTACACAATATTCTTCCCACTCAACAGGGTTCAAAAAATGCTCTAATACTAGTTGGTGCAGCCACGGATCGAGTTCCCAATGAAAGGAAGTCAATCCATGTAGCTTAAGTCCTCAACAGTCACACACATAATTATGGAAATTCAAGAGAATATTTATATTCCTTATCAAAATAGGGTACAATCATTTCAAAGAACATGAGCTGTATCTACGACTAGATTATAACACGTTGCACCAAGCCATTGTCTCTCTCAAGACCCTTGCTCACTCTCCTCATCTCTCCCACTGATTAGTATTCTCCCTTCTAGCTATTTGGTTGTAAAATCCAGTAGTCTCCTTGTTCTGCATGCACTACTTCGACAGGTTCCATAGTCTTCTATTTATAGGTTGTCGAGTCCGAATTTGAAATAAGCTTCCCTCCGGTGGGTTCGACTATCAAATAAATTGCAGATGGCGTTTGAAAATTTATCATAGCTAATGGGTTGTTGCATTTATTGTTGTTACAGCTTTTGACGTTGATAGGGCTCAATTCAAAATTTAGTGGTTATGGTGGTGTGGCCCTCGGGTCAAAATGGTTTGACTTCTTAACAACTCATGTGCTTGTGCCTGAAGCTCCCTGTGTGTTGAAGAGACATGCACGTGCACTCAAGTTTTCTTGCGTGATTCTTGTCCATCCTTGCGCGTTGTTGCCATGTGTTGCTGCTCCTGGGCCTTGTGTGCGCCCGACTCCATACAAACTTGCACACTTGAATACTTAAGTGTGCGAGCACTAATTCCCCAAAACGATCCAGGATTGCTATGCATTTGGGATACTCTTGCATCAGTCTATATCACATACATAAATCAGCATGTAAAAGAAATCCAATTTTTCTCTGATGTTGCTTTTGTGAATTTCTTGATAGACATGTAGGCCAAATGGGGAAACTTTCAGAAGGATTGGGAACTGTTTGGCAAAATGTCTCAATGAAACATGCACAACATGAATTTTACAAGGATTCTTTGAAATTCTTCGAACTAAATAAGCCATGTGTAACATACCCTAACCAAATGCAAATGACAAAATGGATTTTTACTTATCCAAGAAAACATGATTTGCAAAAAATGTGGAGGCATATTGAGAACGATTTTATCAGGAGCAGCAACACTTTAAGAGTAAATGGAGCTCGTCTCTTTTTTGTGTTTATGTTTAAAGTCTAAAAACAATCAAATTTTAACTGTGTATGTCAACAGTTTGTATAATTGGAATGAGAATGCCTATTATTTGAAGTCTGGAAGTCCTATCAATTTTAGGATTTTGAACAGCGTACCACTAGGATGAAGGATGAAGGGGGATGAAATCCATCACTCCACTACATGTTTGATTTGCCTCCCAACCTTCCACCCAACTCAACCCTGGTGATCACCTCCAGCACCATTCTCCCTTTCACATCCCTTCTCCCATACTTTTACTCAACCATGCCCAGCAGACCCCCAGCTATCCCCTTAATCAACTCCTTTTATCTTCCTTTCCTTTCCCTTATTAACCCATAGGAATGAAAGCATGTGTTATTAATTGCACTGAATTGTTGGTAGCACCGTGATGCCTACAAAAGACAACAAGCATTTCTATCCATTTGACACTTACACAAACTTGCTTTCCATTTCCTTTCTAAAAAAAAATTTCCCTGGGTATACGTAGCGTCTGTTCAATAAATGTATGTCATTTATCCACCTAACTCATTCATTTATGGATATGTTGTGTTGTGCAGATACTTATCATCATTATTACACATGCATGTGTGTGCGCACACACACGTGCAAGAGCCCATGCACACGCCCATGCACACACACACGAGTACGCAAACACAATACACACATTAAAAATTTTGTGAGGATTTTTGGGTTCTCATCAACTAAAGTTGAGATTGTGTATCCCAAATAGAAATCATACATATGGAAACTTTAACAGTATGGCCATGTTAATTTAAGAAGCAATGTGGCTTATGTGCTGCAGGAGATTGAGAAGTTTAAGTTTATTTCTTAACTTGGTCATGAGGTCAAAACTCAATGGTACAAAATTTGTTTGAGGTACAAAATTTTAACAATATACAACGTACCTGAAAAAAATCCCCTCGTGGGCTTTTATGATGGGGAGGTCTCAACCACCAAAGTAGTTTCTAAATACACATATATATGGTTTTAAAGAAAAAATACTAAAAAGATCCCACAACAGCTCTATTCATCTCATAGTTATCCATTGCAATCACAAATAAATAATACAGGACGGAAGAATACCACTACTAAATTTGTTGTATTTTAGTTTTCAGAAAATTAAAATATAAATATTATTATTTTATTTCTTTTTCCATCTCCAAGAAAAACCTAAGTCAATTCTCCAATAAAGGCACATAACTTGTAAGTGAATCTTTCATTTGTACAAATTAGTATTTTTCGCTCAAGGATAGATAAATTACAATATCTTAACAGAGTTAACTAAGCAATGCCAAATGATCAATTCTTTGAATTGTTTTCTACTATCAAATTTCCACAGTGATTTACCTATCCTTTACTACTGAGTTAATGTTATCTCTTGATATGCCAACCAAAACACAATTACATAATGATGAGAGTTGAAACCTTTCCACCACAACGATGACAACCAACCCATAATTACAGTCCCTCATGGTGAAAACATGGTGATCCCCTTTAAAATAACATTCAACAAAGTTATGATCCAACTTGTAAACATAAACAAAGTTATATGGGAAGATGTTGAGAAGATTGGGATAGGTCATGTCAAGTTTTCTACAAACAAAATCCATGATTAGAGGAATTTAATCTTACTCCAAAAATCTCATGTTTTCTCATCAAGGGAAATAAGCAACATAGTATATACAAAATATTATTAAATGCGAACGAGAATGGTCTGTCATACACTTCTCTCATTTTCCAAACCTTATGGGCTTTTATATAAAATTTCTCAACAATTTTCAGTGTAACTTTTGCAAGTGCAAGAATCTCGACCATCCAAAATGAGGGTAAAGAAGCTCACATTAGAATGAACTTCACTAAATAAATGTTATTTAAAACTTCATCGTCAATCATTATTAACATGAAAATCAATTTTCCCCGTACTATTTTTATGAGCTTATGGTTTTATTTTACTGTTTAAAAAGTTAGCATTTGCCACCATTTAGTGAGCTTACATTACATTTATATGACCTATGGTGGAGTTTCATCTACCAGGGGATCAACAATGCTAACACCACTATTAAAGACAAGGAGAGAATCATCGCATAAATCAAATGAAAAAGATTCAAATAAGACATGGCTTTACAAATACAAATAGCATGGGCAGATGAAAGTCAGAAAGGCTGGGTTCTGGTCCCATTGCACATGTCAAGGCTCGGACCAAAGGAATCATCCATGTCATTGTCTATGATTGTGAAATGGCCAATGAAGGATCTGATAGTGCTTATCGGGCAAGAGATCTAATTCTTTGTAGAATTTAGCACCATGCAACTCATCTGATAATTTATCTATGAAAGGGATAGGGTGTTTTTTAATAGGTATTGTATTCAACCCAAAAAATAGATATGAAGTTGATAAGACTCATCTTTGTTTTGAACTAATAGTATAGGTATAGAGTATGATTTTTTAGTAGGAGTAATACTTGTCAAGTTCCAATAATTTTTGCACTAACTGTTCTTTAATTTCTGCCTTATGATGATGAGCATAACGGAACAATTTGTTATTTATTAGTGCTGATGTGGCTTGGATTTCCATAGTGTTTCCAGCGTCTTTATTAGGGGTAATCCTAATGGAAAATCATGAAATACTATCATGTTTCTTAATTCATTTTCTGTGTTTGACTACCAAGCTTCGGTAAGTGCCTCTTCTTTTGCTCAAAACTTGGCTAAAATAACCGAGGCTCCTTTTTGTATCTTATTTTAATTTAATAAGTTGTTGCTTATTTTATTTCCTTCTGTTGCACCAAGTGTGTAGGTATTGGGAAAATTCCAGGTCTGTCAACTCATAAGCTTCTATCAGAGCAGAGAGTTGATCTCCTAATCTTGTATTGACAATGACTTGCCTTTTCTTGCCAATAGGTTTAACTTTGCCATACAAACCTCAAGAACAATGTACTAATTCCATCAAAGAATACCAATGGGCCATGCCTTCAACCGCTTTCATTTTCAAATATCCTACCGGAAAATTGTACACTAAATCAATGACTATATATATGTGCAGTACATGTGATAAAATCTCACCTGCGATTCCCCAAGGAAAAGATTGATGATTTGTAATATAAAACTTCATGGGGCTCCAAAGTATGGCTGAAACACCTATTCTGATTTTCAGATCCACGCAGATATATGCTTCTGGTCTCCAGCTGGTGGGACTTTTACTTTCTAATTCATCTCTTTTTAATTTGGTTTCTTGGAGTAACTATTTCAGCGTTGCAATAAATGTTGTTTAGTAGGAACCTTTGTTCATTCTCTGTCCAGAGACCTCTTACGTTTCAAGAAAGGATCCTTGTATTAATCTCTTGTTTATATTGATCCTAGGGTTTCTTCAGTGTTAAGATAGCCTTAAGAGATGAAATCTCTGCTTGTGAGAGATTGACTATTGGTGTTAACTTGTTTCCTGATGACTTTGTTGCCCTTTAAACAAACAACTTTTGTTCAAGTTGTTGCTTTCTATATTGTGCAGGCAAGACGGGTTATATTTGATCTTTTTAAGTTGTGTCCGGATGCAAAGGCTGCAACAAAGGTTGAAACAGAGGAGATAGAGAATATAATCCGCAGTTTAGGTTTGCAGAAAAAGCGTTCTAGTACAATTCAACAGTTTTCTCAGGAATACCTCAGTAACAAGTGGACCCATGTTACTCAATTGCACGGAATTGGAAAGTAAGAGAGCTTATTTTATATGTTTCTTGTTTCTTGCTATATTCCACAGTCTTGCAGCTAGAGAATTTAACCATTCTACACAAAAATTGGTTTGTCTTTTTTGTCCAGGTATGCTGCAGATGCATATGCCATCTTTTGCACTGGTCGTTGGAAGGATATTGAACCGGATGACCACAAATTGGTGCCATATTGGAAATTCCTTTGGGAATCTGAATTGATTACATTTTAGAAATAAAAAAATGTAACCTGCTTCCTGACTTTTATTTCTTGCAAAGCTTTTCAGTGATTGAAATATGGTAAATGATTATTTGCACTTTATTTTACCCTTCAAGTCAATGCTATATAGAATTTTGTCAGTTGTAAAAAAACACTTTTGCTTGTGTGTACACAAGTTTCAAATGTATTAATGTTTAGTTTCTTTTGCTGCTAACAATTGTCATGCATAAACACTCTGGGATGATATAAGACAAACATATTATATTTGGCCTCTATAATCACTTACAATGATTAACATTGCGGGATTTTTGAAAGGCACCTATGCTATTGTAAAATCGGTTGCTCCATGTCTAGTTGAAACATCTTAGCGGCAAGACACATTTTTGATCTTGAAAGTTGAAGGTACTAACTAGTAGACGATGTTGCCTATAATGATTTGGCCCTAACAAATTCTCTTAGCACCGTGTCATCCATTTTAATTAAAATTTTCATCTTTCAAATATATTTTGAACTTTTTTAGAATGGTAGCATTTTTTCCCATATACACATTTGAGTAAAATAGTAGATTTTTTTTTTAAATTTAAAATAAATAAATAAATTTGAGTAGAATGGTAGCAATTGACGCATGCATATCTATAGTTGGGTAGTTAGTATTTTTTATTGGCCGGTTGTCAAGTTTTGCACTAGATTAGGTTTTGCATGTCAACTACGTTTACCTTGTATGAAAAATGGGAAATATCTTTCACTAACAATAATTTTTATTAAAATTAAACTTTTTCAAAACTATGATGTATTAGAACAATCAAGTCTTAAACCTTTTGACTAAATTATCCAAAAGAACATTTTTATTTTCTTAAAGAAATAGAGAGATACAAGCCCAGGTTGTTCATATAGTTGAGGAGACGAAGGCATTGAAATTTAGATAGAAACAACCAACATGCCAAATTCTAGGTGTGACTGAAAACTCAGTGATATCTCATAGATAATTTGAGGAGCACGCACAAGGGCAATGGGTGCCTGCGACGCTTGCTACTTTGGGACATTAGTTGATGGTGACTCCGATCTTTGATTGCCTGCAACAGTTCCTTGTGTTGGCAGGACAACCCTGCCACCTCCCACTATAGGAAATGCAACTGTCCCACCGGAAGCCTGAAAGGTTTGTTGAGCCATTGGTGGTCCTCTACCTACGACTGCTCCACTTTGCATTGATCCATTAGTTTGAGGGATTGGGCCCCCTCCAGTTGGTGGTGCTCCAATTTACTTTGCTCAATGCAAAATGCATGTACTCCATTCAACTTGCTGGTACGGGTTAATGTATCTTAGCATGCTGCTTCCTTTCTCCTCATGCTATAGTACTTTCAATCTCCAATGTCACAACTATGACTACTACCTCCTGAGTTTCTGTTGATAATAGTCAAAGTACTCGGGCAGGTGCTTTTGGTAGGGGTAAATCAAACATCTCCCTGGTGGTTCGTACTGGCACAATCTTATGTTGGAGTACCTAAGCTTCTACTGCAAAGTTTCCTTGTTGCTTCTTGGCGTGTAAATATTCTATATGGGAGTACAACTCCTTTGTGCAAGAGTCCTCCTCATGCCATTCCCATTCTCTGTGGGTGATTACAACATATCTTGAGTTGAATTCCCCCTGCCACCTAGGGTCCCTTTCGGTCACTATCTCCAACTGATCCTCCTCATATTTGAGCCTTTGGGACTTGAATTCATTTGGTCCTTCTGTGTTGAGGTTCCCTTGTGTTATTGTCTCCTAGACACCATGCCTTCTCCACCTTCTACCCTCTGCGTTGCCAACACACGGAGGGACTTATCTGGCAATTAGCAGGTCTTCAACCACACTATCTATCATGTTCTTGATCTCCAACGACAATTGCTTGAGATATGAACCCCTTGGTTCATGAAAGAGCTGGTACTCAGCCTCCTCAAGGCAATAATATATTGACAAGGCAAACTCCAACACGGAACTGCCCAACGTGCCACGCCACCATACATCAATGGCTTTGGTCTAGACTGTGTCCAAGTTCTTCAATTGCTCTACTCACTTCCCAATCCAGGGATATTTTGCCCAAAATTCCTTCTTTGTCCAACACATGTTGCAAGCCACACATATAGGTGGTTTGGCAATTCACAGCAAAACACCTCATACAATGCATCGTGCAAATTGTCCTCGATACATTTCTTTGACTTCTAGTTGTTGCAACTAGTGTGACTTTTCACCAAGTTTTGCTCTATCTATTCCAGTCAACGCTCAATGTTTTCGAGGGAGATTTGGTACATCATTTTTGCTCACTATTGCAACAATGAAATGTGACCCTCCTAGCAACGAAACCCAAATGTTGCGTTAGTCTAGTGGTAGCTAGCACGCTAACCCCTTTTATGCGCTCTTTGCATCTAACTCATTCTCTTTCAGTGCTAGCACATCATGTGAACTAGAGCTCGCGCTCACTCGGGACGTAGAGAGATAGGATTGGGTTGGGTCGGGGTTAGTTGCATGCAATGGTCCTTCCAATAAGAACAAGTTACCTAGCTTCTTCCTTACCCTTACTATGATTATCCTACAAAATTATGGATAGTAAACCACATGAACTCAACATTTCATTCCTTAATGCATTCTATCATATATTACTAGCAACTACTTGGGAAAAATTTACCAAGAAAACTCCCATATCCAGACAATAACCGTGTTGTCCCCCAAAAATATCAACTCATTTTTTGGACAACATTTGAACTATTTTGGTCTTACAGACCAAAATTATCTCCTCTTTTCAAAATTTGTCTTGGGCATTCAAATTCTTTAGTTTTCAAGCTTTTCTTAAATCTACGGACTCTGCAAGCTTGAATCTATGGACTCTGCAGGCTTGAATCTATGGACTCAGTAGGAAGAAAAATCTACGGACTGTGTAGGAAAAGGAAAATCTACGGACTCTGCAGGCAGGTTCATTTTTACAGGTTCAAAGGCTTCTGCAGGTGGTTTCAGTCAAAAGAATAAGTTTTTCAACACTCAGTCATTTTTCGAGACTGTTTCAGTGCCTTGGTTCAAACAGAAATCTCCATCGACAAACACCAGCAACAGGTTCAACGGGTTCAAGGTTCAACAGCGGGTTCAACCAAAGGAACGGTTCAATGGCTCAATTCAACCAAGCGGTTCAACGCTTTATTTCACTCGGGTGGTTCATTCCCTTTGTTTCAACGTCTTTTGGTTCAATACTTAGTTCATCGGCTTGGTTCATTCAATTGAACCATCGGCTTGAACCATTTTTTGTTCAACCGATTGGTTCAACGTCTTGGTTCAACAGAATGGTTCATCGCCAAAGTTCAAAGGGGCGATTCAATGCAAAAAGAAGCTTCCTGAAGGACAAGTGCCCTTGTAGAGGACACTTAATTGACAAAAGCACCCTTCGGAAGGGTCGTTTTCAAGTAAGCCGAAAGGTAATTCTTTCAGATTTGTTTAAGGCATTTAAAATTGGCTAAGACAATTCTTTTGGATTTTTGTCCGAAGGAATTCCTTCGGACAAAAAGTCCGAAAGAAATCAAAGTGAATGCGGGCGAAAAATCCGAAGACTTGTTCAAAGACTTGGTGGAACAAATTTTTGCGGACTTTTCGTCCGTGGGAATTTTCCCCGGACTTTTTGTTCGCGGGAATTTTCCCTGGGGAAAATGTCCGCGGGAAACGTCCACGGGGAATAGCTCAGGGAAAAGCCCGGAGGGAATTTGCGAAGGGCCGTCGAAGGACCCCGAAGGGTAGGTGCCTTTGCGGGGGATTCTCGGCTGCCAATTTGAAGACACTTCCTGAAGTCGAAGGGTCGCCCGAAGAAGCCCGAAGGCCATTTAAAGACTGCCCAAAAGATAGATACCCTTGCGGGAGGCTATTCCGACTCAAAACGGGTTATTTCTCAAGGCCCGAAAGGGCAAGTCCAATTTGGAAAAGCGCTAAGCGGAAAGCCGAAAGAAGACCAAGGGGTGACGCGCCCGAAGAAGTCAAATTCAACACAGCAGACTAGCCGTTGGAAACATAGTGACGAGCGCGCGAACGTCAAATTGAAGACAACAAAATAACTGTTGATCCTTTGAACATACACACCAGAATACATTCACAAATTTCAAGGCCAAGACCAGTAGAAAGCGGGAAAGGAACAGAACAACAAACTGAATCTAGGACCCGATTCAATTAACTAGAAAAGGAGGAACGATGAAGATAAGATCAGATCGCCAGGTGGACATTGAAAGTTGCAAACTTTCAATAAGCGCGACTTGTTTCCCTGCATTGATAAAATCAAATGGGTAAAACGCTCCTAAGTTCCAGCCTGTCTTCTTAACATATTCCAACGCAACATGATGTATTAATGTTCCCGAGTCCTTCTTGAAGAGGCTATATAAGGGACTCTCTTCTATTGTAATAGGGATCTCTTTTTTGACAATTAGAACGAAACTCTGCCCAAATTGTAAGGCATTACTGAGACTTTGAGCTCAGATTGCTGATCATATTTTATTACTGGAATAAAAAAGCAAATGGTTTTTCAGACTTTGTGCTGTAATATCTTTGTTGTTGAGGAAACTGTTCTTATGTCTTTTTCTTCAATATATTTTTTGTTTTTTTAATTCAACAAGCAAAATTAGTGTCAGCAGTCAAGAAGGTGTCTTGAAGAGTCAAGTGTGGAGAGACTTTGTGCCCCCATAATTGCCTTTAGTGTGTTTTCTTTCCATTTCTGTGTAAAGGACTTTGGGACGACTTTGTGCCCTCATTGTCTTTCGTATCTTACTCTTAAGCAATTCAGGTGGAGACTTTGTGCTACATCTCGATTTGCTGGTTATTACATCATTTGTTACATTTTTGCTGTTACTAGCAGGAGTATTCTTGTGGTTTGCTGAATAGTACTTCTGAAAGAAGAGTGCTGTCTGTTATTTCCATTGAGTTTTTCCTTTGATTTGTATGCTTCATCTCTGAAGAAAGAGAGATGGATGGTTTGTCCTACCCTTGAGAATTATTTTCTATTTATATATATAGGGAACCTCCCCTTGATGAGAGGAGAGATCAGTCCCCTTCTGATGTGGTAAAACTACACATTTGGACGACTAATCTTCCTACTTTGGCTGATCAGACCTATTTTGTTTATCAGTACGCTAATCGATAAAATATTCAACCAACAGTTTTTGGCGACTCCGCTAGGGATATGCATAATATTGTGCAATTTGGAACCTCAAGTTTCAGATTGAAACATCACCTATATAACCCATTATCATTATAACCTTATCCATTACAGACTCTGGCAACTCCGTTTCATGTATTACCCATTATCCATTTATAGCCTTACCATTTTCATCCATCTCCATTATATTATCTGGTCTGCAAAACCAGCGCTGTTGGGAAAGAAAGCGCAGTTTGAAGCCTTAAGCTTTAAGCTGAAGCAGGGCCAGTTTCTTTTCCATTTTTGTCCTCTAATCTGACAACTCCACTCAGATGTGTTATCCCTATTGTTCATAATCCGATCATGGCAGTTCGAGGCCCCTGGGGTAACTCTTTTGGTCCACTTAATCTAACTCCACCCCTGCATGAGCTACCACTCAGTTCAAGGAAGAATTTCCCCAAAATTTTTGGTGATGGAAGAGTCCACCCTGATGAACACATTGCAGCGTTCACCATAGCATGTAGTGTGATAGGGGTGGAATTTGAAGATGTGGCAGTCACGTTTTTTGTGGAGACCCTACAAGGTGCTGCTGCAGATTGGTTCTACCATCTGCAAACTGGATCAGTGACTGACTGGGATACTCTCAAAGCTAAGTTTGAAGCCAGGTTCAAGCCTGCAGAAGATGCACATGCCTTGCTAGCCCAACTCACTCAGATGAAGAAAGAGCCCCATGAACCTATGAGGGACTTCATTGCCAGGTTCAACACGCTGAGGCACAGGGTTCTCATGGTCGCCCAGCCGACACCTCAGAATCTCATGTGTTTCTTCATCAACTCACAGCTGCCTGAAGTGTGTTTTTTGTTGAGACGGGCTAGACACATAGATCTTGAGGCTGCTCAAGACTTGGCTACTGAGCTAGAAGATGACTTTATCTTGGTAGGAAAGATAAGGAGAGATCCTAACAGAAATAGAGCTTCATCATCTTCTGAATATTCATCTACAAGCACCACTGATCCAATGGTGCAAAAGCTGGCAAATGAATTGCTAGCCTTGAAAAGGCAAATGGCACAAAGTATGTCTTCTGCTCCTCTATATAAAGATATACCAAGGAGGATATTCTCTAATCAGCCATATCAAGGCAATGTTGCTAAAAGTCAAGGGCAACCAAATCGTCTTCTTCCTCCACAAAGGAATCCTGCCCTTGAAGCATCTCCAACAAACTCGGTAGTTGGATATCTGGAAACAGAGCATGTTTCCTATTTCCAACCTGAGTTAGAGCAAGAAAATGGCGCTGATCTCTTCAGGAAGGATCTAGAAGAATCAGCTGGCGACTCCCACATTGGTTTCGTGAATTACCAGGATGAACCCAAAAGTGAAGGTGAAGCAGTCAAAGGATCATACACTGTATTCCCCAGGTTCGAGAATCAGTCAATACAGCAAGCTGACAAAGAGAAGACAGAGGAGCGACCCCAACCAGCAATTTCAATCGCTGAGCAGAGAACCCCTCTTCCTTTTCAATCAAAGGACCCAGTGATTACCAAAGAAGTAAGTACATCGAACATCTCTGCACCGTCTACTTCAACTTCGTAGATCAGTCCTCCCCCTCTCGAAAATCAAAAGGATGAACTCCCATCCTCTCTTCCAAGTCCATTTCAGTCATTTGACATGATTGATCATGTCAAGGAATCCAAAATTCAAATGACTGAGTTTGAATCCCTACAAGTCAACCCTGAGCAATTGGCCATTGATGGAGAACCAAGTATAGACCTATTCGAGGCAAAAATTGTGGTCACCCAAACGTCGGCCCCTGCAGCTCAAATTCTATTTAAGCCTTCAAGTAGGGGTAATTACTTCTTGACCACGGGTGATGCTCCTGTCTCAGCTGATGAAAGTCTTGTAGCTGGCAATCCAGGATTCTATTCAAACAAGGCATCAGAAGAATTAGTAGGGTGCAGTACAAATCAAGAAAGATCTTCCATCTCTAATGAAGAAAAATCTGATAGAAGATCAGCGTCTGATGATGCTTGGATCTTGGAATCCGATGGCAGCATTTCTTCCACAGCTGGATACAGAGCTCTGTTGCTTGGATTGAACACTGCTCAGAGTGAAGAGGTCAAACTCCTTCACATCAAAGGAGATGTTGAACTGATGGTTTGTCAGGGGTCTGATGTTGACAATCAAAGCATGCGCTGGACTGGACCAGCAGAGCAACAAGTTATGATGGTGGACCATGCTGTTGCAAATCAAAATCAGGCAAAGGAATCCTTTGCAGAGAGAGCAAGGAGTTATGGTTTTCAGTTTGAATACCACGTCTTGCCACAGAGCAAAAAGAAGGAAAGACCAAGAGGAAGACGCAGAAAATTGGTTTCCTGGTGGAGAGCTCCATTCGCCTGTCACCGTTTCTGGGGACAAAATGTCTTCTTGCTGGTTTACCAAGATGGCGCACTATTTTCACTGTCTCTCAAGAAGCAGCATCTGAAATACTTCAATTCTTGAAGTATCAGATCATTGCATATGTATATATGTATATTTTTACAGTTTTTAATTCTGTTTTGTTTTGTCTGTTTCCGTTTTTGATGCCTTCCATTTCTGGGTAGCATGACTCCGTAACCCAATGGTACACATGAAGACACTAGAGATTCTGGATTCTACTCCTTTCAATTCCTTTTTGAAATTGACAGAAGCTTCCCAACTGGGGCCAGCTGTTGTCCCCCAAAAATATCAGCTCATTTTTGGGACAACATATGAACTATATTGGTCTTACAGACCAAAATTATCTCTTCTCTTTTCAAAATTTGTCTTGAGCATTCAAATTCTTTAGTTTTCAAGCTTTTCTTAAATCTACGGACTCTGCAGGCTTGAATCTACGGACTCTGCAGGCTTGAATCTATCGACTCAGCAGGAAGAAAAATCTACGGACTATGCAGGAAAAGGAAAATCTGCAGACTCTGCAGGCAGGTTCATTTTTACAGGTTCAAAGGCTTTTGCAGGTGGTTTCAGTCAAAAGAATCAATTTTTCAACACTTAGTCATTTTTCGGGATTGTTTCAGTGCCTTGGTTCAAACAGAAATCTCCATCGGCAAACACCAGCAGCAGGTTCAACGGGTTCAAGGTTCAACGACGGGTTCAACCAAAGGAACGGTTCAATGGCTCGGTTCAACCAAGCGGTTCAACGCTTTATTTCACTCAGGTGGTTCATTCCCTTTGTTTCAGCGTCTTTTGGTTCAATACTTAGTTCATCGGCTTGGTTCATTCAATTGAACCATCGGCTTGAACCATTTTTTGTTCAACCGATTGGTTCAACGTCTTAGTTCAACATAATGGTTCATCGCCAAAGTTCAAAGGGGCGATTCAGTGCAAAAGGAAGCTTCCTGAAGGACAAGTGCCCTTGCAGAGGACACTTAATCGACAAAAGCACCCTTCGGAAGGGTCGTTTTCAAGGAAGCCGAAAGGTAATTCTTTCAGATTTGTTTAAGGCATTTAAAATTGTCTAAAAGACATAATTCTTTCGGATTTTTGTTCGAAGGAATTCCTTCGGACAAAAAGTCCGAAAGAAATCAAAGAAGTGAATGCGGGCAAAAAATCCGAAGACTTGTTCAAAGACTTGGTGGAACAAATTTCTGCGGACTTTTCGTCCGCGGGAATTTTCCCCAGACTTTTTTTCTGTGGGAATTTTCCCCAGGGAAAATGTCCGCGGGAAACGTCCACGGGGAATAGCCCGGGGAAAAGCCCGGAGGGAATTTGCGAAGGGCCGCCGAAGGACCCCGAAGGGTAGGTGCCTTTGCGGGGGATTCTCGGTTGCCAGTTTGAAGACACTTCCTGAAGCCAAAGGGTTGCCCGAAGAACCCTGAAGGCCATTTAAAGACTGCCCAAAAGATGAATACCCTTGCGGGAGGCTATTTCGACTCAAAACAGGTTATTTCTCAAGGTCCGAAAGGGCAAGTCCAATCTGGAAAAGCGCCAAGCGGAAAGCCGAAAGAAGACCAAGGGGTGACGCGCCCGAAGACGTCAAATTCAACACAGCCGACTAGCCGTTGGAAACATAGTGACGGGCGTGCGAACGTCAAATTGAAGACAACAAAATAACTGTTGATCCTTTGAACATATAAACCAAAATACATTCACAGATTTTAAGGCCAAGACCAACAGAAAGCGGGGAAGGAACAAAACAACAAACTGAATCCAGGACCCGATTCAATTAACCCTAAAAGGAGGAACGATGAAGATAAGATCAGATCGCCAGGTGGACATTGAAAGTTGCAAACTTTCAATAAATGCAACTTGTTTCCCTGCATTGATAAAATCAAATGGGTAAAATGCCCCTAAGTTCTAGCCTGTCTTCTTAACAGATTCCAACGCAACATGATGCATTAATGTTCCCGAGTCCTTCTTGAAGAGGCTATATAAGGGACTCTCTTCTATTGTAATAGGGATCTCTTTTTTTGACAATTAGAACGAAACTCTGCGCAAATTGTAAGGCACTACTGAGACTTTGAGCTCAGATTGCTGATCATATTTTATTACTGAAATAAAAAAGTAAATGGTTTTTCAGACTTTGTGCTGTAATATCTTTGTTGTTGAGGAAACTGTTCTTATGTCTTTTTCTTCAATATATTTTCTATTCTTTTAATTCAACAAGCAGAATTAGTGACATCAGTCAAGAAGGTGTCCTGAAGAGTCAAGTGTGGAGAGACTTTGTGCCCCCATAACTGCCTTTAGTGTGTTTTCTTTCCATTTCTGTGTAAAGGACTTTGGGACGACTTTGTGCCCTCATTGTCTTTCGTATCTTACTCTTAAGCAATTCAGGTGGAGACTTTGTGCTGCATCTCGATTTGCTGGTTATTACATCCTTTGTTACATTTTTGCTGTTACTAGCAGGGGTATTCTTGTGGTTTGCTGAATAGTACTTCTGAAAGAAGAGGAGTGCTGTCTGTTATTTCCATTGAGTTTTTCCTTTGATTTGTACGCATCATCTCTGAAGAAAGAGAGATGGATGGTTTGTCCTACCCTTGACTATTATTTTCTGTTTATATATATATATAGCATACCTACAGGGAACCTCCCCTTGATGAGAGGAGAGATTAGTCCCCTTTTGATGTGGTAAAACTACACATTTGGACGACTAATCTTCCTACTTTGGCTGATCAAACCTATTTTGTTTATCAGTACGCTGATCGACAAGATATTCAACCAACAAACGGCATCAATTCATTAATTCTTAACGCAAGATCTCATTTTTACAACACAAATCCATAGACTTCCTTATATTCCACTCAATATCTCATAGGCTCTCTCTACATCCTAAGTGTTCTACATGTATTCTTGCATCACTTCGTTGATAAATCCTCTCCTTCTCTTGTCAGGTTCTCGCCTTTTATAGATGACTACGTAGCTCTCGAGGGTTACTTGGCAATCCATTTGTCATAAATCAACATTCAATACCCAATTTTCCCGCCCGTTTGGCCATTAATGTGGCATTTGGCTCTAGGTCAACTACTTCGCCGCTTTCAATCACTGTTATAGGTGTTTGTCAGAAACCTATTACTAGTATTAACTAACGTTGTTATCCTTCCAGTATTTACACTATGGCCTCTGATTGTATGGGATCTTAGATATCCTGGTTCTACCGAATTGTCGTTTGTACACATGGATAGATTGTGTTGGCTAGCATTGGGCTTTGTTGGCATTCATTGTTGGGCGTGTAAGTCTTGCAACGACATACCTTTTGGCGCGCTCTGCCCCTAGTTTATAGATAATCAGTGCCGACCCCTGGGTACATATGGTTTGCACAAAAACTATAAAGGCCAACCTTGGGATCAACGAAGCACATATAGCTAATAACTAGTTCTGGGTCAAAATTAGGTGTGTACAAGGGGAACATAATTATTAAGATGCAAGACCTCAAAAAATAAAATTTGGAGGCAATGCCTCAAATATTAAAAGGGAGGCATGCCCTCCCGTAACATAAAATTAAATTAATGGGCCCTCAAATATAAAAGAGGGAAGATTTCACCTTCTATGGAAAAAGCGACAAAAGTATGAAGGCCTTAGGAATATTCCTTAAAGAAATAAATAAAAACATTGCCTTCAATTCCAATGTTTATTTTGGGGTTTGTGTGCTTCATATTTTGTTGGAGATATTAGGAGGATGGATCATTTTTGCGTGAGGATTCCATGCAAGTATTTTGGTGGGTTATCTTAGAGATGACAGGTGTATTTGGAGCATTGATTCAAGATGAGAATAAAAAAGAGGATGATCCAGATGGATTTGGAGGAGCCTTTCTAGGGTTTTATTTTGAGTGGCTCAATTTTATGCAAGGGGCACCCCTTCTGCTTTTACCTAGTGTAAATATTTTAAAATCTCAATGTTATAGGGTGATCTTGCATTGTCACTCCCTAAATCCCTGCTCCTAAAAGATCACATTCAAGGATCATTTAAAAAAAAAAATACAAGTTGTTGATAATGGTTGTTTATAACTTTTTTTGAAAGGTTTTTTTAGTGTCCACAAACCAGGTAAAAGAAACTTTATTTAACAGATCTGATAGTGGAGTAGTGACATGGTTCTTATTCTTTAATAAATTGAGTATAGGATCTTGCTAGGCCTAAGAATCCTATTATCTTTGAAATAGTTTTGGGAGTATGCCATTCTACAATTGCTTTGATTTTAGTAGTCTCATGAGATTAGAGACCTAGATATTCCATTTCTTTCTTCCCAAAACTGCATTCTTACTTTCTAGCACAATGTTTCTTTTCTTCTAAAATTTCAAGCCCTGGTCGACATGTTTGAGATGGTATTTTACATATTTTGCCATATACGAAAATATTTTAAAAATTTACGATTACAAGTTTTTCATATTAAGTGGATGGAAATTTTATTCATTGCAACTTGAAAGGTTGCCAGAGAATTAATAATCCGAATGGTATGATCTTAAATTCAAAGTGACACTCGTGTGTATGACAATTTGTTTTCAGAATATTTTAACCTCAAACCTTGATCTGATAAGCCCACACTGTAGAAAGAAAGAAATTATATTAATGTCCACAAATGACCCAAAGTAGGTCAATGGGACTTGAGAATACACCTAATTCAATAGAAATTTTTAGGGTAAAAGGACTCTAGAATTAAAAACTAACTAAAAATAAACAATTGAAACACTGAAAATAAACGAGGTGGGGTAAACCCAAAACAATAAAGCCCTAACATATGCTTTAAGATACTAATACTTATCAAGTGTCATACCCTAAATTCACACCCCTCCAAAAAAAAACTGTCATACCCTATATTCACACACTAAAAAGTAAACTATGTAAGAGCAAGAATGTGTGTGTGCGCGCAAAAGACACACACACACATAACTTAGTTGATTGATAAATACATATATGATGAAACACAACTCAATTCATTAGCACGTGCAATACATACTTGCAAACAATGATAACGACAATAATGGAAATATATGACCCATCTATTGTTAACAGCGCTCGACAATCACAATTGATCAAATAATTTATAGTTACACACTACCAACACACATGGCACAAGACTTTTTCGAACTTAAGCAAGGCTAGCCCATAATTATTTCAAGTGAAAGAGAGTGTAATAAGAAGCAATGACACACTTAAAATTAGGTCTGATCATACGAAGCTTGAAGAACATATCAACAAAGTATAGGTATAATACTTTCAATGTTTGGTTCATGAAAAACCAAGACTAGGGAATTGCGTTGAAGATCTAGGAGTTACTCAACAAGCCAGGGGTATTCCCATCAACAACAAGGTGTCACTCAGTTAAAATATTTTCAAACTTCACTCGTCACCTTTACATACTCAGATGTTTTCATTAGGAGCAACGTACCGATTTTAGCTTTACATTTTGCATGGTTTAAGAAGATAGAAAAGTATGTTTTAACGCATATGGCGTAAAGTCTTATTGTTAGTCACTATGGCCTGCACTCACTCACTGAACTACATAAGTGGAATCAAGACCAAATTTAGTTCTCCTCAAAGAGTCTCACTCACAATCAAGTGCTCCTTAATGCTAGCTCAAATAAGCAAACTAACCATTCACATCACTAACATGGTACTCTAGAGGGTTTACATATGAAGCCCCATGCTTAACAACAATATAAAGTACACTCTTCATTTACGAAATATAGTACACGTTCTAATTTCGACATAGGGCACACTTATCATGTAATAAACAACCATATTGATTTATTACTATTTGGTTTAATAGGCACCTTTCTAGTTCTACTGCACAAGTTAGGTACATTTACCCAACATGGTGGTGATCCAACCATACTTTCATAGGTATAAAATATCAAATTATATATTTTCCATTTGTACATTGTTTGTAAGATGCTTTTGCAATCCTTGGTGTGTTACTTATTGTAAAGCTTATGTGAGTTCTCAAATTCTTAATGACCAACAAAGAGGAGTTAAATAAAACTAGCTCTTAGGTTGAGACAACCTCTTCTTTATGGAACACAAAAAATTCGGAGGCATAGACATGCTTACATTTTGGATATGGTTTTTGCACAACCTCCCTCAAAATTCACACATGCTTGATAATTTTATGTCCTTTTACACTAAAATTGATGATTAGAATTCATTGCTAATATTAGGTTTTATAAGTACATTCATATACTCTTCTTTACCTAAAATATTTTATTTATAAGAAAAGGTTGTTCTATCGTTGATAAGATATCTACCAAGAATCACTTCAGAATGATAGTCTAGACCTGTAGATGTTTTTCTTGGTAAACCCTATTTCCGAAGGCAAAGTCTTTAAAATAATAATAATAGAATATTTAAATCCTCACCAGATGTTTTTTCCCCAACCATGCAAATCCACCACATATCAGAAATCTGATTTATGTATATATATTTTATTCTTTTCACAACCATTCATTTACCCATTGCCCTTCATTAAAAAAAACCACTTTTGAGAGCAAAAGCGGTGGTTATAATTCTGTCACGGTGGTAGAAGTAGATTGATTAACAGTGGACATTTCCAGCGCTTCAATATTGCTCACACAATGCCAATATCATCCACATCAATCTCAATTAAATTCCAAGGCATAGCACAAGGAGGGTCGGCAGGAGGAGGTGCAACCCAATTTGTTCACTACACGCCAGCTAAATTTGATGCAATGACGGTATGTATGCTTTTGCTTTGCAGTTAAAAATGGAAACAATTTAAGTTTTTTTAAAGACTGCATCAGGTGCTAGGAGGAGTTTTAGGCAGATCGTTAAACACTATATATATATATATATATATGTATATTTTCCTTCCTAGATTTCTCCATAGATTAATGCTTAAACCTGTAGTGGAATAATAGAAATGCCACTTGTTAAAGGATCATATAGGTTTAGTGTACCCTTTTGCCAGCATGGAGGACACATGCCAAGTGTTTGACAAAATGCCTCAGAGGCTGTTCTCGCAATCATGTGAAATGTTTAACAAATCTACCCCAAGAAGTGCAGTCAGATGGAATACAGTGATTGCATGATCTGCACAAAATAAGCTTGTTGAGTAGGCCTTGGAGACTTATATGAAAATGTAAAAGCTAGACTCGGACAATGTTTTCAGCATTCTCCCAATTTGTGCCAAAATGTTGGCTTTGAAAGAGGGTCTATGGGGCAGCCACGGATCGAGTTCCCAATGAAAGGAAGTCAATCCATTGAGCTTAAGTCTTTAACACTCACTCTCACACACACAATTACAAAAATTCAGGAGAATATTTTTATTCCTTGTCAAAAATGGTACAATTATTTCACAGAACAGGTGCTGTATCTATAGCTAGATTATAACATGTTGCACCAGGGAACCGTCTCTCTTAAGACCTTCACTCACCCTACTCTATCTCTCTCCCTGATCTGTAATCTCTCTTCCATCTATTTGGCTATAAAATCCAGCAGTCTCCTTGCTTGTTCTGCATACACTACTTTGACAGGGTCCATAGTTGTCTATTTATAGGCTGTCAAATTTGGGTTTGAAATAAGCTTCCCGACGGTCGGTTCAACTACCGAATTAATTTTAGACAACATTTTAAATGTCATTAAGTTGCGAAAATTCTAGTTAAAGGATTGCTGCATTTATTGCAGTCCCTACTTCTGATGCTGATGTGGCTCAATTCAAAGTTTCGCAGTTATGGTGACGTGGTCCTTAGGTCAAAATCGTTTGACTTCGTAATGACTCACACACTTGTGCTCGAAACTCCATTTGTTGAAGAGATGTGCGTGTACTTAGGGTTCCTTGCGTGATTCTTGTGCATCCTTGCACGTCGTTGCCTTGCGTTGGTCCTCCTTGGCCTTGTGCGCACCCAACTCCATCATCCAAACTTGCACACTCGCGAGCACTAGTTCCCCAAAATGATACAGGATTGCTATGTGCTTGGGATGCCCCTGCATCAGACACCTCATGGAATTGAAAAGTTAGGCCCCGACTCACAAGTCGAAATTTAGTAGATCATAGCCATATTGGCCAATCTTGACAAGTCTAGCCATGAAAGAACTTCTATCGCATGTTTCTTCCATTTCACCAAATATTGCTTATCCGTGCCTCTTTTTCACCATTTTGGAGTCCAAGATTGCCTCTATTTCACCTCGTTCTGTTACTAGCAACTGCGTCCTCTAATCTGGGACTCGTGCGCCTTCTTCTTCACCTTCCTCTTGTGCCTGATGAAAATCATACAAGTCTGCCACAATAATGATAGATGAGATATCCATTCCTTTCGATAACTCAATCTCGTAAGCGTTCGCTGAGAAATTGCGTAACGCTTTGCACGGTCCTATCTTTTTCAGTGTCAATTTATTGTAGGGCCCCTGTTGGAACCTTTCATTGCGAAAATGTGGAAACACTATGTCTCCTTGAACTCCTGTTTTTTGCGCTTCTTTTCTGTGGACCTTTTGTATCCTTGGATACTTTGCTCTAGCCTCTACTTCACTTCTTCGTGAAAACTTCGCATATACTTAGCATAGTCCTCTACTTCCGCACTCCTTCCACATGCCTCATCTATTTTCCTCAGCTTGGCGACTCCTCTCGGACTAACTCCATAAACAACTTGAAAAGGCGTTCTCCTTGTGCTTTGATTAATAAAATTATTGTATGCAAACTTGGCTTGTGCCAACACCATGTCCCACTGTGTCGGCTTGTATTCTATTAGACATCTCAGTAAATTCCTAAACGCTCGCATTAACAACCTCAGTTTGCTCATTAGTTTGTGAATGGTATGTTGAGCTATAATTCAGCCTCATCCCCAATTTCTTCCATAATGTGTGCCAAAATTGGCCTATGAACTTGGTGTCCCTATCTGACACTATGTTGCGCAGTAGTTCTTGCAACTTCACTACCTCTCTGAAGAACAAATTGGTGATGTTAGTCGTGTTGTGAGTCTTCTTGCAAGCAATAAAATATGCCATCTTGGAGAAATGATCTACTACAACAAAAATGGAATTGTTTCCCCATTGCATCATAGGCAATCCAATCACAAAATCCATGTTGATGTTTTTTCATGGTCTTTGGGCATGATAGGGGTTGGTATAGACTTGCAGTTTGACTTCTTCTCTTCACCAGCTAACAAATCTTACTCCTTTGTACATATGCGCATACATATACGTCCATCGTCGGCCAGTAATATCCTTCAGCTAGTAGCGTGTCTTGTCCCGTCCAAAGTGCCCAACAAATTTTTCACTATGCTTCTCTTTGATTGAGTTTTCGTGCATTGATCCCCTAGGTATGCACAATTGCGCGCCCTTGAAAAAAATCCCCTCCTAAATTACATAGGCTAGCCATGGCGTCCGAACCATACTTGTTGGATTTATGCAAGCTTTCCATGCATCTCAAAAATCTTTGTCACCCAGATATAGCTCCTTCAAATCAAAACCCAACACTTTGATCCTCATCTCGATCATTATGAATGCTCTTCTATTCAGCGCGTCTGCAACCTTGTTTGATCTCTAACTTCTATGCTTCAACACGAACGTGTAGCTCAAATCTTTCATCCACTTCATATTCCTTCGACTCAAATTCCGTTGACAGTTGAAGAATTGCAGTGCCTGGTGGTCTGTATACAGTACAAATTCCTTTGCCAAAAGGTAGTGTCTCCATTTCTTCAATGCTTATACTATGACATAAAATGCTTGGTCATAGACCGAATATTTGCATTCCACATCATTCAACTTCTCACTAAAATAGGCTATGGGCCTTCCTTCTTGGCTTAATACTGTGCCTATTGCTACACCACTTGCATCACAATCAACTTGGAAGACTTTGTTGAAGTCTAGCAGCGCCAACACTGGCTGCTCTGTTACTTTCTTCTTCAGACGCTAGAAGCTTCGTTGTGCCTCTTTAGTCTCAACAAAGGCCTTTTGATCCCTGTGCAATGTCTTTGTGATTGTTGCATATATCCCACTGAAGTTTCTTATGAATTTCCCATAGAAGCTTGCTAAACCATGAAAGTTTCATGCCTCAAAAGCGCTCTGGGCGATGGCCGCTCTACTATTGCATGTACCTTCTTAGGGTCCATCTTCAATCCTTCTTTGGAGATGAAGAATTTCAAATACACCAATTCTTCCTTCATAAAGTTGCACTTCTTCACATTAATCAATAGGTTCTTCTCGCACAATCGACTCAACACATTTTTCAAGTGTGCCACGTGTTCTTCCTTAGTCTTGCTGAACACCAAATTGTCATTCAAATACACGATGACGTACTTCCCCCATAACGGTTTCAACACCTCTTTCATCAACCTCATGAATGTGCTAGGTGTGTTAGTCAATACGAACGACATAACTAGTGATTCGTACAATCCTTCCTTCAACTTAAATGTCGTTTTCCATTCATCTCCCTCATGGATCTTGATCTAGGGATATCCGCTTTTCGAATCAATCTTGCTAAAATACTTCGTGCCACTCAAGCAGTCCATCATATTGTCCATGTGCAGCAACATAAATCTCTACTTAATGGTAATCGTGTTTATGGCATGTGAATATGTACATGCGCCTTTCCCCATCCATCTTCAGCGCCAGTACCACAAGTATTATGCATGGAATCAAACTCTCTTATCAGTGATTTCTTTAGCAACTTGTGCACTTGCCTTTGCACTTCATTCTTCGTAGGTGTCATCCTATGCATGGCCTTGTTAAGCAAGCTTGCTCTTGGAACTAGGTCCATGTGGTGGCTAATGCTTCTCATTGGTGGCAACTTTTTTGGCAAGTCGCTTGAGACAATGTCAACAAACTGTTTTAGCAACACCCTCACTTCTTGAGTAAATGTCTCCTCTATCTCCTTCTTAGCTTTTAAGCCAATCTCATGTCACCTTAGGTATGAGCGCATAACATTCCTCTTCTCACACTTCCCTCAAGAACTCTTTTCCCGAAACCATCAACAGTCTTGCGCACACACTGCTGCAACCTCTTTCTTCTTTATCCCTCAAGGGGTTCAAGGTATACTTTTTGCCATCCTTTTCTAAGCGACAAGTGTTTGTGTGCCCATCATGCATTGCCTTTCGATCAAATTGCCAAGGTCTCCCCAAAAGTACATGGCACACATCCATCAACATCACATCACATCACACCACACCTCATCTTGATACATGCCTATTTTAAATTTCTCCAAACATCATTCGTCGACTAGCACCTATTGACTCTTCTGTAGCCATGAACCTCTTCAGGGGTTTGGGTGCGCTACCCTTTATAGGCTTTACTTCTCGATCATCTCTGTGGAGACTAGATTGTCTGTGCTAACATTGTCGGCTATCATTTTGCAACTCTTACCCCTTGGCTTGCATATGGTTATGAAAAGACTCTTCCTTTGCACTGGTTCCTTATATTCTTTCGACTGCTTTAATAGAACACTCTTGAGCATCAACGCTTCTCCATGCTTAGGTTCCTCTGATCGCTCCATCAACCCTATTGACTATGTCCCCATGCGCGACGTGCATTGCAACATCTATCCTCGTGCTTCCTTTGCTTTGCGCATGTGGGCACTCGATAGCCTATTGTCCTGGTTATCCGCATTTGAAACATATTCTTCAAAATACTCTTCCCCCTCCTTTACCAAATGTACCTCTTTCATTGGTTTGCTAAAATCCACCTCGTCCTTGTGCACCTTGCTCAAACCTTCGTGCCCCACTTTGATTTTGACTAGGCGTGTTAGTTGCCTATGCAACCTCTATGCCTTGCCTTGACTTGTTTCTTCCGGCACCTCTGCTTCCTCCCCTCACGGAGCTTCCTTTGCCTCATGCTCTATTTAGTTGCTTGTGCGACAACTTCTCCTTCACTTTGAGCGCTAACTGATAGGATTCCTCAACGGTTTGGATACGAGGCAAACTCTACTTCTTTTGGATCCCATGGTGCAATCCACTAAGATATCACACGACTCTCTCCTTGTCTACTTCATGGTGTCTAGACTGGATAGTCATCTTTTAGAACTCAATGTATTCCTTAACTTGTCTCATGGTTCAGATTTTTTTAATTAGTTCCATCTGGTAATCTCCCAGAAAGAACCCCGCCTTTAGTTTAATAACCATCCTATCGCAGTTCGTTATCTTGGCCTTTCCTCTTCTACCTCGTTCGTTTCGGACTTCCTTCCACCACAACGATGCATGCCCCTTCAACTTCATTTGTACCATCTTGACGCGTTCGAGGTCGTCGATACCCTTGTACTCAAAATATTCTTCCATGTCATTAATCCAGTCGACAAGCTCCTCTGGTTTTAGGCTTTCTGATTAACAGGATAGGTCTATTTTCGTGTCCTTACCAACGTGCAAGATGGCTCTTAAGAGTCTTCCTTCACTAGCATCAACCTACTCTGCGTTTCCTCCATTTGTGGTGCCTCTTGCTCTATTGGCTCCTTTGGTGCACTGTCCTTATCCTTCATTGTCGCTCACGTCATTCCTTGGAATGAATCCCTGTCGTAAGTCCTTTTTGACAAAATTTGGGCATGCTTGTACGACATGTAACACGTCCAAGACTTCCTCCAGTCTGCCTGCTATTACCGCAACCATAGTTCCTCTACCAAGGGCTCTTCTTGGTCGACATTTTTACGTCTAGATTTACGGACTACTATTGTAAGCCTTTTGCTTACAATAATACGTACGCAATATTCTTCCCACTCAACAGGTTTCAAAACATGCTCTAATACCAGCTGGTGCAGCCATGGATCGAGTTCCGAATGAAAGGAAGTCAATCCATGTAGCTTAAGTCCTCAACAGGCACACACCGAATTACATAAATTCAAGAAAATATTTATATTTCGTACAATCATTTCATAGAACATGAGTTGTATCTACGACTAGATTACAACACATTGCACCAAGCAATCGTCTCTCTCAAGATCCTCACTCCTCATCTCTCTTACTGATCAGTATTCTCCCGTCCAACTATCTGGTTGTAAAATCTGGTAGTCTCCTTGTTCTGCATGCACTACTTTGATAGGTTCCATAGTCTTCTATTTATAGGTTGTCAAGTTCGGGTTTGAAATAAGCTTCCCTCCGGTGGGTTCAACTATCAAATTAATTGCAAACGGCGTTTGAAAATTTAAATGTCATTAGGTCGGTAAAATCCCAGCTAATGGGTTGTTGCATTCACTGTTATTTCCGCTTTTGACTTTGACGTGGCTCAATTCAAAATTTAGCGGTTATGGTGGCATGGCCCATAGGCCAAAATGGTTTGACTTGTTAACGACTCATGTGCTTGTGCCTGAAACTCCCTATGTGTTGAAGAGAAGTGTGCGTGCACTCAGGTTTTCTTGCGTGATTCTTGTTCATCCTTGCGCGTTGTTGCCATGTGCTGCTGCTCCTAGGCCTTGCGCACGCGCGACTCCATCCAAACTTGCACACTTGAATACTTAAGCGTGCGAGCACTAATTCCCCAAAATGATCCAGGGTTATGCATTTGGAATACTCCTGCATCAATCTATATCACATACATAAATCAACGTGTAAAAGAAAGCCAATTTTTGTCTGATTTTGTTTTTGTGAATTTCTTGATAGACATTTAGGCCAAATGGGGAAACTTTCAAAAGGATTGGGAACTATTTGACAAAATGTCTCAATGAAACATGCACAACATGAATTTTACAAGGATTCTTTGAAATTCTTTGAACTAAATAAGCCACGTGTAACATACCCTAACCAAATGCAAATGACAAAATGGATTTTTACTTATCCAAGTAAACATGATTTGCAAAAAATGTGGAGACATAATGAAAACGATTTTAGCAAGAGCAACAACTCTTTAAGAGTAAATGGAGCTTGTCTCTTTTTTGTGTCTACTGTCTAAAGTCTAAAAACAATCAAATTTTAATTGTGTATGTCAAGAGTTTGTATAATTGGAATGAGAATGCCTATTATTTGAAGTCTGGAAGTCCTATCAATTTTAGGATTTTGAACAGCGTACCTCTAGGATGAAGGATGAAGGATGAAGGATGAAGGATGAAGGCCAATGAAGTCCATCACTCCACTACGTGTTTGATTTTCCTCCCAACCTTCCACCCAACTCAACCTTGGTGATCACCTTCAGCACCATTCTCCCTTTCACATCCCTTCTCCCATACTTTTACTCAACCATGCCCAGCAGACCCCCAGCTATCCCCTTAATCAACTCCTTTTATCTTCCTTTCCTTTCCCTTATTAACCCATAGGAATGAAAGGCATGTGTTATTAATTCCACTGAATTGTTGGTAGCACCGTGATGCCTACAAAAGACAACAAGCATTTCTATCCATTTGACACTTCCACAAACTTGCTTTCCATTTCCTTTTTAAAAAATAATTTCCCTGGGTATATGTAACGTCTGTTCAATAAATGTATGTCATTTATCCACTTAACTCATTCATTTATGGATATGTTGTGTTGCGCGGATACTTATCATCATTATTACACATGCACGTGTGTGTGCACACACACGTGCAAGAGCACATGCACACACCCATGCACACACACATGAGTACACAAACACAATACACACACTAAAAATTTTGTGAGGATTTTTGGGTTCTCATCAACTAAAGTTGAGATTGTGTATCCCAAATAGAAATCATACATATGGAAACTTTAATAGTATGGCCATGTTAATTTAAGAAGCAATGTGGCTTATGTGCTGCAGGAGATTGAGAAGTTTAAGTTTATTTCTTAACTTGGTCATGAGGTCAAAACTCTGTTGGGTGAATATTTTGTCGGCTAGCTAACTAGTGAACAAAATAGTTCCTATCACCACAACATAGGGAGATGGGTCGTCCTGGTGTGCAGGTTTATTACATCAACAGGGGACAAATCTCTCCTCTCATCAAGAGGAGGTTCCCTATTAAATATGCAGAGGCTATATACTATATAAATAAGCTGAAAGTAAGACACGGGTGGGATAAACCATCCATCTCTCTTTTTTCAGAGATGATGCTAACAAACAGAGGAGAAATCCTGGGTGATTGGTGAAAATACTTCTCTTCTTTCAGAAGTAACGTTCAGCCAAGAGTCAGATCCCTCCCTGGATAGTAGAAATCCTGATAAAATAACAGAAGGCACTTCTCTTCTTTCAGAAGTGCTTGTTCTTGCAAACAACAGGAATCTTTCTGGTAAGTAACTGGTAATCAAAGGTGCAGAGTAACCAGCAGCCTGAAATGTAGCGCAAATCCTCCACCTCGACTGCCCAAGAGTGAAATACGAAGAACAATGGAGGCACAAAGTCGTCCCAAGGTCCTTTACATAGAAACATAAAAGAAATACACACATTGAAGACAACTATGACAGCGCAAAGTCTGAAAGTAGTTGGATTCAGGACACCTTCCTTATTGCCTCCACTAGTTCTGCTTGTTAAATCAAATAAACAAGAATGCTTTTAGAAGACAGACATAAGAACAATCTCTTAAAGTAGCACAGGGTATCATAGCACAAAGTCTGCAAGTAACTTGCTTTCTCATTCAATCAAAGAAATATGAACTACAATTTGAGCTCAAAGTCTCAGTAATGCCTTTCAATTTGGGCAGAGTTTCGCTTCTGGTAAGGAGATCTCCCTTACAAATGAGAGAATTAACAAACTTATAGCGACTATGCAAGGATTGACGCCTTTTTCCATGGGACGGCCCATGCTGCAGTCAATGTCTTCAATGCGTCTCCAGTTTTGTCTGGAGAGACCATGTTGAGAATAGTGCGCTGCCATAACTATGACGTGTCCCTTCATCTAACATGTCTCTTCCTTGGTATGGACTGTCTGGTCTTTTCTTTGATGTCTGCGCAACTGTCCAATTCGCCATTACTTCATGGAAGAAAAAAATAGGCTTGCATCCTTAGTTTGGTGCGCTCAGAAGTCTACTCGATCCACTATTTCACCTACTGGAAATAACTCTTTCGAAGATATTTTTGATCCTTTGGTCTCGCTCCTCTCTTCACTGCTTAAGCGCTTCTTTGCTCTTTATAGCCCTTCTTGCCTAAGTCTTTGGGGGGTCCTTTATGCGTCTTTGACAAGTGGCAAGTTCCGCTGTTATGAAACTCATTAGAAACTTACGGAAAATGGGGTCCATGACACGTTTTGCCCGAGCAACTCCAAAAGGGGAACACAAATGCAAACACTTGTCACTTTCTGCTGAGTCATAACAGGACACGTGACGTATTCCGCTTAACTTATAGAAGCTTTAGAAACCTTTGCGGGTCCTGTAAAAGATGACACGTGGCGGCTTCCGCTGCACTTTGTCTTTTTCCATTGGGCGCTTTTCCGCGGGCTTTTCTCTTCAGTCGGGCTTTTCTTTTGCTTTCTTCGGACTCTTTTTCCGAGTGAATTCCTTCGGACAATTTGTTCGAAGGACTCTACTTTGCCTTTTGCCTTGTTCATTTTTTTGAAGTTCACTTTGTTCGTTTTGGCTCGCGGCCCTCCGCAAGGGCACTTGACTTGATTCACGGTCTTCCGCAGGGGCATTTGTTCCTTCGGCCGTGGGGCGGCCCCTTGAACCTGTCGATTGAACCGACCGATTGAACCAACTTTGGTTCAACAGTTCAATGGTTCATTCTTCGTTATTTGGCCAAGTCCTTTGTTCTTTTGCACCAAGCGCATTGAACCAACTTGGTTGTTGAACCCATTGAACCTTTGAACCAAAGTGGTTCAAAGTTCAATGGTTCAAGCCTAAGTCCTTTATTATTTGCCGATTGAAATCTTTTGATTGAACTGAGGCGCTGAACCAATCTTGGAAACGACTAAGTGTTAGAAGCTTGTTCTTTTGACTGATTTTGCCTGCAGAAGCTTTTTTTACCCTGTTGAACCTGTGAATCCCTTTTACAAAAAGAGCTTAAAAATGAGGAATTTGAAAGCTCAGAACAAATTTTGAGAAGGGAAGAGAGAAATTTTGGTCTATAGGTTGTCCAAAAAAATGAGTGGCATTTTTTGGGGACAACTGCTGGCTCCAGTTGGGGAACTATATTCAGTTGGAAACTTGAAACACAGCTGAGGGGAGTAGAAACCAGAATCTCCAGTGCCTTGAAGTGTGCCATTGGGCTATAAAGTTGCGCTACCCAAGAAGAAAGGTTCCAAAAACGAAAACGAAACGAACAAAACAAAACAAAAGACTATACAAATATACATATGTACAGGGGGACTCATCCGATACTTCAAGAATTGAAGTACTTCAGATGCTGCTCCTTGTGAGGCGAAGAAAAGGGGATGCCATCCTGATAAACCAACAGGAAACCATTTTGTCCCCAGAAACGGTGACGGGTGAATGGAGCTCTCCACCAAGAAACCAATTTTTTGCGTCTTCCTCTTGGCTCTTTCTTCTTCTTGCCCCATGGGATGTGGTCTTCAAACTGAAAACCATAACTCCTTGCTCTCTCTGCGAAGAGTTCCTTTAGCTGACTTCGGAATACAGCAGTATGGTCCACTATCATAACTTGCTATTCTGCTGGTTCAGTCCAGCACATGCTTTGATTGTCAGCATCAAACTCCTGACAAACCATCAGCTCAGCATCTCCTTTGGTGTGAAGGAGTTTGACCTCTTCACCCTGAGCAGTTTTCAATCCGAGCAACAGAGATCCGCATCCAGCTGTGGAAGAATTATTGCCATCGGATTCCAGGATCCAAGCATCATCAGAAGCTGATCTTCTATCAGATTTCTGTTCATGGAAGATGGAAGATCTTTCTTGATTTGTACTGCGCCCTACCAATTTTTTTGATGCCTTGTTTGGATGAAATCCTGGATTGCCAGCTACAAGACTTTCATCAGCTGGGACATGGGCGTCCTCTGTGGTCAAGAAGTAATTATCCCTGCTTGAAGGCTCAAACAAAATTTGACCAGCAGGGGTTGACGTTTGAGTAACCACAATCTTTGCCTCAGACAGGTCCGCACTTGGTTCTCCACCAATGTTTAATTGCTCAGGATTGGCTTGCAGGGATTCAAACCCAGTCTTTTGAATTTCGGATTTCTTGACATGATCAATCATGTCAAATGACTGAGATGGACTTGGAAGAGAGGATGGGAGTTCATCCTTTTGGTTTTTGGGAGGGGGAGGATTGATCTGCGAATTTGAAGTAGAAGGTGCATGTTCGATGTACTTACTTCTTTGGCAACCACCGGGTCCTTTGACTGGAAAGGAAGAGGGGTTCTTTGCTCAACAATTGAAATTGCTAGTTGGGGTTGCTCTTATGTCTTCTCTTTGTCGGCCTGCTGGGCTGACTGATTTTCGGACCCGGTGAATATTGTGTATGATCCTTCGACTGCTTCACCTTCACTTTTGGGTTCATCCTGGTAATTCAGAAAACCAATGTGGGAGTCGCCAGCTGATTCATTTTGATCTTCCGTGAAGAGATCAGTGTCATTTTCTTGCTTGAACTCAGGGTGGAAATAGGAAACATGTTTTGTTTCCAGATATCCAACCACTGAGTTGGTTGGAGGTGCTTCAAGGGCAAGGTTTTTTTGTGGGGGAGGAAGACGATTTGGTTGCCTTTGACTTCTGGCAGCGTTGCCTTGATATGGCTGATTAGAGAATGTTCTCCTTGGTATATCTTTATATAGAGGAGTAGAAGAC
This sequence comes from Torreya grandis, assembly GCA_037957365.1. Taxonomy (NCBI): domain Eukaryota; kingdom Viridiplantae; phylum Streptophyta; class Pinopsida; order Cupressales; family Taxaceae; genus Torreya; species Torreya grandis. The sequence continues at coordinate 1,260,257 of JARHVA010001383.1, read as the reverse complement.
ATACCTTGTGCCATTTGCCTTTTCAAGGCTAACAATTCATTTGCCAACTTTTGTACCATTGGGTCAGTGGTGACTGTGGGTGAGTATTCAGAAGATGAAGAGGGTTTAGCTCTGTTAGGATCTCTCCTTATCTTTCTTGCCAAGATAAGGTCATATTCTAGCTCAGTAGCCAAGTCCTGAGCAACAATAAGGTCTATGTGTCTAGCGCGTCTCAATAGAAAACTCACTTCATGCAGCTGTGAGTTGATGAAGAAACACATGAGATTCTGAGGTGTCGGCTGGGCGATCATGGAAATCTTGTACCTCAGCTTGTTGAACCTGGCAATAAAATTCCTCATAGGCTCATGAGGTTTCTTCTTCATCTGAGTGAGCTGGGCTAGTAAAGCATGTGCATCTTCTGCAGGCTTGAACCTGGCTTCAAACTTGGCTTTGAGTGTATTCCAGTCAGTCACTGATCCAGCTTGCAGATGGTACACCAGTCTGCAGCAGTGCCTTGTAGTGTCTCCACGAATAGCCTGACCGCTACGTCTTCAATTTCCACCCCTATTACACCGCATGCTATGCTGAAAGCTGCAATGTGTTCATCAGAGTGAACCTTCCCATCACCAAAGAATTTGGGAAAATTCTTTCTTGAACTGCGTGGAAATTCATGCAGAGGTGGAGTCAAGTTGAGTGGGCCAAAAGAGTTACCCTAGGGGCCTCAAACTGCCATGATTTAATTATGACAAACATGGATAACAAATCTGGGTGGAGTGGCCAAATTGTAGAACAAAAAATGGGAAAGTACTGGCTCAGCTTCAGCTTGAGGCTTCAAACTGTGCACTCTTTCCCAGCAGCTCTGGTTTTGCAGACCAGAGAAAGTAATGAAAATGGAGATGGAGGATGGTAAGGCTAATGATTGTGGGTAAGACATGGAACAGAGTCGCTAGACTCTATAATGGATAAAGATTATAATGATTATGGGTAAGACACAGGTGATGTTTCAATCTGAAACTTGAGGTTTCAAATTGCACAAAATTACTGTCCCCAGCGTAGTCGCCAAAAACTGTTGGGTGAATATTTTGTCGGGCAGCTAACTGGTGACTAAAAAAGTTCCTATCACCACAGCATAAGGAGATGGGTCGTCCTAGTGTGTAGGTTTACTACATCAATAGGGGACAAATCTCTCCTCTCATCAAGGGGAGGTTCCCTATTAAATATGCGCAGGCTATATACTATATAAATAAGCTGAAAGTAAGACACAGGGGTGGGATAAACCATCAATCTTTTTTTTTCAGAGATGATGCTAACAAACATAGGAGAAATCCTGGGTGATTGGTGAAAATACTTCTCTTCTTTCAGAAGTAACGTTCAGCCAAGAGCCAGATCCTTTCCTGGATAGTAGAAATCCTGATGAAATGACAGAAGGCACTTCTCTTCTTTCAGAAGTGCTTGTTCTTGCAAACAACATGAATCTTTCTGGTAAGTAACTGGTAACCAAAGGTGCAGAGTAATCAACAGTCTGAAATGTAGCGCAAAGTCTCCACCTCAATTGCCCAAGAGTGAAATACGAAGAACAATGGGGGCACAAAGTCGTCTCAAGGTCCTTTACACAGAAACATAAAAGAAAAACACACACTGAAGACAACTATGACAGCGCAAAGTCTGAAAGTAGTTGGCTTCAAGACACCTTCTTTATTGCCTCCACTAGTTCTGCTTGTTAAATCAAATAAACAAGAATACTTTCAGAAGACACACATAAGAACAATCTTCTAAAGTAGCACAGGCTATCACAACACAAAGTCTACAAGTAACTTGCTTTCTCATTCAATCAAAGAAATATGAACTACAATCTGAGCTCAAAGTCTCAGTAATGCCTTTCAATTTGGGCAGAGTTTCGCTTCTGGTAAGGGGAAGATCTCCCTTAAAAATGAGAGAATTAACAAACTTATAGCCACTACGCAAGGATTGACGCTTTTTTCCATGGGACGGCCCATGCTGTAGTCAATGTCTTCAATGCGTCTCCAGTTTTGTCTGGAGAGACCATGCTGAGAACAGTGCGCTGACATAACTATGGCGTGTCCCTTCATCTAACATGTCTTTTCCTTGGTATGGACTGTCTGGTCCTTTCTCTGAAGTCTGCGCAGCTGTCCAATTCGCCATTACTTCATGGAAGAAAAAATAGGCTTGCGTCCTTGGTTTGGTGCGCTCAGAAGTCTACTCGATCCACTGTTTCACCTATTGGAAATAACTCTTTCGAAGATATTTCTGATCCTTTGGTCTCGCTCCTCTCTTCACTACTTAAGCGTTTCTTTGCTCTTTATAGCCCTTCTTGCCTAAGTCTTTGGGGGGTCCTTTCTGTGTCTTTGACAAGTGGCAAGTTTTGCTGTTATGAAATTCATTAGAAACTTACGGAAAATGGGGTCCATGACACGTTTTGCCCGAGCAACTCCAAAAGGGGAACACAGATGCAAACACTTGTCACTTTCCGCGGAGTCATAACATGACACGTGACGTATTCTGCTGAACTTATAGAAGCTTTAGAAACTTTTGCGGGTCCTACAGAAGATGACACGTGGCGGCTTCCGCTCTGCTTTATAATGGACATGTGGCGGCTTCTGTTGCAATTTGTCTTTTTTCCATCGGGCGCTTTTTCGCGGGCTTTTCTTTTCAGTCGGGCTTTTCCTTTGCTTTCTTCGGGCTCTCTTCCCAGGTTGTCTATCCGAAGGAATTCTTTCGGACAATTTGTCCTAAGGATTCTACTTTGCCTTTTGCCTTGTTCATTTTTTTGAAGGAGTTCACTTTGTTCGTTTTGGCTTGCGGCCCTCCGCAAGGGCACTTGACTTGATTCACGGCCCTCCGTAGGGGCATTTGTTCCTTCGGCCGTGGGGCCGCCCCTTGAACTTGCCGATTGAACCGATCGATTGAACCAACTTTGGTTCAACGGTTCAACGGTTCATTCTTCGTTATTTGGCCAAGTCCTTTGTTCTTTTGCACCAAGCGCGTTGAACCAACTTGGTCGTTGAACCCATTGAACCTTTGAACCAAAGTGGTTTAAAGTTCAATGGTTCAAGCCTAAGTCCTTTATTATTTGCCGATTGAAATCCTTTGATTGAACCGAGGCGTTGAACCAATCCTGGAAACGACTAAGTGTTAGAAGCTTGTTCTTTTGACTGATTTTGCCTGCAGAAGCTTTTTTTAACCTGTTGAACCTGTGAATCCCCTTTACGGAAAAAGCTTAAAAATGAGGAATTTGAAAGCTCAGAACAAATTTTGAGAAGGGAAGAGAGAAATTTTGGTCTATAGGTTGTCCCAAAAAATGAGTGGCATTTTTCGGGGACAACAAACTCAATGGTACAAAATTTGTTTGAGGTACAAAATTTTAACAATAAACATACCTGAAAAAAATTCCCCTCGTGGGATTTTATGATGGGGAGGTCCCAACCACCAAAGTAGTTTCTAAATACACATATATGTGGTTTTAAATAAAAAATACTAAAAAGATCCCACAACAGCTCTATTCATCTCATAGTTATCCATTGCAATCACAAATAAATAATATATGACGGAAGAATATCACTACTAAATTTGTTGTATTTTAGTTTTCAGAAAATTAAAATATAAATATTATTATTTTATTTCTTTTTCCATCTCCAAGAAAAACCTAAGTCAATTCTCCAATAAAGGCACATAACTTGTAAGTGAATCTTTCATTTGTACAAATTAGTATTTTTTGCTCAAGGATAGATAAATTACAATATCTTAACAGAGTTAACTAAGCAATGCCAAATGATCAATTCTTTGAATTGTTTTCTATTATCAAATTTCCACAGTGATTTACCTATCCTTTACTACTGAGTTAATGTTATTTCTTGATATGCCAACCAAAACACAATTACATAATGATGAGAGTTGAAACCTTTCCACCACAACGATGACAACCAACCCATAATTACAGTTCCTCATGGTGAAAACATGGTGATCCCCTCTAAAAATAACATGCAACAATGTTATGATCCAACTTGTAAACATAAGCAAAGTTATATGGGAAGATGTTGAGAAGATTGGGATAGGTCATGTCAAGTTTTCTACAAACAAAATCCATGATTAGAGGACTTTAATCTTACTCCAAAAACCTCATGTTTCTCATCAAGGGAAATAAGCAACATAGTATAACAAAATGTTATCAAATGCGAACGAGAATGGTTTGTCATACACTTCTCTCATTTTCCAAACCTTATGGGCTTTTATATAAAATTTCTCAACAATTTTCAATGTAACTTTTGCAAGTGCAAGAATCTCGACCATCCAAAATGAGGGTAAAGATGCTCACATTAGAATGAACTTCACTAAATAAATGTTATTTAAAACTTCATTGTCAATCATTATTAACATGAGAATCAATTTTCCCCGTACTATTTTTATGAGCTTATGGTTTTATCTTACTGTTTAAAAAGTCAGAATTTGCCACCATTTAGTGAACTTACATTACCTTTATATGATCTATGGTGGAGTTTCATCTACCAGGGGATCAACAATGCTAACACCACTGTTAGAGACAAGGAGAGAATCATTGCATAAATCAAATGAAAAGGATTCAAATAAGACATGGCATTACAAATACAAATAGCATGGGCAGATGAAAGTCAGAAAGGCATGGTTCTGGTCCCATTGTACATGTCAAGGCTCGGACCCAAGGAATCATCCATGTCGTCATCTATGATTGTGAAAAGGCCAATGAAGGATTTGATAGTGCTTATCGGGAAAGAGATCTAATTCTTTGTAGAATTTAGCACCATGCAATTCATCTGATAATTTATCTATGAAAGGGATAGGATGTTTTTTAATAGGTATTGTATTCAATCCAAAAAATAGATATGAAGTTGATAAGACTCATGTTTGTTTTGAACTAATATTATAGGTATAGAGTATTATTTTTTACAAGGAGTAATATCTGTCAAGTTCCAATAATTTTTGCACTAACTGTTCTTTAATTTCTGCCTTATGATGATGAGCATAACAGTACAGTTTGTTATTTATTAGGGCTGATGTGGCTTGGATTTCCATAGTGTTTCCAGCCTCTTTATTAGGGGTAATCTTATTGGAAAATCTTGAAATACTATCATGTTTCTGAATTCATTTTCTGTGTTTGACTACCAAGTTTCGATAAGTGCCTCTTCATTTGCACAAAACTTGGCTAAAATAACAGAGGCTCCTTTTTGTATCTTATTTCAATTTAATAAGTTGTTGCTTATTTTATTTTCTTCTTTTGCACCAAGTGTGTAGGTATTGGGAAAGTTCCAGGTCGATCAAGTCATAAGCTTCTATCAGAGCACATAGTTGATCTCCAAATTTTGTATTGACAATGACTTGCCTTTTCTTGCCAATTGGTTTAACTTTGCTATACAGGCCTCAAGAACAATGTACTAATTCCATCAAAGAATGCCAATGGGCCATGCCTTCAATCACTTTCATTTTCAAATATCCTACAGGGAAATTGTACACTAAATCAATGACTATATATATATGTGTAGTACATGTGATAAAATCTCCCTTGCGATTCCCCAAGGAAAAGACTGATGATTTGTAATATAAAACTTCATGGGGCTCCAAAGTATGGCTAAAACACCTACTCTGATTTTCAGATCCATGCAGATATATGCTTCTGGTCTCCAGTTAGTGGGGCTTTTACTTTCTAACTCATCTCTTTTTAATTTGGTTTCTTGGAGAATAACTATATCAGCTTTGCACTAAATGTTCTTTAGTAGGAACCTTTGTACCAAGGGACTCTGAATTGATTACGAGTTATAGATGAAAAAATGCACCCTACAATTTCTCGACTTTTCTTTCTTGCAAAGCTTTTCATTGATTGAAATATGGTAAATGATTATTTACACTTTATTTTGCCCTTCAAGTCAATGATGTATAGAATTTCGTCAGTTGTAAAAAAGCACTTTTGCTTGTGTGTACACAAGTTTCAAATGGATTAATGTCTAGTTTCTTTTGTTTCTAACAATTGTCATGCATAAACACTCTGGGATGATATAAGACAAACATATTATATCTTGCCTCTATAATCACTTACAATGATTAACATTGTGGGATTTTTGAAATGCACCTATGCTATTGTAAAATTGGTTGCTCGATGTCTAGCTGAAACATCTTAGCTGCAAGACACATTTTTGATCTTGAATGTTGAAGGTACTAACTAGTAGACGATGTTGCCTATAATGATTTGGCCCTAACAAATTCTCTTGGCACCGTGTCATCCATTTTAATTAAAATTTTCATCTTTCAAATATATTTTGAACTCTTGTAGAATGGTAGCATTTTTTCTCCATATACACGTTTGAGTAAAATAGTTTTTTTTAAAAAAAAAATTAAAAAATAAAAAATTGAGTAGAATGGTAGCAATGAATGCATGCATATCTGTAGTCGAGTAGTTATATTGGGTTGAGTAATATGTATTTTTTTATTGGCCGGTTGTCAAGTTTTGCACTAGATTAGGTTTTGCATGTCAACTACGTTTACCTTTTATGAAAAATGGGAAATATCTTTCACTGACAATAATTTTTATTAAAATTAAACTTTTTCAAAACTATGATGTATTAGAACAATCAAGTCTTAAACCTTTTGACTAAATTATCCAAAAGAACATTTTTATTTTCTTAAAGAAATATAGAGATACAAGCCCAGGTTGTACATATAGTTGAGGAGACGAAGGCATTGAAATTTAGATAGAAACAACCAACATGCCAAATTCTAGGTGTGACTGAAAACTCAGTGATATCTCATAGATAATTTGAGGAGCACGCACAAGGGCAATGGGTGCCTGCGACGCTTGCTACTTTGGGACATTAGTTGATGGTGACTCCGATCTTTGATTGCCTGCAACAGTTCCTTGTGTTGGCAGGACAACCCTGCCACCTCCCACTATAGGAAATACAACTGTCCCACCGGAAGCCTGAAAGGTTTGTTGAGCCATTGGTGGTCCTCTACCTACGACTGCTCCACTTTGCATTGATCCATTAGTTTGAGGGATTGGGCCCCCTCCAGTTGGTGGTGCTCCAATTTACTTTGCTCAATGCAAAATGCATGTACTCCATTCAACTTGCTGCTATGGGTTAATGTATCTTAGCACACTGCTTCCTTTCTCCTCATGCTATAGTACTTTCAATCTCCAATGTCACAACTATGACTACTACCTCCTGAGTTTCTGTTGATAATAGTCAAAGTACTCGGGCAGGTGCTTTTGGTAGGGGTAAATCAAACATCTCCCTGGTGGTTCGTACTGGCACAATCTTATGTTGGAGTACCTAAGCTTCTACTGCAAATTTTCATTGTTGCTTCTTGGCGTGTAAATATTCTATATGGGAGTACAACTCCTTTGTGCAAGAGTCCTCCTCATGCCATTCCCATTCTCTGTGGGTGATTACAACATATCTTGAGTTGAATTCCCCCCTGCCACCTAGGGTCCCTTTCGGTCACTATCTCCAACTGATCCTCCTCATATTTGAGCCTTTGGGACTTGAATTCATTTGGTCCTTCTGTGTTGAGGTTCCCTTGTGTTATTGTCTCCTAGGCACCATGCCTTCTCCACCTTCTACCCTCTACATTACTAGCACAGGGAGGGACTTATCTGACCATTAGCAGGGCTTCAACCTTGCTATCTACCATCATGCTTTTGATCTCCAACGACAACTGCTTGAGATATGAACCCCTTGGTTCATGAAAGAATTGGTACTCAACGTCCTCAAGACAATACTATGTGGACAAGGCAAACTCCAAAACGTAATTGTCTAATGCGCCACACCACCATACATCAATGACTTTGGTCTAGACCGCGCCCAAGTTCTTCAGTGGCTCTACTCATTGCCCAATCTAGGGATATTTCGCCCAAAATTCCTTCTTTTGTCTAGCACATATGCTGCAAGCCACACATATAGGTTGTTTGGCAATTCACAGAAGAACACCTCATACAACGCATCGTGCAAATTGTCCTCAACACATTTCTTTGGCTTTTGTTTGTTTCAACTAGGGTGACTCTTCACCAAGTTTTGCTCTATCTATCCCAGTCAACGCTCATTTTTTTCTAGGGAGATTCGATACATCATTTTTTCTCATCGTTGCAACAACAAAATGCGACCCTCCTAGCAATGGAACCCAAATGTTGCGTTAGTCTAGTGGTAGCCAGCTAGCTAGCCCCTTGTACATGCTCTTTGCATCTAACTCATTCTCTTTCTGTGTCGACCCATCACGTGAACTAGAGCTCGTGCTCACCCGGGGCGTAGAGAGATAGGATCGGGTTGGGTCAGGGTTAGTTGCATGCAATGGTCCTTCCTATAAGAACAAGTTACCTAGCTTCTTTCTTACCCTTATTATGATTATCCTACAAAATTATGGATAGTAAACCACATGAACTGAACACGTCATTCCTTAATGCATTCTTTCATATAATACTAGCAACTACCTAGAAAAATTACCAAGAAAACTCCCATGTCTAGACAATAACCATGCCAATTCTTTAATTCTTAACACAAGATCTCATGCTTACAACACAAATCCATATACTTCCTTATATTCCCCTCAATATCTCATAGGCTCTCTCCATATCCTAAGTGTTCTACATGTATTCCTACATCACTTCATTGATAACTCCTCTCCTTCTCTTGTCAGGGTTTTGCCTTTTATAGATGACTAGGCAACTCCCGAGGGTTACCTGGCAATCCATTTGTCATAAATCAACATTCAATACCCATTTTTCCCGCCCGTCTGGCCATTAATGTGGCATTTGGCTCTAGGTCAGCGACTTTGTCACTTTCAATCACTGTCACAACTGTTTGTCAAAACCCTGCAGCTGGTATTAACTAACGTCGTTATTCTTTCGGTATTTCCACTGTGGCCTCTGATTGTATGGGATCTTACATTTCCCGGTTTGTCATTTGTACACATAGATAGATTGTGTCGGCTAGCGTTGGGCTTTGTTGGCATTCGTTGCTGGGTGTGCAAGTCTTGCAACGACATACATTTTGGTGTGCTCTGTCCCTAATTTATAGATTATCGGTGTCGACCCTTGGCTACATATGATTTGCGCGAAACCTATTAAGGCCAACCTTGGGATCAACAAAGCACATATATCTAATAATTAGTTATGGGTCAAAATTAGGTGTGTACAAGGGGAACATAATTATTAAGATGTAAGACCTCAAAAAATAAAATTTGGAGGCAATGCCTCAAATATTAATAGGGAGGCATGCCCCCCATAAAGTAAAGTTAAATTGATGGGCCCTCAAATACAAAAGAGGGAAGACTTCACCTTCTATGGAAAAAGCGACAAAAGTATGAAGGCATATGGAATATTCCTTAAAGAAATAAATAAAAACATTGCCTTCAATTCCAAGGTTTATTTTGGGGTTTGTGTGTTTCATATTTTGATGGAGATATTAGGAGGATGGATCATTTTTGGGTGAGGATTCCATGCAAGTATTTTGATATGTTATCTTGGAGATGACAGGGGGATATGGAGCGTTGATTCAAGATGAGAATAAAAAAGAGGATGATCCAGATGGATTTGGAGGAGCCTTTCTAGGGTTTTATTTTGAGTGGCCCAATTTTATGCAGGTGGCTCCCCTTCTGCATTTGCCTAGTATAAATATTGTAAAATCTCAATGTTATAGGGTGATCTTACATTATCACTCCTGAATTTCTGCTCCTAAAAGATTACATTCAATGATCATCTTTTTAGAAAAATACAAGAAGTTGATAATGGTTGTTTATAACTTTTTTTGAGAGGTTTTCTCAGCATCCACAAACGATGTCAAAGAAATTTTCTTTAACAGATTTGATAGTGGAGTAGTGACATGGTTCTTATTCTTTAATAAATTGAGTATAGTATCCTACTACACCTAAGAATCTTATTACCTTTGAAATAGTTTTGGGAGTATGTCGTTCTACAATTGCTTTGATTTTAGTAGTATTATGAGATTAGTGACCTTGATATTCAATTTCTTTCTTCCCCAAACTACATTTTGACTTTCTAGCACAATGTTTCTTTGCTTCTAAAATTGCAAGACCTGGTCAACATGCTTGAGATGGTCTTTTGCATATTTTGCCATATACCATAATAATGTAAAAATTTACGATTACAAGTTTTTCATATTAAGTGGATGGAAATTTTATGCATTTCAACTTGAAAGGTTGCCAGAGAATTAATAATCTAAATGGTATAGTCTTAAATTCAAAGTGACCCTCGTGGGAATGACAATTTGTTTTCAGAGTATTTTAACCTCAAACCCTGATTTGGTAATCCCATACTGTAGAAAGAAAGAAAGAAATTATATTAATGTCCACAAATGACCCAAAGGAGGTCAATGGGACTTGAGAATACACCTAAGGTAATAAAAAGTGCTGAGGACTCTAGAATTAAAAACTAACTAAAAATAAACAACTGAAACACTAAAAATAAACGAGGTGGGGTAAACCCAAAACAATAAAGCCCCAACCTATGCTGTTAAGGTACAATTACTTATCAAGTTCCATACCTTAAATTCACACCCCCTAAAAAAAAATAGTATACCCTAAATTCACACACCCTAAAAAAAAAAACTATATAAGCGCAGGAATGTGTGTGTGTGTGTGTGTGTAAAATACACACACACATAACTTAGTTTTGATTGATAAATACATATATGATGAAACACAACTCAATTCATTAACATGTGCAATACATACTTGCAAACAATGATAACAATAACGGAAAAATATGATCCATCTATTGTTAACCACTCTCGACAATCACACTGGATCAAATAATATATAGTTACACACTACCAACACACATGGCACGAGACTTTTTCGAACTTAAGCAAGGCTAGCCCATAATGACTTCAATTAAAAGAGCGTGTAATAAGAAGCAATCACACACTTAAAATTATGTTTGATCATACAAAGCATGAAGAGGAACATATCAACAAAGTATAGGTATGATACTCTAAATGTCTGGTTCATGAAAAACCAAGACTAGGGAATTGCATTGAAGATCTAGGAGTTACTCAACAAGCCAGGGGTATTCCCATCAACAAGGTGTCATTCAGTTAAAATATTTCCAAACTTTACTCGTCATGTTTACATACTCAAATGTTTTCATTAGGAGTAACGTACCGATTTTAGCTTTACATTTTACATGGTTTAAGAAGGTAGAAAAGTACATTTTAACACATATGGGGTAAACTCTAATTGTTAGTTACTATGGCCCGTGCTCGCTCCTTGAATTGCTTATATATTTGCTTATGTGCAACTGCACAAGTGGAATCAAGGCCAAATTTAGTTCTCCTCAATGGGTCTCACTCACAATCAAGTGCTCCTTAATGCTAGGTCAAATAAGCAAACTAACCATTCACATCACTGACATGGTACTCTACAAGGTTTACATATTAAGCCCCATGCTTAACAACGGTATAAAGTACATGCTTCATTTACGAAATAGAGTACACGTTCTGATTTCGACACAAGGCATACTTATCATTTAATAAACGACCATATGGATTTATTACTATTTGGTTTAATAGGGACCTTTCTAGTTCTTCTACAACACAAGTTAGGTACATCTACCCAACATGGTGGTGGTGATCTAACCATACTTTTATAGGTATAAAATATTAAATTATATATTTCCCATATGTACATTGTTTGTAAGATGCTTTTGCAATCCTTGGTGTGTTACTTCTTGTAAAGCTTATGTGAGTTCTCAAATTCTTAAGGACCAACAGAAGGGAATGAAATAAAACTAGCTTTTAGGTTGAGACAACCTCTTCTTCGTGGAACACAAAAAATTCGGAGGCATAGACATGCTTACATTCTGGACATGGTGTTCGCACAACTAACCTCAAAATTCGCATATGCGTGGCGTATTTATCTCCTTTTACATCAAAGTTGATAATTAAAATTCATTGCAATATTACGTTTTATAAGTGCATTCATGTACTCTTCTTTACCTAAAATAATTTATTTATAAGAAAACGTTGTTCTATCATTGATGAGATATCTTACAAAGATAGCACCAAGAATCACTTGAGAATAATAGTCTAAACCTGTAAATGTTTTTTTTTGGGAATCCCATTTAAATTATCCTTTGGGCTTTAGGAAGGCAATGTTTTTTCACTCACGTTATGGGAGTGCTATTGTGAGAAATCTGATGTACAATTCCAGCGCAAAAGCGGCGGTTATAATTCTGTCACAGTGGTGGTAGTAGATTGATTAACAATGCACATTTCCAGCGCTTCAATATTGTTCACATCAATCTCAACTAAATCCCCAGGCGCAACACAAAGAGGGTCGGCAGGAGGAGGTGCAACCAGCTAAATTTGATGCAATGACTGTATGTATGCTTTTGCTTTGCAGTGAAAAATGGAAACAATTTAAGTTTTTTTAAAGACTGTATCAGGTGCTAGGAGGAATTTTAGACGGACCGTTAAACAATATATATATATTTTTTCTTCCTAGATTTCTCCATAGATTAATGCCACTTGTTAAAGGATCATATAGGTTTAGTGTGCCCTTTGCCAGCATGGAGGACACATGCCAAGTGTTTGACAAAATGCCTCAGAGAGGTGTTCTGTGCAATCATGTGAAATGTTTACCAAATATACCCCAAGTAGTGCAGTCAGATGGAATACAGTGATTGCATGATCTGCACAAAATAAGCTTGTTGAATAGGCCTTGGAGACTTCTATGAAAATGTAAAAGCTAGGCTCCGACAATGTTTTCAGCATTCTCCCAATTTGTGCCTAAATGGGGGCTTTGAAAGAGGGTCTACGGTGCAGCCACGGCTCGAGTTCCCAATCAAAGGAAGTCGACACACAATTATAAAAATTCAGGAGAATATTTCTATTCCTTGTAAAAAATGGTACAATTATTTCACAGAACAGGTGCTGTATCTATAGCTAGATTATAACATGTTGCACCAGGGAACTGTCTCTCTTAAGACCTTCACTCACCCTTCTCTGTCTCTCTCCCTGATCTGTATTCTCTCTTTCAGCTGCTTGGCTGTAAAATCCAGTAGTCTCCTTGCTTGTTCTGCATACACTACTTCGACAGGTTCCATAGTTGTCTATTTATAGGCTGTCAAATTCGGGTTTGAAATAAGCTTCGCGACGGTGGGTTCAACTACCTATTAATTGTAGACAACATTTTAAATGTCATCAGGTTGCCAAAATCCCAACTAAAGGATTGCTACATTTATTGCTGTCCCTGCTTCTGATGCTGATGTGTCTCAATTCAAAATCTGGCAGTTATGGTGACGTGGTCCTCAGGTCAAACTCGTTTGACTTCTTAATGACTCGTGCACTTGTGCTCGAAACTCCGTTTGTTGAAGAGATGTGCGTGTACTCAGGGTTCCTTGCGTGATTCTTGTCCATCCTTGCGCATCGTTGCCTTGCGTTGGTCCTCCTTGGCCTTGTGCGCACCCGACTCCATCATCCAAACTTGCGCACACGTGAGCACTAGTTCTCCAAAACGATACAGGGTTGCTACACCCCTGGGATGCTCTTGCATCAAACACCTTGCATAATTGAAAAGTGAGCCCCCGACTCACAAGTCGAAATTTGTTAGATCACAGCCATATTGGCCAATCTTGGCAAGGTCTAGCCATGAAGCAACTTCTATTGCATGTTTCCTCCATTTCACCAAATATTGCTTATATTCTTTCCCGTGCCTCTTTTGACCACTTTGGAGTCCAAGTTTGCCTCTATTTCCCCTCGTTCCTTTATCAGCAGCAACACCCTTTAATCTGGGACGCGTGCATCTTCTTCTTCTTTGCCTTCCTCTTGTACTTGATGAAAATCATACAAGTCTACCACAATAATGACAGGTGAGATATCTATTCCTTTCGATAACTCAATCTTGTAAGCGTTCGTCGAGAACCTGTGTAACACTTTGCACGGTCCTATTTTTTTCAGTTTCAATTTATTGTAGGGCCCCTGTGGGAGCTTTTCCTTGCACAAATTTGGAAACAGTAAGTCTCCTTCCTTGAACTCCTCTTTTTTGCACCTCTTGTCTGCGCACCATTTGTATCTGTGGATGCTTTGCTCTAGCCTCTGCTTCACTTCTTCGTGCAAACTTCGCATATACTCAACATAGGCCTCTGCTTCTGCACTCTTCCACGTGCCTCATCTATTTTCCTCAGCGTGGCGACTCCTCTTGGACTAACTCCATAAACAACTTGAAAAGGCGTTCTCCCCGTACTTAGATTAACAAAATTATTGTCTGCAAACCGGCTTGTGCCAACACCATTTCCCACTGTGTCGACTTGTCTTCCAATAGACATCTCAGTGATTTCCTAAGGCTCTCATTAACAACCTCAGTTTGCCCATCAGTTTGTGGATGGTATGCTGAGCTATAATTCAGCCTCATCCCCAACTTCTTCCACAATGTGTGCCAAAATTGGCCTATAAACTTGGTGTCCCTATCTAACACTATGTTGCGTAGTAGTCCGTCCAACCTCACTACCTCCTTGAAGAACAAATTGGTGATGTTGGTTGCGTCCTGAGTCTTCTTGCAAGCAATAAAATGTGCCATCTTGGAGAAACATTCTACTACAACAAAAATGGAATAGATTCCCCGCTGCATCATGGGCAATCCAAGCACAAAATCCATGCTGATTTTTTCCCATGGTCTTTGTGGCATGGTAGGGGTTGGTATAGACCCATAGTTTGACTTCTTCCCTTCACTAGCTGACAAATCCTACACCTTTGTACATATGCGCATACATCTACGCCCATCTTTAGCCAATAATATCCTTCAGCTAGTAGCGTGTCTTGTCCCCTCCAAAGTGCCCAACTAATTTTGCACTATGCTTTTCTTTGATTGAGTTTTCGTGCATTGATCCCCTAGGTATGCACAACTGTGCACCCCTGAAAAAAATCCCGTCCTAAATTACATAAGCTAGCCATGGCGTCCGATCCATACTTGTTGGATTTATGCAAGCTTTCCATGCTTCTCAAAAATCTGTCATTCAGATATGGCTCCTTCGAATCAAAGCCCAACGCGTTGATCCTCATCTCGTTCATTACCGACGCTCTTTTATTCAGCGCGTCTGCGACCTTGTTTGATCTCCGACTTCTATGCTTCAACACGAACATGTAGCTCAAATATTGCATCCACTTATATGCCTTTGACTGAAATTCCCTTGACGGTTGAAGAATTGCAGCGCTTGGTGGTCTGTATACAATACAAATTCCTTTGCCAAAAGGTAGTGTCTCCATTTCTTCAGTGCTTGTACTACGACATAGAACGCTTTGTCATAGACCGAATATTTGAGTTCCACATCATTCAACTTCTCACTAAAATAGGCTATGGGCCTTCCCTCTGCTACGCCACTCACATCACAATCAACTTGGAAGGCTTTGTTGAAGTCTGACAGCGTCAACACTCGCTGCTCTGTTACTTTCTTCTTCAGATGCTAGAAGCTTCGCTCTGCATCTTTAGTCCAAACAAAGGCCTTTTGATCCCCGTGCAATGTCTCTATGATTGCTGCACATATCCCATTGAAGTTTCTTATGAATTTCCTATAAAAACTTGCTAAACCATGAAAGTTTCATGCCTCAAAAATGCTCTGGGCGATGGCCACTCTACCATCGCGTGCACCTTCTTATGGTCCATCTTCAATCCTTCTTTGGAGATGAAGAAACTCAAATACACCAATTCTTCCTTCATAATGCTGCACTTCTTCACATTAATCAATAGGTTCTTCTCGCGCAATTGACTTAACACCTTTTTCAAGTGTTCCAAGCGCTGAACACCAAATTTTCATCAAAATACATGATGATGTACTTCCCCAAGAACAATTTCAACATCTCTTTCATCAACCTCATGAATGTGCTAGGTGTGTTAGTTCCCCAAGAACAATTTCAACATCTCTTTCATCAACCTCATGAATGTGCTAGGTGTGTTAGTCAATACAAATGACATAAAAAGCTATTCGTTCAATTAGGTGCACTCAAATAGTTATGGGGAATTCCAGAAGTATTCAGTCAAGAAGAGGGTTTTCTATGCCAAGAATTACACAAACTTTTGCATAGCCAAGAACTCCCTTTTATAGAGGGAGCTCTAAACCAATCAAACTTATGGCTATTAAACTAACAAGGGGCACAAAGTGCCAAGTCCTTATGGGGCAAGAATCTTAGTGAATGGTATCAATCAAGTGAATGCAGGATGTAAGGCTTCGTACTCGTATCTGTATTGACTACTTAGATTACAATTTAAAAATGCAAAGAGCTCAATAAGATTATGCATCTACCACAACCAAACTAGAGGATGTTCACCACGAACTATGCGATAAATTAAGAACATTGGATGGACTTCATGCAATGCACTAGGGTCAGATGGCAGAATCAAATGAAAATAGAAATAGAACCTTAATATAAAATTTCTTGAATGCTAAGTTATGATAAATTCTCAAAAGGGTGGTGAAACTAAGATTTTGTGAATTTTCTCAAACAAAGGCACTCAAGGGTAAGTCGCCTTCCATGTGGTATTTGTTTTTTTGTCACAAGCAAAACATATTTTATACACTGGATCAAAATAGCAGTTAAAGCTAAACTGAATATACAAGGAGTTGCTTTGACAAACTTTGTGAAAATATTGTAGAGGGCAAAAATAAGATCTAAGAAAAAATTGACCGAATATATAAGGACAAACAATGGTTAAAGAAAGAACCAAGAAACATAGGATGTGAACCGACAAAGCATAAGCAACGATTCTAGGTAAACTTGAAGGATCTATAGAGCAGGCTGAGAAATGGATAAAAGAGAGTGAATTAGTTGCTATGACACGGCACCACGAGTCAAGATTGAATAGGGATCTTGAAGAAGCCAATATAATTTGAGATTAATGGTATAATACATATGCCTTTTATAAGTAAAAGAAACAATACCTCATTATAGAATGGATTTGGAACACGATAATTATGGCTATGTATTTGTTTTCCTGGCCATGTATGCATATAGTTATGTTCTAACATCTGCTGCATATAGTGATTTTGCGTCTCTTAACAGCCTTTTTTCAGCACTGTGTACATTGTTTGGCAACATTTACTCAGTTTGAGAAGCGAGATTGGATGTGTGTTGAAAGATAACTTTTTTTTTCAAGAGACATCCAATTTCGTTCTCAAACTAAATATGTTGCAGGACTAGGGACGTGTTTGAATTCCTTCCATTGCTGCAAATGTAATAAATAAATACATAAAAATAAATATGAGTTTATAAAAACACACACAAATTGGCAGTAGAAGATGGATATAATTAAAATGAACATTAAAAATGGACCTGACGAAGATTAAACCAAAATAATGACTTATTATGCAACACTTAAAAATAGAAAAATATAATACTTAAATTAAACTAAAATCACGACTCATATTATACTAAAATTAAAATTGAAACAATGACAAAAAAAATTAACACTTGAATTAAAATAAATTTAAATTAAATGTAATTTTATACAAAAATTGAAATAATGACAAAAAAATTAACACTTGAATTAAAATAAACTTAAATTAAAATAATGACAAAGAAATAATGGAATGACGGAAATTAAAATTAAAAATAAAATTATGACAGATTAAATTAAAATTATAACCTAATTTTGTACAAAAATTAAAATAATGACACGCTAGCATGGACATGGGCTTAGAAAGGTCATATGGTCCATGGTGGGGGCTCAGTTTATAGACCAAGGTTTCTCACTATTGTAGGAAGGATCCCTCCATTGTGGACTTGCTTGCAGGGGTTCCATACAACCAGCGAATTGCGAATTGCTGCAAGGGAGGGGAGGCACATAACACTACTGTGACAAGCACTATAGGGATATGGAGTGAAATGATTGACTGTAGATATATCTACTTTCTCAAAAAAAATTTAACAAAGGCCATCATTTCGACATTGTGTATGAAAATTTAGCCAAAAAAGTCAAAATCTTGAGCATCTGAAATGATGATGCTGCCATTATAAGCACAAAATCCTGGAAATGAGAGTTGTCAGTTAGGTAATTAGGGCTTTTTCAAGAAAAAAAGAAAATGCTAAAGTACTACTGTCCTTGTTGTCCAATACGCTGAAACACAAATTGTTTATGAGAGATATCTTGAAACTATAAACATTCCTTCTATATTGCACATTGATAATTATATCTCAGATTTTGCCATAGGACAATTCCACATTGGAAAAAGTTCGGCTAAAAAACTATGACAAAAATCAATTTCATATTATGATATACACATATACTAACATGGTTCAGAGTAAGGATGTTAAAAAAAAAATAGTAAGACATAATGTGGGTATGGTTTAAACAGATACACAATGTATATATCCCAACATGGTGCACATAAAGGATATAAGAATCACACTCGACTACAATATGGGTATAACTTAAACCGTGCTGCCACTCAAAAATACAGAGGACAAAAGTAAGTAATGACCATTGCACACAACTACATCAAAATCTTGTTCAACCGCCTCCTCTGAGAGAAAGCCTTCCAAAATAAGATATTGTGTTAAAGTATGTGCATCTTCCAAAATAAGAACTTGTGTTAGGGTATGTGCATTTATTAAACCATTTGATTCAAAATACAATGATGTTTGACAACGTACCTCTTACCATTGGCGTTTGCAGGCCGTCAACACCCTCAATGTGTAGTTGTAGAAAGTGCAAGAGATATGTAGCAGAGGCAACATCACAAAGCTTATCCTTTTCAACAATGGCTTCACATGACACATTTTTGAGGGGTTGCTGTTATCGATAAAATATCTTTAGTCCTCGGTTTGTTTTGGTTACTCATAAATTTGTTGTTTTATGAGCCAGATGGTTTTATGTAAAATTTTTTTAAAATCAAGATAAAGCCCTTTTACTTTTTCAGAAAAAAAAGGGGTTAATGGAGAGTTGTGATTGTCGAAAACAAATTAGCTTGATTCATTGTGATACATCAAAGAAACACTTATTTTAGACATAATGCTTGCAAAACTTTTCAGGGACACCCTAGACTCTTTAGTTGAATTTTTTTCCGAGTTACAAGAAAAGTAACAAATCTAGAGGGTCCAAGGGGTTGTGGTGTAATGCTAATGTGAGGTACTCATAAGATTCAAATCCCCCTTATTGCAATGATATGGTCCGAATTTTCCTCACATTCCATTAAATGCGACTTGTACCATCACCCAATATTTATCAAGCCAAAAAAAACCCTTATATGGATTCCCTGATAGAAGCAGGCCAAATATTTATTTTAACCCAACTGATACAACGAAAAGGCATAGAACTAAAATATTGCATGTATTAAGGGCCAATCAGGGGAAATAACAAGCACAAGATGCATTTACTGAAACATTGACCCCACTGTGTTAACAAGTGGGAGAAATTCCGTGTCCAAGCTAGTTCCACATTTCTTTCCTTTTCGCGCTAGTATCCTTCATCATCGTCAACCTACAAACCAAATATGAGAATGCTTGAACATTAGAAGAAACATTTTCGTAGAAAAGATAGTAAGAAAAGCTTGCTTGTAAGATGAAGAATAAGGTTGATCCTACGTGTGTCATATGCATCCACCCCTTTTAATGAATTATTTAAAATTCATCAAAAATAGAAAAATCAGAGAGAGAGGCATAAGATGGTATAGAGTTCATCCAAGTTATGCATCGCCCATGGCAAAAAGAAGTGGAATTCACTTTTCACATATTGGATTACATTTGATGAAAGACACCAAAAATTAACACTTGTAACATTTTGGTACATATATATGGAATAATCTATGTTTTATCTTCTTTTATTTCCACAACAAGAATATTCATGTATTTTGGAGTTCTTGCTCTTTCTAAGAGTGTATGTTCTTACATATTTTATTGACCACAACTGACTTTAACACTATGAGTTTACATGGCATCTAAGTTTCTTCTTACTTTTTTTATGCATTCAAGAATTTCCAGTCCTTGTAAAAGTTCTCTAGATAGATCACTATACTTGTGGGAAAACAATAAATAGATCTATGGCGACAAAATAGAAAACCATATCCTGCAAAATAAAACAATTCGAAGCACTACAAATGTAGGGACTTACATCTAAGCACTTTCCGGAGCTTTCAACGATTTTGTGGTTATGGTTGAAAAAGGATTCATTTATGTCATCAAATTTGTTTGATCAAGTCGCTCACATTTCCTCCCCCATGCCACACCCTTTTCCGCAAAGAGCTAGAGATCATGGCTCAAAAAAAGCAGTTTGATTTTTATAAAAAAAATAGTGTGTTTGCACACCGAAAAATCTATCTGATCTCCCGAATAAAAAAAATTCTATCAACAGAATTATTATACTAAAAGATCAAAGGCACCAGTTATAGTATTATAGTGGAACGGAATCCTCAATTACTAGGCTATGCCACTTCGCTTCTAAAATGTCTATAAATTCAAGACTTGTAAATTACAAAGCTAGAGAAGGCCCCTGGGGCACAACTCCAAAAACACTAATGTTAGTTTTGTATCCATAGCTATTTTGCTAGACTTTGTGTTGGCATTGCCATTGAAATGTACATTTGATTCAAATAATTTTCAATTGACATAACAGAAACTAGAAACCATACATTTTTACAATAAAACATAGTTGCATTTCTTACCAATATAATTTTTTTAACGTTATGGATTTTCATTTTGGGAGCTTCAATCAATCCTTATGTGTAATGGTAAGAAGAAAAAGCATTTTATTTTACTTGGAGTCTGAGAAAATATTTTCTTGCTATTGGCTTCAATGTGGATTACCTACTGATATCATACATTAAAAAGGCCTTAAACCATTTTGCAAGCCTTGGATTTTTGTTAGAAGAACTGCAGTTAAAGGTGGTGTTGAAGAAATCCCTGATGTTAAATCCCTGCTCTACATCATTGTTGTGGTCCCTGGTGGCATTGCCAAACAGGGTGACATGGATGGCTTGAAACAACTGGCAATGTATCCTCTTTTGCCTTGAGCTTGATGCCAACACGATGACAACAACAACTACAGATGGCACCGTCACCATCACTCTCTGACAGTTCTAAATATTTACAACGTACATCTGTACAGAGCAAATTTGTTCTGATACGGTGGTTAATATCCCTATACAACATGATACTGTGAGTTAATTATGACTACCTTGCTTTTTGCGAAGGCAGAAATAACATGAATTTTTGTCAGCCAATCAAAGCATAACAGATACACGACCAATTAAAGACCTTACAATTAATCTAGGTTTAAGCTTCACATAATTCTCAGCACACAAAATGATACATTTTGATTGGTTGAGATAGGAGCAAGTAATCGGTGGTTAATTGCAAATGGAAGCTAATAGATCCTCTTCGGGACTAATAAATGAATATTAACATAATGACTATATATGCTAACATATTTGTTAAGTTCTTGGAAAATAGTTATTTACTAGAGATAGGATGTAAAAAAGGCTAGGATGATAAATTTTTACTAAATGTGATATGACACCTATCCCTTGCTTTTAATATTGTGTAATTGTAAAAAAGTTGAAGTGTCTAGAACATAGTTATTTATTGGAGATAGGATGCAACTAAGGCTAGGATAATAAATTATTACTAAATGTTATATGACACCTATCCTTGGCTTTTAAATATTGTATAATTGATGAAACAATCAACAAGGTACTAAAATTACAATATATTAATATGATCAAGAAATTACTAATAGGAAAGGAAATAAGAATGATGATGTAACTGTGATTGAATTTTAAATGCACACAATTAGAGATAACAAGAGTCTTTGACATAGCGGCAACAGTAAAGGCCTTTGTATAATCCCCGTGTTCCAAGCATCACCTTCTTTGATTTTCTTCACATCGCTGGGCATATTCTAAAAACCTTTCATTAGGAGATTCTTCATTATAAGATTTTCATAAGCCTGGGTATTAATCAATGAGAGCTAATAGGCTCTTTAATACTATAAAAACATTTGCCATTGTCAGGGCTTCATAATGTTATAGGTGTAGGAGGGTGTCATGATGAATTTGGAACTTTTACTCGCAAGCATATAATCTTTAGTTTGTATGAAAATGATATCATCATTTATGTATTGTTGAGAATAGTAATTGTTTTGAATGATGTAGGTACCACTCAAATGGATCATTCTAAAAAGACCTTGTCATCCTGAGGAATCATATTATTGAAAACTCTTTGACTATGCTTTACAAAAAATGAATGACTGAAGGTGGTTAAAGATAATGATACATGGTTTAGTAAATAAATAAAATAATTTTGTTATAGGATTTCCACATATGGGACATTCAAGAAACCATTGCTAAGCTTGTTGACATTTTTGGCTTCTTTATGTTTTAGACAAGTCTTTTGTACTTTATTTCTTTGGTACGTCTCTAGGATTCTCGCTTCCTAGAACTTTCTATTGCTAATGGTTGTATCCTTTGGTCCCATTGACATACTTTTGGTCATACGTGGACATCGATATATATTTTTTTCTTCTTTCTACAAATATCCTTTGACTTTGTTGACATTTAAACAATCTTTGTTCAAGTTGTTGCTTTCTATTTTGTGCAGGAAAGACGGGTTATATTTGATATTTTTAAGTTGTGTCTAGATGCAAAGGTTGCAACAAAGGTTGAAACAGAGGAGATAGAGAAAATAATCCACATTTTAGGTGTGCAAAAAAAGCTTTTTGTTACGATTCAATGGTTTTCTCAGGGATACCTCAATAACAAGTGGACCCATGTTACTCAATTGCACGGAATTGGAAATTAAGGGTGCTTATTTTATATGTTTCTTGTTATATTCCGCAGTACTACAGCTGGAGAGTTTAACCATTCTACACAAAAATGGTTTGTCTTTTTTGCCCAGGTACATTGCAGATGCATATGCCATCTTTTGCACTGGTTGTTGGAAGGATATTGAACCAGATGACCACAAATTGGTGCCATATTGGAAATACCTTTGAGAATATGAATTGATTGCAAGTTAGAGATGAAAAAATGTACCCTAAAATTTCTCGACTTTTCTTTCTTGCAAAGCTTTTCAATGATTGAAATATGGCAAATGATTATTTGCACTTTATTTTGCCTTTCAAGTCAATGCTGTATAGAATTTCATCAATTGTAAAATAACACTTTTGCTTGTGTATACACAAGTTTCAAATGGATTAATGTCTATATTCTTTTCCTGCTAACAATTGCCTTGCACTTACACTTTGGCATGATAGAAGACAAACATATTATATCTAGCCTCTACAATCACTTACAACGATTGACATTACGGGATTTTTGAAAGGCACCTATGCTATTGTAAAATTGGTTGCTCCATGTCTAGCTAAAACATCATAGCTGCAAGACACATTTTTGATCTTGAAAGTTGAAGGTACTAATTAGTAGACAAAGTTGCCTATAATGATTTGGACCTAAAAATTTCTCTTGGCACTGTCTCATCCATTTTAATTAAAATTTTCATCTTTCAAATATATTTTGAACTCTTGTAGAATGGTGGCATTTTTTTTCTCATATACACTTTTGAGTAAAATAGTATATTTTTTCCAAATAAATTAAAAAAAACAAAAAACAAAAAAGAGAGTAGAATGGTAGCAATTAATGCATGTATATCTGTATTTGGGTAGTTAGATTGGGTTGAGTAATATGTATTTTTTATTGTCCAGTTGTCATGTTTTGCACTAGATTAGGTTTTGCATGTCAACTACATTTACCCTTTATGAAAAATGGGAAATATATTTCATGAACAATATTTTTTATTAAAATTAGACTCTTTTTATAACTATGATGTACTAGAACAATCAAGTCTTAAACCTTTTGACTAAATTATCCAAAAGTGCATTTTTATTTTCTTAAAGAAATAGAGAGATACAAGCCCAGGTTGTACATATAGGTGAGGAGACAAAGGAACTGAAATTTAGATAGAAACAACCAACATGCCAAATTCTAGGGGTGAGTGAAAACTCAGGGACATCTCATATTTAACTTGAGGAGCAGGCACAAGGGCAATGAGTGCTTATGGCGCTTGTTGCATTGGAACACTAGTTGATGGTGACTCTGAACTTTGACTGCCTATAACAGTTCCTTGTGTTGGTAGCACATGCCCGCCACCTCCCACTATAGGCAATGTAATTGTCCCACTGGTAGCCTGAAGGGGTTGTCGAGCCATTGGTGGTCCTCTAGCTATGATTGCTCCACTTTGCATTGATCCACTGGTTTGAGGGATTGGGCCCCCTAGTGGTGCTCCAATCTACATTGCTCAATGCAAAATGCATGTGCTTCGTTTAATCTGTTGGTACGGGTTAATGTATCTTAGCATGCTACTTCCTTTCTCATCATGTTATAGTACTTTCAATCTCCAATGCCACAACTATAGCTACTACTTCTTGAGTTTTTGTTGATAGTAGTCAAAGTAATCGTGTAGGTTCTTTTGGTAGGGGTGAATCAAACATCTTCCTGGTGGTCCTTACTGGAACAATTTTCTATTGGAGTATCTCAACTTCTACTACAAAGTCTCCCTTCTGCTCTTTGGTGTGTAAATATCCCACATGGGGGTGCAATTCCTTTGCATCAGAGTCCTCATGCCGTTCCCATTCTCTGTGGGTGATTTCGGCATATCCTAAGTTTAATTCCCCCCCGCCGCACTTAAGGTCCCTCTTGGTCACTATCTTTGGTTGATCCTCCTCATAGTTGCGCCTTTGGGACTTGTATTCATTTGGTCCTTCCATGTCGAGGTTCCCTTGTGTTATTGTCTCCTAAACTCCATGCCTTATCCACATTCTACCCTCTATGTTGCCAGCGCACAGAGGGACTTAGCTAACCATTAGCAGGTCTTCAACCTCGCTATCTACCATCATTGTTAGGATCCAGTCCTAAGAGCACACTTGATTACCTTTGTATAAGCAACTAAACACGGAATTAAACCAGAAGTAATAACTAGAATTCAGAAATAGCACATAATATGAGAAACAATACAATCTTGTATTAACACTCTTCCAGAATACAATGAAGAAATCACTCTTTCACACCTCTTGGGTGTCCAATATTTCTCTCAAGAGTTCTCTATCTCACAAGCAATTACAACCAACTCAAATACAGAGTTGTTCCCTCCAAGTGACAATCAACCAACACAATGGTTGTTTTTGCCTACTCTGATTGCCCCACCGGTGACAATCAACTCAATGGTTGCTTTGCCTACCTTACAACCGATCTCCTTGATCTTGTTTACCAAGCATACCTTCTTGATCTTACACACCCTGTAGATCAACTGATCTTACTTACCATGTAGATCTTCTTGATCTTGCTACCTACAGATCAACTGATCTTACACTTGATGATCTAATCCTACTTAGTTCTCAATTACAATACAGCCCATGGATCTCTTAAATAGATCCCATACAAACAATAATTAGAAACACAAGCTCAAGACTAAAATTAGTCTTTACATGCAAACTATCCGTCTAAAATTAGATCAGTTCTGGAACGCACAGACGACTGACGTCGGTCTCTGTCTGTCTAGAGATGACCGATGTCGGTTCATGTCTGACCGATGCCGGCCGACACCTAACCGATGCCGGTTGCTATGTAACTGGATATGATCGACGTCGGTTGCTTTGACACTCAACAACCTCCACCATTTGCATTAGTGAAGCTTTTAGCTTCACAACTTAACAATCTCCCTCTTAGAGATAAACAACTGCATCTGTACCTGTACCTATACATCCTCTAATTTGTTTCTGGCTTGTATCCCTCTTCAAGTTCAATCTTGAAGACCAATAGAAGTTGAATGAAGATTCAACTTCTCCTTTGTTCTCGGCTTTGTTAACATACCTGTAGGGTTCATATCCTTGCTAGTCACCGTCACTGCAACAACCTTCTGTAACTCTAAAATTCAGCTAACCATCGTACCACAAACAGTGAACACATATCCTGTGGTGCTTCTCTTGTCATCCAAGTCACCTGCCATATCCGAATCTACATACCCATGTAGAGAAGTGCTTGACCCTACATAGCATAAATACCTACTGCTGGTCCCTCTCAGATACCTGAGAATCCACTGAACTGCTTTCCAGTGCTTCTTTTCTAGATTGACCATAAACTTGCTGACAACTTCCATTGCTTGGGTAATATTAGGTCTAGTACACATGTACTCAACCTCATCATGTGATTTAAGACACTGTTCATAGCTCAACTTGAACTATCCAATCATAGGTGTGCTTACCGATTTTGCATCCTGCAAATTGAACCTCTCCACTACTTTATTCACATAATCCTTTGGAGACAAAATCAACCTGTGATCTTCGCTATCTCTAGAAATACTCATGCCAAAGATTTCTACACCTGAATCCTTTCTGACATATGTCTGAGCTACTTTTACCTTTATCTCAACAATTCCCTGCATGTGTGACCCTGCAACAAACATATACACTACATACAGTAAAAGGATAATGTTGCGACCATTATCCAACCTGGTAAAATAAATACAATGGTTACATTGACATTGACTAAAGCCATGCTTTGTCATAAACCTGTCAAACCTATACCACTATCCTGGAGCTTGCTCAAGACCATATAACCTGGCCTTCTGTCTCCCCTGTCCATTTTCTCCTTTCTTTAACTTGTGAATCCATTCATCTGTCAATGCTTTCTTTTCGATCGAAAAGTCAACCAAATCTTCTGTTTGGTTCTTTTTCAAGAAATCAATTTCCTCATTCATGCCATGCTCCCACTATTTTCTGAATTCTACCTACATTGCCTCTTTAAAACTTCTTGGTTTTCCACCATTAATGAGCAACAAGTAATATAAAGAAGGGGAATAGTGAATTTGAGGCTTACTTACCCTTTCAGTCCTCCTCATGGGCGTTTGAGACTCTTTGACAGCTTGCTGTCCGCCCAAATTTCATTCTAACAGTGACCGATCCCGGTCATCTCCCAGTCTGCATCCGACCGACGTCGGTGTCCACCTGTCCGACATCACCGAATTTGGTCTCCACTGGACCAACGTCGGTTCCTGCCTATTCGACGTTGGTTCTCACTTGACCGACGTCGGTAACTGTGTTTTCTTGTGAGTGATGATTTTTACCCGCGAGCTCATTTTGGATCATAACCTTGTCCAAATCAACCTTGACCTGCTCAGAATTATTCAACCTCTTGAGCTGATCTCTATCCATCATCTTCTCTTTAAAAACCAAGGCTTTTCAGTTCTTAAAAGTGTCAAAAACATGAGACTTAAGAACATGCATTTCATTTTCACTCATGTGACCAAGCCTACAGAGCCACATTCTTGCATCTACATCTGAAGTAGATAAAACAGAAGAAAAATCAGTAATACAAGTAGATAGATAAAGTGTATCTACTTTCTTACCTCTTACTAATACAAGTGCACCCTTGAAAACTTTCCAAGATTTCGCTGTGAGAGTTACTGTGCAACCCTCATCACCCAACTTTTCTACAGAAATTAGACTCCTCTTCAGGATGGAAACATGCATGACATCCTTCAACACCCATATGTTGTCTGTCTACAATTTCAGTTGCACTTTTCCTTTGCCAACAATTTGACAAGGCTTACTATCTCTTAAATAAAAATTTTCAAATTCTCCACGGACATAATCATGAAAAAATTCCCTATTTGGGGTTGCATGGAAAGAGGCACCAGAATCTAAAACCCAAGATTCTACTTTATCCAAGAAAAATGTAAGAGCATCCTATGCAACAATACCTACATCTTTTGCTTCTTCATTTCCTTCATGCTGATCTTCTTTTAACCAACAATCTTTCTTTACATGCCCTTTCTTTTCACAATTCCAGTAGGTTATACTGCCATACCTGGATCTAGATCTCTTGCCTATTTTTGACCTTGATTTCCCTTGCTCGACCTTCTTTCTTTGCTTTTCCCTGCTTTCAACACTTAAAGCATTACCTGATGATTCCCTTGTGCTTTTCTTGCGAATTTCTTCATTCAAGATTATACTAACAACATCATCAACTTTCAAGATATTTGAAGCAGACGCAGTATTACTTACTGCCATTACCAAGCTATTCCAACTTTCAAGTAAAGAGCATAAGATTAAGAGAGCCTTAATTTTATCATAAAAAACTATTTTGACAAAATTTAACTAGTTTACCAAACCATGGAAATCACTAAGATGACTATATATAGATCCACCTTCCAGCATTTGCAAATTAAATAATTGCTTCATAAGAAATACCTTATTTGAAGCTGAGGGTTTTTTATATAAATTTGCCAAAGATTTCATTAACTCTACCATTGTCCTTGCTTGAGATAAGTTGGAAAACACAGAAGCTGCCAAGGTCAGTGTTATAGCTCCTAGAGCCTTTCTGTCAAGAACCTTCCATTCTTCATCTTGCATACATGTGGGCTTACATGAAACCCCACCCAACGGTAAGTACAGATCTTTCTGATACAGATAATCCTCTATCTACATCCTCCATAATTGATAATTCTTGCCATTGAATTTCTCCATTCTTAGCATACTTTCTTCTGCCATTGCTATACTCTCACTCAAATAGAAACCCCTGTGAGTGACCTGTAATCAACAAACACTTAACACACTCTGAAACCAAGGTGTTAGTGAACCAAGCTCTGATACCACTTGTTAGTGGTATCACTTGGTGATCCTAGCTCTGATACCACTTGTTAGGATCCACTCCTAAGAGCACACTTGATTACCTTTGTATAAACAACTAAACACAGAATTAAATCAGAAGTAATAAGTAACTAGAATTTAGAAATAACACAGAATATGAGAAACAATACAATCTTGTATTAACACTCTTCCAGAATACAATGAAGAAATCACACTCTTTCACACCTCTTGGGTGTCTAGTATTTCTCTCAAGAGTTCTCTCTCTCACAATCAATTACAACCAACTCGAACATAGAGTTGTTCCCTTCAAGTGACAATCAACCATCAACACAATGGTTGTTGTTGCCTACTCTGATTGCCCCACCGGTGACAATCAACTCAATGGTTGCTTTGCCTACTTTACAGTAGATCTCCTTGATCTTGCTTACCAAGTAGACCTTCTTAATCTTGCACACCCTGCAGATCAATTGATCTTACTTACCATGTAGATCTTCCTGATCTTGCTACCTGCAGATCAACTGATCTTACACTTGAAGATATAATCCTTCTTAGTCCTTAATTACAATACAACCCATGGGTCTCTTAAATAGATCCCATACAAACAATAATTAAAAATGCAGACTCAAGACTAAAATTAGTTTTTACATGCAAACAAATTGTTCGTCTAAAATTAGACCAGTTTTGGAATGCATAGATGACCGATGTCGGTCTCTATCTATCTGGAGATGACCGACATCGATTCCTGTCTGATCGATGCCAACTGACACCTAATCGATGTCGGTTGCTGTGTAACTGGATATAACCGATGTTGGTTAGCTTGACCGACGTCGGTTGCTTTGACACTCAGCAACCTCCACCATTTGCATCAGTGAAGCTTTTAGCTCCACAACTTAACAATCATGTTCTTGATCTCCAAGGACAATAGCGTGAGATATGAACCCATTGGTTCATGAAAGAACTGGTACTCAGCCTCTTAAAGGCAATATTATTTGGACAAGGCAAACTCCAACACGTAACTGTCCAACGCACCAAACCACTATACAACAACGACTTTGGTTTATATCATGTCCAAGTTCTTCAGTTGCTCTACTCACTGCCCAATCCAGGGATATTTCACCCAAAATTCCTTCTTTTGTCCAACACATATGCTGCAAGCCATACATATATGTGGTTTTGCAATTCACAAAATAACACCTCATGCAACGCATTGTGCAAATTCTCATTGACACATTTTTTCGGATTTTGGTTATTGCAACTAGGGTGACTCTTCGCCAAGTTTTGCTCTATCTATCCCAGTCAACGCTCAATGTTTTATAGGGAGATTCGGTACATTGTTTTTTCTCACCATTGCAACAACGAAATGCGACCCTCCTGGCAACGAAACCCAAATGTTGCATTAGTCTAGTGGTAGCTATCGTGATAGCCCCTTTTACACGCTCTTGGCATATAACCCATTCTCTTTCTGTGCCAGCACATCACGTGAACTAGAGCTTGCGCTCACCATGGCATAGAGAGATAGGATTGGGTTGGGTTGGGGTTAGTTGCATGCGATGGTCCTTCCCATGGAACAAGTTACCTAGCTTCTTCCTTACCCTTACTATGATTATCCTAAAAAATTATGGATAGTAAACCACATGAACTTAAACATGTCATTCCTTAATGCATTCTATCATATAATATCGACAACTACCTAGAAAAAATTACCAAGAAAACTCCCATATCCAGACAATAACCACGTCAATTCTTTAATTATTAACACAAGATCTCATGCTTACAACACAAATCCATAGACTTCCTTATATTCCCCTCAATATCTCATAGGCTCTCTCTATATCCTAAGTGTTCTACATAGTCTGGGATAGATATCAATAATGTGGCTACTTTTCAACACTTTGCTTTTACTCACCCTAAAATTCATTATCCAATCTAGAATGATTCTTGAAACGACATAAGTTGTATTACTAATGTCTTCATGATATGGCATTAATTGCCTAATTATATTTTCTTTTTTCATGTTAGATTTGAAACTTAAATGTTTGTACCTTCTCTATACACATTTGTTATTCAATTGACAAAGTATTTTGTTGAAGAAGATATTTCAAACTATTATATGATAAGTTTTGAACAAAAAAAAATCCCTCGTGAGTACTCTCTCCAATTTAGAAGAGCAAGCATTTCGTTATTGTTAACTAATTCCAATTTTTATTTGGGTTTTAGTCTACGAATCTCAATGTTATAGGGTGATCTTGCATTATCACTGCCTAATTTCCTGCTCCTAAAACATCACATTCAATGATCATTTGTTTAGGAAAATACAAGTTGTTGATAATGGTTGTTTATAACTTTTTTTGAAAGGTTTTTTCAGCGTCCACAAACCATTTAAAAGAGACTTTATTTAACAGATCCGATGGTGGAGTAGTGACATGGTTCTTATTCTTTAATAAATTGAGTATAGTACCCTGCTAGGCCTAAGAATCTTATTACCTTTGAAATAGTTTTGGGGGTAGGTCGTTATACAATTGTTTTGATTTTAGTATTCTTATGAGATTATGTGACCTAGATATTCAATTTTTTTCTTCCCAAAATTGCACTCCAACTTTCTAGCACAATGTTTCTTTTCTTCTTAAATTTCAAGACTTGGTCGACATGTTTGAGATGGTCTTTTCCATATTTTGCCATATATCAAATATCGTAAAAATTTACGATTACAAGTTTTTCATATTAAATGGATGGAAATTTTATTCGTTGCAACTTGAAAGGTTTCCAGAGAATTATTTAATCTGAATGGTATAATCTTAAATTCAAAATGACCCTCGTGTGTATGACAATTTGTTTTCAGAATATTATAACCTTAAACCTTGATTTGGTAAACCTAGACCGTAGAAAGAAAGAAATTATAAGAATGTCCATGAAAGACCCAAAGTAAGTCAATGGGACTTGCGAATACACCTAATTACAATAGAAAGTGCTAGGGTAAAAAGACTCTAGAATTAAAAACTAACTAAAAATAATCAATTAAAACACTAAAAATAAATGAGGTGGGATAAACCCAAAGTAGTAAAGCCCCAACCTATGTTGTTAAGGTACAAATATTTATCAAGTGTCATACCCTAAATTCACACCCCCCCAATAATAAACTATCATACCCTAAGTTCACACACCCTAAAAAAAAAACTATGTAAGAGCAGGAATGTGTGTGTGTAAAATACACACACACACACACACACAACTTAGTTGATTGATAAATACATAAATGATTAAACACAACTCAATTCATTAGCACATGCAATACATACTTGCAAACAATGGTGATAACTCCTGAACCAAAATAGGTTGAACCTTGTCCCCGCTTAGTGCGAGTGCACAAGTATTTTATTAATAATTCAAAAAATCAAGTGCAAGTATTATTAAGAGTTCGATGTTAGGTAATCAGGGTTTTTTTCAACAAAAAGGAAAATGCTAAGGTACTACCGTCCTTGTTGTCCAATAAACTGAAACAAAAAAAGTTTATGAGAGATATCTTGAAACTATAAACATCCCTTCTATATTGCACATTGCTAATTATATCTTAGATTTTGCCATAGGACAATTCTACATTGGAATAAGTTTGGCTAAAAAACTATGACAAAAATCAATTTCATGTTATGATATACACATATACTAACATGGTTCAGAGTAAGGATGTTTCAAAAAAATAGTGAGACACAATGTGGGTATGGTTTAAACAAATACACAATGTATATATACCAACATAGTGCATAGAAAGGATATAAAAATCACATTGTACTACAATATGGGTATAATTTAAACCATGCTGCCACTAAAAAATATAGAGGACAAAAGGTATGTGCATCTTCCAAAATAAGAACTTGTGTTAGGGTATGTGCATCTATTAAACCGTTGATTCAAAATACATTGGCGTTTGACAATGTACCTCTCACCATTGGCATTTGAAGGCCGTCAACACCCTTAATGTGTAGTTGTAGAAAGTGCACGAGATATGTAGCAGAGGCAACATCACAAAGCTTATCATTTTTAACAATGGCTTCACAGGGCACATTTCTAAGGGGTTTCCGTTATCAATAAAATATCTTTAGTCCTGTGTTTGTTTTGGCTACTCATAAATTTATTGTTTTATCAGCTAGATGGTTTTATGTAAAAAGTTTTAAAAATCAAGATAAAGCCCTTTAACTTTTTTTTTAAAAAAAAGGGGGGTAATGGAGAGTTGTGACTACAGAAAACAAATTAGCTTGATTCATTGTGATACATCAAAGAAGCACTTATTTCAAACAAAATTCTTGCAAAACTTTAGAGGTACACCCTAGACTCTTTAGTTGAATTTTTTTCTAGGTTCCAAGAAAAGTAACAAATCTAGAGTGCAAGGGGTTGTGGTGTAATGCTAATTTTAGGTACTCATAAGATTTAAATACCCCTTATTGCAATAATTTGGTCTGAGTTTTCCTCACATTCCATTAAATGCGACTTGTAGCATCACCTAATATTTATCAAGCCAAAAAAAAACCCTTATATGGATTGCCTGATAGAAGCATGCCACATATTTATTTTAACTCAACTGATACAACGAAAAGGCATATAACTAAAATATTGCATGTATCAAGGGCCAATCAGGTGAAATAACAAGCACAAGAACTTATTGAAACATTGACCCCACTGTGTTAACAAGTGGGAGAAATTCCGTGTCCAAGCTAGTTCCACATTTCTTTCCCTTTCACGCTAGTATCCTTCATCATTGTCAACTACAAACCGAATAATGCTTGAACATTAGAAGAAACATTTTCATAGAAAAGACAGTAAGAAAAGCTTGCTTGTAAGATGAAAAATAAGGTTGATCTTATGCGTGTCATGTGCATCCAACCCTTTTAATGAATTATTTAAAATTCATCAAAAACAGAAAAATCAGAGAGAGAGGCATAAGGTGGTATAGAGTTCATCCAAGTTATGCATTGCCCATGGTAGAAAGAAGTGGAATTCACTTTTCACATATTGGATTTACATTGATGAAAGACACCAAAAATTAACACTTTACTTGTAACATTTTGGTACATTAGATGGAATAAACCATGTTTTATCTTCTTTTATTTCCACAACAAGAACGCTCATATATTTTGGAGTTCTTGCTCTTTTTAAGAGTGTATGTCCCTACATATTTTATTGACCACAACTGAATTTAACACTGTGAGTTTACATGGCATCTAGGTTTCTTCTTACTTTCTTTATGTATTCAAGAATTTCTAGTCCTTGTAAAATCCCCCTAGATAGATCACTATACTTGTGGGAAAATAGTAAACAGATCTATAACGACAAAACAAAAAACCATATCCTACAGAAAAAATAATTCAAAGCACTACAAATGTAGGGACTTACATTTAATCACCTTCCGTAGTTGTCAGTTATTTTATGGTTATGGTTGAGAAGGGATTCATTTATGTCATCAGATTCATCTGATGAATCAAGTAGCTCACATTTTCCTCCCCCATGCCACACCCTTTTCTGCAAAGTGCTAGAGATCATGGCTCAAAAAAAGAAAAATGATTTTTATAAAAAAATAGTGTGTTTGCACACCCAAAAATCTATTTGATCTCCGGAATAAAAAAATTCTATCAATATAATTATTATACTAAAAAAATCAAAGGCACCAATTAGAGTATTATAGTGGAACAAAATCCTCAATTACTAGGATATGCAACTTTGCTTCTATAATGCCTATAAATTCAAGACTTCTAAATTACAAAGCTAGAGAAGGCTCCTGGGGCACAACTCAAAAAACTCTAGCAATGTTAGTTTTGTATCCATAGCTATTTTGCTAGACTCTACGCTGGCACTACCATTGTAGTTTACATCTGATACAAGTAATTTTCAATTGTAATAATGGAAACTAGGTAGAAACCATACATTTATACAATAAAACATAGTTGCATTTCTTACCAATATATTTTTTTGACGCTGTGTATTTTCATTTTGGGAGCTTTAATTAATCCTTATGTGTAGTGGTAAGAAGAAAAAGCATTTTATTTTACTTGAAATTTGAGAAAACATTTGCTTGCTATTGGCTTCAATGTGGATTACGTACTGATATGGGACTTCAAAAAGGTCTTAAACCGTTTTGCAAGCCTTGGATTTTTGTTAGAAGAACTACAGTTAAATAAAGTGTTGAAGAAATCCCTGCTATTAAATCCATGCTCTGTGTCATTATTGTGGCCCCTGGTGGCATTGCCAAACAGGTTGACATGGATGGCTTGAAATAACTGGCAATGTATCCTCTTTTGCCTTGAGCTCGATGCCAACACGATGACGACAACAACTACAGATGGCACTGTCACCATCACTCACTGACAGTTCTAAATATTTACAACGTACATCTGTACAAAGCAAATTTGTTTTGATACGTTGGTTAATATCCCTATACAACATGACACTGTGAGTTAATTATGACTGCCTTGCTTTTTACGAAGGTAGAAATAACATGAATTTTTGTCAACCAATCAAAGCATAACAAATACATGACCAATTAAATGAAATGAAATGAAATGAGTTTTAATGACGTCCACGAGACCAAATAGTCTATGGGACCAAGTGTCAAGATCATTAGAGATTCTTCATATTCTTTTCAAAGTCATCTCGCCTCCTATGAATCTTTACCAACAGCCAGGTTGTGTTGTGTAGCCTTTCCTCCTCAAATAATTCACTAAAACTGCCCACATTCACACTGTTATCCTGCTGCATACGAATATCCTTGTACGCATCACACTCCCTAATGAAGTGTCGTTCAGTTTCAACCACTCTATCATTGCAAAAAATGCAAGTTCTATCTTCCCATCTTTCCTTGGGAACCGTCCATCTTCCCGTTTCACACCTAAGATGGTGTGAACCGGTCCTCAATTGTGCCATTAGGATCCTAGCATTACCTTTAAGTTCAACACTTAGATATGCTTTATCCCCGTGCTCCCATGTGGAATTAAACTCTTTGATATAATGCATTTTTTTAGGTCCAGTCTGATTTGTCCACATGGCAGTCCTGAATTTTTCTAATACAAACTTTTTTATTTCCTCTTTGGAGTTAGGGCACTCATGTAACTTAATGTTCCATTTACCTAGCCACTTGATGTTTTGTTTCATCCACGTCTTCTTCCTCTGATCTAGCACCTCGTTCACCACCATTTTGGGCCACCAGTGATTCCCCATGTTTTCAACCTTTCTTATGTAGCTTAGTACCCGTGAAATCGCCACAACTTCCATTGGGAAAGTACCGGCTTCCCCCAGGAGGATCTCATATGGAACAGTTGCTTTAACTTTAAGACTACTGGTGATAAGATGTTTTTGAATTCTTTCCAATTGTCTCCATCTGTGATTTGACATGCTGCTTCCCCAAACCTCACACCCGTAGAGGACAACCGGTGTGACCAGCAAACCAAAAAGGGTTTTCTTGGTTTTTTAGTCTCAAAGTTTTGCTTTTTTGCATCTGTTCTGGAGAAGGTAAGAAGCTCTCCAACCTCTTTGAATCCTTTTTGCCCTGCAAGTTTCCCAACTGAGTCTGTTATGAAAAACAATACCAAGATACTTGTATTCTTCGACGATTTCCAACGGGCTACCTTCGAACATAAAATTAGTTTGTTGTTGTTTCCTTTTTAGAGAGAAGATCATGACTTTAGTCTTGCTAATGTTCACTTGCATCCTGACATCTTGGCAAAATAGCTCTAAAGCCTTCAAATGATCCCTCAAACCATGGGCAGTGTTTGCTATAAGAATAAGATCATCTGCATATAAAAGTAGCTTTACTACAACACTAGTCAACTAAATGCCACCTCCTTCAATTTTATTTATCCATTCCTCAAGTTTGTGAATGTAAAGGCTAAACAAAGTGGGGGAGAGTGGGCACCCCTGCTTGACCCCTATGTTGCTGTCGAAGCATTCAGACATGCCTTCTCTAGTTCTAATTTTTGCTCTAACACTCTCATAGAGTCTGTGGACAGCTGCTCTATACTCATTGGGAACCCCTAGTTCTTCCATCCTTTTCTAGAGTTTGTCTCTGGGTACTGTGTCAAAAGCTTTTTTAAAATCCACAAAACAATAGTAAGCTTCCCCACCTTGGGTGTTCCAAGCTTTTTCAATCAAATGCCTAAGAGTAATGCAATGGTCAATGGTAGAGTGCTTTGGTCTAAAACCAGCCTGTCCCTTTGCTCTTTTCCCTTCTTTTTCTGCCCAACTGCTGATTCTACGTTCTATCAGGCTCCCAAATAATTTTCCAAGAAGAGGGTTGACTATGATAGTATGATAGTTAGAGGGATTATTGATATCCCCACTCTTGAAGAGAGGGATAACGACACTAGTCGTCCACTCCACTGGAAATCCCCATTGCGTGACTTCATTAAAAATTCTTTTGATGTGCG
The DNA here is from genome assembly GCA_037957365.1 of Torreya grandis. Lineage (NCBI taxonomy): Eukaryota > Viridiplantae > Streptophyta > Pinopsida > Cupressales > Taxaceae > Torreya > Torreya grandis. The sequence goes on along the minus strand of JARHVA010001383.1, from coordinate 1,223,247 downwards.
GAGCAAGGTGTTCAACGCCCCACTTTAAGAATTCAGCTTGCAGCCCGTCAATGTCTTGTGCTTTACCATTTGCTAATTTCTTTATACCCTGTTTGATCTCCTCATCCGAGAAGAGCTCAATTGACGTGCTAACACTGGGAGGGAGAGTTTTCTCATGTTCACGCTCATAAAGCAGCTTTGCATACTCTAACCATTGAGATTCTGTGATATTATTTTCTGTATGTTTCTTCTCTTATTGTAGCTCCCTCCAAAAACTTTTGGGATTGTGCTTACCTAACTCTATTAGCTCCTTCCTTCTTAGTATAACAAATTTTTCTTTCTTGGCTTTTAACAATTTCACATATTTTTTCTTATTTTCTTTGATTGGCTCGTTCTCTTTATATGATCTTTTTGCTGCTTTGCACTCTTCATCATACCAGGGGTTAGCCGGGAACGTGTTACAGACTCCTTTTCGAGGCTTGGATTTCTTGCAAACATTTAGAGCCTTATGGATCAAAGGGACCAACAAACTGCTGTCAATGTGATTCCTCGTGATATTGTTTTCTTTAAGCCCAACTTTGTTTTTGGTCATCTCAACGTGCTTACAATTAATTTAGGTTTAAGCTTCACATAATTATCAGCACACAAAATGATATATTCTAATTGGTTGAGATAGGAGCAAGTAATCGGTGGTTAATTGCAAATGGAAGCTAATATATCCCCTTCGGAACCCTTTGGGACTGATAAATAAATATTAACGTGATGACTATATATGCTAACATATTTGTTAAGAGAATAAATTTTTACTAAATGTTGTATGATACCTATCCCTTGCTTTTAATATTGTGTAAATGTGAAAAAGTTAAAGTTTTCAGAACATAATTATTTACTAGAGACAGGATAAAACTAAGGCTAAGATAATAAATTATTACTAAATGTTATATGATACCCATCCTTGGATTTTTAATATTCTATAACTGACGAAATGTTCAATAAGGTACTCAAATTACAATATATTAATATGATAAAGAAATTATTAATAGGAAAGGGAATAAGAATGATCATGTAGCTGTGATTAAATTTTAAATGCACACAATTAGCGATAACAAAAGGCTTTGACATAGCGGCAACAATAGAGGCCTTTGTATAATCCCTGAGTTCCAAGAATGAACTTCTTTGTTTTTCTTCACATAGTTGGGCATATTCTAAAATCTTTCATCAAGAGATTCTTCATTATAAAATTTTCATAAGCCTGGGTATTAATCAATGAGAGCTAATAGGCTCTTTAATTATGTAAAAACATTTACCATTATCAGGGATTCATAATGTTATAGGTGTAGAAGGGTGTCACGATGAATTTGGAACTTTTACTTGCAAGCATATAATCTTCAATTTGCATGAAAATGACATCATCATTTATGTTTTGTTGAGAATAATAATTATTTTGAATGATGTATGTATCACTAAAATGGATCATACTAAAAAGACCTTGTCATCCTGAGGAATCGTATTATTGAAAACTCTTTGACTATGCTTTACAAAAAATGAATGATTGAAGGTGGTTGAAGATAATGATATAGAGTTTAGTAAATAAATAAAATAATTTTGTTATAATATTTCCACATATGGGACATTTAAGCAACTATCGCTAAACTTGTTGACATTTTTGGCTTCTTTATGCTTGGGACAAGTCTTTTGTGCTTTATTTCTTTCGTATGCCTCAAGGATTCTCACTTCTTGGAACTTTCTATTGCTAATGGTTGCATCCTTTGGTCCCATTGACCTACTTTTGATCATATGTGGACATCAATATAATTTCTTTTTCTTTCTTCTTTCTATGAATATCCTTTGACTTTGTTGCCATTTAAACAATCTTTGTTCAAGTTGCTGCTTTCTATTTTGTGCAGGCAAGATGGGTTATATTTGATCTTTTTAAGTTGTGTCCAGATGCAAAGTCTACAACAAATGTTGAAACACATGAGATAGAGAAAATAATCCATAGTTTAGGTTTGTAGAAGAAGAGTTCTATTACGATTCAACGATTTTCTCAGGGATACCTCAGTAACAAGAGGACCCATGTTACTCAATTGCATGGAATTGGAAAGTAAGAGAGCTTATTTTATATGTTTCTTGTTTCTTGTTATATTCCACAATCCTGCAGCTGGACATTTTAACCATTCTACACAAAAATGGTTTGTCTTTTTTGTCTAGGTATGCTGCAGATGCATATGCCATATTTTACACTGGTTGTTGGAAGGATATTGAACCGGATGACCACAAATTGGTGCCATATTGGAAATACCTTTAGGAATCTGAATTGATTACAAGTTAGAGATGAAAAAATGTACCCTACAATTTCTCAACTTTTCTTTCTTGCAAAGATTTTCAATGATTGAAATATGGTAAATGATTATTTGCACTTTATTTTGCCTTTCAAGTCAATGCTGTATAGAATTTTGTCAATTGTAAAAGAACACTTTTGCTTGTGTATACACACGTTTCAAATGGATTAATGTCATATTTCTTTTCCTGCTAACAATTGTCATGCACAAAAACTCTGGCATGATATAAGATAAACACATTATATCTAGCCTCTACAATCACTTACAACAATTGACATTGCGGGATTCTTGAAAGGCACGTACGCTATTGTAAAATTAGTTGCTCCATGTCTAGCTAAAACATCATAGTTGCAAGACACATTTTTGATATTGAAAGTTGAAGGTACTAACTAGTAGATGAAGTTACCTATAATGTTTTGGCCCTGACAAGTTCTCTTAGCACCATGTTATCCATTTTAATTAAAAATTTCATCTTTCAATTATATTTTGAACTCTTGTAGAATGGTAGCATTTTTTTCCAAAATAATAGATTTTCCAAAATAAAAAATAAAAAATTTGAGTAGAATGGTAGTAATTAATGTATTTATATATGTAGTTGGGTAGTTAGATTGGGTTGAGTAATATGTATTTTTTATTGGCTGGTTGTCAATTTTTGCACTAGATTAGGTTTTGCATGTTAACTATGTTTACCTTTTATGAAAAATGGGAAATATCTTTCACGAAATATAATTGAAAAAAAAATTAAACTCTTTTATAACTATTATGTACTAGAACAATCAAGTTTTAAACCTTTTGACTAAATTATCCAAAACAACATTTTTATTTTCTTAAAGAAATAGAGAGATAACAAGCCTAAGATGTACATATAGGTGAGGAGACAAAGGAACTAAAATTTAGATAGAAACAATCAACATGCCAAATTCTAGGGGTGAGTGAAAATTCAAGGACATCTCATAGATCACTTGAGGAGCATGCACAAGGGCAATAGATGCCTATGATGCTTGTTGCATTGGAACACTAGTTGATGGTGACTCTGAAATCTAACTACCTGAAATAGTTCCTTGTGTTGGCATCACTGCCCATCCACCTCCCACTATAGGCAATGTAACTATCCCACTACTAGCCTGAAGGGTTTGTTGAGCCATTGGTGGTATTCTAGCTACAACTGCTCCACTTTGCATTGATCCACTAGTTTGAGGGATTGGTCCCCCTCCAGTTAGTGGTGCTCCACTCTACATTGCTCAATGCAAAATGCATGTACTCCATTCAATTTGATCATATGGGTTAATGTTTCTTAGCACATTGCTTCCTTTTTCCTCATGCTATAGTGCTTTCAATCTCCAATGTCACAACTATAACTACTACTTCCTGAGTTTCTGTTGATAGTAGTCAAACTACTCGGGTAGGTGCTTTTGGTAGGGGTCAATCAAATATATTCCTAATGGTCCTTACTGACACAATCTTCTTTTGGAGTACCTCAACTTCTATGACAAAGTCTCCCTTCTGCTCCTTGGTGTGTAAATATTCCATATGGGTGTGCAATTCCTTTGCACAAGAGCACTCCTCATGTCAATCCCATTCTTTGTATTAAATGTTTTAGATTTTTATGTATTAAGTATAATAAGATTGGTTCATGTAGATTTGTGTAGAAGATCAATGACTTGACACATGATTTTGATATCTCTCTAGTATTAAATGTTTTAGATTTATATGATTTCCATGGAGAATAAGATGAAATGGAAGAAGATGAAGACATAAATTGGCAACAACAAGTTCCAAAGAATAAAAAAGAAAAGATAGTACAGATTTTGGATAAAAAGACAATGCGCACAAGGCAAGGAAGCTATAACACATATTTGGCACAATGGGAAGGATTACCATAAGAGGAAAACACTTAGATTTCAGAATGAGAGATAAAAATGACTGACAAGAATAAATGGAAGGAGTACATTCAGAGCATCTCATAGGCGCTGAGTTGTTCTCAACCAAAGGAGGATGTTGATACACTATTCACATTGGTGATGTGTTATGGACACTATTCCTAATTGACTAGGTGGTATGGGGTGCCATAATCCTCTAAGGCCCAAGGGGAGATTTTATTTTTTCATGCATGATGGGATTGTGGCACAATTCCATGTGGGGATCTTGATAATGGGCTTGATCTTTATAAGAAGGATAAATCTTTATAAGAAGGAGAATCCACTAACCTTTTGGTTGCACATGCAAGTGGGAGACAAATTTTACCATGCATATTGATCACCCATGTGGAGTGGGAATCCATTAGAGTTGCACTTTCTAAAGGGCCCTATCTAAAGTGGAGTACTTGGACAAAGTCTTCATCATGATCTATTATTCCCACCATGAGAAGGATGGCACATTTTCCCTTGGATATTGTCTTTTGCTTAGTGGAGAATGATTTTGGCTATGTATTTAAGTGGAAAGTGCTTTTATCTCGTCTTTATTGCCCACAAGTAGAGGAGGGCGTATTTTTTAGGTGGCTAGATGTTTCTTTGGTTAGGGATTGTTTTTCTATATAAGTATTTAAAATCCTTTGTTAAGCTCATAGTGGATTGTATGCCTTTGTATTGGAGAAGTTTATAAGGAGTGGTGTTCTGAAGTATTGTGAAGAATATATGAAGAATGTGTTTTAATCTAGTCTTAGTTGTTTTCCATGCCTATTGTTTCATTTTGTGCTAAAGCAATCATGTGAGAGTGCATCATCAACCCTAGTGGATAATGAACCAACACATCAATTTTACCCATTGAATAATAAAAGATAAGGGAGAATTGAAATATTTAAATTATTTCAAAAATCCTAGGTAAATATCAAAAGGTTGACGAGGGGAAAGAATTCCTCTAATATGCAAATCATCACAATGCCTAGTCATGTTTACATGTATACAAATCCAAATAACCCCTTTGATTTTTGAACATCCATAAGATTGAAATTTCAAGGAAAATTTGATGGAATGGTGGAAACTCCAAGTTAATGAATAAAATGCCTCATTAAGACTCAAAACTATTAATAATGTTGATTAAAAAAAATTTAAGAATGTTAAGACTCGAAAATGAAATAAAAGCAAACTTGGAAACAATATTAATTAATAAACATAAACAATAGTTGATCCAAAATGATATTTAATCGGTTCATATCTATGTCAGGTATTGGCGAGAAAAAAATAATACATCAAATTATAATAATATCTTGGAAGAAACCCATTGGAATTTGATGTCAAGGATAAATTGATACAAAAAGATGAAATGAACACCACATTAATTCATTTATATTTTTTTCACATATTTATAAAAATATAATTTAAATATTATTCATTTAATAGAATGAAACCAATACGAATAAATATTATATTAGAGCTGAAGCAATGGACTTCTACTCAAATATGACAATGAAAGATTTATTGGATAAAATTAAGGCTAAAATTAAATGGCTCAAAAGCATATCTATAGAAATGGCACTTTCACTTCTAAAGAGTTAGAAAAATGGAATTTAGAAGTATGGAAATAATAATAAGAGCAATTTTAATTTTAAATTTCACAATAACTTAATGTGGAACCATTCATCCTTCAGCCCACATGGAGTAATAACCATTTGGGAAGAGATGGGGTGTCCAAAAGATTAGATCATTTTCTGGTTTCAACTATTATCTTACAGAGAGTGGATAAATTTTGGTCTTTGGTAGAGGCTTGGATCATAATCCCATCTTAATCCAAGTTAAACACAAATATGACATACCTTTGAGTCCCTTTAAATTTAATCTGGGGTGGATGGACAAGGATGAGTTCAAGGTTTGGTTAAAAGGGAATGGAAACGTTTTGACTCCTCTTCGAGGGTTTTTGCTAGTGAACAATTTGTTGAGTCATTAAAAATGGTCAAAGGTAAAGTGATCACATGGGCTAATGATACACAAAAATAACAATAGGAAACTCAAATAAATTGAGAAGGAGATCGTTGATATGTATAGTCATAATTTTAGTAGTAGTTTCAATGGTGACAAACATTAATTCATTAGGACATTAGACGCTAATAAGAATGAATTATTGAAGGACCATGAATCTGAGTGGATAATGAATATTTGTGCTATTTGGTTGAAACTAAATGATGCAAATACCCAAAAAAATCACCAATCTACCAACCAACGTAAGATCCAAAACACTATTTGGAAAATGAATAATGGCGAGGGTGAAGTGGTAAAAAAATTTCAAGATTTAGCAACTTTAGGAGTTAAAACACTTTGATTCACTCTAAAAGGATCTAGAGGGTAAAAATATTGCAGAGATCGTCAAAGTGACCTCTTTTTTCCCTCAGTTGGTGCCTGAGGAAGATAATTGACATCTATTTGAAGTGATAATTAGAAAGGATTTGTTGAATGTATTATCATTAATACAAAAAGACAAGACTCTGAGGCCATACGAGTGGACTGTTAAATTTTTCCTCAATTTTTTCGACATGCTTGGTGAGGATATCTAACAAGTTGTCGAAGAGGTTAGGATGCTTGGGAAGGTTCGAGGTTATTTCAACTCCACTTTCATAACACTCACCCCTAAAGCTGACAAACCAGAGAGTTTTGATTAGTTCCAACCAATTTCTCTTTGCAATTTGTTTATCTCAAAGATCTTGGTTGTCCAACTCAAAAAGGTAATTTCAAATGCTATCTCTCCATTATAGTTTGTATTTTTAGAAGGAAGATACATACATGAAGCTTTTGGGACTGCCCAGGAGTGTCTACACTCCATAAAATTCAAGAAAATGTCAACCATGGTGATTAAATTAGATTTATCCAAAGCATTTGACATAACCAGCTAGTTGTATCTTACATTACTTATTATCCATGTTATGTTTAGTCTTCCAGTTGTTAATTGGATCATGGGTTATGTGAAGTCAGTGTCATTTATTATTCTCATCAATGGTGTTGCTTCTTCTTTTTTTCAACCTAGTAGAGGTTTGAGACAAAGTTGTATGTTGTCCCCTTACCTTTTTTATTAGTTTCATAAGGTCTTAGTAGGTCCCTACAAGAAGCTGGTAGAAGCAGAAGATTACAAGGAATTAAGATTGGGGGATATGTTTTCCTTCCACACTTTTTATTTATGGATGATGTTTTACTCTTTTTAAGAGGATTAGATAACATGGGGACAAAGATGTAGGAAATATTAAATTTGTTTTGTAAAGCTACTGGTATGGAAATTAATCATCATAAATCCATTGTTGGCTTTAAGAAATTCATAATGGAGGAGGAACAAAATCCATTGAATATTTTTCCTTATAAAAAGTTGGATTTTCAAGAAGGATTTAAGTATCTTGAATTCATTTTAAAACCTTACTATATACAAAATAAAATGCAGCTGACCTATTAATCAATCCTAGCTCAAATAAGATAAATCTTACTTATATTTTTGATTATTGATACATTAGATATTCAAAATCATGACCAATATGGATCCACTAGACCTAACCAAGGGATATCTTACTACAATAACATCACTAGAGAGAGTTCCAAAGCCTTTAGTCAAGCAACACTCTGCAATAACCCTAGCTAGGTCCTATGTTTTCATATTCACAAAGTATATGAAAAGTAAAGTAAAACCTAATCTAGTGCTCACCAAAGCTTGTGGCACAAAGTCGGGGTAATATTACATAAAAATTAAAAATGCATAGAAGATTTATAATCAAATCAATGTATAGGAAATCCTAATACATAGGAAATAAGTACAAATACAAATCTATCTACTCTTACAAAGGAGGAATGAAGTTATGAATACTTACCTTTGAAGATGAACCCATCGATCCTCAATCTCTTCCTTGGCCAAGGTTCTTTGCAAGAGGTTATTGTGGTATGTAAGGATAACAAGGATAAGTTAGATCTAGGCTACAATTTTTTTTATGTATCCAAAAGGCTTCTCCACAAGACAAGATCTGTATCTCTAATAGACCTAGACCCATAATGTGTAATTTTAAATACAAGGTCAACCTAGGCTGACAATGTATGGTAAATGTTAAAAAATGTTTTAGGCTTAGGTAGGGGCTAAGTCAGGGGATGAATTCCTTGGAGGAGTGTGTAAGAGAGAATCCAAAGCTTAGGTAAATACATAGGATAATATTATGTAGATATGAAGTGGTACTATGTGGGACAACACTCCTATGAAGCATCAATGGTCTACCCACCCCTTTTTTAGTGCACCCTTTAAAGTGTGCACTTAGAGAGATTGAGATTTGATGGGTTCCTGTAAGAGAAGAAGCATTAGTAATTGATAATTTTTTAAAATATCAGGTGTATACATATGCCCCACTTGAAGCTGATCACATGTCACATAAGTGCAACATGGGATGGTGCTTTGGGAAAAAGACATAGCAACACACAATGCTGAAGCTAAATAAATTGTAGTCAGAAGCAAATAAGATAAATGAAATGACAAAATTGAAAAACACATACTTTTACTTACCTTAGTGTTGTAGATAATAAATAAAGTGAAAGAAATGTGAAAGTGTCCAATCTAGGGAACATTAGGCAAACCTATAAAAATTAATAAAAAAGAGTGAAAAATCAATTGTTTTGCAAAAATACATGTAATATGTGAAAAGATTATCTATGACATTAGGATTCTAGAACATCTTACAGTTCTGAAAAAAGTTAGTAGAAACAAATATATGCTTGAAAAACAAAACTTGTTTGTAAATATTTGGTAGGTAAATAATTTTGAATATTAAATATAAATAGGGTGAAAATCAATTCATTAGTTATTTTTACCATTATAAGAAAACATTGTTCTGAGAGACCCGATTTGAGCTTAGAGAGCAACCATGGTAAGCAGACGATAACTACAAGGAGGACACATAACATCTATATCTAGTGCATCACAGGTAAGGAGACATGAATTTCAAAATTTTGAGCAGTTTTATTTAAAATTAAGGTAAATACAAAAAAGACTAGTAGGCAAAATTTAGACACCAAAATTGACCCTAAGAAATTTTAAAGAAAACTAGGGGTAGAATGGGGTATTAGGTAAGAAAACATCAGACTAATAAATGCCTAAGGAATTTATGGTAAATGGTCAAAAAGTCACCATAGATAAAGAACAAAGTCAACCTAATTAACTCAGTTTGTAAGGTGAAGAAGAAATATAGGCTGATTGCGTAGTAGTGGATCGACATAGTAGTGCCAAAGGTGGTCAACTAGGTACCAATAGGGTGACATAGTTTGCAAAGGGAAAATGACTATCACTTTAGAGGATATCCATGCATTGCTTGAACTTTTGATAGGTGAGACATTGGTGATCATTGATAAAATAAATTTAAAAGATGAGAGAGATAATCCTTAGCTGAGTGGGCTATAGGATCAGATAGGATCTACTGTGTATTAAGAGTGAACTTGTTCATTGTATATCTCGTAGCCATTCTGAACATATAGAAGGTTGTGATAGGACTTGTGATATCATGATTATTATGTCAAAAGTTAGACAACAAGGTACCGTTGTATGCAAAAGCCTTATGTCAATTGATATTGGATCAAGGAGTGATCTATGATTTTGGTTCTATCATCTGGGTCCAACTCATGCATGATATGTATGGGATGTTGTATAAGGGTCAAACTATGATGGGATCAATTATACTCTTGAGCGCATGGATATATCATAAGTTCCCCATGTATCATCTTTTTGGGTTTCCCCATGAGATTGATAATAGGTTGCCTTGATTCTTATAATAGAGGTAGACCATGTAGTGTAAGTCATGCCACATGTTCCAACACTATAGATTGTCACATGAGGGTAGATAGTGTGGTAGCCATACAATCACATAGTTGTCTTATGGCCTATTTGATCTACCCTTGTTATATAATTGGCACATGTGTGGATCACATGACACTACACTTCATATTTGGATCCTCATCTAGTGGCTTACATAATTGGGAAACTGGGACTTCTCCATCTAGTGGCCCCTCTATTAGTGCCTGCTTATTGGGCATGACATGTTAGAGAGCCTAGAGGGAGAGAAGGTAGAGGGGTACTTATGGAGATACTGGTGATCAGGCCTCAACATAATAGACCATGGGATGGTCGAACATGATAATAGAAGGTAGTAGGGCCAAGAGGAGATGACATAGATGTGGATGTAGGGGAGGAGGGAACATAGGAGGCACCATAAAAGAGGCAACATTGGCCACTGTGAGCTCATTATAAATGAAGACACCATTGATGTGAGGAGGTGTATGTGTTAGCTATCATGCAGGGGATCCATTAGTAGCTCTAGGACATAGTTGGGCCATATAGAGACCACTAAAGAAAGGACCACAATGGGCTTGAGTGGTGACTCCTGTATTTACATTGGTGTAGAGGCAATGATAGAGGAGGTGCTCAACAAGCGAGCAAAAAGTGAGATCATGGTCAGTGATATAGGCACTGGTGAGAAATGTTTTTAAATTTGATTTAAGTTTTTATATATGACACTAGTTACATTGGTGATTATTATGGATAAATGATTTGAGATATATATGTGATCTGATGTCTATATAGTTTTTGGTTTTGTATATCCTATGACAAAGGAGTTTAGATGGAGAGCCTTGGTTATGGCCACACATCATGGCATTTTAGATAGGGTGTTGGTGTCATACGACCCTACCATGCTAGATGATTCTATGGTTCCATCTGCACCAGCTTAGGTGAGCTAGTTTAGATTGGTGGGAAAGGCCGTGAGGCATCTATAGGCACGTAGTGATGGGTCACAACCACCAACAAGGGTTGGAGTCAGAGAGGCATAGGTCTGATAGACCCTAGCATAGGAGAGATATGCACACATGGTGACTACCATCCAGCTAGGATATGTACATGCTCAAGTGGCCAAACTATATGGATAGGTTGCTGGTTTGAGATCTCAAACTAGCTCCTTACATTGCACTATTCAGAGGGGTCAGCCACATGCATCTATGGGTAGCATGGCTATGCCACATGATAGACAGGATGGAACACAACCTTAGAGTTGTAGCTATTATATTTTAAACTTTGTATTATATAGAACACATTATACATATATGTGTGTGTATGTGTGCATGCGCACATGTATTTTAATAATTTCATTGATCTCATGAGTTTTATTTGGATTTGGATGTGGATGCATGGATATATTTCATTTTTAGCACATGTTTTTCACTTTTTTTGTATATGCTATGGGAAATATGTGATGTGTGCTTTATTTATTAGCATTATGTGATACACATGCATTGTTAAAATAAAAAGGTAAAAAATGATTTGAAAAAGTATAATTAGTCAAAACAAATGTAATACACACCGTATCACGATGGGAAATTTGTAATAACAAAAGATGAATAATTATAATAAACCAAAGATGGTAAAAGAGGAACAAATTTTTTCAAAACCATGTAAGGACTCACATCAAATTAAAACAAATAAAAATCACACTATATCGTATGGGGAAGTATGAAAATTTGTAAAAAAAAATGAAAGGCACATAAAAAATCAATGGTATACAAATAAAACAATTAAGTTTATCAATCATACTAAATCACATTGGGAAGTATAAAAAGAAAGACAAAAATGTAAGAGAAAATTAAATTAATCACACTAATTCAAGTTGGGAAGTATGAAAAATTTAATAAAATGGTTGTAAGCATATACACAGTCGAAAAATAAGAAGATAAAAGTAAAAGATTTATGAAGTAAGCATAAAACATACTAAATCAAGATGGGAAGTATGTCAATGATGTGTAACTCATAATAAAATACTACTTATCTTAAATTTGATGCATGTAATTTCATTGTAACTTGGTTATAGTAGGAACTGGTACTAGAATATTTTGTGAGGAGGGCTTAATCCTATCTATGGTCTTACACTACAACTCACAAACATAACACCAATGAGATGGAAACAAATGTGGGTGTGATTTTAAAATATGTTTTTAACATGGTAATTTGTGAGGAGGCATTGGTCCTATCCATGGTCTTACACTGCAACTCATAAAAATAACACCAATGAAGTGAATGGTAATGAGAATTTTTTTTTAAATGGTAATTTGTGAGGAGGCATTGGTCCTATCCATGGTCTTACACTACAACTCATAAAAATAACACCAATGAAGTGAATGGTAATGAGAATTTTTTTTATTATGGTAATTTGTGAGAAGAGCCTGGTCATATCCATGGTCTTACACTACAACTCACAAAGGGAAACCTTAGGAGGGTTGATCAACTAAAAAAATAATATTTATCAAGGGGAAATATTAGAAGTGTTGTAATGAAAGAGGTAATGTAAAAGGCATGACATATGCATCTATGAGAGGACCTGAGGAAACATGAGGCATACTATGTACAAAAGAGAGACATTAAGAGTTTAGTGACCATCAAAATATGAAGGATACCTGCACACAATAAGTACAAAGTTGTATAGGAAAATAAGTGAGATACTGAGATCAACTCATGTTGGGTATATGTCAATAAAAATAAAATATACCTACCTTCTCACAATATGTTCCGCATTCCCTAGGACCTCTTACAGAGATGTTGGTCTACTAGGAAGATTGGGTACTTGTGTGAGAAAGTAGGTAGCACTAATTTTTTTTATTATCCTTTCCCAATCTAATGACCTACCACACCCCAATAGACGTCGACTCTATTATGAGGCCAAATGTGGAGTTTAATATTTGATTATAAATAGGAGATGTGTTATGAATCATGTTTTTTAGTGTGATTTGACTTTTGAATTTATATGTTGCCTTTTGTATCTTTGTCTTTTGTTTAAATGATTTGGATTTTAACTTTTTATGAATTTTATGATTCCTCCTCCATATGGATTTGGAATGACCAACATGAGTGATAAAAGTGATACACATGAATGAGATTTAGACTTTGGTTTAAAGGAGACTAAGCATCCAAAGATATGACTGACTAAACACTTAGGCTTACCTATGAACTAGTATGTAATCTCAAGTTTCAACCTTATGTATACTTAGTATGTGAAAGGAATATAAAGGAATAAAGGGAGATCCAAAGTAGATCAGTAAATGGGAGTACAATGAGATGTCTTGTTTGCTAATTGATCATATGGTAGAGAAATAATTACTAAGGGGATCAAAGTTTGTATAACCAAGTCACAATAATAAGTATCTGAGTTTTAATTGAGATAATGTAGCAAACAATCATGGTAAGAGAAAAATAAATCATGAAATTAAGTAATTCATAGACATAAGTGTGCAATCATGGAAAAAATGAAAAGAATCCAAAATAAAGAGGAAAGTAAATGAAACCATATACAATACCTAAAGCATAATATAAAGATCCAAGTGAAATATATAGGTGAAACCAATTTTGACACAGTCAAATGATATAAAATATATAAAAGTGGATCATAAGTCCAATCCAAAATCATAATGAAGAAAAAAGTGAAATAACACCATGCCATGTTCACAAATATTATCCATGACATCTAAAACATCTCTATAAAGTTGGGTCTTAAAAGAATCCCGAGTCTCATCAATCCTCATGGAAAGCTATGCAAAGACCTCTCTCTGAATCTCCTCAATAGAAAATGTAGGTGTAGCTACTAAAGGATCATGCTTATTAGGGCTCTCGTGCGTAGAATATTTAAGAAGAGAAATATGTGCCAGAAGAGAAATGGTTTTTTTAAGATGAGGAGGTATCGCCAATGGAGAAGGAGCCACAAATGTGGAAGGAGGTGCCACTAGCGAAGAATGGGGATCCTTCTTGCATGGGCAACCTATGGAAGGAGGAATATTTGGTGCAGTTATTGATATAAGGTGATCATGAAGGTGTTATTGGAGAATATGGGAACAATCAATATGATAGGTACTGTACTAGTACCAAAGATAGTATGCATCCCTATATTTATGGATATACTTAGGTAACAAGTTGGGAGGAGTTATATCCTTGTATTTGTGTTGGGCAAGGGTGGGATGCAATGTGTTAATATATCATCAAATATTTTGGCAATGAGTGGAAGAGTGATTATTTATTGTATAGAAGCAACACATATGCTTTTTAGTATACTTTGGGGGATTGCTAATGGAAGAGGTAGAAGTAGAATCTGGGGAAGGATGATATAATTGGTAGTCTCTATCTCAATGACCAAAAACTTTGTGGATATCACAATAAGGTTGATTGGCCCATTGGGTAGGCATGGGATCAAGTTGTGGCAAAGGAAGAAGTCCATCACCAAGGGAAGTCAAGGTTGAGGTAGAAAATAAACTAGGCTCATCTGAAGGTAAATTAGGATAAAAAATAAGATGAGGCTCAACTGAAGATAGAGTGGGACTAGGAACCAAAGTAGGCTCAACTGAAGGTGAGGTTGGACGTGTGGAATGCATAAGAGCATTAAATATCATCTCTAGGGAAAGTAAAATAGAAGGATTCTAATATCTAGCAAAATGGCAAGGACTGGTTATGGCATGATCCATGAGCATGCTTTTAAGAGGTTTTGTTGAAACTAGAGGTGTAACATGAAATAGCTCCATCTCTATCCTAAAAAAAATAGGAAGAATACTAGAATTAGGCACTATGAAGTAAGGAATGTAATAAGACAAAAAAAAAGACTAAAATATAGAAGTATGATATCAAAGAATATCAACATCTCAAGCCTAGACAAGTTCGCCTAAAAATGGGTCATATAAAGTAAACCATCATTATAGTCAGGTGTATGCAATTCGATGGTACATGTAGGTATGACCTTATTGTCATAAGTCGCATGATGAATATAATGTCTAGTCTTAGATAAGACCACATGTTTATCATCGATATGAGGTTGATGGGATCAAGGTTGTAAAGAGGGAGGAAGCTGGGCAATGGTATGAGGGGATAGATCATAATTTTTGATCTTGAACCATATCTCATCTAGATCATCATCATCAAAATATAGGAGGTTAGATGGTATGTTCCCAATGAATTTGGGGTGACCATGATAACCTTAGGTAGAATTGATAGTATAATTGAAGAGTTGAGATTCCCAAAATGGGATACTAGGCAAAGGTTCAAGGTTAAGAAGTTTAAAGATACCACATTCTTGGAATTATTCAAAATTCCAAGGGTTTGTGTCTCATTGGATCTTATAAATAAAACTATTAGGGGGAATTTGATGCATTGGCATGTGGATGAGGTGATAGCCCTCATGCATTGAGTCCAAGGTATACCAAGTAAGATGTTATAAGAGATGGGAAAGCTAAATATCATAACTTTCATGAGGATGATGATAGGAGGGATGGTAATGGGAAGCCACACACAACCTAAATGAGGAATTTTCCTCCTATCATAGACTTGAAATGTGTTACATGTGGAATTGAGATTGCACTCATAATATCCAAGAGTTTTAATGAAATGAAGGGAGGCAATGCAAGTACCTGAACCTTCATCAATAAAAGCACACTTAACCTTGATAATGCCTATTTGGAGGCTAATAAATAAAGGAGGATCATTTGCATGAAACAAAATCTCATCTAGAATCATTGAAGCGATAAGAAACTTAAGGGAAAGAGAATTGTATTATTTCATCAACATGTATGGAAATCTCTTCGCATTGTTGAAGGATACTATCTTCAGACCTAGACAAGGTAGTTTTTTGTCCTATAAGAGGAGGATGAGGGATGTTCATTTAAAATAATATTTGCATTATATTTTTTCAATGATGTGGGGAAGTTTGCATTAATTTGATGAAAGGTATTTAATATGGGAGATGAGAAAGTTCTGTAATGGGGTCCCATTCATCATAACCTATGGGGGGATTGATAGATAGAGGCGCATAATGTTTTAAGAGATATTGTGAAGGAGGGTTGGAAATTAAATTAAATTTTTGTTGGTATGATGTATTTTCTTTGGGTTGAATACAAATAAGTTGACTTACTTTAGGTGATGGGATGGTTGATTGAGGTATTTCTTATGGTTGGGTTGAATAAACTCTATTAGAAGGTTAGGGAATGTTGTGTAGGTGTGTAGATATTGGATGGATAGTAGAGATAGTGTAATAGGTATGATCAAGCTGAGGTTTTTAAAGTGGTTCTTGTAAGGTTATAAGGTCTTCTTAACCCAACTCAATTAGATGAGATGCGGAAGTATCTTGAATGACACAGAATGTTTGAGAAGTTTGGTGCATGGTATTGGATTGGTATTAATAAAAATAACTACTCTTCACATTTTAGTCATATTTATGACATTTTCCTCATAAATAATGAGGTTTATAAGACTTATATAATGAGTAGTATTATCATTGTTATTTTGATGATTGCGAAGAGGATCTCTATAAATAGCAAGATGAGCATTAGCTTGATTTAATTATTGATTTTTGTTTTACTTTTCATGGGATTTAAAAGTTATGTCATATGTTTGTTGATGTTTACCAATGAGTGATTCATGATAAAATTTTGGACCTAGAAGAAAATCCATAGCTGGATGACATAATTTTCTGTAAGTCTCATGAGAGTGGCCCCAACTTACACAAAATTGACAAAATTTGTTCGGATCATACCATGATTTCATTGGATGAGTGGGGTCAAGATATCATGGTAGTAGCCTTGGAAGACACTTTTGAAGCTCAGCTAAGGATAGTGGTTTGTGAACATTAATGTTGTTTGGTTGAGAATAAGTAGGATTAAGAGTGTTATTTGGAGGGGGAACATGTTCCATAGTGTTGTTGGGAGCAATGGCTTGTCTGAGATGATAAATCTGAGCAATGGATTTAGATATAAAAATTATATCCAAAACACCCAAATCTAGAATCTACCATTAAAATTGGAAACCGTTAGATCAAAATGCAATAAAATAAACATTTAAAACAACATTCTACTCTATATACAAATGTTCCCAATCAAGATTCAAACAAAAATACTAGATATTATAGATGGATATTTCTTAAAAATAGACTCAAAATTTCAGCATGATATTAGCTTGATCGAAAGACTTGGATGGTGGTTTGATAGACTTAGTTGATATAATATTTTAGCATGAAGGGTCATGAGTTTTCTAGTTGTTTGGCAATGGAGGGGTGTCTTATTTAAATAGTGTAAGGAGGGGAAATCAATCGACAAATCTCGAAGTTGGTTATAAGAAGATCAATGGTGGATAATTATTTGAAGAATTGAAAATTACTTAGATGAATCTAGAGGAAGGAATGTTCTAGAGGTAAAAGCCTATAAAGTCTTTTGGAAGCCTAATGATAATTAGTAGATTATTAGTCATGTGATTAGGGAGTTATAGTGAATTTAGGGGAGTAGGAGAGGATACTCATAGGCTAGGGTAGGTGGAAAAGAATTTTAAATTCCTAAATATTAAACAAGTGGGATTAGTTAGTAGATAATGGGGATTTAGATGAATTAATGAAGAAATGGGATGGGGTAAGGTTAGTATGATGAAGAATAGTGAATGGGGGTGTTATAAAAATGATTAGAAGGAGATTAGTAATTAGAAAGAGCTGGGAGAGATTAGTGATTATTAGATGAAATTATCAATGTTAGTGTCAACTAATAATAATATTAATGATGATAAATCTAGCGAGAAAATTTAAGTGCATACATTTTTTACCTCTTTTAAAGGGCATTGAGAGTGTACTAAGTGGAAGGATTAATGGTCTTTCAAAGAAGAAATATATACATGGATAAATGTTAGTGGATACATGATGATGCCCCTTGAGAGGACATGTGGGAAGGAAGGAGGGGGATGGCCACTCAAAAAATTAAACAAGCGGTGGGATGTGTGAACATGTAAGGGGTTGTGATGCTTGATGTTGAAGAAAATGAGATCAACATGAGGAGTGAGATAAAAATATATTATGCACCTAGAAAATACTTATGCATAGGAAGTATAAATGATTGTGTCAGAATTCTCGACACATCCCAAAGTGGAGTCAACTGTAAAATGATGATGATAAGATAAAAAAGGTGTAAGCTTTAGACATATCCTAGGGAAGGACATATGCCAGGGAGAGCTATGAACCAAGATGATTAATAGAGAATGCTAGGATATTTTGACATATTCTAAGCAAGGATGCATGCATGAGAGTGCATTAGGCCAAAATAAGAGAATGATTTGATAAGATTAATGATGAATGTAGTTTAAAGTTAAATTCAAGTGATATGATGAATGAGATGTAGGAGAATAAATGATCTGATTGAGTGACCAAAAGTTGAAGGGGAAGAATTAGCCTACAATGCATCAAATAAATGAGCTAAAATGTGATTGATAATAATGATGCCCCTAGCAAGGACACAACAAGTGAGCAAGAGATGATAAAGTTATGATCCTAGTCATGCCCCAATCAAAGGAGGAAATCATAAACATTCAGCAATAAATTGACCAATCAATGATAATGGATGACTGATGAAACAAAATATGGATGTTGTGATTTGTCAAGCCCAATTGATAGGTGTGAATGATTAAATGGGAAGATTAGGGAGATGAATATGGGGATGGTGATTGATCAATAGATTGGTTAATTAATTATTAATATTATAGATCAAGGATTTGACTGATGTAAGACTTGAGTATGATAAGGGACAAGAGAGATGCAATGATGAATGGTGGGGAAAAAGGAGAGAGTGGTTGATTTGACCTCAGACACACCATGTAACTGAGTGTTACCTATATAGTTTTGAAAGACCTCAGGCCAATGTAGTTCGGACTAGATGGTAGATAACAAGATAGACTAGATAAGGAGGATGACAATGACTATTAAACATGTTAGTTGTTATATAGATGTTAGGTGTGATGATGATTGGATTGAGATTTGAGTTAAGATGTTAGATGTTGGTGACTAGAGAGATTATAGATGATTGGTTAAAGGATATGGATGTGATGATAAAAGGAATTGGAGGAATGATTAGATATTAGACTAATGAAATTGGATGATTGGATTGAAGAGAAAGGACTAGGATAAATGATTGGATATGGATTGTTATAGGTTATGGTAGGTGATAGAGGATAATATAAATGATGAGTGTGTCTATTATCAAAGCATCATTGTTTTAATAAGGCTCATCATAGTGTAAGTAATCTAATCTAAATATAGCACTAGGTAGTATGCCCCATGTTATAAGTATGACCAAGAGGACATTGTGCCAAAGTGCATGATTATAAAAGGGCCAAATGATGAGCTCTGCATAGGTCACCTAAAATCATTATTATAGTTTTTTTGGCTCCATCATAACATCCTCATTCATTTACCAATAGGCAAAAATATGTATGACATAAGACTAAAAAATAAACATAGACAAACAAATGAAACATAATACAATCATATACACATTTTGTATATGCAAATAAGTGAAATAACACATAACATACAAGTAATATACACAAGTATCTACATAGAGATGCATTGTGTCTTGTCTAATTGTCCTGATGAGAATTAATGGAATGAGTGATCAAGTGATGAGTTGGGATAAGTTGGTCATGATGATTATGAAGTGAATATGGATTAAGGATAGGAAATTGAAAAAGGTAAAAATTTGGAGTAGACTAGTAACTTGGGTTAAGATAAGGTTTTGGATAAGGACTTGGGTGCCAAGATTAAGACAAAAGACAAAACAAGATGAATAAATGATAAGACCACTAGTACATAAGACAAGGTAGGATGAAAATGATATAGACAAATTAGGACATAGGATAAGATGACTAGGATATTCAAGACATATGAGATTATGATATAAGACAAGACAACTTAGATGTTTTTGGATTTTATAAATTTTAGGGTTTTTTTGAATATTTCAAAATTTTAGGTCTTTTGAGATATGTATGTACATTATGCATATAGTGGTAACTACAAAAAATAATACCAAACCTAGAAACCAAGATAAGGATGAATGGAATAGTGGATGGGACAAAAAAATGATGAGGGTGATGTTGAAAAGGGGATGAGTACCAAGGAATAATGGGCTAGGGATTGCCAATGACCACATCATGAAGGAACCAAATATCTAGTTACCTGATTGTCCCTTTAAGGATACGCCAAGATGATTCTAGAACATTTCTTAAGACATCTGTTGATGCTATAGATTGCACGCTTGAAAGAAGGCTCAGTTTCTCTCTTCCACGTAGCACAATGGGGACTTTCCTCTTGTTGTGGGTATGGCAAAGCTAAGGAAAGAATCTCTAGATAAGGGCTAGCTCCCTTTGATGCATCTTTGAGGTCTTTCACTACTACTTCTAATAATGGGGGGGTGAAAAGGGTGAAGGATATAACCAAAATAGAACCTATGTAAGTGTTGATGCACCCAATGATTTTGATATACTCAACTATATCAACACTTCAGACTAAAAGGGGTGAACAGACACTTTATCTGACAAAAGACCAAGCTGTAGGGCACTTTAATAAGGGGCTTAATGAAGATATAAGGAAAAGGAACTTACCACAGGTGCTGTAGAAGCACACTGTCAGATAACTACTCTTTTGTCTTTATGCTCTAGATGAAGCACTTCCTGTTAACTTGCAGGAATGGTCTTGGCTACACTAAGTATGTTGGTGTCAATCTATGAAAGCATCAAGCTAAAATGATTAAACACAGAGTTGATACATAGGCATAATCAAAATTATAACTAGTCAGATAGAGGTAAAATGCATTCTTATTGATTAAAAGGTAAAATTTGGTAGGGATTCACCTTACACAAGTGAGATATATATTTCTCAGCTGAGAGGTTACAATATATATCATGAAGAGAGAATTTTTGGGTGCCTTTCAGAACAGGTGGCCCATACTGCATTAAACACCTAGTAAAGAGGAAGTCCACTAATGCTGCTATCATCTTTCCATAAATGGCCTGAGGGAACCATGTTGAAGATGTAACAAGTCTTGACTTTGGTGCTTAAACTATATTAAATGTTACTACAAAAGCATGGGTCACTTTATTGTTTGAATGACAAGGCTGCCCCTCTTTATGAAATTTACACAACTATCTGCTTATCAATACTTAATCAAATAAAAATAGGCTGCACTTTCATTGTTTTCTATCTCTTTCCTTGTTATTTCTTGTCTTTTCTTGGCAACTCGGCTCTCGGGCTTATCTTTCATCTCCTCCTAGCTCTTTTCCTAGCGGGTTGCTAAGTCTATCTTCAGGTCTTATGCCCTTTGAATTCCATCGGGCCTGCGCTCATGAGTTCTTTTGGGCAAGATGTCTGAAATAAATATTTTAGCCACTTATCCATTAGATTTTATCCTTTGGATTTTCCTCAATGGCTAATGCATCCCATTAAAGTTGACATTTGTGGTCTTATCACCATTTAAAAAACAATAGCTAGTCCATTGTCCTAAATTTGACATCCATGGGGATGTCACTAGATGTTTAAACTGCCAACGACTAGTTCATCATGTTGAAGTTGACATCTTTAGGCCCACCATCATCATTGGTAATTCCTTTGGCCTTTACAAAATGAACCTTCTCAAAGGAAAGGTGCCCCTTTAGAAAAATAGAACAGGCCCCCTTTCGACAATCAAGATCCCTCTGCAAGGGCACTTTCCCTTCATGATCCTTTCTCTTCCCATTTCCTTTAGATAAAATGTCCAAAGGAATTCCTTTGAACATTTTTCTCCAAGGAAATATTGATTTCATGTCTCGGCCTTCCTTTGTGAATTTATTCAGACAAAATGTCTGAAGGAATTCCTTCAGGCACTTTGTTCGAAGGAATTCACCTTTGGTTCTACATGGATTTTCTCTGAAGGAAAACTTACCTTTCAGCCTTTTGCCTTGTCATTTTTTTGAAGGAAAACTCTACTCTCTGCAAAGAAATCTTTTGTCTTTAGTTTTCCTTTAGAGCTTGCTAAATGGTCCCATTTGTCCCCTGCTTGCCCTCCATAAGGGAACTTGTCCTTCAGAGCTTTGTGAAAACTCATATCTCTTTGAAGTTGGCTCATTCCTATGCCAAAAGCTTGTCCAAGGTGATTTGCTGAAGTGAAATAAGCCTTCAAATCAACTTGAAACATCTACAAGACTCAAGTCACTTGGATCTTTATAGAAATAGCTCTATTACAAAGGGAAATGACACAATTGTAGTAAGGTGAAATACATCAAATACTAACTGCTCAGGACAACAGGGAAGGAAGGGAGATCGATTTTGGGCCTGTAGGACTAAAAATGGTCAACAAATTTGGTTATTCTTAGGGGAAGCATACTTGCTATGCTAAAGAAGACTGGTAGCCTCAAATTCCATTGGGCATGGAGTTAGGATGCATCTTGAAAAAATTAGCAATATCCTTCTAAAGACCTATGAACCAACAAAGCTTTACCTTAAGCAACAAGAAAAAATGATGCACAACAAGGCTAAAAACACTACACTTGTGCAAATGACACTTAGGGAAAACAAAGACAACCAAAAGCAAACTACTATGTAAAACTAACTAGATATATTTTCCCCCCTCCTGGATAAAAGGGAAAACTTCTCAAGTCTCCATGGCAAGAAAAATTATGATGCCAGACAAGTGACTAAATGGAGTGGAGACTTGGTGACTTGCCCTTTTTGCCTGCCACCTTGATTGGCTTGTATCCAAGTGGATTAGGGTCAAACATGTCTCCAACATTTGTGTATTCACTTTGCCCTTTGAAACCTGATTCATGTTGGCCCCTCATGTTGGTGTATTTCATCAAGAAATCAATGTCTACTAGATTATCACCATAAGCCTCATTTAGCTCATAGCCCCCTTGACATGCATCATGGATTGACTTGTTCTCTTCTGCCTCATTGAAGAGCCTGTCAAACTGATCTTCTAATTCATCATGTCTTTCTTGAAGAAGGGTGTCTGTTGTGATGTCTTAAATGAGATCAAAAACTACTTGCTTATCCCACATAATGTCACCTTCTTGCTCAAAGCTCTCTTCTTCAAAGCTTTTAACAAGATGGATAGGCCTATCCCTTTCTTTCTAAAAAACAAGAGTCTCTAGTTGTTCTAAGACATGCTCCTGATCCTCCTCCAACTTGGGTCCCATGGCATGGTCATTATCTTCATCAAATAAACAAGAAAGTTCATCAAACAAGGGAGGAGAGAGCTCGCCATGCTTACTTTCCTCATCATCCATTGTTGACAAATAAAGTTTGTCAACCTCTTCTTCATATTGCTGAAACATCTGCATGTATGTATGACTTATGTTTTCTCCATTGTTGATGATGTCTTCAAAGAGAGCATCCATGATGATCTCATCCTCATTGTCACTCATGATAGCCTCTTGGGTAGTTGAAAATTGGATCCTCTCTTCTTCACTTGCCTCTTTCAAAATAGGTTCCTTCTTGAGAAAGAATGGAGTGGAGGGTTGATGGACAGACTCATATGGAAGAGGAGGCAATCCTTGAGCTAGAATCGAATGGTTCTCTTCCTTCTATTTGGCCAGCACTTCATCTACATCAGATGTGGCTTGATAGCTCTCTTAAAGGAGTGTAGATGGGGTGTGTTCAGACATGAAATCTGCTGTTTGGTCTAAACCATCCATCACACCCTGGCTAAGGAATCTCATTCTAGACTCCAACTTTGTAATTTGCCTAGCTATATTCACTTGGGAGAACCTTTTTTAGAGATCATGAGAATCACCATGAGTAGGATCAGCTTCTTCATTTCCAAG
This sequence comes from Torreya grandis, assembly GCA_037957365.1. NCBI lineage: Eukaryota > Viridiplantae > Streptophyta > Pinopsida > Cupressales > Taxaceae > Torreya > Torreya grandis. The sequence continues at coordinate 1,199,365 of JARHVA010001383.1, read as the reverse complement.
GCCCTGAGTTGGTCCATGGTATTCCCTCCTCCAACTTGGAATCTTGACATCATGTTGAAAGACTTGAGGAGGTTGAGGAAGACTAGGAAGAGACTGTTGATGCACATGAAGAATTTCTTGAAGAGATACATGGTATTTTTTGAAAGGCATATGATGATTCCCTTCAAAGGAGGATTCACAATCTAAGGAACTGAGAAGGTTCATTTCCATGGGAGGTTGCTCTAATGCCCTTTGATCACTATATTTTGATCACTTTTTTATCATTATGATGATTCCCTTCAAAGGAGGATTCACAATATAAGGAATTGAGAAGGTTCATTTCCATGGGAGGTTGCTCTAATGCCCTTTGATGTTGAAAATCTAGGTGCAAGGGATTAAGAGCAGGAGTGGTTACTACATCAGATGAGCTATAATGAGCAAGTGCTATTTGGTAGAAAGGATTTGGTGCACAAGAGGGGGGTTTATTTAGAATAGGAGGGGGCTACTTTGGAATGGGAGAAGGCACACAAGGTTGATTGCCTTAAATGAATGGACTCCCCCATTTTGCTACTTCCTCCTTCATGCATTGCAAGGCCTGAGTTTGCCTAAACAAACACTCCTATTTATACAAAAGCTCTTGCTGATATCTATTATACTCCTCCAGTCTGTTTATCTCCATCACTTGCTTCTCAAACTCCAATGTTACTTGAGCTATAATGAGCAAGTGCTATTTGGTAGAAAGGATTTGGTGCACAAGAGGGGGGTTCATTTAGAATAGGAGGGGGCTACTTTGGAATGGGAGAAGGCACACAAGGTTGATTGCCTTGAATGAATGGACTCTCCCATTTTGCTACTTCTTCATGAATTTTAAGGCCTGAGTTTGCCTAAACAAACACTCTTATTTATACAAAAGCTCTTGTTGATATCTATTATACTCCTCCAGTCTATTTATCTCCACCACTTGCTTCTCATGCCTTTCAAATCTGAAAGCATACCCTTTGACTCAAGAACATGCATCTCCTTCTTATTCATGTGACCAAGCCTATTAAGCCACATCTTTGAATCTACAGCTGAAGTAGATAACCCAGAAAGAGAATCAGTAATATAAGTAGATAGATAAAGTGTACCTACTTTCTTACCTCTTGCTACAATAAGTGCACCCTTGGTAACCTTCCAAGAGTCCGCTGTGAGAGTTACTGTGCAACCCTCATCACCCAAACTTCTTACAAAAATCAAATTTTGCTCCAGAACTGGGACATGCATGACCTCCTTCAACACCCATGTGTTATCTGTCTGCAATTTCAGCTTCACTTTCTCTTTGCCAACCATCTGACAAGGCTTACCATCTCCTAAACAAATTTCTCCAAAGTCACCCTAGACATACTCATAAAAAAATTCCCTATTTGAGGATGCATGAAAAGAGGCACCAAAATCTAAAACCCAAGATTCTACTTTATCTAAAGAACATACCAGAGCATCCTGTGCAACATAATCCACAACATTTGCTTCTTCTTCATGTCCTTCATGATGATCTTCACCCGACCTACAATCTCTCTTTAAGTGCCCTTGCTTTCCACACTTCTAGAAGGTTATTCTGTCATACCTAGACTTGGATCTCCTACCATTAAACTTCTCCATTCGTAGTCTACTTTCTTCTGCCATTTCTCTACTCCCACTCAAATAGAAACCCCTGTGAGTAACCTGTAATCAACACACACTAACTAGATCTGATACAACATGTTAGTATCCCAACTTAAAAGCTCTAATACCAATTGTCAGGGAATCCAAGAACAACAAACCTTGTTCTAATCCCACTTGTTAGGATCTTGCTCCTCAGAAAGATCACAATATGATTACCAAATACAAGCAATTAAACATGCAAAAATTATACCAGAAGTACAAGTAACCAAAATTCACACATAACACAGAATATGAGAGACAATACACTATCTTGTATCAATACTTGTACAGAAAAGAATACAATAAAGAGACGCCACACTCTTCCACCTTACAGAGGCTTCCCACACCTCAAGTGTACAGTAATTCTTCTTCAAAAGTTCACTCTCCTACCAAAAATGGTCCCAACACACAATTCACACACAGAATTGGTGTTCACCTCTCCCACCAGTCAGTAATAACCCTACCAGTACACCAAGCACTCTAAAGTACTTCAAGTAGATCTCCTATGAACCTGTAACCTGTAATTCAATAGACCATACTTACACATGTAGATCTCTTATGAGCTTGCAACAACCTGCAACTCGATGATCTTACAATGGAAGGATCTTCCTTGCCTTCCTTTTTAGCTCATAATTACAATACATGCCAATGGGTCTATAAATAGATCTTAGACTTAAACAATAACTTAGACTCTGAGTTTACTAATAATAGACATGCAACTCAAGACTTGAAATAGCCTTTATATGTAAACACTCAGTTCAACAAACTAACTGTTCATGCAACGAACAGTTCTAGAGCACACAGGCAACCGACATCGGTCCCTGTCTAACTGGTGCTGACCGACGTCAGCTGACTTCCTGCCGACACCAGTTGCCTTCTACATTCATCTTGACCGATGTCGGTCATAATGCTGATGCCAGTACTTCTGGAACTTCAACATCCTCCTCTTCGTCTGCATAGTTGAAGCTTTTAGCTCCACAACCTAACAATCTCCCACTTGGAAATAAATAGCTGCAACTGTACCTGTACCTGTACATCATCTAGTTTATTCCCTTGGCTTTGTATCCCTCTTCAAGATCACTCTTGAAGACCAACCACCACAAATATTGTGGTGTAACACCTGTCATCCAAATCACCTGCCACATCCACATCTACAAACCATGTAGAAAAGAACTTGACCCTGCATAGCATGTGCACCTGCTGCTGGTCCCTCTAAGAATCCACTGAACTGCCCTCCAATGCTTCTTTCTCAGATTGGATCCAAACTTGTGACAACTCCCACTGCTTGGGAAAACTCAGGTCTAGTACATACCATGCACTTAACCTCATTATGTGAATCAAGACACTGTTATGTGAACTGTCCAACCATCGACGTGCTAACCGGTCTCACACAATCATCCTGAAATAAAGTCAACATGTGACCTTCCATGTCCCTAGAACACACTCATGCCAAAGAATCTTGCTGCTCCCAGATTCCTCATGACACACTTCTAAACTAGCTTTACCTTTAGTTCAGCAACTCCCTGTATATGTAACCTTGCAACAAGCACATCATACAATAATAGGATAATGTAGCTAATATTATCCAACCTGGTAGATCAAACCTCCATTATACTATAGCTTATTCAAGACCATATGCCCTGGCCTTCTGTCTCACGTATCCATTTCCACTCTTCTTCATCCTGAACATCCATTCGTCTCTCAATGCTTCCTTCCAGCTGGCAACTCCACCCAAAACTCCTGTTTGGTTCTCCTCCAAGGAATTACATCCTCATCCATGCCAAGCTCCCACTATTTCTTGGATCTACCTGCTCTGCTTCTTTAACAACTTCCTAGTTCTTTACCATAAGTGAGCAACAAGTAGTGTAAAGAAGGGAAATGATGAATTTGAGGCTTATATACCCTTTAAGTCCTCCATATGAGCGCTTGATACTCTTTGACAGCTTGTTGTCCACCCAAAATCTGTCTTAGTGACTGATGCCAGTCACATCTCAATCTGCACCTGATCGATGTCGATTCCATGCGACTGCCTCATCACCGACGTCAGTTCCCCCTGGCTGATGTCGGTGTTTATCTGTCCCTGAGTCACTGACGTCGGGCTGCACATAACCGACATCGGTCCCTATCTGGACGCTGGCGTCAGTTTTCTAACTGACGTCGGTCTCTGTGTTTTTATTGTGAGAACTGACTTCTACCCGCGAGCTCCTTTTGGATCAAACCCTTGTCCAGATCAACCTTGCTCTGCTCAGAATTCTTTTGCCCCTTGTGTTGAACTCTATCTGTCACCTTCTCCTTAAAAACCAAGGCTTTCCTGCTCTTGTCACTAACATCAGATTCCTCAAGAAACGTCACCTTCTTCTTCTGCATACAAAAATCTTGATTCATGCCTTTCAAATCTAAAAGCATACCCTTTGACTCAAGAACATGCATCTCCTTCTTATTCATGTGACCAAGCCTATTAAGCCACATCTTCGAATCTATAGCTGAAGTAGATAACCTAGAAAGAGAATCAGTAATACAAGTAGATAGATAAAGCGTAACTACTTTCTTACCTCTTGCTACAACAAGTGCACCCTTGGTAACCTTCCAAGAGTCTGCTGTGAGAGTTACTATGCAACCCTCATCACCCAAACTTCTTATAGAAATCAAATTCTACTCCAGAACTGGGACATGCATGACCTCCTTCAACACCCATGTGTTACCTGTCTACAATTTCAGCTTCACTTTCCCTTTGCCAACCATCTGACAAGGCTTACCATCCCCTAAACAAATTTCTCCAAAGTCACCCTGGACATACTCATGAAAAAATTCCCTATTTGGGGATGCATGAAAAGAGGCACCAGAATCTAAAACCCAAGATTCTATTTTGTCTAAAGAACATACCAGAGCATCTTGTGCAACATAATCCGCAACATCTGCTTCTTCTTCATGTCCTTCATGCTGATCTTCACCCGACCTGCAATCTCTCTTTAAGTGCCCTTGCTTTCCACACTTCCAGCAGGTTATTCTGCCATACCTAGACTTGGATCTCCTGCCATTAAACTTCTCTATTCGTAGTCTACTTTCTTCTACCATTTCTCTACTCCCACTCAAACAGAAACTCTTGTGAGTAACCTGTAATCAACACACACTAACCAGATCTGATATAACCTATTAGTATCTCAACGTAAAAACTTTGATACCAGTTGTCGAGGAATCCAAGAACAACAAACCTTGTTCTGATCCCACTTGTTAGGATCTTGCTCCTTAGAAAGAGCACAATATGATTACCAAATATAAGCAATTAAACATGTGGAAATTATACCAGAAGTACAAGTAACCAGAATTCACACATAACACAGAATATGAGAGACAATACACTATCTTATATTAATACTTATACAAAAAAGAATACAATAAAGAGATGCTACACTCTTCCACCTTACAGAGGCTTCCCACACCTCAAGTGTACAATAATTCTTCTTCAAAAGTTCACTCTCCTACCAAAAATGGTCCCAACACACAACTCACACATAGAATTGGTGTTCACCTCTCTAACCAGTCAGTAATAACCCTGCCAGTACACCAAGCACTCTAAAGTACTTCAAGTAGATCTCCCATGAACCTGCAACCTACAATTTAATAGACCATACCTACACATGTAGATCTCCTATGAGCTTGCAACAACTTGCAACTCAATGATCTTACAATGGAATGATCTTCCTTGCCTTCCTTTTCAGCTCATAATTACAATACATGCCAATAGGTCTATAAATAGATCCTAGACTTAAACAATAACTTAGACTCTTAGTTTACTAATAATAGACACGTAGCTCAAGACTCGAAATAGCCTTTACATGCAAACACTCAGTTCAACAAACTAACTGTTCATGCAACGAACAGTTCTGAAACACACAGGCGACTGATGTTGGTCCCTGTCTAACTGGTGCTGACCGACATCAGCCGACTTCCTGCCGATGCCGGTTGCCTTCTGCATTCATCTTGACCGACGTCGGTCATACTGCCGATGCTAGTACTTTTGGAACTTTAGCATCCTCCTCTTTGTCTGCATAGTTGAAGCTTTTAGCTCCACAACCTAACAAGATTTGGTGCACAAGAGGGGGGTTTATTTAGAATAGGAGGGGGCTACTTTGGAATGGGAGAAGGCACACAAGGTTGATTGCCTTGAATGAATGGACTCTCCCATTTTGCTACTTCCTCCTTTATGTATTGCAAGGCCTGAGTTTGCCTAAACAAGCATTCCTATTTATACAAAAGCTCTTGCTGATATCTATTATACTCCTCCAGTCTGTTTATCTCCATCACTTGCTTCTCAAACTCCAATGTTACTTCCTTTAAACTAGGTGAAGGGAAACTAGGAGAGCTGCTTGAGATGATTCCATGAATAACCTGAGCTTGATCAAAGTTATATGAAGGAACCCAAGGCCCATGCTGTTGAGTAATGGAATTATACATACCAAAATGTGATTTCTTGATGGCACCAAGACTACTTAACCAATTGATTCAACTCGGAGTCACCATTGGTGTTGGTTGAAATGCCTATAGAGGCTAATTGGTTGAGGAACACACCAAAAAATCCTTGAATTCCTCAAACAAATGAGTCCCAATAGGTGTGCCAAAAACTATTGATGATGTGGATTGCACCCTTGAAAGAAGGCTCAGCTTCTCTCTTCCACATGGCACAATTGAGACTTTCCTCTTGCTATGGGTATGACAAATCTAAGGAAAGAATCTCTAGATAAGGGCTATCTCCCTTTGATGCATCTCTGAGGTCTTTCACTACTACTGCTAATAATGGGGGGGTGAAAAGGGAGAAGGATATAACCAAAATAGAACCTATCTAAACGATGATGCACCAAATGATTTTGATCTACTCAGCTATATCAACACTTCAGAACAAAAGGGGTGAATAGACACTTTATTTGACAAAAGACTAGGTTGTAGGGTTCTTTAATAGGGGGCTTAATGAAGATACAAAGAAAAGGAACTTACCACATGCACTGTAAAAGCACACTGTCAGATAACTACTCTTTTGTCTCTATGCTCTAGATGAAGCACTTCCTATTAACCTGTAGGATTGGTCTTGGCTACACTAGGTATGTTGGTGTCAATATATGAAAGCATCAAGCTAAAATGATTGAACACAGAGTTGATACATAGACATACTCAAAAGTATAACTAGTCAAATAGAGGTAAAGTGCATTCTTATTTATTCAAAGGTAAAATTTGGTAGGGCTTTATCTTACACAAGTGCGAGATATATTTCTCAATTGAGAGGTTACAATATATAACATGAAGAGAAAGACTTTTTTGGTGCCTTCCAAAATAAGTGGCCTATACTGCATTAAACACCTAGGAAGGAGGAAGTCCACTGATGCTACTGTCATCTTTCCATAAATGGCTTGAGGGAACCATGCTGAAGATGTTGCAAGTCTTGAATTTGGTGCTTAAATTTTATTAAATGTTATTGCAAAAGCATGAGTCACTTTGTTGTTTGAATGACAAGGCCACCCCTCTTTATGAAATTTATGCAACTATTTGTTTATCAATGCTTAATCGAAGAAAAATAAGCCATGCATTCACTATTTTCCATCTCTTTCCTTACTACTTCTTATCTTTTCTTGGCAACTTAGCTCTCAAGCTTATCTTTCATCTCCTCCTGGCTCTTTTCTTAGTGGGTCAGTGAGTCTATCTTTGGGTCTTATGCCCTTTGAATTCCATCAAGCCTGCACTCATGAGTTCTTTCAGGCAAGATGTCTGAAAGAAATCTTTTAACTGCTTGTTTGAAAGAGTTTCTCCTTTGGATTTTCCTCAATGGCTAATGCATCCCATTAAATTTGATGTCTACGAGCATTTCACCATTTAAAAAACAATGGTTATTTCATTGTCATAAATTTGACATCTACGGGGACGTCACTAGACATTTAAATTGCCAATGGCTAGTTCATCATGCTAAAGTTGACATCTTTGGGCCCATCATCATTGTTGGTAATTCCTTTGGCCTTTACAAAATGAATCTTCTTAAAGGGAAGGTGCCCCTTCAAAAAAATGGAAAAGGCCCCCTTTTGATAGCCGAGAGCCCTCTGCAAGGGAACTTGCCCTTCGAGCTCCTTTGTCTTCTCATTTCCTTCGGACATTTTACTTGAAGGAAATATTGAATTCATGTCTCGGCCTTCCTTTTTGAATTTCTTCAGAAAAAATGTCTGAAGGAATTCCTTCAGGCACTTTTTTTGAAGGAATTCACCTTTGGTTCTACATGGTTTTTTTTAGACAAAAAGTCTGAAGAAATCTTATCTTTTGTATGGATTTTCTCATAAGGAAAACTTACCTTTCTACCTTCTGCCTTGTCATTTTTGCAAAGGAAAACTCTGCCCTCCACAAAGAAATCTTTTGTCTTTAGTTGTCCTTCAGAGCTTTCTAAATGGTCCCATTGTCACCTGCTTACCCTCTGCAAGGGCACTTGTCCTTCAGAGCTTTGCGAAAGACTCATATCTCTTTGAAGTTGGCCCATTCCTCTGCCAAAAGGTTGTCCAAGGTGATATGCTGAAGTGAAATAAGCCTTCAGATCAACTTGAAACATCTACAAGACTTAAGTCACTTGGCTCTTTATAGAAATAGGTCTATTACAAAGGGAAATGGTACAATTGTAGTAAGGTGTAATACATCAAAGACTGACTGATCAAGACAACAAGGAAGGGAGACTGATTTTAGGCCTGTAGGACTAAAAATGGTCAACAACATCTTATACTCCCTTATGAAGGTCAAGACTAGAAGAATAAGATGTCTGATATGGTGCCATATGATGGGTAGGAATAATGGATAGATAGATATAAGAGAGAAGGATGAGATGTATTTTGTTTCCAAGTGTTGAGGTATAATGCAAATAATATATCATTTTACCATGACATTGGAAACTAGTTTTCATCATGGTACTTACCCAAGGTGCGAAGAGACTAGTATTCACCATTGGACGAATGATTTTTTTTAGTTTTAACATCTCAATTTATTAGAGGTAGGCAAGATGCAAGATGCAGGCATTTTCATGATTTTCAGCCAACACCTATTCTAGAAACATGTGATATTGGGATCATGTTATCAATGCTAGATGTATTAATGTTCTTATGACCTTTGTTGATTCTTGATTGAGACCGACATCTAGACCAAGTGTCTTTGTCACCCCTATAAGAGGCAATGCTGCCTAGGTTTGTGAGGTGTGGAATGGATGGGTTTAGTGTTTGGATTTGATGGTGGAGTATAGGTATTGAATGGATGATAAGATCACAAGAGGAATGTGTGATGGGCGTTTGAGGATTATGACTAGTAGTTGTACACACCATTGGAGATGTTGGATATTCCATATTTGATTTGTGCCATATGACAAAAGAATTTAAGAGATCCAGGACACTTTGAATTTGTCATTCTTCTTTGATCCAATTATTTGAACAATTATCATCCATCTTGATATTATTTTTGACATTGTTTTTATTTTCAGACTTGATTATATTTTGACTACCCCTTGGTTCTTGACTTTGGGCTTTACCAAAGGAGATCAATTTTTGACTTGATAGATGATGATTATTTTGACTTTGATGGTCCCATAGTGCCTCAAGTAGAGTTTCACTAGGGGAAAACACCTTTTGATTAGGTCAATGATTTGGATTTTCTTGATTGTGACTTTCTGGATCAAAGGTGATTTGATCATAGTGAATGAATTTTTGAATATGATATTGTAACTTTGTATTTATGGCACATATTATGTTGCTCAATAAAGGGTCCAATGATGTATGTTCCTATTCATACCTATGGAAGGAAGTGATTAAATGATCGTTGATAGGAAGAAAGGGGTCTTTGATGGATGCAAGTGGGGGAGATGGTATGATGAGGTTAATGAGTGGTGGTGGGGCATCATGGTCCTCATAGGGGTTCTTAGGAGACCTAGTTTTGATATCATAGAAAATATACTCAAAATCAACAAAAGGATCACTAAGACTAGTTGTAAGACACGTACCTGATGTGGGATCATATCCACTATGACTATCTTTGATAGATAAAGATTGGAAGAACTTTTTTATGACTTCATCGTCCTGAATTTGATCAAAAGATATGCCTTGTGATTGGTTGACATTTGAATTAGAGTTATCCTAAAAAAGATAGGCATAGTCAACATCTTTTGAAATATATTTGAGGGATGATGTTTCTTATGAGAAATCTAATTTAAATATTGGTTTTAAATATGATCATGAAGTAGATAAGACTAGTGTTGACTCTAATACTGACTCTGATGTACAAGATGCAATGGTGATAGTAGAAGATTCATTGTCCATAACTGACCTCCCCAAATGGGGTGTTTGATATGATGGGTGAGGGGAAGATGATGGAGGGACAATGGATTCAGCAAAGATAGGTTCATAGAATAAAGACTCATGAGAGAAGAGAGGACTAGGTTTATGGGAAATTGACTGATCATCAATGGAGAATTTGTCAAAGATGGGGGGACTATGGAAGATGTGTGGGGTATCTTGACCTTGGATTGGAAATAGAAGGGCTTAATCATTATCAGGAATGAAATCTTGGCATTCCTCTTGTTGTTCACCCATGGATGTAGACCCATCTAATTCATTCTTGATCTTGATCTCACCTTATTTGACTAGATCTTTGACATAGTTTTGAAAATTTTGACATTGATTAATGGTATGCCATAGGTTCAGTGATATATATAGTATTGGTTAGCTTTATACCAAGAGAGCTTAGGATTGACAAGATCAAGATGTCATATGGGTGGGTAAATAATCATGTTAGCAACAAGTTGGTGGCAAAGGGATTTTAAGGATATAATAATAGGAGTTACGGGTCTCTCTTCACTTCTTGACTTGGATGTGGAAGCATTGGATTTTAGATTAGATGGGTGTGGATGTAACTAGGTGGGTGGACTAGAATTAGATGAAGTGGCCAGGATTGGATTCCCTTTGCAAGTGTAGGAAGGGGTACATGATTGGCTATGATTAGTAGATGGAGGATTTGAATGGGACTTGGTGGTATTAGGAATTGATAGATGGGATTGGGTATGGATTGGAAGAAATGTTGTGTGGATGGGGTCAAAGTTTGTAGGACATGGGGTGCTCATCTCAAGGAGGTGAGAAAGGAGTACATCCCTATTGGCCATAAGGCATTGCTCAATCAGGGTATTGACCAAATATATTTTGGATACCATAGATCAAGATGAGAAAAAGTACAAATGATGTGGTTTGTTGGCCCCAATCGACATATACAGGGGATTGATTGGAAAAATTAAGGGATGATGATGGGATGTGTGGATTTTTTTTGGCTAAAGGCTTACTTTTAGTTTGATCTCAAGTTTGACTAGATTTTTGACAAGATGTGATGTTCGATGAGATAAGACAAAATCAAGTAGACCAAATTAGGACATGAGATAGACTTCAATGATTTAGAATTCATTTGATTGAGTGAGTTTAGACAATCTCTAAGGTTTGATAAGGGGCTAGATTATCCCAAGAGACATGATTTTGACTAGGAATGACTGGATTAAGACTAGCTCAAGGCCAATATGATTTGACTTGACTTGGGATGACTTGATTGATAAGACAAGAGGATTGATAAGATTGGATCCTATGTATGAATCAAACTTTATTAGACAAAAAAACTAATGATGGGACCCTGATATGTAAACAATATTTTTCCAACATGGATGAAGACTAATGTATGACTTCAGTCTTGACATGATGACTAGTATAGATAGGGGGATGATAAGATAAGGACATGTTAGACTATGATTAGGTTAGGTTGTAAGGGATAAAGTAGTGGACAAGGTGATTAGGATATACAAGGTTAAGACAAATGATTGGTTTGGGAGAGGACCCTAAGAATGAGTAAGATAAGACAAGGTAATATAAGGACATGGTGACAAAAAAGAACCATGATGTGACCACTTATAGATAAGGGGGATTTAGTCTATGAAGTTAGACTATGAGAAGAAGTGATGGATGGATGAAAATACTTGAGATTAAGGAATGTAAGTGATGGGGGTAATGACTAGTGTTATATGGATGAGACTAGATTATGATGTGATTAAGATGATAGGGGTGATAAGAGCTAGGACACGATGCAAGATGAAACAAGTTTAAAGGATGTACACACATATACTAAGAAAATATGTACAATAGGATATTATCAATGATGTAAGATGGCTATTGACAAGGATTTACAAGATGATAAGATGATAAGACAAGGATATACATAATGATTATATGTGAAGGAGACCTAGATAGGTGTATATAGGTTTGGGTAAAATGTTGACTCAGCTCACAAACAACACTGGGCTAACACAACACTCACCAAATCAAGTAAACCACAAGCCTATAAATTGTAAATTATTTTGGGAGTGTAACTCGATGACTGCACTGTCTAACAACTTTGTTGGTGAAGCTATAGGCTAGTGACCTATTATGAAATTTAACAAACCCTCTCAATCCCATTTTCACTTAATGGTTACTTGGGAGCTGATATTGACTTCAATAACAAGTTGTTTGTTATGGTTAATGGTCCTATTCTAGGTTATATGAGCTCTCTAAGGGCATCTTCGATATACACTAGGTATGTGGGGCCTAAATATGTATAGGGTGTTGTCTGATGCTTGGGTCAAAGAGTTAACTCTTTCCATTTATAGAATACTTATATGGGGTCAAACGCTTGGCCTAATGATAATTATCCTAATTTTTTATACTCCACTAGAACACATAGTGTGGTTGAATGCATAGTGATGAAATCCACATCAATAACCCTTAAGACTATGGTAACTTCTTGGTAATCATTTATACATCATGTTTCCTCCTAAAAAATGAGAGGGTTTATGAGGGTTTTTTGATCCTCTAAGACTCGCCACTAGGATGTAAGGAAGAGATCATACACCATTGTAGCCCTCAGGTAAAAGCAAGTAGACAAAATTTGATTAATCAATTAATTTAGATGTGATATACATAAAATATATACAAAAATGGTTTTTTAGATAAAATATTTGACAGGTGTCCTGAAAAGCAAGTGACTAGTAGTTTTAATTTGGCAATCTTGAGGGGAAATCTGCAAGACAAGATATTAGACAAAGATAAAAGATGACCTGTAAAACAAGTGGATAATCAAGTGAGACAAAAATGCCACTGAATGTTCTCCCATAAAATTTCAAGCCAAATGTTAGTCTAATAAGCCTCAATAAAAACACTAAAACAAATTATGGATTTTACACTATTGAACGAGGGGCCATGATGTAGGGGTTTGGGGGTGGTAGCCCCTAGTGGGGTCAACGAGAAATGCCCTTTATGGGGTCAAGGGGGAGTAGTTTGGGACTTGTGGGATGCTCAAAATGATTCAAAATTCATTGAAAATGATCCTAAAAAATTCACTCAAAAGAGATAAATTTGAAGAAAAATATAGACTAAAATCACTACTATTTTGATCAAAACTATAGATACACAGTCAATTATTAATCAAAATGACTTACAATGAATTAAAATGGCTTATTATAATCAAAATCATAGATATAAACTAGATAAATTACAAATAGTCAACAAACTATTATAGTAACCTCACAGTTAAGTATATTCAAAATTATTTATAAAACTTATAAAACTACAACTAAAAATAAAAAATATTACAAAACTGCAACTGTAAATACATGGTATTGTAAAATCGTAGATTACAATCAAAATCATATAAATATATAATTTATTTTTAAATAAGTAAGAAAAATTCCTATTTTCAAAATTGCTAATAAGGGCAACCTCGAGAGTTATGATCTTGCACAAAATACACAAGATCTAAGACTATAAACAAAAATTTAATCACACAGTGATACTTTGCTGCAAGCTACTCATAATAGATTAGGGGATGTACAAATTGACTAGAAGGAGTATGTATTTTATAAGTTTAAGCTTATCTTATGGATATTTAAGCAAGATTTTAACAACAATGTAATTTGTAAAGGAACTAAACATGGGCAATGGAGAGTATAAATTCACCCAAAAGCCCTATAATCCCTATAAAATAGAGTTATCCAACCAACCAAATACTTATAGATGCCAAAAAACCCCAAATTATTAGATAAATTGATCAAAAAACTTAAATATGTTTGTGTTTTGAGTCTATAGTACAAAACCACAACTAGAATAGTAAAAAATGTAGATAGGAATCAAAATTGCAACTACAATGCTTAAAATCATAGATGACTATCAAAATCATGACTATAAAATCAAAATTACAACTGCATATTCAAAATCATAGATAGGATTTAATATCATATATTACAAGAGGCAATTTTGATGAAAATACAAAAATGGTTAAGTTACCCTGACGACTAGTTGTTAGGTTGGTGGTTTATGTCAAAATTGCCATTATTGACCTCAAAACCACAAATACAAAATCATTTTTTGTAGAGAAAAAATTCCTTTCACTTGGAGGATGATATTTTTAAAATTTTGAGCCCAAAATTCTTCCTAAACCTGACATGTGAGCTAGATTAACACACTTTACAAGCATTGGGTTAATCCAAAAGGAGGGATCCTACTGTGGTCACCAAATGTGAGATGATAAATTTGAGCAATGGATTTAGATATGAAAATTGTATCCAAAACACCCAAATCTACAATCTACCATTCAAATTAGAAACCATTAGATCAAAATGCAATAAAATAAAAATTTAAAATAACAATCTAATCTAAATCCAAATTTTCTCAATCAAGATTCAAACAAAAAGACTAAAGATTATAGATGTAGATTGCTTACAAATAGACTTAGAATTTAAACATGATATTAGCTTGATCAAAATATTTTGATGATGGTTTGATAGATGTATTTGATATAATATTTTAGCATGAAGGATCATGGATTTTCTAGTTGTTTGGAAATGGAGGGGTGGATCATTTTAATAAAGGAAGGAGGGAGAATCAATGGAAAAAACTCGAAGTTGACTCTAAGAAGATCAATGGTGGATAATTGCTCAAGGAATTAAAAATTCCTTGGATGATTCTAAAGGAAGGAATGTTCTATAGGTAGAAGCCTCTAGAGTCTTTTTGGAAGCTTAATGATAATTAGTAGATGATTAGTCATGTGATTAGGGGATTCTAGAGAATTTAGGGGAGTAGGAGAGGCTACTCATAGGGTAGGGTAGGTGGAAGGGAATTTTAAATTCCCAAATATTAGACAAGTGAACTTAGATAGTAGATAATAGGGAATCAGATGAATTAATTAAGAAATGGGATGGGCTAAGGTTAGTATGATGCATAATAATGAAGGGGGATGTTATAAAAATGATCAGAAGGAGATTAGTAAGATAGATGATGCTTAAGGTTGAATAAAGATGATACCATTACAACCTACTTGTTCAGGGTTGATGAAGTGGTCAACATCATAAGAGGCCTAGGTGAATAATTGAAATATTCTACTATTGTTCAAAATGTTTTGATATCTCTAACTACTAAGTTTGATTCTAAAGTATCTGTTGTTGAATAGATGCTAGGTCTAGATAAGCTAGAGATGGATGGACTTCATGACACCCTAATAGCCTATGAGATGAGGACAAGTAAAGGAAGAACTAAAAATAAGGAAACTATATTAAATGTAGAAAATAAATCAAAGGACAAGAAGACACAAGTTAAGAAGGTCAAAGATAATGATGATTCTGATATTGATGATGATGAGTTGATAATTATGTTTGCAAGAAAACTAAAAACATGTTTAGGTAAATATAAGGGTAAGTTGCCCTTTAAATGATTTAATTATGGTGAGATTGGAAACTTTGATAAAAATTTCCATCATAATCATAAGGGAAAGGATGATGAAGATCATGATGATGATAACAAGTCCTATAGGCCTGATAATAGAAAGAAAAACTTTAGAAAGTATGATGACAAGAATAAGTTTTTCAAGAGCAAAAGAAGCTTTTACACTAAGAAAGACTACAACTCATCTGATGATTCCTCAAAAACCACCTCTGTCTCTATTTCCTTTTGAGTAATTTCTATTTTGTCCTCTACCTTGGCCTTGATTACTTTTGATGCTACTATAGTACATGTGCACTTGTGTGAATAAACTTGGACTATCTATGGTGAGAATGTGCCCAGAAGCCTATGGGTACATGGCTTCTATATGAATTTGAAAACATGGGAATGAGTGTGGTAAATTGTAAATGAGACATGCTGAGAGATAGGAGACTAGTAGGTACTTAAGGAGAGGTTCATGCAAACCTTCTCCTTCTCTTCATAGAACTTATAGCTACTAGAATTTTTTATCTTTAGCTCATTCAATTTATCTCACAGTTTCATGAATGTATAAATACAAAGTCTACATATGATAATATATTTCAAAAGACAAGACATAGCTAATACATACATACATATATATATATATATATATATATATATATATCCTAAAATAGGGTAGGCCAATAATATCTAGGCCAATATATATATATATATATATATGTAAGTATATATGTATTAGCTATGTCTTGTCTTTTGAAATATATTATCATATGTAGACTTTGTATTTATACATTCATGAAACTGTGAGATAAATTGAATGAGCTAAAGATAAAAAAGATGTTTGAACATAGTATATAATATATAACTATGACTATGCATTTTTACTCAAACAAGATTAATATAAATATATACAATTTATATATAACAAACACAATAATTCAAGAGTTTTATGAATTATGTCTTTACGATTATAAACCTTAATGGGTTGTACATAAATTATTATAAACTGTGAGTAAAAATGCATAGTCATAGTTATATATTATATACTATGTTCAAACATATTTTTTATCTTTAGCTCATTCAATTTATCTCACAGTTTCATGAATGTATAAATACAAAGTCTACATATGATAATATATTTCAAAATACAAGACATAGCTAATACATATATACTTACATATATATATATATATATATATATATATATATATATATATATATATATATATATATATATATATATATGTAAGTATATATGTATTAGCTATGTCTTGTCTTTTGAAATATATTATCATATGTAGACTTTGTATTTATACATTCATGAAACTGTGAGATAAATTGAATGAGCTAAAGATAAAAAATTCTAGTAGCTATAAGTTCTAGAAGAGAAGGAGAAGGTTTGCATGAACGTCTCCTTAAGTACCTACTAGTCTCTTATCTCTCAGCATGTCTCATTTACAATTTACCACACTCATTCCCATGTTTTCAAATTCATATAGAAGGCATGTACCCATAGGCTTCTGGGCACATTCTCACCATAGATAGTCCAAGTTTATTCACACAAGTGCACATGTACTATTGGGTAAGAATCACATGACTAAGTAGGTATGTCTAAGTGCAACCATTCTATCATAAGTTTGATTATATGTGACTCCACCATAGGTGTATCTACACATATCTACATAAATGATGAAATATCAAAAAATAAAAAGGTCTAGAGTTCTATAAACTCCAAAAAAACTATGTCCAAAGGACAAATGGTTCAAACTTGTTCTAGTGAGAGAAATAATTCTAAAAGTTGCCATGAATGTGATAGTCTTGATATAAATGAATTTATCTTCATGGATGAGAAAGTAAACTATTTAAATCAAAAAGAGTCTATGTGGTTTGGAGGTGTTGTTGGTGATTTAGAAGAAGAAGAAAATGAGGTGGAGCTTGAGGCTAAGTTGATGAATACTCTAGAATAACTAAATATGGTCAAGAAGAATAGGGTGATGAAGTCTATAATCAAAGACTGTGAGGAGAAAATCAAATTGTTTGAAGTTAGACTAAGCAAAAACTTCAAGGAACAAGAGGACATAGTTAAACAGGTGGAGACTCAAATTGAGATTGTGACTGTAAGCCTAAGGTTTAAAGAAGAAGAATGTGCAAGGTATGCAACTAAAGTGGATTCCTTGAGACATGAGTTGGATTAGGCATCAAATAAGGTAAATAAATTTTTGAAGTTTGAAAAGAGTACCAATGATCTAGACAACATCCTGAATACTAATCCAATTAGGTAGCCTAGTAAGATAAGGTATGTTAATCCTTTCAAATGGTTATTGTTATTCATGTAACCAATTTGGTAATAGAGCAAGGCATTGTAGAAAACCCTCCAGAAATGAATATACATGGAACTATGAGGAGAATCATCAGTCAAAAGGTATGGGTAATGATGTGTTCCATCAAGAGAAATAGTGTGCTTTAATTATCAAAATTTTGGTCATATTGTGAAGTTCTGTAATCATGAATTCTCAAGTGAAAACAAGAATATTGAGGCCCCTAGAGTGCAATAAATAAGACAAAACAATGAATAGAGACCAAAGGTAGCTAAGGTGAATGATGGTCATTATGTAATTCCAAGTGGACTACTTGCCATGGTGGAGCATAGTTCAAATGTAAAGGATTACCAAGAATTCTCCCTATCATCTCAGATTATGGATGATGAAGTCAAGACTAATAAACCAAGGTAGGATGTTGTTCAAATAGAGAATGAAGAATTCAAGCCTAAGAGGATCATGAAGAAAGTTCAAGTCTACTAAGGACATAGAGATCTAGGAATCTCCTGAGTTTATGTTGTTTTAGTACCCAAGAGAGAAGAGGTGACTCCATTAGGCTTCATGGAGGCACTCAAATAGTGAGTAGAATCATGAAAGATGTTTGGTCTTAGTGGGAGGTTTGTACTCTTTGTTTCATATCCAAAGTTCACTCAATAGTTTGATTGAAGGTGTGATTGCAAGAGATGAGTTAAAAAGAATTTGTATGATGACTTGATCAAACCAAGTCGCATTCATGATAGTGTATGAATACCTCAAGGAGATAAGGGGAGCCAATAATGTTCCAAGAGTAAGTGTGTTTGCCAAGAAGATTTGTAGTAGTTGATTGTGAGCTTGATCTATGTTGAGATGTTGACACAGAGAGAGAGAGAGAGAGAGAGAGAGAGAGAGAGAGAGAGAGAGAGAGAGAGAGAGAGAGAGAGAGAGAGAACTCTTGAGGGAGAATTATTGTACATCTACAAGGTGTGAGGAGAGAGATTTTTTCATTGTTTTTCCTTTTAGAAGAGTTTAATACATATTGGTTGTTTCTTGTATCTCCTATTATTTGTTGTTTCTGATTTCTAGTTACTTATTACTTCTAGTTTCAATTCCGTGTTTAGTTGCTTATACAAAAGTAATCAATTGTATTCTAAGATCCTGACAAGTGGTATCAGAGCTATGTGTATACACTAACAACTGGTATCAGAGCATGTTAGTGTTTTTTGATTACATAATTCACTCACAGGGGTTTCTGATTGAGTGGGAGCAAAGCAATGGCAGAAAAAAATAAACTAAGAATGGAGAAATTCAATGGAAAGAATGATCAATTATGGAGGATGCAGATTAAGGATTATCTATATTAGAAAGATCTATATTTACCATTGGATGGGGTTTCAAGGAAGTCCACTGATATGGAAGATGAAGAATGGAATGTTCTTGATAGAAAGGCTCTTGGATCTGTAAGGTTGAGCCTGGCAGCTTCTGTGATTTCCAACTTATCATAGGCAAAGACAACGGTAGAGTTAATGGATACTTTGGAAAATTTATATGAAAAACCCTCAGCTCCGAATAAGGTATATCTTATGAAGCAATTATTTAATTTGCAAATGCATGAAGGTGGATTTATATCTAGTCATCTTAATGATTTCCATGCAATAATAAATCAGTTAAATTTAATCAAAATAATTTTTGATGATGAAATTAAGGCTCTCTTAATCTTATGCTCTTTACCTAAAAGTTGGCATAGTTTGGTAGTGGCAGTTAGTAATACTACATCTGCTTCAAATATCTTGAAAGTTGATGATGTTGTTAGTGTAATTTTGAATGAAGAAATTTGCAAGAAAAGCATAGGAGAAACATCAGGTAATGCTTTAAGTGTTGAAAGCAGGGGAAGGCAAAGAGAGAAGGGAAAGCAAGGGAAATCAAGGTCAAAGATGGGAAGTAAATCCAAACCAAAAAATGGAAGAATAACTTGCTAGAATTGTGGAAAGAAAGGGCATGCAAAGAAAGACTGTTGGTTGAAAGATAACAAAGAAAATCAGCATGAAGGTAATAAAGAAGCAAAAGTTGCAGGTATTGTTACACAGGATGCTCTTATATTTTCTTTGGATAATAAAGTAGAATCATGGGTTTTAGATTCTGGTGCCTCTTTCCATACAACCCCAAATAGAGAATTTTTCAATGATTATGTCCATGGAGATTTTGGAAAAGTTTATTTAGGGGATGATGAGCCTTGTAAAATTATTAGCAAAAGAAAAGTGTAGCTGAAATTGTAGAATGTCAACACATGGGTGTTGAAGGATGTCATGCATGTACCCATCATGAACAGGAATCTGATTTCTACAAGAAAGTTGGGTGATTAGGGTTGCACAGTAACTCTCATAGCTGAATCTTGGAAAGTTTCCAAGGGTGCACTTGTATTAGCAAAAGGTAAGAGAGTAGGTACACTTTATCTATCTACTTGTATTACTGATTATTCTCCTTCTATTTTATTTACTTTAGATGTAGATGTAAAGTTGTGGCACTGTAGGCTTGGTCACATGAGTGAGAAGGGAATGAATGTTCTTAAGTCAAAAGGTAAGCTTTCAGATTTGAAAAGCATAGATCTAGATTTATGTGAGCATTGTATTTTTGGGAAATAGAAGAAAGTGAGGTTTCTCAAAACTAGATCAACAAAGAAGAAGCACAAGTTGGAGCTTGTTCACACAGACGTGTGGGGACCAGCTCAGGTAGCTTCTATTAGAGGATCATAGTATTATGTTTCTTTCATTGATGCTACTACAAGAAAGGTATGGGTTTATTGCATAAAGAGGAAATCTGATTTTTTTGACATATTTAAGAAATGGAAAGCTTTGGTTGAGAATGAAACAGGTCTAAGATTGAAGTGCCTTAGATCTGACAATGGTGGTGAGTACTACAACAATAAATTCAATAGTTACTATTTTATGAGTGGAATATGCAGGGAAAGGATGGTTCCAAGGACACCTCAGCAAAATGGAGTTGTTGAAAGGATGAATAGAACAATAATGGAGTGTGCACAGAGTATGAGGTTGCATGCTGGTTTGCCCTTACAGTTTTGGGCAGAAGCTGTAGATACTATAGTTTACCTGATTAACAGAGGACCTTCTACTGCACTAGATGGTGGAATTCCAGAAGAGACTTGGATAGGTAAAAAGGTAGATCTTTCATTTCTCAGAGTTTTTGGTTCTGAAGATTTTGTGCACATTGATAAAGAAAATAGAAAGAAGCTGGATGCTAAATCTATGCGGTGCACTTTCATTGGTTATGGTTTTGAAGATTTCAGATTCTGGTTGTGGAATTTAGAAACTAACAAAATTATTAAAAGCCATGATGTATTTTTCAATGAGAAGGTGATGTACAATGATCAGCTCAAGAGGCTGAATAATTCTGAGTAGGGCAATCTTGATTTAGAAGAGGTTATGATCCAAAATGAGCTCACGGGTAAAAATCATCACTCACAAAAAAACACAGAGATTGACATCGGTCAAGTGGAAACTAACATCAGTCAGGTGGAAATTGACGTCAGTCAGGAGGAATCGACATCGGTTGGGTGCAGACTGACATCGATCATAGATGATCGGGATCGGTCACTGTCTGAAAAAATTTGGGCAGACAACAAGCTGTAAATGAGTCTCAAACACACATAAGGAGGTCTAAAAGGGTAAGTAAACCTCCAATTCGTTATTCCCCTTCTTTATAATACTTGTTGCTCATTGATGGTGGAGAAATAAAAAGTTTTGATGAGGCAATGCAGGCAGAATCCAAAAAATTGTGGGAGCATGGCATGAATGAGGAAATTAATTTCTTAGAAGAGAACCATACATGGGATTTGGTTGAGTTGCCAGCTAGAAAGAAAGCACTAAAAAACAAATGGGTATACAGGTTAAAGGAAGAAGAGAATGGAAAAATGAGACATAAGGCCAGGTTGGTAGTAAAGGGATTTGCACAGAAACTAGGTATTGATTTTGGTAAATTTTTTTCTTCTGTAGTAAAGATGACTTCTATTCGGACTGTATTGTCTTTAGTTGCTATTGAGGATTTGCATCTTGAGAAACTTGATGTTAAGACAACATTTCTTCATGGAGATTTGGATGAAGAGATATATATGGATCAGTCAAAAGGTTTTGAGGTCAAAAGTAAGGAGAAACTTGTGTGCAGGTTAAAGAAAAGCTTATATGGTAGTTATATTATCCTGTTACTGTATGTAGATGATATGCTTGTTGCAGGTTCACACATGTAGGAAATTATTGAGCTTAAGGTAAAATTAGCTCACACATTTGCCATGAAGGATTTAGGAGCAGTAAAGAAAATCCTTGGCATGAGTATTAAGAGAGACAAGAAAAAATCACAGTTAGATTTTGTCTCAAGAGGATTATGTGAATAAGGTGTTGGAGAGGTTTAATATGCAGGATGCAAAACCAGTAAGCACACCTATGGCTGGACACTTCAAGTTGAGCAATGAACAATATCTTAAATCACATGATGAGGTTGAGTACATGAGTAGAGTTCCATATGCTTCAGCAGTTGGGAGCTTGATGTATGCAATGGTATATACTAGACCAGATATTGCCCAAGCAGTGGGAGTTGTCAGCAAGTTTATGGCTAATCCAGGAAAGAAACACTAGAAAGTAGTTCAATGGATTCACAGATATCTGAAAGGGACCAACAGTAGGCATTTATGCTATGGAGGGTCAAACACTTACATGGGTATGTAGATTTGGATATGGCAGGTGACTTGGATGGTAGGAGAAACACCACAAGATATGTGTCACTATTGGTGGAACGGTGGTTAGCTGGATTTCAAAGTTATAGAAGGTTGTTGCCTTGTCTACTACAGAGGCAAAATACATTGCAGTCATAGAGGCTAGCAAGGAAATGATTTGGATGACTCAGTTCATGGAAGAGTTGGGAAAGGAGTAAGAGAGTTGCAGATTGTACAATGATAGTCAAAGTGTAATTCATTTGGCAAAGAATTCAGCCTTTCATTCAAGAACCAAACATATACAACTTAGGTACCACTTCATTAGACAAGTATTGGAGGATGGATAGTTGAAGCTGGAAAAGATCCATATGGATAAGAACCCTGCTGATATGTTAACAAAGCTAGTAATAAAGGAGAAGTTGAATCTTCATTCAACTTTTGTTGGTCTTCAAGATTGAACTTGAAGAGGGAGAAATAAGCCAGAGTTGTTTAGAGGATGTTGTTGTACAGGTATAGGTGCAACTATTTATCTCCAAGTGGGAGATTATTGAGTTGTGGAGCTAAAAGCTTCACTAATGAGCTAATGTGGAGGTTGCTGGGCTTACATAGTAACCGGCATTGGTCAGAACAAACCGACATCAGTTAGGGGTCGACTGACATCGGTTAGGGGTTGGCTGGCATCGATCATCTTCAGACTGACACCGACTTCTATGCATTTCTAGCTTTTCTATTTTTAGGTGAACAAATTTGAGCCTTTGATTTAAGAGGTGGATCTAACGGTGGTGAATGCATGGCTCATGAAACCCTAGTGTTGTAGTATACTATATAATAGGGTTAGATCCTCATAGCATTGTAGGGGGAACAATTCAGTAATTGAATTGATTGTAATTGATTGAGAGAGAGAGAGAGAACTCTTGAGGGAGAATTAATATACATCTACAAGGTGTGAGGAGAGAGATATTTATTCATTGTATTTCCTTCTGGAAGAGTTTAATATAGATTGGTTGTTTCTTGTATCTCTTATTATTTGTTATTTTTGATTTCTAGTTACTTATTACTTCTGGTTTCAATTTCGTGTTTAGTTGCTTATACAAAAATGATAAATTATATTATAAGATCCTAATAATATTAATCAATCTAATTTTTTTAAGGACCCAACCATTGGTCACACATGGCCTCCTCTCTTCTTTTCTTTAATGCACACTACACTCTCACAAGCCTAGAAACCATCTCTTTTGATTTCATTATATATAGAGCCTTCATGAATATCAAAAACTTGGTCAGCCATTAGGAATGAATTAAAACTTAAGGAATTTATCACATCAATACATGGCTCAAAACAATTTTCATAGGCCAGCCATAGCATCTATGGGTAACCCTTATGCAACTACACTTTTCAATTAGGCCCTTGTAGCTCTTATAGGTCTCATGGAGACCTATTCACCCATTTATCACTTCATCGAGCAAACTATAAAAAAATGACCACTTATAAATTTATAAGCCCACTTAATATGACCCCTTTCTCACTCCCACATGGGTCCATGCCACCTAGAACACTAACTTCACACTCAAACCTATCAATTAAGTCACCTTGCTCTTCAGGTCTTCATATATAAAAAACACAGTTTCCAACTACTGAACCAAAAAATCAAAAATTTCACATAGCCATATGATTAGATCATATGGATAAACTATTTTGGACCTTAGCTACATCTACATATACTTTAGACACTTCAACACAAGCTCTAATCACTTAAAACAACATGCTCAAAATGACCACTTAGACTGGTCATATACTGTAAAAATACAGTCAAGCTATTTTGAATTTCTAAATCTTATCAGGGGAATATTATGACAAATAATGCCTTATAATAATAATTAGATACTTATATAACATCTCCATGATCATTTTCTTCTTCAACACTACTCATAACACCTTCAACTTGCCTCTACAATATAGTCACTCAATTTACCAATAGCCTTCAAGAATGATAGTTTAAAATATGAATAATTGGCATGAGTAAATAGATACTTGAGAGAGAGAGAGAGAGAGAGAGAGAGAGAGAGAGAGAGAGAGAGAGAGAGAGAGAGAGAGAGAGAGAGAGAGAGAGAATGAGAGAATGATCTTGTTTGGAAAGAAAAAAGTATGTTGTTTCAATTCCAAGGATTAGTTAGTTGTAAATATTTAACCCTTTGTCATTAATATTAAAGGGGGAGAAAGTTATGCATAAGGTCTTGGCATGGAGATGGAAATGATCAACTTTGTTTTGGTGTTTGACATCAATGACAAAGGGGGAGATTGTTGATGTATGTTCATGTTGTTGGTATTGTGACAATAATGTTACCATTGATGTCAAAGTTTTCTAAGTTCATTGATGTCCTAGAGATATTCTTGTGAATATGAATGGTATGTGATCATGATGTCATAAGCATGGTCTAACAAGTCCTTGAGTTCTACATAAGGTCTTGGTAATTACTGTGGTATGTGACAGGGAAACTAAGTGACATGAGAAAATTTTAAGGCAACCTATTATCTCTTTGTTGAGAGAGAATTTCAATAAAACCTGGTAATTTTTTTGAGGTTAATGACATGTCAAAGCCAATATCAAGATACAAGGTAAGCATACTTTTGAGCACTAGTGTTAAATAGCATTGCCATATCATGAGCATGTGTCTAAAGATGGTCATCTGGTAATATGGATACACACAAGTACAAGTGTATATTCAAGGATGACCAAGAATTCATATTAAGTGTGGGAACACTCAAGAAAGTTTCAAGGTAAACCTATAGGGGTAAGGTCTTAAGCCTAAGCATGCAACCAGATTAGTCCTAGACTTTGTTTGACAATGAGGAGTCTTGAGGTGTTATTAATAATAAAAATTAGTGGTAAAGCATGTATAAATATTTTTTGAATATCTGTAAACATGTGTATAAGGTATATAAGCTTTCATAAGAGGTTTCTAGGTCAGCTCTTGGCTTGTCTTTACATAAAGAGACCTAGTGAGAAGGCACATGCTTGGTAGCATGATAAGGAGAGTAGTCTAAGGATTATGAGAAGAATATTGGTAGTGTGTGAATATGGTATTAGGTTTTATGACATGATAATGAGGTGTTGAGAATAATACAAGAGGTTTTAAGGTGTGTTCAAGGTCTAAGTGTGACTGGCAGTTCAAGGCCTAATGTACAAAGAGACCTAGTGTGGCCTAATGAGGGGTCAAGTTAATTTTAAAAGGTGTTAGAGTTCATGAGAGAATTTTAATAGGTGTGAGAAGTTGTTTCAAGTGTGTTTACCAAGTCTTAGGTCATATACTAAAGGATAAAGCATGAAAAGTGTTTTAAAGGGTTTTTATGTGTATAAAATGAGGTATTATAGACCCAAGATGGATTTTATTATACTCATTATCATGTGCAACCTTTGCATGAGGATCTAAGTAGTTCATGGTAGTTTGGAAAGGGTCATATCTTGAATTTCATAGAATTTTTGTCTAGGTTGAGGGCCTAAGCTTTATGAATTATTGTTAAGAATGGAAGACACTTTAACCCTCTCTAAAACCCTAATAGTGACCTAATATGGAAGATCTTATTAGAAATGACTTATAATGCATTGGTTAACCTAGTTTTATGATTGGATCATGTATAAGAACTCCTAGGTATCTCCAAGTGGCATTGGTCTATTAAAAGAGTGATTGGAAGCTATAAGAAACCACTTGTTTCTTAGGATTTTGATGTAGCATGTAGGGTTGACTAGGTCAAAGCATGAAAATAGTTGGAAGATGATATGTGAGACTTGTAGTTTGTGCCCATGTAATTTTATATGTAGGTTTTAGACCTTAAATATGCTAAATTGGTCATGGAAGTTGACCTATTGCTAAATAGGCCTAATGAGGAAGATAATGAGAGAACCAAACAAAAGTGAGAATGAGATTAGGGATGGGTTATAGTGGATTCAGGATGGATTCAAATGCATGGGGTTATTATTAAATATATATAGTATAGTCATTTTTCAGCACTACTTCAGCTTAGTGCATGATGTAGTCAATCACTATAATGATGTATCGAGAATTCATTCATCATCTTGCTAGAGTGATGGGCCTAACAAAATTGATAGCCCATTTTTCAAATGGTTCTTGAGAAGGAATGGGTTGAAAAGGCATAAAATCTCTCCTATTGGGTTTTACTACATGCTAACAAACATCACATTTCCTAACATACATCTTTACATCTTTAAATAACATTAGCCACCAGTGTTCAGTGAGCAACACTTTACATGTAGAAGCCTCTCCATCATAGTGTCCTTTGATAATACCTTTATGGAATTTTTATCACACCTCAGGGTGATCATGTTGAATTACATCGTGGAGAAGAACCTCATCATGATCCATTTTATAAATATATCCTATGATGAGTTGATAAGGTGTGGCACGGACTGCAAGTTGCTTTTTCTCTTACATGGTGAGAGATTCGGGTGTGGAGCCAATGTTTAGAAATGATGTGATATCTTCTAGTTATTTAGGTACCCAATAAAATCAAAAGAGATGTACATCAAGAAGATAATTTTATATGGCATGTGAGGTTCTTCATTCTCAATTGAAGATAGGTGGTCAAGTCTATAGTTAGCCTTTCCCAATTTTATCATTATAGAAAATTAGAATCCTTAGAATAGTAAAATCCATCGACAAATTATTCCATGTAGCACTAGTTTTTTTACAAGAATCTTCAAGGCTTCATGATTTGTATAAAGTGTAAATGGGGTGGTCAGAAGATACTGCCTGAACTTTTATAGAGCATAGACCATTAACAAATCTTCATGCTCAATAGTGGTATAGTTCATTTTCACCAGTGTCAACTTCCTATTGGTAAAGTATTTCAGGTGATCTAAGTGTCCTTCACTTGGTTGTGCAAGTATCACACTGAATGCCATGCTAGATGCATCAACATGTATATAGAAAGGCTTTGTCCAATCAATGAATTGTAGGATAGGAGTAGTAACTAACTTTTCTTTGAGAGTTTTAAAAGATGCTTTACAAGAATTAGTCCATATAAATTGTGCATTGTGCTTTAAAAGTTATTCTAAGGGTGAAACAGTCTTGACATATCCTCGTGTTGGTTGAATATTTTGTCGATCAACGTACTGATAAACAAAATAGGTTTGATCAGCCAAAGTAGGAAGATTAGTCATCCAAATGTGTAGTTTTACCACATTAGAAAGACACTGATCTCTCCTCTCATCAAGGGGAGGTTCCATGTAGGTATGCTATATATATATAAACAGAAAATAATACTCATGGGTGGGACAAACCATCCATCTCTCTTCTTTCAAAGATGATGCACTCAGATCAAAGGAAAAACTCAAGGGAAATGACAGACAGTACTCCTCTTCTTTTAGAAATGCTATTCAGCAAACCACAAGAATACTCCTGGCAGTAACAACAAAATGTAGCAAAGGATGTGATAACCAGCAAATTGAGATGCAACTCAAAGTCTTCACCTAGATTGCTCAAGAGTAAGATACGAAGGACAATGAGGGAACAAAGTCGCCTCAAGGTCCTTTAAACAGAAATGAAAAGAAAAAAAACTAAAGGCGATTATGGGGGCACAAAGTCTCTCCACAGTCGACTCTTTAGGACACCTTTTTTAACTGCTGTCACTAATTCTACTTGTTGAATTAAAGGAACAGAAGATATATTGAAGAAAAAGACCACACCTGTAGAAGTCGTGAAACCCGTTGAACTTGTAGAAATAATCCTGTTTACAGTCCGTAGATTTCTGAAAAGCTTGAAAAATGAGGAGTTTGAATGTCCAAGATAAAATTTGGAAAGGGAAGAGATAATTTTGGTCTGTAAGACCAAAATAATTTAAATGTTGTCCCAAAAATGAGTGATATTTTTGGGGGACAACAGTTGGCTCTAGTTAGGGAACTTCTATCAATTGCAAAACAAATTTAAAGGAGTAGAATCCAGAATCTCCAATGTCTTCAAGTATGCCATTGGGTTACGGAGTCATGCTGCCTAGAAATGAAAGGCATCAAAAATAGAAACAAACAAAACAAAATAGAATTAAAAACTGTACAAATATAAATATATACATATGCAATGATCTGATACTTCAAGAATTGAAGTATTTCAAATGTTACTTCTTGAGAGACAGTGAAAATAGTGCGCCATCTTGGTAAACCAACAAGAAGACATTTTGTCCCCAGAAACGGTGAAGGGCGAATGGAGCTCTCCACCAGGAAACTAATTTTTTGTGTCTTCCTCTTGGTCTTTCCTTCTTTTTGCTCTGTGGCAGGATGTGGTCTTCAAACTAAAAACCATAACTCATTGTTCTCCCTACAAAGGGTTCCTTTGCCTGATTTTGATTTGCAGCAGCATGGTCCATTACCATAATTGGTTGTTCTTCTAGTTCAGTCTAGCATATGATTGGATTGTCCACATCAAACTCCTAAAAAACTATCAGCTTAGCATCTCCTTTGATGTTAAGGAGTTTGACTTCTTCATCTTGAGCAATGTTCAATCCAAGCAATAGTGGTCTGTATCTAGCTGTGGAAAAAATGCTGACTTGCAAATTACATGAAGGAAGAATATCTCCTTGAGGAGATATCAACATGGTCCCAACTTCATCATTAGTGCAAGAATTGCTATCATCATCAAAAGCTGATCTCTTATCAAATTTATCTTCTTTAGAGATGGAAGATCCTTACTTGTTTATACTGCATCCCACCAATTCTTCTAAAATCTTGTTTGGATCAATTCCTGGATTATCAGCTACAGACTTTTATCTACAGAAACATGAACATCCTCTATGGTCAAGAAGTAATTACCCCTGCCTAAAGGCTCAAACAAAATTTGAGCTGCAGGGGCTGTTTGGGTGACCATAATTTTTACCTTAGACATGTCTGCACCTGGTTCTCCATCAATGTCCAATTGCTCAAGATTGGCTTGCAGGGATTCAAACTTAGTCATCTAAATTTTGGATTTTTTGACATGATTAATCATGTCAAATGACTGGAATGGGCTTGGAAGATAAGATGGGAGTTCATCCTTTTGATTTTTGAGAGGGGGAGGACTGGTTTGCGAAGTTGAAGTAGAAAGTGTAGAGATGTTCGATGTACTTACTTTTTTGGTAATCACTAGGTCCTTTGATTGAAAAGGAAGAGGGGTTTTCTGCTCAGTAATTGAAATTGTTGGTTAGGGTTGCTCCTTTGTCTTCGCTTTGTCAGCCTGCTGGGCTGACTAATTTTGGGACTGGGTGAATACTGCATATGATCCTTTAATTGCTTTAGCTTCACTTCTGGATTCATCTTGGTAATTTAGGAAACTAATGTGGGAGTCACCAGCTGATTCTTCAAGATCCTCCCTAAAGAGATTAGTGCCATTTTCTTGCTCTAACTCAGGTTGGAAATAGGAGACATGCTCTATTTCCAGATATCCAACTACTGAGTTTGTTGGAGGTGCTTCAAGGGCAAGATTCTTTTATGGAGGAGGAAGACAATTTTATTGCCCTTGACTTTTGGCAGCGTTGCCTTGATATGGCTGATTAGGGAATGTCCTCCTTGGTATATCTTTATATAGAGGAGCAAAAGGCATACTTGGTGCCATTTGCCTTTTCAAGGCTAGCAATTCATTTGCCAGCTTTTACACCATTGGATCAGTGGTGCTTGTAGATGAATATTCAAAAGATGATGAAGCTCTAATTCTATTAGGATCTCTCCTTATCTTTCCTGCCAAGATAAGGTCATCTTCTAGCTCAGTAGCCAAGTCTTGAGCAGCCTTAAGGTATATGTGTCTAGCCCGTCTCAACAGAAAACTCACTTCAGGCAGCTGTGAATTGATGAAGAAACACATGAGATTTTGAGGTGTCAGCTAGGCAATCATGGGAATCCTATGCCTCAGCTTGTTAAACCTAGCAATGAAGTCCCTCATAGGTTCATGGGGCTCCTTCTTCATCTGTGTGAGTTGGGCCAATAAGGCATGTGCATCTTCTACAAGTTTGAACCTTGCTTCAAACTTGGCTTTGATAGTGTCCCAGCCAGTCACTGATCTAGTTTACATATGGTAAAACCAGTCTGAAGCAACACCTTGTAATGTCTCCATGAAAAGCCTGACTGCCATGTCTTCAAATTCCACCCCTATCACACCATAGGCTATGGTGAAGGCTACAATGTGTTCATCAGGGTGGACTCTTCCATCACCAAAGAATTTGGAGAAATTCTTCCTTAAACTGAGTGGTAGCTCATGCAGAGGTGGAGTCAAGTTGAGTGGGCCAAAAGAGTTACCCCAAGGGCCTCGAACTACCATGATTTAATTATGAACAATAGGGATAACACATCTGAGTGGAGTTGCCAGATTATAAGACAAAAATGGAAAAGAAACTGGCCCTGCTTCAGCTTAAAGCTTGAGGCTTAAAATTGTGCTTTCTTTCCCAACAACTCTGGTTTTGCAGACCAGATAATATAATGGAGATGGATGAAAATGGAGATGGATGAAAATGGTAAGGCTATAAACGGATAATGGGTAAGACATGAAACAGAGTCGTTAGAGTCTATAATGGATAAGTCTATAATGATAATGGGTTATAAAGGTGATGTTTCAATCTGAAACTTGAGGTTCCAAATTGCACAATATTGTGTATATCCCCAGCGGAGTCACCAAAAATTGTTGGTTGAATATTTTGTCAATCAGGATACTGATAAACAAAATAGGTCTGATCAACCAAAGTAGGAAGATTAGTCATCCAAATGTGTAGTTTTATCACATCAGAAAGACACTGATCTCTCCTCTCATCAAGGGGAGGTTTCCTATAGGTATGCTAATATATATATATATATATATATATATATATATATATATATATATATATATATATATATATATATATAAACAAAAAATAATACTCATGGGTGGGACAAACCATCCATCTCTCTTCTTTAAAAGATGATGCACTCGAATCAAAGGAAAAACTTAGGGGAAATGACAGATAGTACTCCTCTTCTTTCAGAAATGTTATTCAACAAACCACAAGAATACTCTTAGCAGTAACAACAAAATGTAGCAAAGAATGTGATAACCAACAAATTGAGATGCAACTCAAAGTCTTCACCTAGATTGCTCAAGAGTAAGATACGAAGGACAATGAGGGCACAAAGTCACCTCAAGGTCCTTTAAACAGAAATGAAAAGAAAACAAACTAAAGGCGATTATGGGGGCACAAAGTCTCTCCACAATCAACTCTTTAGGACACCTTTTTTAACTGCTGCCACTAATTCTGCTTGTTGAATTAAAGGAACAAAATATATATTGAAGAAAAAGACATAAGAATGATTTCCTCAATAAAAAAAATATTACAATAGAAAGTCTGAAAAACCAATTGTTTTCTTATTCCAGTAACAAAATATGGTCAACAATATGAGCTCAAAGTCTCAACAATGCCTTACAATTTGGGCAGAGTTTTGTTCTAATTATCCAGAAAAGAGATCCTTTATTACAATCAAAGAAAGTCCCTTATATATCCTCTTAAGAAGGATTTGGGAACAATCAATACATCAATTTGTGTTGGAATCTATTAAGGAGACGTGCTGGAACTTAGGGGCGCTTTACCCATTTGATTTTATCAATGCAAGGAAATAAGTCATGCTTATTGAAAATTGCAACTTCCTTGGTGATTTGATCTTATCTTCATCATTCCTCCTTATCTGGTTAATTGAATCAGGCCCTAGATTTGATTTACTATTCTATTCCTCTCCGCATTCTGCTAGTCTTGGCTTTGAGATCTGTGAATGTATTATGGTCTGTATGTTTTAAAGGATCAATAGCTAATTTACTATGTAGAATTTGACGTTTCTGAGCATGTCATTCCTTTGTCTTCTTTCGGCTTTTCTATTTGGCTCTTTTTCAAATTATACTTGCCTTTTCGGGCCTTAAGGAATGACTTGTTTTGAGTCAGGAAAAGCGTCCCACAAGGGTATCTACCCTTCGGGCAGTCTTTGAATGGCCTTCAGGCTCCTTTGAACTTAGGCTATGAACCATTCCATTAAAACAAGACATTGAACCAATCGGTAAAATGGTTCAAGCCAATGGTTCAATTTGAGTGAACCGAATTGATGAACTAAGCATTGAACCGAATGTTGAACTTGGTCATTGAACCAAACGTTGAACTTGGTCATTGAACCAAATGTTGAACTTGGTCATTGAACCAAATTTTGGTTCAACGGTTCAAACAAAGCTTTGAACAGACTGACGAACCGCTTGATTGAACCAAAGAATGAATCAAAGCGCTGAACCACTTGATTGAACATGCCTTTGAACCATTTGATGTTGAACCAAAAGATGAACCAAATGTTGAACCTGCTGCTAATGCTTGTCGATGGAAATTTTTGTTTGAACTAAGGCGATGAACCAATTCTAAAAATGACCAATTGTTAGAAACTGATTCCTTTTGATTAAACACACCTGTAGAAGTCATGAAACCAATTGAACTTGTAGAAATAAGCCTGTTTATAGTTCATAAATTTCTAAAAAGCTTGAAAAATGAGAAGTTTGAATGCCCAAGACAAAATTTGGAAAGGGAAGAGATAATTTTGGTTTGTAAGACCAAAATAATTCAAATGTTGTCCCAATCCAAAAATGAGTGATATTTTTGGGGGACAACACCTCGAATGAACTTTCTACAATAGCCCATGTGTCTTAGGAAGGTGCACACCTTGCATTGAGTCTTAGGTACTGGCACATGTAGAATCATAGAGATGTTTTCTAGGTCCACCAGGATTCCTTACTTACAAATGAAATACCCAATAAGTATGCCAAAATGTGTCACAAACAAGCACTTCTTCAAATTTAAGGAAATTTGTAACACCCAATAATGCTCAATCATGAGTCTCAGATTAGTGCAACAGACCTTAACCAATTCATATACCATCTAGTCATCTAAATAGACATGGAAGAATTTGTAAATGGAATGTTTAAAAGCCTCAACTTCTATCCATGAAAACACTACTGGGGCATTCTTCAATCTGAAAGACATGATGGTATAGGTGAAAGATCCCCATTCTATAGAAAAAGTCATCTTATATTGGTCTTCCTTAGCTATTTGGACTTGGTAGTACCCTAAGAACTGATTGGTAAAAGATTACACTTCATAACCAACAAAACCTTCTAAGATTTACTCTATGAAAGGCATTGGAAAGGGGTCTATTACACATGATGCATTTAACCCATGGTAATCCGTATAGATATGTATACACCCATCCTTTTTGATACTAATTATAATGAGACTAACCCATTTAGATTTGGCAATGAGATTAATTACTCCAGCATAGAGCATGCTATAAATCTCTTCTTTCACTTGCACCCAGAGATTAGGTTTCATCTTATATGGTCATTTTTTCATAGGGTGAGTGTCATCGATTAGCTTTATGTGCATCTTTCCTAGAGATGGATGGAATCCTTTCATTTCACTATAATTCCTTGGAAATACATCCTAATACTCTTTCAACAACTCAAAGATATTTGAAATTTCTGTGTCAGTCCAATAATTTTCAATTGTAGCCATCTTTAGCTCTTGCTCTATACTAATATTACATTAAATAGTTTAAATGGGCCCATGATAAGGGTTTACCATTGGAGAACTTGTGTCTTGAATAGTTCATGAATTAACAATTGTAGGGACATCTAGATGGTTGGTCTGGGGGTTAAATGAAGTAGATCTTTCACCTTCATCTACTTGGAAGATGAGTTTTTGATTTCCTAGGTGGATCTCTTCATGTCATTATTCATTAGGAATTAGAGTAGGTGCATAAACTAGAGGTGTTGGAGGCTCACCAAATAAGTGTAAAGGCTCCTTAAGTTCCTTATGGATGTTTTGTAGGTGGTATTCCAGGGGACTTAGGTTTCCAATGTCTGCTTCACACATGGCTTGAAGAGTGAGGCATAAGTCCATCTTTTATGAAGAGTAGGATATCACTGAAATCATGTTCTCCTTTATTAACTATCAAAACCTGGTACCATGTGCCTCTCTTCATGAATATACATGCCTGTGCCCAAGTGTGTAAAGTCACATAGAATCCATGCACCCAGAGGTGATCCAGTAAATATGTGTCCTTAGTTTGCCATATTATTTCACAATCCTCAATGTGAGGTTTGGGGGTTTGCACGCTACTATAATTAAGTGTTCCCCTGACCTTATTGTCATGATGAAATATATGGTGTAGAGGAGCTCACACTTGATCCCAATATAAGATGTGCTCTTTATGAGTACACCATCTTGCTATGGTGCCATAAAAAAAGTGATCTAATGACCTCATCTGATCATCTTCATTATTGTAAAATTATTTAAGGCACTAGATAAATTTACATACCTCCATTTGTCATTGGAATCTTTTGGATTTATCAAGTCTTTCCAGTGGTAGTCCTATCAGTACCCTGCTCATTACTAAACCTATGAGGCGAACAAACTTGTGTTATTTATGGAGTGAGTGTGGGAGGTTCTCTTAGCTATTGATGGTGATACATAGTCTACCAATGAGGTCATAATCACCATTGACCCAACAATTACATGCATTGCTTGTAGTATCAAAAATTGACTGGGTATCTATCCAACATAGAATACCATCTGGGGTTGGATTATGTTTTTCATCATTTCAAGATTTGAGATTATATAGGTGGTTGATGTCTTCAACATTTAAAGGCTCGATATAGGGAGGTATTTATGCTTGGTATAAAGGTATTAATAGACATTTATCAGTGTTTTCAAAACTAATATATCAATTTTTAAATCTCAAGTTTTCATGGTTCTCATAACCCCAAGGCCTTCCTAGTAGGTCTATGTAATCATTAGCTTCAACCAATTCTGGAACCTCAAAATTTACTTTAAAAGGAACTCCAAGTATGTTGACTATGGCATTCTTAAGAACCCCAATAGGGTGCACTCTGTCTTCTTTTCCATGAATAAGATGTGAGGTGAAGGCTGTAGGGATGGACTAAATAATTTTTTCTAGGCATCTTTAGTGAGAACATTGACTTCCGTGCCACTATCTACTAAAATATCCTAGATTACCCATCTATTGATGGTAACATTAACCAATATTTCTCCATCTTCTATTGGAGTGGAGGAACTAGGAGTTTCTTGATGTCAAGCATGATTTAAATAATGATATTCACTTTGTTGACTATAAGGTTATAATTCATTTGGTAAGTGGGCCTAACTTTTAAGCTAAGCACTTAGCTAGGGAAAAATGTCCTTATCTAACATACGCTTACACAGTTCTTAGAAATTATCTTGCACCACTGGTCAAGGTTTAGATTCCCTTTGCACTATGGTGTATTGTGTCACATCCTTATCCTTGACATATTGAATCTAACCTTGGAAATCTTGTATAAGTGACATTGTATCTTGAAGGATATACTTTTGCTATTGAGAATCAGGGTACTTTCTAGCTTGCGATTCTTCTCATTGTACCTTCTCCACCAGAGTAGTTGATTGGGTCTGTCCCCCACTGTGGGTCATAATGTTTACTTTTTGAATGAAGGGGATGATTGAGTATGCAATCCATTGTGGTTTATCAATTCAAATCATACCAACACCCTTTACATTCTACTTCTTGGTGATAGATGCATATAGATTAGGACACTCTTCCAATTGATGGTCCTTTTTGTAAAATGCACACGTTGGGTACTTTAGGAAATCCCTTTAATAGTGATATAGAGAACCACATTTGTAATAGGTTTTCAATGGAAAACAAACACTACCTCATCGTCATCCTCTCCCTCACCCATGGTAGCCACAATTATCTTGGGCATTAACAATTAAGGTTTGGTGTGTGTCACATGCTCAAGCTTCATGGATATCACTGACGAATCAATAGTCATTGTTATCATGGGTGTAGGCATTACAAATATTAAAATACGCAAACACCTTAGTGTTTATATCCCATTGTAAAAGAGGACAATAATAAACGTTATGTTCTTCATGGTAGATCTCATAGGTTTGTTTTAGTATTGCATAAATGTTCTTTTGCAGGGAGTTAATCCTCGTATGCCCTTCAGTTTCACAATTAGTATACCAAACACCACTGTGTGTCTCATGTGCATTATTTGCCATTAAATTTTCAAGTTGTGATTCCATGGATGTTATCTTTGCCTCCATAAAGGGACGAATCTTAGTATCCATACTTCCAACCGCTTCAACATAGAGGACAGCTTCCTGAGCCTCACACATGTTGGTGAAGGTTCTTTGTGATAGTGTCTATCAAAAATGTAATAACAATCCTCCCATAAACCATTTTGCATTTTGAGTAGGATTTATTTAAAATGAAAATTTATAAAGAAAGGTTTTGAATCATGCATTATATTTAGGTATGCTTTTTGTAAGTCCTTGCTTTATGTCCTTTAGTGCCACTATGCTTTACTGCTCAAACTCAAGAATGCCAAATTATTGTAGGAAGGCTGATTTGAGCTGATCATAGTTAAAAATCATTTTTTGAGGGTCAAAATTTTGATACCATTTATGCACACTCTCTACAATAGTTGCAAACTATATATCCTTTTGTTCAGAGGACATGATGCCTCATGCTCTCCAAATTAGTTCACATTTATGGACATGCTCAGTCACATTCTCTACCCCTCAATATTTAGGTAAATGTAATATCATATCATAGTAGATCATAGTGGGTTGTGGTGGTTGAGCAGGTGATTTCTAGGAAGATCTAGCTCCTATTCTTTGAGGAGGGGGTTTGCTTCCTCCTCCAGTGCCTCTAATAGTAGTGCCAATGAAAAGAGGTGTGGTAGAGGGTTGGTTACCCAAGTTAAGGACTATACTTTGGCCTTGAGGTCTAGATCCACCAAGTATTCCAATTTGTGCCATAGAATTCCCTTAAAGAGGGAAAGATAATGTAGATTCTATATGAGTGTTAATTAGTCTAGTTTCAATCTCCATTACTAGCTCAATTTTTGATTCTGAATTGTCTGTATCCAAATTTCATATATATACTCTATCTGAGTCAAAGGCATAAGAACACACTATGGTGGGGGGGCTTAGTTGATTCAAACTTGGTTCTTCAAATCTTGAAGTTTATCTTGGTTCTCCTTTATAGGATAGAAGTGGCAAAGAACATGGTTTAAAAGTGATGGGCTCCTCATGCATGTCTGCTTCCTTATGGTTCCTTACAACACTCCTAGAGGTCTCCATATATATTCTCATGATACTAACTCCCATGATCCTTTGATATACTTCATCATACTTCCATTTCCATAATACTCACTGGCTTATTACGACATTGAACCGATAATGTTTAATCAATCCTTAGTCTCTGCTTCCAAATGTTTAGCTCATGCACAGGATAATTTAGCCCTCCATGGGTAGAGTTTCCAACCCAAGGTCAATAATTAATTTCTTAATTTCAAATGAAAATAATGAGAGATAGTGCCCCCTCATCTCTAATTTAAACTGGAATTTTTCTTCCATAGGACATGAATAGGTGGTCATAGTGTACTATAAAATGTAGCTGTTTTGAATGCCTCTCCACCAAAAGTTAAATAATCACATCCAAGGAACTCCAAGTCATGCTAAACTCATATGTAATTCAAGAGTCCAAAGTTTCCTTCTCCCAATATTTTTGGATCATCCTTAAGCATATGTTAAGATCCAAGCATTGAAGAGATCTGGGACCTCAGAAAAGAAAGTTTCATACAGATAACTGTAGATATTTTGCTCTACCCATTGTCATGTAGAGATTCTTAGTTCAAGATATAAAACCACAAATTTTTCTTTGACACTGGTAACCCATTCTTAAATATTCTCTAATATAATGTGCTCAAAAGTTTTCCCATGATTGTGCTCTAATTACTTTGAGTCCTAGTAATAGAACCAAAATGTTGGGTTCTTTTATTTAGTTCCAATTTTGACACTAAAGTTTCTCCCAAAAAACTATCACGCTATCCATATCACATGAGAGTTAATTCTCGCATTCTCACCCAAAGTGTGTAACAAAAGACCAGTTCCTAAAGGATTTATAACACAATGATGTATGTTTGTTCATCCTTTGTAATACAACTCTTTAAATAATTATTCAATACAATAAATATACTACTATTTTCCTCCTTTTCCTAGATGTAACTACCACTATTACTAAGATCATAATTATTATCTAAAAATAGTGACAATAGAAAAAGACACCTATAATATAGAGATAAACTATATCCATCTTCTAACACTTAGAATATTTCATCACTCATGACATAATATGGAAAAACATGATTTCTCATTAGCTACTTAATGGATTAAAATACAAATCTCTATTATCTATTTTACCAAATACCATCCTCACAAATGATTACAACATGGGTATTTATACTTTTTTAGACTTGACCAAGTGTCATAATTATAAATGTCATGAATAGATAGCACATGAACTATAAAAAAATTGAGAGTCATGGCTCTTATAATGAGTTCTTCCTATAGTCTCAGGTCTTTGTGCCCCTAGATCCTCAGTCTATGCTATATTTTGGTGGTCATGTGTTCCATTCCTCATGAGATGGTATAAAACCTCCATTACATAGGGTCAAAGTGTCCCATTTTAATTAATCTTATAACTTCTCCCACATCATTCATGCTCTAATTCCTATGTGCTCCACTTCCCATGTACTTCCCTAGTCTTCTAATTTTGTTTCAAGTCCTCTATTCTCAGGTCCTTCATGACTTGTTCTCTTTTGACTGGGTCCTCTCACACTAGGTCTCCTATGCCATTGTCCTTCAGTACCTGACAAGTTCTATGCCATGACACTTCTGTGCCTATCAACTACATGCCATGGTCCTTCTACTTCAGGTTGAACTTATGCCAAAATGGATAATGATCCTTCTGTGTAGTGCCAGACTTACATCAAAATAGACAATGATCCTTCCGCACCGTGCACCAAAATGGAACAACACTTAGTCATAATTTAGGGGACAACATGCATTTACACAAATATTAATTCTAAAAATAATTAATTTATCAAATGACTAAAAAAATTTATATTCATTCAATTACTTTAATTAATGTTAACTAATTATAAAATAAATTTAAACATAATTAAGTTAATAAATTTTCATG
The DNA here is from genome assembly GCA_037957365.1 of Torreya grandis. Taxonomy (NCBI): domain Eukaryota; kingdom Viridiplantae; phylum Streptophyta; class Pinopsida; order Cupressales; family Taxaceae; genus Torreya; species Torreya grandis. The sequence goes on along the minus strand of JARHVA010001383.1, from coordinate 1,159,836 downwards.
TCAAGCCCATGATACCAAATTTGAAATATACTCCAAGTGGGATAATCAAACATGTTGTTTTGTCTATTGGGATATGGGGTCTTATGGAGTGTTATATAAATTATGACAAAAGACAAAATAACAGGAACATGCAAAAATGGGGTAGTGAAATTGGATGGCCAAATTTCACTATAATAGGTGCACATTCTTGATCACCTGACATAGATCTAGAAATGCAACTCATGTATTGCCAACTCATCCACTACAACTTTCACAACATATTTTCCTAGCACAACTCACTTGAGTGTCACCCTTTATTGGAAACCTTGACTATTATGCTAGCTCAACTCATCTCGCTCAACTAAACATACTTCTAAGGCCTTTTAAAAAATATCCTACTAAATGTCCAAGTCATCAAGTTCACCTATTTTTTTATGGCTAAGGTATCCAATGATGGTCACTATGTGTAGCTCATGTAGTGAATCTCATGAAACATAACTCATATATCAAATCTCATGCAACACATGTCATATGGTGTGGCTCACATAGTGTATCTCCTACAGTGTAACTCATCTCATGTAGCACAATTTATCTCATGTAATGAAACTCACATAATGTAGCTCTCTCAATACAATTTTACTGAGTTATGTCATCCATTTGATGTATCTTGATATATTTTAGATCAATCTAGTGTAACTCTTGAAGCTCAAACTTTCACATCACATCTTATAAAACACAAGCCAATAAGTACAACTCATCTTGCACAATATATATTTCCAAATTTAGCTTGACCTAAGTTGTGATAATCATGTAAAATAGCTAAAGTTAGAGTAGTTGGTGTAGCATAGATCAAAGATCAAAAATCATCAAAAAATTTTCATTATAACTAACACAATGTATCTTACATAGCACAACACATCACATGTAGTTCAACTCATATAATGCATCTCAGGTTCTATACCTTTCTTAATGTGGTTTGACCTAAGTTGTGCTAATTTGTTAACATAACTCAACACATCACACCTTATGTAGTGTAATTCATGAAACACAACTCATGTATTTCATCTCATACAATACAAATCATTTAATGTAATGAAACTCATTTAGTGTAGTTCACTTATTATAGCTTGACCTCAATTATTCTAAATTAGGTTGTGCATCTCCACCCAGTGTAATTCAGGTGGTGTAACTCATCTTGAATAATGTAATTCATCTCACATAACCCAACTCATGTAGCACATCTAACACAAAATAACTCATATCATGAAATAAAACATAGCTCATCTTATGCTGACACAAGTTGTTTTAATATTTTACTGTAACTTTACTTTCCATGGATTATGTAGTGTAACTTTCACAGCATAATTTGAGAAACATAATTGACATAACTCATATTGCATAATGTAACTTATGTATTGTATCTCATGCATTGTAAATCATATCCTATAATTAAAATCATGTAGTAAATATCACACAACACAACTCTTCCAATGCATCTTGAACTCAATCCATTGAAATATAAGGTAGAGCCTCATTTTCATTTGACCCAAATTGTGTTGATTATATAACATAGCTCAAGCTAGAGCATGCTATAAAGCACAACTTGTGCAAAAAATATCATGTAATGAAACTCATATCACATAATGAAACTCACCTCATGAACCATAACTTGCATAATCTATCTCACACAATAAAATCTATCTAGGTTGTGCCAACCAATGTTGCATCAATTTCATAACATAACTCTATATGGTAGAGCTCGTATATGACAACTGATCTCTCACAAAATAACTAAGATTATGTAGTACAACTCAAAAATAAAAGTGAATCTACAAAATTCATAACACATAGAATATCTCATGAATCCTAGCTTGTATAACATAACTCATATAGTGTAATGCAATATATCTTGTGCACAATAACTTTCCTAGTCCATCTCTATACTACATCTTACCTAATGCAATTAGACGTAGGTTATGCCAACCAAGGCTGTGTTGATTGATTAGAATATTTTGACCTGACATACCCCATGCACTATAAATTTCATAACTCAATTTGTGTAATTAAAATCATCTCATAAAATTCAACTCATATTGTGTAGTTTAACTCATGTAATACATCTCAAGTAGTATAGCTCACCCAATGTAAATTTAATGTTTAATGGTTACTTTAAATTTAACAAATAAATGTTATAAACACTAAATGATTAAAATATTATAAAAATTTATAATATACCGAATCTAAATGTAAAATACAATAAATTATAGAATCTAAATAAAACTATAAATAGTAACTTTCAATGAAGTATGCAAACCTAGCTCAAACCTTACTTGTGTTGACTTTGCAAGAAGATTGATAATGTATAACTAACTGAGAGGATCTCTAAATTATGTTTCATGTAAAAACATAATATTGTAATGTACTTAGAAAGGTCTATAACTACGTAATATAGGGTCTGATTTTGACCTTGTATATTTAAATATGGCCATATCTATATTGAATATAGATGATTTACTTGCTCGGGTATCTGTACCTATCAGAGATGGTCTATTGATTATCTATGGGTTTTTATTTATAATAAAAATTACGTAAAATGTTAATACCCTAGTTCTTACACATTAACCAAATAGACATACAATGCAAAGGAGAATAATTGAGCATCCTTAGAAAATGTTGCTTAATCTGAGTGCTCGCTACATATCCCAAAAGGGCCTCTGGATAATGTAGTTATACTTAGAGTGAGTGTGTGAATATTGATATTTCACTATATTAATGCATCTATTAAATTAACTTTAATGGTTTACAATGAATACCCTTAACTTACAATAACATAGATTCACACTTGGCCTATGTGTAGATATATTTTTTGAATTATATAGTACCTAATTTTTGTACCCTTGTAAAATACATATCATGGATATACCTTTAGCTTTTATACCCTTCTTATTGTTGAAAATATCGTATAGACTATCTCTTTATGACTATTTCTTATCTCTTGATCCAACCATTATTATTATGATGACTCAAGCCTTCTATCATGATTATAATGTTATAAACTTGCTTATTATCTATCTCTGCAAGTTCTAGACCTATACCTATTTTCCAACTTTCCAGACACTTTCATCCTAATTATATGCCTATGTTAACACAAGTGTCATACCCCAACACAAGTGCCTAGTGCCCTAAATTAATCTAATTTACAAATAAAATGTATTTCTATGGTTGGACTAAGTGATTTAATGTGATATATTATCCAGATGGATTGGTATATATAAAATATCAATCCTCATTCATTTCTCACCTAGAATGGACCTAACACAAACCAAACAACTCATAAGGTAATTTACCAAAGGCATTCAATCAAGCATTCAAGTGAGCAAAGCTTACCTATTTTCTCATATTTACATACCATTCATAGGGGAAACATATTTATAGGTATGAAGTATTGAAGGAGAATTCCATGAGCCACATTTTATAAATTATAAGCTGTGTCACTCTATGTACTTGCTTATCACACGTTGCATCCTTATGTAGACACAATCCAACACTTAGGGGAGAACTACATAAGTTTGAGGCCCTATTTAGAGTAATGGAGATGTAGGTAATCCTCATTAATATAGGGGTGTTTAGGGAAACTCGACACCATGTGACCACTAACCCATTTTTCCCATAATCACTATGAAGATGAAGAACTAGGGTTTCATCATTTGATATGGAGTGATAGTGTATGACCCAGCTCTAAATGCACTAGATCGAAAGCTACACAAAACCCATACTAAATTAGATGGTCTCTCTAGTTTTATTAGGTATTTCATACTAGATACTTGCTTCTAAGGTAGATAGAAGTGTCAACGTAATCATCTTAGGTTGATGCAATTGTTCACAGCTACAAAGGTACGGTTTATAAAATTAGGTGACTAAACCAAAATTTAGATCTAGTCTACTTTATATTGTTCTAAATCCATATCTATGTTAAAATTTGAACCAAATAGGTATCTTATTTTCATTATCATTGAAATATCTAATAATTATAATTGTTATTTTTAGCATATTTTAAAATTATAAATTTAATATATGTTTATTTGAGCTTTGTGATGAATTGGCCTATTATAGAGAGTTTATCACCCTTGTGCCCTATACTATCTTTATCCCCTTTAACCCTAGATTACCTAGTGTATATTTTTGGGTTTAAACATTTGGTGAACCCCACCTTTTGTATACAAATTCCTAGATATTTATCTAGGGTTTTTTGATTATCTATTTTAGATTTTAGATTTTTTGATTTACCAAGATTTCACAAGAAAAACATCAGATTTATTTTCCTATTAATATGTTCAATATAAATGCATGTGTAGTTAATTTTATGTTATAATTTATAATTGTAGTGATATTTTTATATTATAATAAGATAATTTAAGGTATCATCCAAATAAATAAATATATATGTCACTATAATGAGAGGTTTTTTAAAACAAAAACAACATTTAATCTCTCTTCATAATTTCTTTTGTAATATTATAGATCTAGTATTTAAACACCATCATGAATTATCTCAACCATTTGTTCAACCTAGATCCTATTCAAGTGACAATTTTCATCTTGCACCCATTATTTTCCCATGGCTTATATTGGATTCTAGGATCTATGTGTTAATACTAAAAAACATAAAGGTTTCTAACAAAAAATGACACCTGTTAATATACAACATATGCCTATTAATATAAAAATTGTTATAAAATCTAAATCATATGACCTTGTTGACCAATTGAACAACACACATTATTAAATCTCAATCCTCAAACTTCTAAAGCAATCCAATACTTATCAGGATATTCTATATAAGGCATTATGTGAGACCCAAGTTCTAAATGATATCGAGCCAACTTAATTTGTCAATATAATTAAAGATTTAAAAAATAATTTAAAACCATAATGACCAAAATTTAACCTTAATAAACCCATAAAAACACTACTATTTTTTTTAATGAAACACTAACTCTACATAACTCTAAGCATGCACAACTATACACTCCAACCATATACACATCCACTCTAATTCATGCATCTTATAAACTCTTCTCCATAAGCATAGATTAAAATAATCAAAACAATACAAGATCATGTATATAACAAAATGAAATGTGATCCATTAATGGTTTGTTAATTTGGTGCTTCTATAAACTCATTTACAGGCACATTAATGCTTATGAAAGTAACCAAGATCCCAAATTAGCCACATATATATTCCAATAAACTTAATCCCTATGATTATGTTGATCAAGGTAAAAATTCATGTTGAGGTATAATCACCCAAACACGGTGCAACCATGATTGACTAGCTCACTTCAGAGCCAAGTCACATTTTCATTAAATCACCTAGCAAATGATGATGGATAAAATATAACTACCAGAATATAAGTAATTATAAAACTTATCCCCAATTTTATTAGCTATAAGATACCATTGGGAATTGGTAGAAACAATACTGAGAAGGTAAAACACTAATATAACTCAATGTTGCAAACAATTTTTTGTGCAAAAAATAGTTCTATCCATCATTTTTTTGAATAAATTAGGTTCAGAATTGAGCCTCTAAAGATAGTAAAAATATTATGAATTGATAAAACAAAGTTATTATACAAAATTAAAGGGAAAAAAAATCACTATCAACTGCTGGTTTTACTAAATGGCTCCCCTAGCTATTTTTGGCAAGTTGATTCTGAAGCAACTCTATAAGCTGAAAAAGAACACCAGGTGTAAAAAATCTACAATTACCTCTGGAAAAGGACTCACCAAAAGAAATTAGAATGAGGTATGAAATTTTTGATTATATATTATTAATCATATATAATAATACTATAACTTATGAGTCTTTATTCCAAGAAAAACTTTCATTAAGACATTATTTAAATCAAGTTCTAGGTTGGTTTATTTGATTTTAAACAAGAAATTACCACTTTCATCTTAAAATAAAAATTTTATTTGAAGAATTATTTATTCAATCTTTTGGAACCCAATCCAAACGTATGATAACACTTATCAGTGAGCTTGTTGTGAAAACTTAAAAGTCTCGCATTTAGGCATACCTTCATTGAAAGGTTTCATAGGAGATAATTGATCTGCTACTTCAAACTATCAATCTGGAATTCTACACCATTTTAATCTATAATGACAAATTTATATACATTAAGAATACTCAATGAAAGTCTTACAATTATCATCATTTAAATATTCTACATCAAGGGTATTTTAAGTAAATGAATTTATCCCCCTAAATACCCTGACCTCTAAATGCCATCAAGGGCTTAAACATGAACTCACATTGATCTAAGTAAAACTACCAAGTATAAAATTAGAATCACATCTTGTGTTTTCTTATTAACACAAGAATCTAAATGTTGTTTAATTGATACTAACACCTAGATAGTCACACATCAAGTGCATCCTTGGTAATAAAGATAACACAAGAGACATGTTTTGAAATCCTCCTAAGTTTTATTACAAAGTATGATGATAATACATGTTATGCTCTTAAAGACTCATTCAGAGTATTAAAAATGGAGATAAACTCCAATCTAACATTTGACAAACCATAATATCTCAAAGCTTTTCAAAAACATATCACCATTTCTCATAGTCAAATAATCAGTAAAAAGCTAGTACAATTTTGTCTCAATATTTAATCATCAACTCATTTAACTTCATGAGCTTACTAAACATGATTTTTAATTTTATTGAAAAAAATGTTTGATTCACTTAATTAAGCTGTAGACATTTCACTTATTAAAACTAAGTAGTTTCAAGTAGCTTAGCGACACCTTTAAGTTTTAAATTAGTAATACAACTAAATGTATATTTCTTAACCACTGTTAACAATTATTTTAATACTTCCATAATTTAAATAAGACAAGATTCATTCCTTTTCCAAGTGATTCACCTAATTAAGAGTAAGATTTTACTAAGTAATTCTTTCATTTTTTATGCAAAACAAAATACATTCTAATACTATAAAAAATATCTATAACAATAATTGCTTATAGACCTCAACCATTCAAAATAAATACAAATATATACATCCCAATATCAGGTAATTTAAATCCCTCATTAATAATGAAAAGATAGATATACAATTTGGTATAATTTCAAACTATACAACACAATCTATAAAAACAAAGACATGGTACTATATCTATAAAGCTTTCTCCTATATCCTGCACTAAAATAATGAAGAAACAATAGGGGTTTGCATATAATTGATCAAGTGAAAACACCATCATAATTTTTTCTTTCCTTTTTTAGAGTAACAGATAAGATAACACACACACACACACACACACACACACACACACACACACACACACACACACACACACACACACACACACACACACACACACACACACACACACACACACACACACACACACACACACACAAACCATAATAAGGAGAAAAGTAAGTTTTTCCATAAAAGTATAATGAGATAGTAAAATTGATAATTTTAATCAATTCAAACATCCTCCAATCGAATAATGTTTTCACTATGATAATTATAATAATATTAATCACTTAGATTTTATCTAACCAGAACAAGGTAAAAATATTCCATTAGATTTTTGTCTAGTCATCTTAGGAAGTTTTCAACATTTAAAGAGTGTTTACAAACTCAAAATATTAATCTTAAGCTCATTTTAATTGAAAAAATTAAAATTGAAGTGAATCTCTCTCTCTCTCTCTCTCTCTCTCTCTCTCTCTCTCTCTCTCTCTCTCTCTCTCTCTCTCTCTCTCTCTCTCTCTCTCTCTCTCTCTTACACACACACGCACACACGCACGCACACACGCACACACCTGCACACACACACACACACACACACACACACACACACACACACACACACACACACACACACACACACACACACACACGAACCATAATAAGGAGAAAATTAATTTTTTCTCATAAAAGTATAATGAGATAGTAAATTTTATAATTTTAAGTAATTCAAACATCCTCCAACTGAGTAATGTTTTCACTATGATAATTATAATAACGTTAATCACTAAGAATTTATCCAATCGGAACAAGGTAAAAATATTCCATTAGATTTTTGTCTAGTCATATTTCAAATGTTGAAAACTTCTCGAGATGACAAGACAAAAATCTAATGGAATACTTTTACCTCATTCTAGGTGGATAAATTCTTAGTGATTAATAATATTATAATTATCATAGTGAAAACATTACTTGGTTGGAGGATGTTTGAATTGCTTAAAATTATCAAGTTTACCATCTCATTATACTTTTATGAGAAAAAATTACTTTTCTCCATATTATGGTTTGTGTGTGTATGTGTTACACTTAAAATTAAATATCAAAAACAATCCATTTTATTTAAACTTTATAAATTGTAACTATACATATATATTCTCCTTGTTTTGTTTTAATTAAAAAAATATAAAATAATACACATACACACACACATTTCCATTATTTTATTTTATTTTTAAAAGTAAAACATGATTGTCCATGGTCAACGACCAACGGTTGGGATGTGAGGCCTAGCCACGACCATGGTGGCCCGTACCTAATGGGACAGGGTAGGGATTACTATCTTGACCCCTTCTCCCTCCCTACTATGGGAGGGATAGGGGTCGGCTTATCCACCCCTCCCTATTTTCATTTTTTTAAAATTTTAATTTTATATATATATATATATATATATATATATATATATATATATATATATATATATATATATATATATATATCAAAATAATGATTCTTATCTATTTATTTATTTCAAAATAAATAGATAAATGTGTGTCTGTGTGTTTTAATTTCTTTCAACTACAAAATATATTAGAACAAAGGCAAAAATGATCAGGTAGAAGATCATTCAAACACTAGGTAGAAGAAACCACAACCCCAAACATACAAATTCAGCATTACAAAACACCATACAAAGAGGGATTTTTATTTATGAGCAAACTAAACAATATGTCAAATCCTCAGCCTAAACTTTCAAACAATTCAGAAGAAAAACTTAGCAACCAAAAACTAGATGAATAAACCTGATATAATCATAAATGAAGCTAATATTAATTATTTATCCAATCTATTGATATAAAAAGAAGAAACTAATTCATGCTAGAGAATCCACTTATTGGGTAAAAACTTACACCTATTTCTTCCAGTTGACCTCTCCTTCCTTCTCCTTAGTCTGATTAGTTCTCCTTTTAGTAGAAACATCAATGGATGAAAACCATGCTAAGGAAAGAAGATTCAAACAAATGCAACAATGGAGGTATATACTTGACAAGAGAATGCAACTCCAAAAACCTACATTGGTTTTGGCCAAGCTTGCATAACGCTTGATTCACAATCTTTTATTATTTTATTTATTTATTTATTGTTTTATTTTTCATCATTCCAAAACCCCACCAAAATAGTGAACCCTAAGATGAACAAACCCAAAACAATAATTAAGGATTTTCAATAAAAGGAGAGTAAAAAATATTTTTTCCAAGATAACCATCAACCTATTAAATGAAAAGAGTACGTTCTCTTACATGGGTCCTTTCATGTCTTAAGGGACCCATATCTTCATTCCACATGTTCGAATTTATTGAAATCAAGGTATTAAACACAATACATTCTCTTACATGCGCACATGGGCTCCTTACATCTAATTAATTTTAAATTGCACTACTTATAAAACACTCCACCAAGTGGGTCATGCCGACTACTAGGTTAGAACCCAAGAGTGTATATTTTCTAGAAGACCTATGGGATATGGCTCATAGGCTCTCTAGAAAGCCTATGATTCTTCTTAAAATAATAAATGTTATTTTATTAATTTAAAAATTTATATGATAATTATGAGAAGTTTAAATTGAATTAATCATTTTTTTTAAAACTTTTGAATTATCATTAATCCATTAATATACAGGGAGAAAACTATAATTTAAATTATCAACAACCATGAAATTGCATTGATGAATGTCTGAATTGGTAAGGGAAGGAGGTCCATCATGTAGGGTATTACATATTCGCCATCTTATACCATTGTCCTCTATGCAGAAACCACAATGAAGAATATTACATTAATTACTTGATCTCAAATTCTCTAAAATATCACTACAAGCCATTGATACTCAAAGTTACACGTGTCATAAATGAACCCAAATGATTACTAATAAAATCATTAAATATAAGTGTCATTCCATGGCTAAACTATATGAAGAATAATTGAGTAATGCTAAGTAATATTAACCAATACTGATAACCACTATTTACCACAAACTAATTGATATCGTAAAATGCTTTTATTAAAATTTTGGAATTACATGTACACAAAATATTAATTTGTTGTATGATCATACTAAACACTCAGTGACATCCCATCGTGAACATATCAACTGATGAAAACTTGTCAACCATGATAACATGCAAAACTACCAAGAATTCTAAACAATGCTAGGCCAAATTTTCATACTATACAACTGAGTCACACTGATCAATATCATAAGATGCCAGCTAATTTTTTTTTATCCATCTAAATGAGCAAGTGAGAAAAAATTTATTCTAATGTAAGTCAAGTTGTTATTCACATCTATCACCAACCAACCGAAACTGACAATCCTTTAATATGAGCGTGAAAGCTCAAGTATCCATCCAATGTCTAAATCATACTAAGATAAGAATTATGAGTACAAATTATGATGAAAATATAGTATAAGGATCCATCCATTTTAATACTTTTTAGATCAAACTAAGCAATACTGAGCCTTAATGGATCATGTTGAACCAAACTGAAACAACCAATCAAAATATATGCTAGAATGACCAAGTAGTCATTGTATATCAAATCATCTATTTAGGCCTCCCAAATAATAATCATATCTCCAAATAAGGACTATATATATAAAAACACCACATCTAGTGGGGTGGGAAGGATGGTATCATGAAACTATGCGACAGGTTCCCACCTTGACCCATTAGCTATATTCTAAGCTACTTTTCCTCCCCCATACCATGCCGTAGGAATAACAATTATGCACATACATACACATATGAAACCAAAACCAACATCCATTGAAATAAATTAAAAAATTTTACTGATCATGTAAGGTTCAAACCAATAAAAATGAGATGAAGTGGTTTCAAATGAAAAATATAAATGCAAAAATTCAAATCGTAAATTTTAACAATAATTTCCATAATTGATCAATTGATTAAAATATTCAAAAACAATAAAATAAAATGCTAGTTTCAAGTCAACTCAAAGATAAAATTCAATAACTAAAATAAATTCATTAAAACATAAGGGAAAATATATCACATTACGAGAACTATGTGATTTGACAAGTCACCCTAGGGGAGAAGGAATAAAAATAATCTTGATTACCTCATAGAGGTAAGAGGCATACTAATTACCTCCCAAAGGTATGAGGCATCCTAATTAGCTCCCAAAGATTTGAGTCATCTCAATTACCTCCTAGAGATATGAGGAACACTATTTATTACCTCCCAAAGGTAAGATAATTACCTATAAATTACCTCTTCGAGGTAATGCAATAATTATACATCAACATATGTAATAATGTCATACTACAAATCAACTGAACAAATCCCATACAATCTCACATCCATGACTGCCATGAAATAAAATTTATGTCAACTATCATAGTTCATAAAGATAACCCTATTGAAACATAACTCACTAAAAGTATATGGCTAAAGTAATATCAAGTGAAAATTATCTGTATGTCTGAATGCTGCTCACTAAACACTATCATCTATTACAAATACCAGAACTCAAAATATGCTCCAAGCAATTATCTTCAAGAATAAAATTATGCGTCAACTTCACTATTTGGTAAACCAAACTCCAAATGACTAGGACTTCCCCATTCTCAACTAGGGTGTGGTAAGGAGAATAAAATAGGGTTATCTAAACCCTAATATAGGGATTATCCCATTACCACATGATACCTAGTATATCATGTGTGGGTACCATATTATCACATCAAAAAGACCATGCCCATGACATGTAAAACAAGTGGGTCACCTCCATGATTGACATTGTAGTATCTAGGAAAGTACCAACTAACATATACACAAAATATTTCTAGATATACAAGTAAATCAAAGTCCTTATAACTATGTAGGAATAAATATGTATTCCAAATTGATCATAGGTTACCTCCACATAGGGGGCATGGGACCTTGTTACACTACCACTTTCATTATGTGTAGGTGCACAAAAAAGTGTGCAAACCAAGAATATATAAACTCTTTATGACATGAAAAACATTGAAGATATATAATCACTCAAATTACTTATTTATCATATCTCTGAAGCATTCTAATTATGCTTACAAGTTATCCTTATAATGGGTAAAACACTCAACATGGTGTCATCATTGTACAAAGCCTAAACTCTATCTAAGAGGGGTTTAAATTCTTATTATCGAGTAACTCAAGCTAACCAGGGTCTATAATCCACTCAAAATTCCCTATAATTGAAAATGTGCATCATACTTTGTAATAATGAGGATAAAAACCACATACAAAATATGCACAAAAAAGTTAGAATCTAATTCTAACGAAGCCATAACTACAAATAGTAATATGCTTGATCCTAATTGATTCCCCAAATGCTTCAAAGGCCCTCAAGATCCCCTCGTAGACACATTACACTAGATCTCCCTCATAGTCATAAGTATTTATATGCTTAGTTGTAACCTTGTTCCAATCCTTTCATCAAACCTCATCTACTCAACTAGGTGGACAAAAGTTTAACAAGTCTAAACATGGGTCTTTTAGGTACCGATACCAATCCAAAACTCAAACATTCATTACTAGAGCAAGGAGTCCAAAAGTCCAAGGACCACTTCTGGTGTACAATCCTTACCTCCTCAATGAAGGGAAACACTTGCTATGTAGACATATTAGTTTATTATCAAATAAGTGGTACCAGACAATGATACCCAAAGCTCCCTATAGAAACCATTATCTGATACCAAAATGCAATGCCCAAAATTTCACTTCAATAAACCCATAAAAATACTACTATTTTTTTAATACAACACTAATTCTATACAACTTTAATCATGCAAAACTATACACTCCAATTATATAAACATCCACACAAATGTATGCATTGATTTCATTTTACATCCATAAGCATATATTAAGCTAATGAAAATAATACAAGAGCATTTCTCTAACGAAATGAAATGTGATTTGTTAATGGTTTGTTAATTTGGGCTTTTACAAACTCGCTTGTGGGGACATTAATGCTTACAAAAGTAACCAAGCTCCTAAATTCACTAAACCTCTATTCCAATCATTGTAATCCCCATGAGTATGTTAATCACGGCAATAATTCATGTCAGGGTATAATTACCCAAATGTGGTGCAATCAGGCTTGACTAGATCACCTCAGAGTTAAGTCACATTTTTTATTAAATTGCCTAACAAACAGTGATAGATAAAATATCCCTACTAGAACATAAGTAATTATAAAATTACTCCCTAATTCTATTAGCTATAGGACACCATTAGGAACCCATATAACCAATACCAAGAAGGTAAAATGCTAATATAACTCAGCATTCCAAATAGTTTTTGGTGTAAAAAATGGTTTTATCCACTGATTTCATGAATAATCTAGGTTCAAAATTGAGCCACTAAAAATAGTAAAAATATTAGGAATTGATAAAAAAAATTCCTATACAAATTTAAAGTTAAAAATAATCACTATAAACTCTTGGTTTTACTAAATGACTCCCTTAGCTATTTTTGGCATGTCGATTTTGAAGTAACTTTGCAAACTAAAAAAAACATTAGGTGCAAAAAATATATAGTTACCTCTGGAAAAGGACTCATCAAAAGATACCAACACAAGGTATTACATATTATTAATTGTATATAACAATACTATAACTTATGAGTTTTTTTCCTAGAAAAAAAATCATTAAGGCATTATTTAAAGCTAGTTCCATATGAGTTTTATTTGATTTGAAACTAGAAATTTCCACTTTCATCTTAAAATGAAACTTTTATTGGAAGAATTATTTATTCAATCTTCTGACACCTAATTCAAATGGATGATAACACTTATTAGTGAGATTTTCATGAAAGCTTAAAGGTCTTGCTTTCTGGTGTACTTTCATTGAAAGGTTAAATAGGAGCTAATTGATTTTCTACTTCAACCTATCAATTTGGAATTTGGCACCACTTTAAGCTAAAAGGATCAACTTATATATGTTGAGAACACTCAATGATAGTCTTAACATTATCATCTTTTAAATAGTCTATATCAAGGGTTTTGAAGTAACTAAATTTATCCCCCTGAATACCCCAACCTCTAAATGTTGTCAAGGGCTTAAATGTGAACTCACATTGATCTAAGTAAAAGTACTAAGTATAAAATTAGAATCACATATTGTGTTTTGTCATCAATACAATAATCCAAATGGTGTTTAATTTATATTAACACATGGGTGGTCACACATCAAGTGCATCCTTGGTAATAAAGATAACTCAAGAGACATACTTTGAATTCTTCCTAACTTTTATTAAAAAGTATGATGATATACATGTTATGCTATTAATGACTCATTCAAATTATCAAAGATGGATATAAACTCCAATCCAACTTTTGACAAACCATGATATCTCAAAGCTCTTCTCAAGTGTATCACCACTTCTCATAGTTAAATAATAAATAAAAAACTATCACAATTTCTTCTCAAGATTTAGTTATCAACTTATTTAACTTCACGAGTTTACTAAACATGATTTTAATCTTATTGAATAAAATTCTTGATTGACTCAATCAAGATGGAGACAATTCACTTATCAAAACCAAGGAATTTCAATTAGCTTAACGACACTTTTAAATTTTAAATTAGTAATACAACTAAATGTATACTTAACCATTATTAACAATTGTTTTAATACTTCCATAGTTTAAACAAAACAATATTCATTCCTTTTCCAAGTGATTCACCTAATTAACAACAAGAGCTAACTAAGCAATTCTTTCAATTCTTACGCAAAATAGATTGTTAAGTTGTGGAGCTAAAAGCTTCATTGTTGAGCTCATGTGGAGGTTGCTGGGCTTAACCAGTAACTGGCATCAGCAGTATCACCGACATCAGTCAGGCATGGATCAAAACTGACCGACATCAGTCAGGGATCGGCTGGCGTCGGTCATATGCAGACCGACATCGATCAGCATCGGTCACCTGTGTGTGTGCGTTTGCATGCATTTCCAAAATTAGATTTGTTCTAATTTTAGGAGGACAGAGTGTTTGCATGTAAAGACTAATTTTAGTCTTGAGTATGTGTTTCTAATTATTGTTTGGTTTGGGATCTATTTAAGAGACTCATGGGGCTGTATTGTAATTAAGCGAATAACAACTTGGTTATTGAGTTGATTGTAATTGATTGAGAGAGAGAGAGAACTCTTGAGAGAGAAATACTGTACACCCAAGAGGTGTGGGAAGAGTGAGATTTCTTCATTGTATTCTGGAAGAGTTTAATACAAGATTGGTTGTTTCTTGTATCTCATATTATTTTCTATTTCATATTTCTAGTTACTTATTACTTCTGGTTCAATTCTGTGTTTAGTTGCTTATATAAAGGTAATCAATTGTATTCCAAGTTCCTAACAAGTGGTATTCGAGCGGGTTAGTGATTTTTGATTAGAGGTTCACTCACAGGGGTTTCTGTTTGAATGGGAGTAAAGCAATGGCAGAAGAAAGTAAGCTAAGAATGGAGAAATTCAATGGAAAGAATTATCAATTATGGAGGATGCAGATAGAGGATTATCTGCATCAAAAAGATCTGTACTTACCGTTGGGTGGGGTTTCAAGTAAGCCCACAGATATGCAAGATGAAGAATGGATTGTTCTTGATAGAAAGGCTCTTGGATCTATAAGGTTGAGCCTGGCATCTTCTATGATTTCCAACTTATCACAAGCAAATACAACGGTAGAGTTAATGGATACTTTGGCAAATTTATATGAAAAACCCTTAGCTCCGAATAAGGTATATCTTATGAAGCAATTATTTAATTTGCAAATGCATGAAGGTGGATTTATATCTAGTCATCTTAATGATTTCCAGGCAATAGTAAATCAGTTAAATTCAATCAAAATAATTTTTGATGATGAAATTAAGGCTCTTTTAATCTTATGCTCTTTACCTGAAAGTTGGCATAGTTTGGTAATGGCAGTTAGTAATACTACATCTGCTTCAAATATCTTGAAAGTTGATGATGTTGTTAGTGTAATTTTGAATGAATAAATTTGCAAGAAAAACACAGGGGAAACATTAGGTAATGCTTTAAGTGTTGAAAGCAGGGGAAGGCAAAGAGAGAAGGAAAAGCAAGGGAAATCAAGGTCAAAGATGGGAAGTAAATCCAAACCCAGAAATGGAAGAATAACTTGCTAGAATTGTGGAAAGAAAGGGCATGCAAAGAAAGATTGTTGGTTGAAAGATAACAAAGAAAATCAGCATGAAGGTAATAAAGAAGCAAAAGTTGCAGGTATTGTTACACAAGATGCTCTTATATTTTCTTTGGATAATAAAGTAGAATCATAGGTTTTAGATTCTGGTGCCTCTTTCCATGCAACCCCAAATAGAGATTTTTTCAATGATTATGTCCATGGAGATTTTGGAAAAGTTTATTTAGGGGATGATGAGCCTTGTAAAATTGTTGGCAAAGGAAAAGTGCAGCTGAAATTGCAGAAT
The DNA here is from genome assembly GCA_037957365.1 of Torreya grandis. Taxonomy (NCBI): domain Eukaryota; kingdom Viridiplantae; phylum Streptophyta; class Pinopsida; order Cupressales; family Taxaceae; genus Torreya; species Torreya grandis. Next base: position 1,143,089 of record JARHVA010001383.1, on the reverse strand, counting down.
GGCAACACATGGGTGTTGAAGGATGTCATGCATGTACCCATCCTGAAGAGGAATCTGATTTCTATAGAAAAGTTGGGTGATTAGGGTTGCACAGTAACTCTCATAGCTGAATCTTGGAAAGTTTCCAAGGGTGCACTTGTATTAGCAAAAGGTAAGAGAGTAGGTACACTTTATCTATCTACTTGTATTATTGATTATTCTCCTTCTATTTTATCTACTTCAGATGTAGATGCAAAGATGTGGCACTGTAGGCTTGGTCACATGAGTGAGAAGGGAATGACTATTCTTAATTCAAAAGGTAATCTTTCAGATTTGAAAAGCATAGATCTAAATTTTTGTGAGCACTATATTTTTGGGAAACAAAAGAAAGTGAGGTTTCTCAAAATTGGGTCAACAAAGAAGGAGCACAAGTTGGAGCTTGTTCACACAGACGTAGGACCAGATCAGGTAGCTTCTATTGGAGGATCACAGTATTATGTTTTTTTCATTGATGATGCTACAAGAAAGGTATGGGTTTATTGTAAAAAGAGAAAATCTAATATTTTTGACACATTTAAGAAATGAAAAGCTTTGGTCGAGAATGAATTAGGTTTGAGATTGAAGTGCCTTAGATCTGACAATGGTGGTGGGTACTACAGTAATAAATTCAACAGTTACTATTTTATGAGTGGAATACACAGGGAAAGGATGGTTCCAAGGACACCTCAGCAAAATAGAGCTGCTAAAAGGATGAATAGAAAAATAATGGAGCGTGCATAGAGTATGAGGTTGCATACTAGTTTGCCCTTAATGTTTTGGGTAGAAGCTGTAGATACTACGGTTTATCTGATTAATAGAGGACCTTCTACCGCACTAGATGGTGGAATTCCAAAAGAGGCGTGGATAGGTAAAAAGGTAGATGTTTCATTTCTCAAAGTTTTTGGTTCTAAAGTTTTTGTGCACATTGATAAAAAAATAGAAAGAAGCTGGATGCTAAATCTATGCGATGCACTTTCATTGGTTATGGCTTTGGAGATTTCGGATTCTGATTGTGGAATTTAGAAACTAACAAAATTATTAGAAGTTGTGATGTAGTTTTCAATGAGAAGGTGATGTACAGTGATCAGCTCAAGAGGTTGAATAATTCTGAGTAGGGCAATCTTGATTTAGGTTAGAAAATGATCCAAAATGAGCTTGCAGGTAAAAATCATCATTCACAGGAAAACACAAGAACCAACGTTGATCAGGGAGTAACCGACGTCAATGAGGCAGTAATCGACATCGATCAGACAGAGACTGATGTTGGTCAGGTAGAACCGACATCGGTTGGGTGCAGACAGAGAGATGACCGGGATCAGTCATTGTCAGAACAAAATTTGGGCAGAAAACAAGCTGTGAACGAGTCTCAAACACCCATAAGGAGGACCGAAAGGGTAAGTAAACCTCCAATTCATTATTCCCTTTCTTTATACTATGTGTTTCTCACTGATGGTAGAGAACTAGAAAGTTTTGATGAGGCAATACAGGGAGAATCCAAGAAACAGTGGGAGCATGACATGAATGAGAAAATTGATTCCTTGGAAGAGAACCAAACCTGGGATTTGGTTGAGTTGCCAGCCAAAAAGAAAGCACTAAAAAACAAATGGGTTTACAGGTTAAAGGAAGGAGAGAATGGACATATGAGACATAAGGCCATGTTGGTAGTAAAGGGATTTGCACATAAACTAGGTATTGATTTTGGTGAATTTTTTTCTCTTGTAGTAAAGATGACTTTTATTCAGACTGTATTGTCTTTAGTTGCTATTGAGGATTTGCATCTTGAGCAGCTTGATGTTAAGACATCATTTCTTCATGGAGATTTGGATGAAGAGATATATATATGGATCAGCCAGAAGGTTTTGAAGTCAAAGGTAAGGAGAAACTTGTGTGCAGGTTGAAGAAAAGCTTATATGGTCTTAAGCAAGCTCCAAGACAATGGTATTTGAGGTTTGACAGGTTTATGACAAAGCATGGCTTTAGTAAATGTCAATCTGACCATTGTGTTTATTTTACCAAATTGGATAATGGTAATTATATTATCTTGTTACTGTATGTAGATGATATGCTTGTTGTAGGTTCACACATGTAGGAAATTACTGAGCTAAAGGTAAAATTAACTCACACATTTGCCATGAAAGATTAGGAGCAACAAAGAAAATCCTTGGCATGAGTATTAAGAGAGAAGGGAAAAATCATAGTTTGATTTTGTCTCAAGAGGATTATGTGAATAAGATGCTGGAGAGGTTCTATATGCAAGATGCAAAACCGGTAAGCACACCTATGGCTGGACACTTCAAGATGAGCAAAAAATAGTGTCCTAAATCACATGATGAGGTTGAGTACATGATCAAAGTTCCATATGCTTCAACAGTTGGGAGCCTGATGTATGCTATGGTATGTATTAGACTTGATATTGCCCAAGCAGTGGGAGTTGTCAGCAAGTTTATGGCCAATCTAAGAAAGGAGCACTGGAAAGCAGTTTAGTGGATTCTCAGATATCTGAGAGGGACCAGTAGTAGGAATTTATGCTATGGAGGGTCAAACACTTCTCTACATGGGTATGTAGATTCGGATATGGCAGGTGACTTGGATGGCAGGAGAAGCACCACAGGATATGTGTTCACTGTTGGTGGAACGGTGGTTAGTTGTATTTCAAAGTTGCAGAAGGTTGTTGCCCTGTCTACTACAGAGGCAGAATACATTTCAATCATAGAGGCTAGCAAGGAAATGATATGGATGACTCAGTTCATGGAAGAGTTGGGAAAGGAGCAAGAGAGTTGCAGACTATACAGTGATAGTCAAAGTGTAATTCATTTGGCAAAGAATTTAGCCTTTCATTTAAGAACGAAACATATACAGCTTAGGTACCACTTCATTCGACAGGTATTGGAGGATGGACAGTTGAAGCTGGAAAAGATCCATACGGATAAGAACCTTGCTGATATGTTAACAAAGCCGGTAACAAAGGAGAAGTTGAATCTTCATTCAAATTTTTTTGGTCTTCAAGATTGAACTTGAAGATGGAGATACAAGCCAAAAATAAATTAGAGGATGTTGTACAGGTACAGGTGCAGCTATTTATCTCTAAGTGGGAGATTGTTAAGTTGTGGAGCTAAAAGCTTCACTGTTGAGCTCATGTGGAGGTTGTTGGGCTTAACTAGTAACTAGCATCGACAATATCATCGACATTGGTCAGGCATGGATCAGAACCGACTGACATCAGTCAGGGATCGGTCGACGTTGTTCATATGCAGACCGACAGCGACCGGCATCGATCACCTATGTGTGTGCATTTGCATGCATTTCCAGAATTAGATTTGTTTTAATTTTAGGAGGATAGAGTGTTTGCATGTAAAGACTAATTTTAGTCTTGAGTATGTGTTTCTAATTATTGTTTGGTTTGGGATCTATTTAAGAGACCCATGGGGCTGTATTGTAATTAAGGGAATAACAACTCGATTATTGATTTGATTGTAATTGATTGAGAGAGAGAGAGAACTCTTGAGAGAGAAATACTATACACCCAAGAGGTATGGGAAGAGTGATATTTCTTCATTGTATTTTGGAAGAGTTTAATACAAGATTGGTTGTTTCTTGTATCTCCTATTATTTGCTATTTTGTATTTCTAGTTACTTATTACTTCTGGTTCAATTCCGTGTTTAGTTGCTTATATAAAGGTAATCAATTATACTCGAAGTTCCTAACATAGATTACATCCTAATACTATCATAAATCTTTATAACAAAAATGGCTTATAGAGCTTAACCATTCAAAATAAATACAAATAGATACATCCCAATATCAAGTAATATAAAATCCTTCATTAATAATGAAGAAAAATATACAATTTGTTACAATTTCAATACAACACAATCTATAAAAATAATTATAAAGTAATATCTTTATATAGCTTTCTCATGTATCTTGCACTAAACATGAAGAAACAATAAGGGTCAATGAATAGCTGAGCAAGTGAAAACACCATCATAATTTTTTCTTTCCTTTTTCAGATTAATAGAAAAGATAACCAATGATTTCAGTCAATCAAACTACTTGTGATGGTAATACACACACACACACACAAACCACAATAAGGAGAAAAGTAAGTTTTTCTCATAAAAGTATAATGAGATAGTAAACTTGAAAAATTTAAACAAATCAAACACCCTTCAACTAAGTAATTATTCCATTATGATAATTATAATAATATTAATCACTAAGAATTTATCCAACCAAAATAAGGTAAAAAGATCCTATTAGATTTTTGTCTATATATCTCAAGAAATTTTCACCATTTGAAGAGTATTTACAAACTCAAAATATCTATCTAATCAATGAAATGAAAACTAATGTAATAATATATATATATATATATATATATATATATATATATATATATATATATATATATATATATATATATATATATATATATATATATAAATTACACTTAAAATTAAACATTTAAAATAATCCATTTTATTCAAAATATATAAATTTTAATTACACACACACACACATATTCTCCTTGTTTTAGTTTAATAAAACAAATATAAAATCATTTATATATATATATTTTTCTTTTTTTCTATTATTTTTTAAAAATTAAAACATGACCATCTATAGATAGCGGCCAACAGCTAGGTCATGAGGCTTGGTCGCGACCATGGCTCCCTAAACTCAATGGGACGGGGAAGCGACAGCTAGCCCAACCCTCCTCCCTACCTACTATGGGAGGGACAGGGGTCAGCTTAGCCGCCCCCTCCCTATTTTCATTTTTTTATTTTATTTTATTTTTATATTAAAAAATTGAAAGCAAAACATTGATTTTTATCTATTTTTTTAAATAAATAGATGTATATATATATATATATATATATATATATAATCAATCTATACAAAAATATTTCTATACATATATTTATATTTTTTAAAAAAAAATCTATTATGAAAATACATACAAAATATATAAACATGTACATATATTCCTTATTGATTTTATTCTACAACTAAAACAATAGTATATTATTTTTCTCAATCAATCTGCATATACATATCAAAATAATTAATAAACAAGCAACATTATACACACACACACACACACACACACACACACTCAATATTGATTTAAAAGAATTATATATCTATCTATATATATATCTATACACACACACACATGCTTTTTAAAAACAAAAAAATTCTTGCAACAAAAAATATATCAAAACAAAGGCAAAAATTATTAGGCAAAAGATCATTCAAACACTAAGTAGACAAAACCACAACTCTAAACATATAAATTCACCATTACAAAACACCATACAAAGTGGGATTCTTATTTATGAAACTAATAGGCTGTCAAATCCTCAACCCAAACTTTAAAAAAATTTAGATGAAAAATTTGGAAACAAATAAACAGATGAATAAACCTAATATAATGATAAATGAAGCTAATATTCATTATTTAGCAAGTCTATTGATCTAAAAAGGAGAAACTAATTCATGATGGATAATCCACTTGCCTAGTAAAAACTTGCACCTACTTCTTATAGCTATCACTCTCTCTCACTCACACTCACACACACACACACACATTCTCCTTATTTTATTTTAATAAAATAAATATAAAATCATTTATATATATATTTTCTTTCGATTCTTTTTTTAAAATTAAAACACGGCCATCCATGGAAAATGACCAATAGCTAGGCCATGAGGCTTGGCTGCAGCCATAGCTCCATACACTCAATGGGATGGGGAAGGGCCAACTGACCCAAACCCTCCTCCTTCCCTACTATGGGAGGGACATAGATCAACTTAGCCTTCCTCCTCTCTATTTTCATTTTATTTTATATATAAAAAATATAAACCAAAACTAATATTCTTATCTATTTTTTTAAAAATAAATAGATGAACACAAACACACACACACACACACACACACACACACACACACACACACACACACACACAATTATTTTAAATCAATCTTGAGTGTATATATATATATATATATATATATATATATATATATATATATATATATATATATATATATATATATATATATATATATGTTTTCTAAAAACAAAAAAAAAATCTTACAATTAAAAATATATTAGAACAAAAAGCAAAAATTATTAGGCAAAAGATCATTTAAACACCAGACAGAGAAAACCACAACTCTGAACATATAAATTCACCATTACAAAACACCATAAAAAGTGGGATTATTATTTATGAAACTAATAGGCTATCAAATCCTCAACCCAAACTTAAAAAAAAATTAGATGAAAAACTTGGAAACCAATAAATAGATAAATAAACCTGATCTAATGATAAATGAAGCTAATATTCATTATTTAGCCAGTTTATTGATCTAAAAAGGAGAAACTAATTCATGATGGAGAATCCACTTGCCTAGTAAAAAATTCACCCGCTTATTCCATCTGATATCTCATTCCTTCTCCTCCCTATGGTTGGTTCTCCGTGTAGCAACAATATCAATGGAGGGAAGTCATGGTAAGGAATTAAGCCTCAAATAAATGCAACAATTGAGGCAATGACTTGGCAAGAGAATGCAACTCCAAAAACCTACGTTGGTTTTGGCCAAGCTTACATAAAGATTTGTTTAAATATTTTATTATTTTATTTATTTATTTATTATTTTATTTTTCATCATTCCAAAACTACACCAAAAGAATGAAACCTAAAATGAACAGCCCCAAAACAATGATTAAGGATTTTCAATAAAAAGAGAGTCAAAAATATTTTTTCCATGATAATCATCAACCTATTAAAAAAAGAGAGTAACCTCTCTTACATGGGTCCTTTTAGGTCATAAGGGACCCATATCTTTCTTCCACATGTTGGACTTTATTACAAGCAATTTATTACACACAATACATTCTCTTACATGCCTATCACTAGGCTAGGACCCAAGAGTGTAGGTTACTAGAAGACCCATGGGATATGATTAATAGGATCTATAGGAAGCCTATGACTCTTCTTAAAATAAGAAAGGCCATTTTAGGAATTTAAAAATTCATGTGATCAATATGAGAAGTTTAAATTGAATCAATCCCCCTTTTTTAATAAACTTTTGAATAATCATTAATCCATTAATATATAGGGAGAAAACTACAATTCAAATTCTTAACAACCATGCAATTGCATTATCGAATGTATCAATTGGTATGGGAAGGAGGTCCCTCATGTGGGGTATTATAGAAACCAATTAGCTTTGATCCAATAGATTTACCTTACAAGTATATTATCGGCCAATATTTGCCTTTGTTCATATAAGTGACTATGCATAATAATGGAATGAAAAGGGTGCTTGTTAATAATGGATTGGGCCCAAACATTTATATCAAAAATGTTATAACCACCATGAGTATTAACACAAACGTTATTCAAATATAGATTATGCATATCAAGGGATTTGATAATTCACATAGCCCTCCAGTTGGCCAAATCAAATTAGATGTATGTTGGCATGAAAATTTGTTAGGGGGATAAATTGTCGTATTCATTTCAACAACGTAAATAATGAAGTCCCTTTCCTATTATAAGGCAAAGATACCTTTATTGAAAACCAAAAATCTTGATGAAAAGGAAATATTTACAAGAATAATTTGTAAATCATGGGGGTAGTACTTTTAATCTGAAAGTATGAAAAGGAGTTTTTAGAAAGGAATGTATAGAGAGAGAAAGAAAAGAATGAAGTATTTTTAGATGATATATTTTTCAAGTTAAATGCTGAGACTCGATGAACATATAAAAAGGAAAATTAACATTAAAGAGGAAATATATCTCATTTAATGGGTCGAAAAGACATTTTCATATTCTTACGAATATGAAATATACACAAAAAAAATACTTATCCTTAATAACAAAGATGATTAACTCTTTGTATTTTCTAATAAAATAATAAAGATACAATTCTTATTTCTATAGAGATTTTTTTTATATATTTGAAATATAAATCATAATTATAAATAAAATTTACAAGCTAATTTCTTGGTTGTAACAATTTAAAGATGATATCAATAGTAATAAAGATCAAATACATTGAATTAAGTGAAAAAGACATAATCCAAAGGAGTTGCTAACACAAAGTTCAAAAACACCTCTTTGTATTGATTTTATCGAAGTAGAGTATTCTATCTGTCTTTACAAAGCTTTGCACAAAATCTTTCTTTTTCAAACCCTTATTATGAGAGTTAAACTTATATTTATAGGCCAAAATGGGTGGTTATGGTGAAAAACCATCTATTTTGCCTTTTTACAGAGTTGTAAAAACATTAATGAGAAATTGCAACTTGAAAGGGTACAAAAGTGTTTTGAGCACTTAGCACAAACTTGAAAAAACATTTGGTGTTTTTACATTGCTTGAAAAAGTACATTATAGATTTGCATAACTTGAAAAAGTAAGTTGGCATAATTAAAAAAGACAATTTACAAAAGTGACAACATACATTTGTAATGGGAAATATAGTGCGACAATACAAGTTAGGCACAAACAAACATGAGAAGAAAAAACTAGAATACTAAGAACAATTTCAATATTTTTACTTCTTCATTGACAACTTTTTCTCTTTCAAAAAATTGTCAAATTTCTGGAGAAACACCCTTATCAACTATTCATCTAGTCTATCTATATACTTACAACAATATCCACTGAGCAGTCTAATTATCTCCTATCCTAAAAATTGCATTAGAGACTATTCATCTTCAAGTTAAGATTATCAACATTGACTTGCTATTTGGATAACTGATGAAGTTTCTCATAAATGTAGATATGGGATTGATAATTCCCTCAATTTGGTTTTTTAATTCTTTGCTTATAGTTTTAATTGAAACTAGATTTCCACCCTGATATTTCTCATTGACAAAAGGACATTTCAACCTTTTGACCTCAATATCAATCTCCATCATCACATCACTTTCAAGTGACTTTGTACTATTAAATTTATGAAGGCATTCTTGAAGTGATTGGATCTTGAATTTTATATCCTAGAGGAATTCAATTTGATAGATGACTTATTCCTTATTGATGACTCCTTTTTCGATAAGGTCAATAGAGGGAATTTTTCATAATTCAATTAACTTGGTCATGAACTCCTCCCAGTTCTATTTTTTTATGCATACCCACTTTCTTTTGTTGTTAGCTATTCACATTATGATCTAACTTCAGAGACCATTGTTGCCACAATGAGAATTATTGAGGTTCCTTGATCAATAATCCTTTTGATCCAATATTTCACTTCATTGCCCATTTGGCCTACCTCTTTCACTTTCTCCAACATCTCAACATGAAGACTTGATGAAGTAATCACTAGTTGAATTGATCTGATTAATCTTTGTATCATTTAATTCAACTATTTAATTTTTCCTTTAACTCATCTTTCATTGCTTTGTACTTATCCATTTTCTCAAAATTGGTGTTAATTTCCAACTATACATCTCCCTTCTTTCCTTATCTAGTAGACTTTCCAAAATGAACTCTAGATACCTAATAGTCTTCAAATATTATTTTTAATTTATCCTTTTCAACTACAAAAATTGCCACTACTACATATTTCTCTCCTTTTTCATCTGTTACAATTATTCATATGGTTATTTATTTCTTTTATCTTTTCTAAAAAGTGATTTTCAAAGTCTTAAAGTCAATATCCTCAAGTTCAATAACTTTTATCTTTTTATTTACCACCGTGAATAACCAATTTGACGTTGTTGTGCTCAAAGAAGGAGGTAGGGAAAAAGCTGAGACTTGTGAGACCAACATCAGTAGAGTAGAATAAGGTGTCTTTTTAGTTGTGGCACCTTGAAAATATGTTTTTACTTGTTCTTGTTTTCTAATTATGTCAATTGGAGTTCTTGGAGAGGAGACAATAGGGAATTCAAGATTTGAGGGAGAAGACAAATAAACATGAGTGATCTCTTATAGTGGGAAGTAGATGATATAGGAAACAACATGCCATTTTCTACAATAAATTATAAGGTTGTATTCTCTACAAGATCTTGAGAATGCGAAAAACTATCAATAAGAATTTCTTGAGGAATTGAAGGACTAGGAGAAGAGGAGATATTTTCTATTAACCTCTTTATTTTGAGCTTAAAAACCCTTTGTGGTGGAATGTCCTGTTGAATAGTTTTTAGTTCTTGTGCTTCTTCTATCACTAAGGGTTCTTCACTTGGACCAGATTCATCTTCTTTATTTGATTCATCATGTTTTTATTTCTAGAAGATACCAAATTCATCTTCCCCAGTAGGTGTAGGGAAATCAATGTTTTCAAAATCTACTCCTTTGCTTTTCAAACACTCGAGAGTCCTTTCAAGTACTACCCTTGTTTTACTTCATAAAGAAGTATATTCTCTCTCATTACAATGGACTACAGGTAGTGGTTTTGTTGTAATGTTTTATTTTCCAAAGATATGATCCACTATGACCTCGCCATCCACCAACTACTTTGCCACTTTCATTATACCAAATTTGACTATTTACTTTACAATAAACCATGAATAATCTTTGATTTTGACCATTTTATCATCATCACAATCTATTTAATAATATTCAAAGTATGAGAGGTGTTAGAATTAATGCCCAAGGTTATGTTCAATCAAGTCCATAAATTCAAATGCAAACTTACTCTAAAAAGTTGTGAGATTGTTACGAGACATATGTTACTCTAATGACTTGGCTTTTATCAATGATGGAAATTACTGCCAATTGAATTCCAAAATTTGACTCCTATCTTATGTCAACCTATCATAAAATTATGTGTCTCAACAAGTTGTCTCACCATTTACATCAACTCCCACTTATCACTGACATATTACAAAAGCATATAAGGAGCAATCTCACAACCACTAATTCTCACATAACTAAAAGTTTGGAAATGTATGAACCAAGTTCCTCATATAGCTATTTTTTTAGTGACCTATACTAATATCCTCATGTTGAAAATATACTTCTAAAATAAATGAATGATAAAATGAATAAAATAATCATTTACCCTTTTGAAATCATAGGTGTTTTCTTTAAATGCCAGTCGGGGATAGAAGTCATATACTATTGTCTTATCAAAATCACCCACTATATGCAATTCATCAAAATATCTTTGGCTAGCCACAATGTAAATGAGATATGAAATCATATAAAACCTTGATGTGACCTTCACTTATATTAGCTATTTATGAATTGAATCACTGATCAGTTTCCCTGATTGAGATATTGTTTGTTCTTAAGAATGATCCAAATGAATATGTACATCCATGTCTATAAAATATTCACTATTTGGTTCCCTACTATTCTATGCAATAGTTTTATTAATTTCATTTATTTAATTATTGAAATCAAGTATTTTAAGATTCTTTAGGAGTCACATGAAAGAATTTTTTGGTTTAGTCAACCATCCATTATTGAATTTCTTGGCACAAGAGATATTATTTTCATCCTAAATTTTTGATAAGACTCAAGAGTCAAATGTACAAAATATTCCCAATACAAAAGGTGAAAAATATTATCCATGTTTTATGGAATGAAACTTGCCACCAACTCACCCTTTAAATGTCTCACTTCCCTCATCTTTGAATTATAGTGATTTTCCATGATTAATACCAATCTAGGAGACTGCAATGAAATCAAAATTGTTGTTTCTTATGCCAATCCAGTATCAAAAATATTCTAACTAAAGTCAACTTAATGCATTAAATTTATTCTCTCCCAAAATTCTTTTAAGTTAATGTGACCTAAATCAGTGTCTGTAATATTTTCCACATTGGATTTCAATCGTGAGAGAGGAGTCACACCTTGAAATTGATATTTCATGATTCCTTTGTCTTTGCTCAGAATTAATTTTTCTAGAGTAGAGGAAGAAGACATCTAATTTTATGGGAAAACTAACAGTTAGGAGAATATTACACAATCACTCTTTATTTATAAAATTGACAAAATTAAATAACTTAAAGCCAAAACAAGCTATTTAAAATGTACTAGAAGGCCATAGTCATAAGTTAGCCTATGTATATTACTCATGTAATTTTTAATGCCACCCATACAATTTTTGACTTCTTACTCGACCACCTTTCTTGATAGCAATTGTTTCTATTTAATCACCTTCTAATGCTATTAGACAAATTTTACCAGCAAATGAAAATGAATCGAAAAGAAAATTTTCAAGTTTCTTTTTCAATTTTGAAAATTTATCACCTGTTTTTGATTCGGTCCAAAACACCAAAAATCAATCACCAATTTATTTTTAAAGATTTTAAACCCTCCAATCTCACCCAAACAAATTCATCAAAAACATTTTTTAAAAATTTGCACTCTTTCTTGAGGTGCACAGTGCTCGTACAATTTGTGTTCTCAGCTAAAAATAGTAAGAAACTATCCTTTTTATTATTTATTATCACTTTTATCTCCTTTGGAATTTTACAAATCATTACTTGGTAGATGTAAAAAATTAAAATTATCTTTTTAACTCAAATATCTCCACTAGTCATGGTGCCATACAAATCACCTTCTAGAAAGACAAAACAAAAAAATTAATTTATTTTTCCTTCTTTTAAATCTACAATTTCCTCTATTGTGTCATATGGCCAAAAATAAATAAAATATGATCACTACTTGTGCATTTTCTAATTCTCTCTCCTTCACCCCACTTTGTGGCTATATGACTCTTTTATGCAAGCAAAAAAAAAAAGAATGCCATCAAAATCTATTCATTTTTAATGTTTTCACCTTCCTAATGTGCTTTAAAATAATGTACAATCTCATTAGTAGCAACAAACAATCAAAAATCTATTCTTTTATTTTATTTGATCTTATTTCTCTTCCTTGGTGGTGCATGGCCTCTTAGCAAGCAATAAGAAAGAAAAATTCACTTTTTATATTTTCCCTTCTTGCTTGGCATTTCCCATAGCCACATGATGTCCTTTCTAGGAAAAAACAAATAATTCAATTGCAGATCTTCTTATGATTTATATCAATTCTTCTTCTCTCTATGGAACCATATAATTATATCTTGACTAAGAAAAATAAAATAAATTTAAAACCTTCTCTTCATTTGCTATGGTGCAATATGACTTATTTTTTGATAGCGAAGACAAAAAAATATTTTGATTTTATATGTTACTCCACTTTGCTTTTTTAATTACAAAAATTACTTGGCACTTTTCCATGCAACTTCAAAAATCTTTTAGAAGAGAAGATGCATTTTAACACAACCTAGGGAAATAACCAGATTTGCATGATTCATGAAAATACCAAATCCAATTTCCATCAGATGGGAAAGAAATAAATGTAATTGCAATGTGGAGGTTTACACTTACATGACTTGGGGAAGTGTAAATTAAAATTTCATGACTCGAGGAAATGAAAAACAAAATTGCACGACTAGGTAAAATGTAATTTAAATTTGCACATCCCATGAAGTGGAAAATGAAAATGCATAATAAAAAAAATAAATATTCCATTTTCATGGGAAGGGACAATGCAAAATGAAATTTCAAATTTCACCATGTACAAAATTAAAAATGCAAATAACATTGCATGTAAAATAAAAAATGCAAATTGCACCATGTGCAAAATAAAAAATGCAAACTACACGACTTGAAAAATTGTTGGAACATTTTTGCACATCTTGGGGAAAATCAGAAAGCATTTACATGGTTTATAAAATAAATATTTTATTTTTTAATTTATGGGGAAAGCCAATGACTTTTTACATAGGGAGCTTGAAAGTGTTTTCCCATAGTTTAAAAAATACAATGTTCTGGTCCACAATTTAATTTTTAATTAATTAATCAATTGATTAATTTTTAATTTTTTTAACATTCAATTTTTTTTAAGCCAAGACTTCAAAATTAGTGATTAAAAACACATTTTTCACAAATTTTGAAATTTTCTAAAACTGTGACAATAATGTGACATTGAGACCAAAAATTATTTCAACCACTATTCAGGAAATGTCTCAATCATTACATTACAATATATTTTTCGGCAGACTTTGGATATATATAATGGAGGTTGTCCCATCTACTTTGTATTTGTGTAAAATTCATACATGATGGGACCTTATTGACAATGCCTATTGCTAATGAGCCCTTAAATTTTTTAAAAAAGATACATTTTGATAAAAAGGGCATTCTTATAGTGGTACTATTGGAGGTTTAAGCTGCACCATAACTAAGCAAAGGATTGTTCAAGTTCTCTTGCTTAAACCTAGTCTAACATGGGACTGACCCTAGGCTGTGGGTTACCTAAACTTGGGTCAGACCTCTAGGGTTTTTTTACAAGGCTATCTCCTCAAATGTTCCTTATAGTTCTCATCTAAGATCTAAATAGATTGGGGTGAAAAGAGAGGAGTTTCATGAATGAAAAACTATTCTAGATGTGGTGATGCACCAAAATTTCAATGATCCACTCTCAACTTAGACACTTTTATGACCACTAATGAATCCAATAGGGATAAGGATTGATTAGATACTATGATAGGGTTCTAAACATGAGTATTTTGTATGGAGGTTGGAAAGAGATTTACAACTTGAAGGACAAAGAGAGATAGGTCTATGTAAGACACTATGAACATCTGACACTTCAAGAGGAACCTCACTAGCTAACACTTCACACAACTTGCAAGAAACTAATAGTCGTAAAGCAAGGTAAATGAAGGACCTAAAGATTATGAATAAACAACTTACATTCTATAAATCAAACTTCAATATCATATACTTAGCATTGAACTATAATATGAAATTATCTTATATTTCTTCAAAAGAGTTTTACAAAGTGATTTTGGTAGAGCTTCACTATCTCAAGTTGAGGGTTCCTTTTCAAGGCTTTGAAATTAGTATTTATAGGAACAAATAAGGTGAGAGAGAGATGGTACTGAAGGGGTCATTAATAAACCCAACTCCACTTAGAACAATCAACACTATAATCCATCTCGATCCTTATCCTGCATTAATGTCCTCCACTGTAAGGACAAAGTCCTCATATTCATGGACTTGATAGAGCCATGCTCATGTTTACTTTTAGTGACTATTTATCGAGAGTATGGCTATGTCCAAGGAAGAGATGCTCTTCTATTAATTACATGTATCTACCCCCATCTTTTAAAACTAATCCTAGGTCTACTAAATATGAAAACCAATCCTTTTATTGGTTTTCCTATATTCATGATATTAACAGAGCTCTGTTTGATGCCTTGTCCCATGTCAATGATAAGATGTTAATTTTTGATCTATATCAGGTCTAAAAGACCTATTCTACCTTTAAGGAGATTTACCAATAACCTTTAATCTTTAAAATTTCCACCTTGGTTCAACCTAGATTGTGTCTGGACTGGGTTCCTTTGTATTTACCTACGTGGGTCAAAAAATTGTCTCTTCAACCTTCGTCGAAGCTACCTAGGCTTGTCTTCACATTCATTAGTTGTCTATTTTTGACTAGATCTTGTTTGACCTTTTGACCCTACTCACATTATTGGATCTTTGATTTGATTGAATGTGGATCATAAATTTGTTTGGGCTTAGGTAACTTTTAACTTTTTGACCTCTTGATCACTGTTGGATCTTTAGTACAATCGAATGTGAGCCATTGATATTTTTGAGACCCACTTTTGAATTCAAATGACTATTTTATGAGGATCATATTTGACATTTATGTGGACATATTTGATGTCTATGTGAATGTATTTAATGTTTGAGTGATTGTCTCAGAGATATTTGAACCCCAATGGTTACTTACTATGGCTTAAAGCTAATGTTTGCACACTAGTCACAATTTGAAACCCAATGATTAATTATTGAGGCCTAAATTTGATACTCATACGATCGTATCTCTTTGTTTATTCAACTTTGAAGGCTTATATATGGAAGTAAAAAACTCATGAAATCACCAAATTTTTAGAGTATGATCTTGGTACTAAGGGCATTTATCATTCATAGTATTTTTGTCACACAAGGCTTTCTAAGTGGATATATCAAATGTGCAATCAAGATAAATCATCTATTTTTGCATGATGTCCCATGATAGTATGGTCCTTTTAGACTTGTGTTATGAGATTTTGCATGAATATACAAGGATTAAAAAAAATCATGAGTCTTGTGCAAGATTTTCTATGACCTTGAATTACTCAAACACCATGAAACCTACTCAGATCCTTCTCTTTGATCTATAGACCTATCCCTCAAAGATCAATCAATTTACACTTTAATCTTGCTTAAAGTGTTTCAAAATATTTTCAAGTTGTTTGCGATATTTAGACCACTCATTCTATCCAAAAACATAATCATCTATTTAAGCCTTTCCTAAGTAGAATATTCTGGTGACTCAGCTAGCTTGACCAACCTACTAGTTATGGAACCTATAATTTGATCAAGTTTGCTCATGGTGATTAGGTAAATGAAGTATTAATTACACAAGGATTATGCATGACTCCTAGAAACACTTTGAAGTAATGAGACACACCAAAGCAACAAGAAAATAATAAAAAACTCCAAACAACTACTTAAACAATAGGAAAACAACTAACATAACAATGTATATAAGCACTTAGAGGTAAAGACAAACCTATCTAATTATATACAAATATCATCCATAGTTCTCTTGATAATCCTCAACAAGTTCTTATTTACAAACTCTGCTAGTCCATTTCCCTTTGAGTAATAGTTATAAGATGCTTTGAGATAAATTACATGTTAGATATCCCACTCACATACCTTATTGATTCTAAAGGCCAATGCATTGTCAAAAATAATTGTGGAAGGCACACCGAATCTGGTCACAAGGCTATCATAGAAGTCTAAAACATAAACTTCATTAGCTTCCTTGAGGGTAGCTGCTTTAACCCACCTTGTAAAGTAGTATGTATCTATAATGATCCATTTATGTCCTTTAATTGAATATGGGTGTATAATCCCTATGAAATATAATCCCAATTGCATGAAAGGCTGTTCTACTTGTATGGGATGCAAGGGAAGGGTAGTCAGTCTCTGCTTGCCAACAAACATTACACATTTTGGGCATTTCCTTACCCAAGAGTGTGAATCTATGAACATTATGGAATAAAATTATTTATCTATAATGATTGTAGATGCTATGGTCTTAATAGTAAAGTGCCCACTAGCTAGACCATCATGAAATTTCTCAAGCAGCTTGCCTACTTGGCATGATTCCACACACCTAAAAAGCATGCCTCCTATGTCTCCCCTAAAAATTAATCCATATATTAGGACGTAAGGTATAATTTTTAACTTTAAGTTCCTTCTCTTGGCTCTATCTAGTCCCATAAGACATTGGCTTCACTCAAAAAATCTGATTATATCATGTGACCAACTGAAAGGTATGTTGTCTGTAGTTGCCTATTAGTTGTCATGGACTACCAAAACTTGATCTTTATCTTGATTTACCTCTAATTCAAATTGTTCACATAAACCTATACCCATTAAAAGTTTTTTAAATCTAACCTCAACATCATACTCCATGTATTTTGTCACCCATCCAACTCTTTTCTCATTGAGATCTCTATTGAGTATAACTATTTAATACTTGGGTGTACCACCATGAGTATGATCTTACTATTGGAGACCATGTTCCTAAATTTTTCCAAACCTCTAACTAATACAAGCACATGTTTATCTAAAAAGATATACTTCTCCTCATACACCTCTAAGGCCTAACTAAAGAAAGTAATAGGCTATTTCAAACCTTGCTCATTCTGCTCCATCAACATGGAAAATATTACATCCAATGTAGAGAAGGCATACAAGTAGAATTCATTAAAATTAGGGTTAAGAAGTGTAGGGGCATGAGATATTGCCTCCTTTATTGCATAATAACTCCTCTTACCTTCTTTGGTCCATGTAAACTCTTTTCCTTTTCTTAAAATGTGAGTAAGAGGCTTGACAAACTCTACAAAATTTGGGCTAAACCTTCTTATGAAGTTGATCTTTCTTAAGAAACTCTGCAGACCCTTCTTATGAGGATAGGGGTAAGGATAATATGGAATCAAATCTTTTAGTATCTATGGAAAGACCATCCTTGGACACTACATGACCCAATAACTTACCCTCATAAATAACAAATATACATCTTTTAGGATTCGATAACACACCAAATTATTTACACCTTTCAAATACTAACCTCAAGTGATTAATGTGATCAACTGGGTTATTTTATAAAATAGTGATGTCATCTATTAAATGAGCACCATGTCATTAATCAAAATGTCAAAGGAAACATCTGTTACCCTCTAAAAAGTTGCTCCAACATTGGATAGTCCAAAGGGCATTTTCATATATGCATAAGTGCCCTAATTTATGGTGAAGGTAGTCTTATGTCTATCTTCTTCCTTGACCATAATTTGATTATATCCATAGTATTCATCAAGAAATGATAACCTTTAATACCCTACCACTTTTTGAAGAATTTGATCTATTGAGGGTAGTGGGTAATGATCTTTTAGGGATACTTTATTGAGGTCCCTAAAGTCAACACATAAACATATTTCCCCATTCTTTTTACTCACTGACACAAGGTTTGAAACCCATGAGGAATGTTTGACGGGGAATATTATTTTTTATTCAATCAACTTAAATATCTCCCTTCTCATCAACTCTTCCACTTTTGAGTTGACAGGACTTTGCCTCTGTATGACTGGTCTTACATTATTCTCTAATTCAATGGTATGTTGTGAAAGTTTGGGATCAAAACCCTTCAAATCCTTGTATACCCATGAAAATACATCAAATAAATCTTGGCATAAGGAAACAAATGTATCTCTCTCTTCTAATGTGTTAAACTTTCCTAGCTCCAACAACTTACCTTTGAAGATCTCTATCCTTTCATAATTTCCTCTATGGTTCAGATACATGCCTTGCTTCTTCTCACTTGGTCATCTTCATTGAATATGATTTCCAATGTCACAAGCCCCTTAGGTATATTTTTATATCTTAGCTACACTATATAATCATCATACCGATGTTAGAATTTGTTTTGGTTCTTATGGTAGAATTCTACCTCTTGCATTAGAAAACATATAATTTGGTCATCATTACCAAATACCTACCAACTCACCTCATTATTAGGTACATCTAGCTTGCATATGACCTTTATTTTTTCTTGACTCTAGTTTCCTTTGACTCCTTCCATGGCCACATACTAAGAACTAATAGATGCAAGCATATTTACATGTTGATTTGCGTCTATTAGTATGGATTGTATATTGAATGCTAATAATTATTTTATGATATCCCATACACAATGCTTGTAGGCTTTCAAATGATGGTTCTTGATTGTACTTATGCCTCTCAATTTTTGCACAACAAGCTCATTCCCACCCTTGACATGAAGAATTTTGACACCTTTTCTTCTTGCCTCTTGCAAACCATGTAGAAGGGATTCACATTTAGCTGTGTTTGAAGTGCAACTAAATTTAAATCTAGTAGTTGAATAGTGCTTTTGATCTAAAGGTGAAACCATCATGGCTCTAGATCCGATACCATTCTTTTACCTTGATCCAAAAAAGAATAAATTCCATAGACCATATTCCTCTTGAGTGGCGTTGTTAGGCAAGGCATAGTAGCACCATCCTCATGCATACAATACACCCCTAAATCTACTTCTTCAAAGCTGCTATAGGGATCAAGTCCATGATTTCCATTTGTCCATTCATCTAATTACACATTTTAAATTCCTTAAATATGACCATGAGGTTATTGTTTACTAACATTTTCATTCTCTTCAAATATGGTACAATTAACATTTGTAAGGTTAGGCATATAGGGTTCTAGATGGAACCTATAGATATGTTTAGAACGAATAGTGACCTTAGTCCTATATCTAGTTCTAAAAACTATGTATGAATGGTCAGAGGATAAATATACCCCAATTTTTTTAGTAAAGACCCTAGATAAACATAGGGACAAATATGGGGGTAGGTCTACAACCATTACATCCTGAGTGATGACATAGTTTGTGCAAGCTGCCAATGTGATCTTAAGATCGTTCACTATGCCTACCATTTTAGTGGGGGAACAATCTATATGGAGAGCACATTTTTCATTAGGTACATACTTAAGTTCAAGCTTATTATCTATGTCTCTAGGCATAACTGAGGTTGAAGCACTTGAATCGATCATACAATTATGCACTAAGAAATATCCTATGATGACTGAGAAATAGAATGGAGTAGTCTTGACAAACTTGGGGTGATGAACAACATTATGAACCTAAATTTGATTAGGAACTTGATTATGAATTTGAATAGGCTGATTATTAGTGGTAAAAATAGTGTTCACCTTATCAACTATCTCATTCACATGAGAAGGCTTGGAGAGCTCTTGCTGAAGAATCTCTTTTTATCCTAGAATAGACATAGCATCATACATAGACATAGTGACATTAGAATTTTTCATATGATTCACAATATTGAAAGGAAGACTAGTACCTTTGAACTATACCATGGAAGTGGAAGTATCACTTGGCACTTGAGTGACATGAGGAACAAAAGGAGACTTTTGCTACTTCCCATGATATTGAGGTATTTATTGAGCTATAGGAGCTTTAAAAACTATATTTGAAGTGGTAGGCTGCTAAATGAATTGAGGAAACATTGAATAAGCCTTAGATTGTCCCAAATTATCATCTAACATCCTCTTCTTAGCCTTTGTATTAGATTCAACTAGTTCATTTGGCCTTTTTGTAGTTTGTCCCATATTTATTGCTACATGCTCAAACATATGCTCCCCTTCTTGAAAGTTTATGCACATGGTGTCAGTTGATGCCTTATACATGTTTCTTTGCTATAGAATTTGAGCTTATAATGATGTCATGGCAGACATATTACCTTGATTTATTGGAGGGCCTTGTAGTGGGGGAGGTATTATGCCATGGACTTTGAATGAATGCGCATTATTCTAACTAGGATCTTAATACATTTCTCCACTTATAGACATTACCAACTCATTTTATTTCCCTCTTGATTGCCATTGAACCGCCTTGCATGTTTTTTGTGTGTGGGTACCAAGTCTCTTGATCTACTTGTAGCTATGGGGTTATAACTATTATAAGATCTAACTTGAGTAATTTGGCATTGGGATTATTGATTTGATGGATAATGAGGTTTATTGTAGGTTTGAGTAGGGTATTGGGCTTGGAAGGAACCTTGGTATGGCCTATATAAATTTTGTTGCCATCTCTCTAAAGCCACTAGCTTGTTTTTTTGTGCCTTCCATAAGCTCTCAATCTTTACAAATTTGTCCACTTGATCATCATCAGGTTGGGCTTGGTTGTTTGGAGTGGGAAATAGAGAAATGATAGGTGGGGTTAGCTGAAGCTCAAGAAAAAATGGAATGAAAGGTCTGGGCATGAGTTTCCCTACTTTTATTAAATAATTTTCTACCCTTATAGATATCTCATAAGCCTCAGATAGGGTTGTCCCACCCATAGATTGGATCATGACTGCAATGTCTAAATTCAATGCTCTCAAATAGTAAAGAAAAACATAATTGGGTGTGGGTTTAATGATAATAGGGATCCTATCCCAAGTCTTTTATAATCTATAGTTGAAATCAACCATATATTCTTGGGGTGCTCTCTTGATTGAGGTGAGTTGTTCAACAAGTAACACATGGTCACTTTTATCCTCAAAATGTTTACATAGGCACTCACCAAAATCATCCCAATTATTGATTGAGGTAGGATCTAGACCCCTATACCATTTTAGGGCTTACACTTTAAAGGATGTGGCTAGTAGTCTCATGGCTACATTCTCTTGCATGATGTTATGTACTGAACAAAGGTTTACAATGTCAGAAATGTGCTCTACAGGGGTGGTGGAGATTTCTCTTATAAATTATGGTATAATTTTCAAAAAGGAAGTAGGAATGTCATCAAATTACTGAAGGTTAAGAGGGCTACCACCATTGAAGGGTACAAAAGCTTGTATTCTGGGCCTTGTAGTTTGCATAGTGGGGTTTGTACTGCTTAAAATAATAAGATGACTAGGAGATAAATATTTTTTTTGGGGATAAGGGCCTGTCCTATTGAATCTTTCTATTTTATATGAAATAGATGGTATCCCAATGAATTCAAAGGGAATACATTTACTAGATGACCTTCTAGTGATCTTTGGCATGAGAGGTGCTATACAGATGATGCTATGAAATCTACAACTTGGAGAATCTTTAGACTTTTGATGATGATGGATGCCCACTTCTACTAAAAATACTTATTTTAAAATCATAAATTTGGCTATGAAAAAGAGAATGTGTCCCATCAAGCATGCCAAAATTAATGGAGGCTTAGGCTTCACCCTAGTTGAGAAAGGATTGTTCATGTCCTCTTACTCAAACCTTGTCAAACATGGGACTGACCCTAGGATGTGGGTTACCTAAACTTGGGTCAGACCTCTAGGGTTTTTTTTTTATGATGATAGCTCCTTAGATGTTACTTATAGTAATCACTTAAGATATACATAAATTAGGGTGAAAAGAGAGGAGTTACATGAATGAAAACCTATTCTAAATGTGGTGATGCACCAAAATTTCAATGATCTACTCTCAGCTTAGACACTTTTATGACTACTAATGAATCCAATGGGGACAAAGATTGATCAGATTATTTGATAGAGTTCCAAACATGAATATTTTTTATGAATCTTGAGAAGAGACTTACAACTTAAAGGATAGAAAGAGATGGGTCTGTGTAAGACACTATGGACTTATGACACTTCAAGAGGAACCTCACTAGCTAACACTTCACACAACCTATAAGAAACTAATAGTCTTAAAGTAAGGTAAATGAAGAACCTATAATGATGAACAAAAAACATACATTCTATAAATCACACTTCAATATCATACACTTAGCTTTAAACTAGAATATGAAATTGACTTATATTGCTTCAAAAGAGTTTTACAAAGTGATTTTGGCAAAGCTTCACTATCTCAATTTGAGGGATCCTTTTCAAGGCTTCAAAGTTGGTATTTATAGAAGTAAATAAGGTGAGAGAGATATGGCATTGAAGCGTTCATTCATGAGCCCAAATCTACTTAAAAAAATCAACACTACAATCCATCTTGAGCCTTCTCCTACATTAATGTCCTCTAATGTAAGGATAAAGTCGTTGTATTCATGGACTTGATAAATCCACACTTATGTCTAATTTTGGTAGTTATTTGTTGAGAGTATGGATATGTCCAAAGATGAGACACTCCTTTATTAATTACATGTATCTGTCCCCTTATTTTAAAATTGACCCCAAGTCTACTGTAGATGAAAAGCAATCCTTTTATTGTTTTTCCTATATTCATGATATTAAAGGAGGTTTTTTTGATGTCGGGTCCTATGTCAATGATGAGATGTCAATTTTTGATCTATATTAGGTTTAAAAGACCTATTATTTATTTAAGGAAGTTTAACTATAAACTTTGATCCTTAAAATGTCCACCCTAGTTCAACCTAGATCATGTCTAGACTAGGTTCCTTTGTATTTACCTACTTAGGTAAAAAAATATCTCTTTAACCTTCATCAAAAGTTACCTAGGCTCATCTTCACAATCATTGGCTATCAATATCTAACTAGATCTTGCTTGACCTTTTGACCTTAATTGTACCATTGGATATTTGATCTAATTGAATGTAGACCATAGATCTATTTGGGATTAGGGACCATAAATATGCTTAGGATTGGGTCTTTGGTACGATCAAACATAAGCCATTGATCTTGTTAGGACCCATTTTTGAATTCAATTTTCTATTTTATGAGGCTCAAATTTGACATATGTGTAGATGTATTTTACATTTACATGAATGTATTTAACATCTTCACAAATGTCTCAAAATATTTGAACCTAAATGGTTACTTGCCATGGCTTAAAGTTGACATCCATGTGCCCATTACAATTTGAACCCTAATGATTAATTGTTGAGGCTTGGATTTGAGCTCATGTGATCATCTTAATTTGATTGTTCAACTTTAAACCCTTATATCTTATAAGCAAAAAACTCATGAAGGCATCAAATTTTTAGAGTATGATATTGGTACCAAGGACATTGATTGTGTGTGGTCTTTTGGTCATGCGAGGCTTTTTGAGCAAATATATCAAATATGAAATCAAGCTAACCCATCTATTTTTGCATGATGTCTTGTGATGGTCTGATCCTTTTAGAGTCATGTTATGAGATTTTCATTGAATATCCAAGGCTCAAAAGAACTCTTGAGGTTTGTGTAAGCTTGTCTATGACCTTGAATTACTTAGACACCTTGAAACCTACTTGGATCCTTCTCTTTAATCTACATACCTATCCCTCAAAGATCAATCAGTTTACACTTTAAGCTTGATTAAAGTGTTTCAAAATATTTGCAAACTATTTATGATATTTAGACCACTCATTTCATCCATAAATATGCTCATCTATTCAAACCATTCCTAAGTAGAAGATTATTATGTGGGCCAAGTTTGGCCAATAGGTACCACCTACACAATGTATCCCCCTTGATAATATACATAATTTTTAAATAGGTAAGTCAAGTATAATGGATTTATCATCATTAGATACAAATAAAACACCACACACCAAGATAAACATAGATACACATCAAGATAAAAAACTATTTCGAAAGGAACCAATGATACCAAAACCAAAGTAAAATCAAATCGGTGAGCTTCCTTTATTGATAAATATTGAGCAACAAGATGGCCATGTTTTATATTATTATGTAAGTGATGACAATCTAGTGCACGATATGACATATGAAATATTGAAAAAACATAATTTTGATCCAATTAAACATCTATTACAAAATATGTTCACATCTATAGGTCATGGTACACATAAGATAAACTCACCTTAAAAAATATAGAACCAAATAAAATTAAAGGAAAATAAAAAATAGTAGATATTCATGTAAATGCTTGTTATTCAATACATACCTCTTAGATTCACACATTAAGTCAACCTTATAATTAAAAAATATAGGTACATCATGTAAATAATGTGGTCTCCCATAAGGCTCCACAATAGATTCTATAAAACACAACAAAACAAGATACTACTAATACCCTACTTATTATGTTACTTAAACATCACATGATATCTTTACCTACTACAGGCACCGATCATGCAATAGGATTTTTCCAAAATATGTACTATTATATTGAAGTTATCATAAAATTATTAGTCATAATACAAAATAATGTGAGGCATTGCATAACTAAATTAAAAAATACAATAATGAGGGATGCATACAAATTGCGTCTAAAATGCATAAAATAACTAACATTCTTGATATTTCAAAAGAGAACCATCCTTCAAAATGAC
This sequence comes from Torreya grandis, assembly GCA_037957365.1. Classification (NCBI taxonomy): domain Eukaryota; kingdom Viridiplantae; phylum Streptophyta; class Pinopsida; order Cupressales; family Taxaceae; genus Torreya; species Torreya grandis. Next base: position 1,117,737 of record JARHVA010001383.1, on the reverse strand, counting down.
CAAGGCATGAATCCTTAACTATCACTAAAAATATCGATGAGGTTCATTACCAACATCTCAGGGTGGACAAAAACACTTGGAACATATCCTGAAGTATTACCACACTACAACATATGGGACATAATACTTATGAATCACAATTGTTAGAGATACAATAACTGAGGGGGGGTTGGATCAATGAGCCCAAATAATCCAACTTCAATTTTAATCCTATCAAACTCTTAATCAATTACTATAAGCATTCATGAATCATACACATTATTCATAGCAATGAACTAGAGAGACAATGCAATATCAAGCACATAACACATGACATATGTGGGAAACCCTCTCAGGGGATGAGACCCAATAGAACCTACAATTGGACTACCATCCTATAAAAACAATCACCAATTTAGAACATTTATAAATTATCAAGGAACTACCATCCCTTATTTTAGTGATACTACAATCCCACAAGGAGCTACCACACCTATCTAGATGAGCAACCACAATAACTAGATCTTTAGCAAGTTTCACCTTGCAAAGAGGTTACAACCCCCTAGATGTTGAGCTGCCACAACAACACCTTTGAAAAAATCCACCTTTGAACTAATGTCTTCAACACTTGATGATGTAAATATGATTATTTCTCTGTTAATGTATCTAAGGCCACCTTTTGGATCACTCAACACTCTCTATTGGCTAAAACACATTACATACTTGAACCAAAACACAAAGATCAATTAGGACACATTACATATCCCAACTAACTCCACTCTTTAACTCTTTGCTCAAAATCAATATTAAAACCTACAAAATCACTATTATGACATAATAAATATGACTTATAGGTCATACACACCATCATCAACTTGTTATACCCTTCAACTCATCCACTGGGCACACAAAACCTTCATTTATCCTTCACTCATCCTTAACCTATAGGAACACTATTAAAACATCATAAATATGACTTATAGGTCATATACATATTTGTTGAGTTGTGGAGCTAAAAGCTTCACTAATGAGCTAATGTGGAGGTTGCTGGGCTTACACAGTAACCGGCATCGGTCAAAACCAACCGACATCGGTTAAGGGTCGACTGACATCGGTTAGGGGTCGGCTGACATCAATCATCTTTAGACCAACACCGATTTTTGTGCGTTTCCAGCTTTTCTATTTTTAGTGAACAAATTTGAGCCTTTGATTTAAGAGGTGGATCTAACGGTGGTGAATGCATGGCTCATGAAACCCTAGTGTTGTAGTATACTATATAACAGGGTTAGATCCTCATAGCATTGTAGGGGGAACAATTCAGTAATTGAATTGATTGTAATTGATTGTGAGAGAGAGAGAGAGAGAGAGAGAGAGAGAGAGAGAGAGAGAGAGAGAGAGAGAGAGAGAGAGAGAGAACTCTTGAGGGAGAATTATTGTACATCTACAAGGTGTGAGGAGAGAGATTTTTTCATTGTTTTTCCTTTTAGAAGAGTTTAATACATATTGGTTGTTTCTTGTATCTCCTATTATTTGTTGTTTCTGATTTCTAGTTACTTATTACTTCTAGTTTCAATTCCGTGTTTAGTTGCTTATACAAAAGTAATCAATTGTATTCTAAGATCCTGACAAGTGGTATCAGAGCTATGTGTATACACTAACAACTGGTATCAGAGCATGTTAGTGTTTTTTGATTACATAATTCACTCACAGGGGTTTCTGATTGAGTGGGAGCAAAGCAATGGCAGAAAAAAATAAACTAAGAATGGAGAAATTCAATGGAAAGAATGATCAATTATGGAGGATGCAGATTAAGGATTATCTATATTAGAAAGATCTATATTTACCATTGGATGGGGTTTCAAGGAAGTCCACTGATATGGAAGATGAAGAATGGAATGTTCTTGATAGAAAGGCTCTTGGATCTGTAAGGTTGAGCCTGGCAGCTTCTGTGATTTCCAACTTATCATAGGCAAAGACAACGGTAGAGTTAATGGATACTTTGGAAAATTTATATGAAAAACCCTCAGCTCCGAATAAGGTATATCTTATGAAGCAATTATTTAATTTGCAAATGCATGAAGGTGGATTTATATCTAGTCATCTTAATGATTTCCATGCAATAATAAATCAGTTAAATTTAATCAAAATAATTTTTGATGATGAAATTAAGGCTCTCTTAATCTTATGCTCTTTACCTAAAAGTTGGCATAGTTTGGTAGTGGCAGTTAGTAATACTACATCTGCTTCAAATATCTTGAAAGTTGATGATGTTGTTAGTGTAATTTTGAATGAAGAAATTTGCAAGAAAAGCATAGGAGAAACATCAGGTAATGCTTTAAGTGTTGAAAGCAGGGGAAGGCAAAGAGAGAAGGGAAAGCAAGGGAAATCAAGGTCAAAGATGGGAAGTAAATCCAAACCAAAAAATGGAAGAATAACTTGCTAGAATTGTGGAAAGAAAGGGCATGCAAAGAAAGACTGTTGGTTGAAAGATAACAAAGAAAATCAGCATGAAGGTAATAAAGAAGCAAAAGTTGCAGGTATTGTTACACAGGATGCTCTTATATTTTCTTTGGATAATAAAGTAGAATCATGGGTTTTAGATTCTGGTGCCTCTTTCCATACAACCCCAAATAGAGAATTTTTCAATGATTATGTCCATGGAGATTTTGGAAAAGTTTATTTAGGGGATGATGAGCCTTGTAAAATTATTAGCAAAAGAAAAGTGTAGCTGAAATTGTAGAATGTCAACACATGGGTGTTGAAGGATGTCATGCATGTACCCATCATGAACAGGAATCTGATTTCTACAAGAAAGTTGGGTGATTAGGGTTGCACAGTAACTCTCATAGCTGAATCTTGGAAAGTTTCCAAGGGTGCACTTGTATTAGCAAAAGGTAAGAGAGTAGGTACACTTTATCTATCTACTTGTATTACTGATTATTCTCCTTCTATTTTATTTACTTTAGATGTAGATGTAAAGTTGTGGCACTGTAGGCTTGGTCACATGAGTGAGAAGGGAATGAATGTTCTTAAGTCAAAAGGTAAGCTTTCAGATTTGAAAAGCATAGATCTAGATTTATGTGAGCATTGTATTTTTGGGAAATAGAAGAAAGTGAGGTTTCTCAAAACTAGATCAACAAAGAAGAAGCACAAGTTGGAGCTTGTTCACACAGACGTGTGGGGACCAGCTCAGGTAGCTTCTATTAGAGGATCATAGTATTATGTTTCTTTCATTGATGCTACTACAAGAAAGGTATGGGTTTATTGCATAAAGAGGAAATCTGATTTTTTTGACATATTTAAGAAATGGAAAGCTTTGGTTGAGAATGAAACAGGTCTAAGATTGAAGTGCCTTAGATCTGACAATGGTGGTGAGTACTACAACAATAAATTCAATAGTTACTATTTTATGAGTGGAATATGCAGGGAAAGGATGGTTCCAAGGACACCTCAGCAAAATGGAGTTGTTGAAAGGATGAATAGAACAATAATGGAGTGTGCACAGAGTATGAGGTTGCATGCTGGTTTGCCCTTACAGTTTTGGGCAGAAGCTGTAGATACTATAGTTTACCTGATTAACAGAGGACCTTCTACTGCACTAGATGGTGGAATTCCAGAAGAGACTTGGATAGGTAAAAAGGTAGATCTTTCATTTCTCAGAGTTTTTGGTTCTGAAGATTTTGTGCACATTGATAAAGAAAATAGAAAGAAGCTGGATGCTAAATCTATGCGGTGCACTTTCATTGGTTATGGTTTTGAAGATTTCAGATTCTGGTTGTGGAATTTAGAAACTAACAAAATTATTAAAAGCCATGATGTATTTTTCAATGAGAAGGTGATGTACAATGATCAGCTCAAGAGGCTGAATAATTCTGAGTAGGGCAATCTTGATTTAGAAGAGGTTATGATCCAAAATGAGCTCACGGGTAAAAATCATCACTCACAAAAAAACACAGAGATTGACATCGGTCAAGTGGAAACTAACATCAGTCAGGTGGAAATTGACGTCAGTCAGGAGGAATCGACATCGGTTGGGTGCAGACTGACATCGATCATAGATGATCGGGATCGGTCACTGTCTGAAAAAATTTGGGCAGACAACAAGCTGTAAATGAGTCTCAAACACACATAAGGAGGTCTAAAAGGGTAAGTAAACCTCCAATTCGTTATTCCCCTTCTTTATAATACTTGTTGCTCATTGATGGTGGAGAAATAAAAAGTTTTGATGAGGCAATGCAGGCAGAATCCAAAAAATTGTGGGAGCATGGCATGAATGAGGAAATTAATTTCTTAGAAGAGAACCATACATGGGATTTGGTTGAGTTGCCAGCTAGAAAGAAAGCACTAAAAAACAAATGGGTATACAGGTTAAAGGAAGAAGAGAATGGAAAAATGAGACATAAGGCCAGGTTGGTAGTAAAGGGATTTGCACAGAAACTAGGTATTGATTTTGGTAAATTTTTTTCTTCTGTAGTAAAGATGACTTCTATTCGGACTGTATTGTCTTTAGTTGCTATTGAGGATTTGCATCTTGAGAAACTTGATGTTAAGACAACATTTCTTCATGGAGATTTGGATGAAGAGATATATATGGATCAGTCAAAAGGTTTTGAGGTCAAAAGTAAGGAGAAACTTGTGTGCAGGTTAAAGAAAAGCTTATATGGTAGTTATATTATCCTGTTACTGTATGTAGATGATATGCTTGTTGCAGGTTCACACATGTAGGAAATTATTGAGCTTAAGGTAAAATTAGCTCACACATTTGCCATGAAGGATTTAGGAGCAGTAAAGAAAATCCTTGGCATGAGTATTAAGAGAGACAAGAAAAAATCACAGTTAGATTTTGTCTCAAGAGGATTATGTGAATAAGGTGTTGGAGAGGTTTAATATGCAGGATGCAAAACCAGTAAGCACACCTATGGCTGGACACTTCAAGTTGAGCAATGAACAATATCTTAAATCACATGATGAGGTTGAGTACATGAGTAGAGTTCCATATGCTTCAGCAGTTGGGAGCTTGATGTATGCAATGGTATATACTAGACCAGATATTGCCCAAGCAGTGGGAGTTGTCAGCAAGTTTATGGCTAATCCAGGAAAGAAACACTAGAAAGTAGTTCAATGGATTCACAGATATCTGAAAGGGACCAACAATAGGCATTTATGCTATGGAGGGTCAAACACTTACATGGGTATGTAGATTTGGATATGGCAGGTGACTTGGATGGTAGGAGAAACACCACAAGATATGTGTCACTATTGGTGGAACGGTGGTTAGCTGGATTTCAAAGTTATAGAAGGTTGTTGCCTTGTCTACTACAGAGGCAAAATACATTGCAGTCATAGAGGCTAGCAAGGAAATGATTTGGATGACTCAGTTCATGGAAGAGTTGGGAAAGGAGTAAGAGAGTTGCAGATTGTACAATGATAGTCAAAGTGCAATTCATTTGGCAAAGAATTCAGCCTTTCATTCAAGAACCAAACATATACAACTTAGGTACCACTTCATTAGACAAGTATTGGAGGATGGATAGTTGAAGCTGGAAAAGATCCATATGGATAAGAACCCTGCTGATATGTTAACAAAGCTAGTAATAAAGGAGAAGTTGAATCTTCATTCAACTTTTGTTGGTCTTCAAGATTGAACTTGAAGAGGGAGAAACAAGCCAGAGTTGTTTAGAGGATGTTGTTGTACAGGTATAGGTGCAACTATTTATCTCCAAGTGGGAGATTATTGAGTTGTGGAGCTAAAAGCTTCACTAATGAGCTAATGTGGAGGTTGCTGGGCTTACATAGTAACCGGCATTGGTCAGAACCAACCGACATCAGTTAGGGGTCGACTGACATCGGTTAGGGGTTGGCTGGCATCGATCATCTTCAGACTGACACCGACTTCTATGCATTTCTAGCTTTTCTATTTTTAGGTGAACAAATTTGAGCCTTTGATTTAAGAGGTGGATCTAACGGTGGTGAATGCATGGCTCATGAAACCCTAGTGTTGTAGTATACTATATAATAGGGTTAGATCCTCATAGCATTGTAGGGGGAACAATTCAGTAATTGAATTGATTGTAATTGATTGAGAGAGAGAGAGAGAACTCTTGAGGGAGAATTAATATACATCTACAAGGTGTGAGGAGAGAGATATTTATTCATTGTATTTCCTTCTGGAAGAGTTTAATATAGATTGGTTGTTTCTTGTATCTCTTATTATTTGTTATTTTTGATTTCTAGTTACTTATTACTTCTGGTTTCAATTTCGTGTTTAGTTGCTTATACAAAAATGATAAATTATATTATAAGATCCTAATAATATTAATCAATCTAATTTTTTTAAGGACCCAACCATTGGTCACACATGGCCTCCTCTCTTCTTTTCTTTAATGCACACTACACTCTCACAAGCCTAGAAACCATCTCTTTTGATTTCATTATATATAGAGCCTTCATGAATATCAAAAACTTGGTCAGCCATTAGGAATGAATTAAAACTTAAGGAATTTATCACATCAATACATGGCTCAAAACAATTTTCATAGGCCAGCCATAGCATCTATGGGTAACCCTTATGCAACTACACTTTTCAATTAGGCCCTTGTAGCTCTTATAGGTCTCATGGAGACCTATTCACCCATTTATCACTTCATCGAGCAAACTATAAAAAAATGACCACTTATAAATTTATAAGCCCACTTAATATGACCCCTTTCTCACTCCCACATGGGTCCATGCCACCTAGAACACTAACTTCACACTCAAACCTATCAATTAAGTCACCTTGCTCTTCAGGTCTTCATATATAAAAAACACAGTTTCCAACTACTGAACCAAAAAATCAAAAATTTCACATAGCCATATGATTAGATCATATGGATAAACTATTTTGGACCTTAGCTACATCTACATATACTTTAGACACTTCAACACAAGCTCTAATCACTTAAAACAACATGCTCAAAATGACCACTTAGACTGGTCATATACTGTAAAAATACAGTCAAGCTATTTTGAATTTCTAAATCTTATCAGGGGAATATTATGACAAATAATGCCTTATAATAATAATTAGATACTTATATAACATCTCCATGATCATTTTCTTCTTCAACACTACTCATAACACCTTCAACTTGCCTCTACAATATAGTCACTCAATTTACCAATAGCCTTCAAGAATACAATCAACTTTTAAGCCTTTGTTCATCCATAATATAGATTGGTCAAACCTCCAAAGGACACACAAATCATCTTCATAGAGTATATAACAATTTTAAATATCTAAGTCATCATGATACATAGAAACAAAATCAACACAAGATCATTTATCCTTCTTGGGTCCTTTATAGATGAATGCCAAATACACAGTCAAATTTTAAAGCTCAATATCTTTGACTGCATAAGCACTCAGGACTTCAAATAAATTTTATAGATGAGACATGGAGTCCTCTAAATTTTTTCATTTTACACCAATATCAAATTCATCTTGGATAAAAAGATATTAATGAAATATAGATCTCTGGTTTTCCTATGTTAAATTCAAATATTTGAATTCAAACGATCACAATTAAACATTGATCATATCTATCTATTTCATTGCTTCTTGAAATCTTGGAGAAAATACACTCTATTTATCTCTTTGAGAGATGTTCTAACTTTACCTCTTGCATATTTGAATAAATATAGAGACCATTTCAATATGCCTAGAAGGTCAAGTTTAGACCTCAATAACTTTTGTTTCTCTTCAATGTATGATCTCAAATTTGGACCATATGATCTCCTTACATAAGAGAATCCAAAAATGTATCAACATAATCCTATAACCTTCACACAATTTAGATATATTTCCATTAATCCTCTCACTCAAACTTTTTTTAATCACATAGCCAACTATGTCAAACCCCTGCCTGGGAGGCCAACTTTGAACATGCATAACTTTTTATGTGCTTCATCGCATGACCTAAAATTTAGTGAAAATAAAATAGGATCAAAATTAAACAAACCCATATGATCAATTGCTTAAAAAATGGCCACACATGTGAAATATAACTTCATCAATATGCTTACTTGGATTTTACTTGCCACATGCAAATTAGCTTAAATATGGGAAAACACTGTCAAACTACTTGGGAGCCTAAATTTTTACATGCATATATTTTGATGCACTATATCACACAACCTAAATTTTGGAACATAAGAAATAGACACAAAATTGAACAAACCCATGTGACCATTTTTCCCTGACACTTCCACATATGTGAATGTTGACATCATCAACATGATTACTTAGCTCTATTTGAACATAGAAAACATTGTCAAAATGCTTGAGATCCCAAATTTATACCCACATATATTTTAATGTGATTCATTGCATGACTTGATATTTAGTGAATATAAACTACGAACAAATGTGATCATAGCCATATGACCAAATCCCATTAACTCATTTATACATGGCAATGGTGATGTCATCAAACTACCTAATTAGATTTTTCACACTGGACCCAAAATGTCTAGATGAAAACTATGAGCTAAAAAATGAATTCCACTCATGCACAAAATAATTTAAAGCATATAAAACATCTTATGGGACCTTTTTAATATCCTCAAGTCACCATACTCATCCCTAAACATCTCTAACCATGCCAAAATAGAAGATCAACTAAGCCAACCTCAAGCACACTAGGATAAGCATATTGCACACTTTATCATTGTCACTTAGACTATCAAGGTACTTCATCCACTCACCTAAACACCTCCATGAAATAACCATGACATCATTGACATCCTTGGTTACCTTGGAGACATCATTGACAAACCTCCACCAATCTCCCCTTTTTTATTGATGTCAAACACCAATACAAGGCTTATGCTCAGACTATGTCTCTCTCTTCAGGTTCTTTCTCCCCCTTTGACACAATGACAAAGTGGGAAAAACTTATGATCCTTTGGACCTAAAAAGACACAAGGACTAATAATAGGAAGAGACCATCTATGAGAGATGATATAGACTCCCCTTAACATTGAGCAAACCTCTTCTCACCTTGAGCTTCTGAAACATGCTCCATGACTACACTCTTCTGATCATATAAATATTCTATGAAGAAAAACTATTCATGAACAAAAAAATTGCATGAAATTTCCTTAGAAACATTAAGAGGGACTCCCCCTAAGTCACCTAATCTTAGGCACCTTTTCTTTGAACATATTCAGATCATTTCCAATAATGATGAATCAATATAATTGCCTCCATACCTTCTTTCTTAGATTTAGCTACATAGTCCTCTGATTCTAGGACTTGACCAATTAAAAAGCTCCCCATTTGTTTATGAATAAGGAATTAAAACATTTTCAAAGCACCTAAATTGGTTTTATCAAGTCATCATCACAACCTACTTGAGTTCTCATCTATAGCATATATCACAACATCTTCAATAAGACTGAAGCATCTCACATATGCTCCTCCTCACAACATGTAGGACCCCTTAAGCCATTCAAACTAACTGATTTATCTTCCCCTAACTCCATGACAAACACAAATTATCATCTACAAAACTTATATACCTTCTTCATGATATCAAATATATGACAACACATTCTCCTCATCCTCCATATCAACCTTGTCTTATAGTCTTTCAACATTTGATCAATCAATATGAGCAACATAAATTTATAAGTTCTTACTATTGACCAATTTTTGCCCCCCTGGCAAAATTATGGTCAACTTCTTCTCTAGCTTTTTGAAGCCAGTCACTTTCAGGTTGCAAGTTCATGTTCAAGTTCATGCTCAGTTCAGGCCTGGTTCATTGATTCAGCCTGGTTCATCTCAGTTCATTGCTTGGTTCAAGGACGATCTGGGTTCAACGAAAAGTTCAATGCTAAGTTCAACGGGTTTGGTTCAAGGGGCTACCCTTGGCTGAAGGCACAGTCAAAGTCAAAGTGCCCTTTGGAGGGCAGGCGGACACTTCAAATATTTCAAAGGATTCGGGTCACTATAAATGCAAAGGAAAGTTGAGCGGAAGAATTTCTGCAGACTTTTGTCTACAGGAAAATGTCTGCAGACAAAAGTCCATGGGAAACAAAGCCGTGGAAACTCAAACAACAAAGACCCAGTGAAATTGTCCGCGAGGACTCGGGAGGACTGCCAGTTTACAAAGAGACCCACAGAAGGACCCCGAAGGGCAAGTGCCCTTGCGGGGGGACTTTCAGCCAAATGCAAAGAGGCATTTTCAAGGGGTGGAGGGTCACCATCCCTCTGGGAGAAATGCGAAGGGTAAGTTTCAAAGCAAAGGGGTGCCCGCGAGAGGAAAACAAAAGCAAAGGTCGACAAGGGATCCGATATGATGCCACATGGGCCTGATGACATCCCAGTGGCCATCAAATTTAATAGAATGAAATGTTCGTTGATGTTTAAAAGCATGATGGCCGCATAAGCATCAATTTTAATGGAATAAAATAACCATTTGTTTTCAAATGAGAAGTGCTAGCCGAGAAAAGAGCTTAGGATCAAGCGACCCACCAGTATGTCTGCCCAAGGAGCCAAGCGGCCAAAAGGGGACAAATTCCAAGTGGCAAGCAAAGATGACAGGGTAGGGAGTAGTTGAACAATCCAAGTGGCATAGACATAAGGCATTTACTACCTGATGGGTAAAGAAAAATTGGACAGAGTGATAAGTAAAGAATGAGTGAGCAGTTAATTCCAAATGGCACAAATTAAAGAAGTGACTTTGGTAGGTGAGATATGCCAGCAAATCGATCATTTGGGATGATAGCGGCCAACATCAACAACTGATTTCTCCATTTTCATTAATTGAAAGGCAAGCCGTGTAAGTTACCTAAGCAGGAAGTGTAGGTCTCGAGCAGGCAAATGAACAGCTCATTAATATTTTTGAGCGACTTGTTTTCTTTTGAAAGGGACACATATGCCACTTGTAAGAGCAGGAGTGCCAAATGGGCCTCTTTTCTTCCCATATATATTGTGAACTTAGTCATTTTGCAAGGATCTTTTTCACAATTTTTACAAAGTGAAGCTCTGCTGAAATTTCCACCTCAATCTACCAACACTTTTTTTTACCTCTTTCTTGAATAGATATCCTGTGTATGTCTTGAGTGTTAATCTGTGTTTAGTCATTATCTTTGATGCTATCATAGGTTTAACATCAACACACCAGCTATCTACAAGGTGCCATCTACAACTGATAGGAGAAGAGTTCTACTTTGGAGTGCAGGACAGAGGGAATCATCTACAGAGTGTTTCTCAGAACACCTTTAGTGAACCTCCCCTTTTTTGTATCTTTCATTTTTTACCTCCCTATTAAGTTAGTAGATTGTTTCCTCTATCAAGGGTGAAGCATATAAGTGTGTTACCTAATTTTGAGAGTGGGTGTGAGAAGGTCACCTTGTTTTGGTGTATCACCTCCTTAGAGTAGTTTGTTTTCCTGTATTTTCTTCTCCCTTTTCATCCCCAATTTATAGTTATATATATATACCTATCTATATTTTGCACTACCTGAAACAAACAATGATACACCAAAGGGAGCTAACCCTTAACTAGAGATTCTCCTCTCCTGCTTCATCATCCCATAGGTGAGAGAGGAGTTTCCCATGTTGTGGAGAAAAGGCAGGAGTTTGACCTCCTTGCCCTGGGTGTAATTTCTTGCGTCAACAGTTCTGGCACGCCTGATGGGACCCAAGTTTTCAATGCAGTAAGATATCAAGATTGATGCTGGTCCTGTTACCGCAAATTTCAAGTATTCCAACATCTGGCAACTCCACTGGTAAGAGCTTCAGTTTTCATATTAAGACCAGTGTCTTAACTTTCTATGCCTAAAGTCACCACAAGGTCTACTTCAAGAGGGGCTCCTTTCAAATTCATTCAATTACCTTTAAATTCTTTTAAAAGACTACATTTTGAGAGGACTCATCCTTATCCAACAAGCAATCCTCTTCGGCCTGTTATAAGAGACATAGCCATATCAAAACCTTAGTTACAGCCAGTCCCAGCCATGGCTTTGCCATTTGCAGCTTTTCATGGTGAGAGCCCCTTGAATCTCCCACAATATGATCCAATTCTAGGAACAGATCTAAAGAAAGTGCCCTCTTTCGATGGAGTGGGACCTATTACAGTCATTTAGCATATTAATAATATTTATAACCTTTGCAATATTCACAATATAACAAAAGAAAATATTGCCATCAGACTGCTCGTGCTGTCTCTTAAAGGCAAGGATCTTGATTGGTATGGGACCTTGCCTATAAACTCAATACATTCTTGGAATGAATTGGGTGTTCAGTTGATAGATCGTTTTGGGGAAAAAAGTGATGACCTCTCACTTGCTGAGCAATTAACGACCATAAAGAGAGATCCGCATGAGTATATGCAAGACTTCAATAGGTGGTTTCAAAAGACTTGGGATAAAATTCCCATCTTGGTAAGGCCAACTCCCAGCTACGCTTTCTTGTACTATTTAAAAGCATTAAAAAATGACATTGTAGTGATGATACAATCTATGGGAGGGCATATATTACCTGCTGCTTATGACATTGCCATAGCAGCCAAAAATTGCTTGGTTCAAGCCGAGAAAATCGCCCCTAGGCCTCATATGCCAATTTTCCCAGAAATGCCACCTCTAATTCAAGCCCCTATTCCAACAATTGCCCCTCTACCTACCATTGAAAAACCAGCTACTATTCCACCAAATGAGCTTCATGAGGTTAAGAGTCTATTGCAGAACATGTCCAACAAACTGGTTGCCATTAAAAGGCAACAAGCTCAAGGCAACATACCAAATTAGGGATACCAAAATTATGGTCAAGCCCCTAGACCCCCTTTCAGAATTATAATCAAGGTCAGGGGTAACTCACTACAACCAGGCCATTTCAAAATTACAACACCGGTCCCTCTTCATCATCTAAGGCCATGGTGCCTGTTCAGAACAATTTAATATAAGAGTAGACTAGCTGTTCAACCATGAGATATGGTCAAGAATATGTTGTCTATACAAATGAGGTGATGAACTATTTTTACAATGTAGATAACCAAACAACCACTCAATCTTAGGCCTTTGAGCCTTCAATGCAGCCCAACACGAATAACAATTAGGCTTAGCCTGATTCTACCCTAATGAATCATTTAGAAGAAGATTTTTATTCAATAAATTATGTGGGTGTTGCAGACAATCAGGCCGATTTTGTTGCAGCCAACACGAGGTTTAAGAGAAGGGCAATAGGAGAAGCCCAGGCTACCACTCAGGCATCAACAACACCTCCTCCATCACACTCCAATGCAAAGGCCCCAAATTTTAGGTAGCCGTCTATACCTCCAGCCCCTCAGCCTGCAGTTTAGCTTGGAATCAACCCCAAAGAAAGCTTAAGGCATGGTAGTTCCCAAATCAATATAGTGGATTAGATGAAGAAGCTAAATATGAATATCTCTTTATGGGATGCGTTGTCTCTTCTAGGCCAGAAGGACGTGCTAAAAAGGGAATTGAATAAGTTGGATGGTCAAGCTGCCCTAGCCAACATTGATATTGTCTTGATGACAAATGGACAGCCTTCCACTTTAGGACAAGTGAAGAAGGAAGTGAAAATTCCTCCTTTCTACGTGTCCTTGGTAATTGGGGACTTCTTGGTGTACAACTGCATAATTAACAGTGGGGCCAGCACCTCAGTGATGCCCAAGTGCATTGCTGATAAGATGGGATTGACGTATCAAGAAATGAACAAAGGAGTCTTATAGCTAGATGGGACACCTGCAAAAATAGTTGGGATTGTGAAGGGTTTAGACTTGACATTGCATGCTTGCCCAACCTTCTCAATTCCCCATGATATATTGGTAGCAGATGTTCCTCCGTATTTCACAATTTGCTTGTCCAGAGACTTCATGTCAAAGATAGGTGGCTATCTAGCAGTGAATTGGTCATATCTAGTTTTCAGAACCAAGTATGGGACCAAAGTGAAAATTGAGTTTGAGCCACTCTATAAGGACCACCTAGAACCATATTCGCCAAAGGTAGACAATGTCAGTTACACCATCATTGACCCAGAAGAGCCTCAGACAAACCAATCTTCATCCTCTACTCTTGAAGGAGTCGCAAACTTACTCTTGGATGAGTGGGGAAATGATAACTTTGAACATGATCCATACATATTCATTGAGGAGGTAGACCTTGGAGTCTATTGTATGCACGAAGAGGGCTCCTTCATGCCAAATTTAATGAAGGAAAGCAAAGAAGACTTTGGCCTGTGGCAGCTATATTTTGATGGCTCCAGAAGTAAAATAGGTGCTGGTGGTGGAGCAATGCTGGTTTACCCTTCCAAGGAAAGGTACTTTTTAGCTTTCTGTTTCCAGTTCTCTTACACCAGCAATGTTGCAGAATATGAGTCTTTGATCCACAGGCTAGAATTGGCAAGAAAGAGGGATTCGAGAGTTGCAAGTCCTAAGAGACAGTGAACTAATTGTAAATCAAGTGAGAGGCCTGAATCTGACCAAGAACTCCTTGCTGAAGTCGTACAAACATAGGGTTTGGGACTTGGTGGAGGATTTTCTTGCTTTTAACATTGCCTCTATTCCCAGGGAGTGTAACAAATAGGCTAACAGGCTGGCAACAATTGGTGCCCAGTTTGATGTTTCAAAAGAAATAAGTAGAGACTGGGGTTCGCGCTACTTGAAAGTGGTGGTTCGGCCTTCAATCTTAGACAATGTTTCAAATTGGCAAGTCTTCGAAAGTGACCAATAGATAGCTTTCTTTTTACAAGAAGAAGCTAAGTTCGCAACACACAACCAGGTGAGATTGTAGCAGCAATATGGCAATCAGATTATTCTGGTGAAGAACAACAAACTTCCTAAAGGTTTGGTCATGATTGAAAGCATTTTCAATAGTAATGACCAGTTAAGAAATGACAAGGCATGCATCACTACCAAAGAATAAAATTATGAAAGGGTCAAAATCTTTAAGGGCAAGCTGCTGGTGCTTGACAAGGTCTGCACGTCCTAGGAGAGGCAAACTTTCATTCTGCTGTGTCAAGAATTTGTTGATGTGTTTGCATGGGATTATAGTAACTTGAAGGGATTCGACCCAAGGCTTGCCCAGCACACCATTGAATTGGAAGAAGGTGCTAGGCCAGTAACACAAAAGCAAAGACCTATCAATCCTACAATTGAGCCCCTCATGCAAAGAAAATTGGACAAATTAATTGAGTCCAAAATTATATTTCCAATCAAACATTCCTCATGGCTGGCCAACCTTGTTCCTGTTAGAAATAAAAATGGGGAGATCAGGCTGTGTGTCGACTTTAGAGACCTTAATAGAGTCTCTCTAAAGGATCATTACCCCCTTCCAAACATGGAGCAGATCCTCTAGAAGGTAACTGGTAGTGAGCAGTTCTCCCTCTTGGATGGTTATTCAGGGTATAATCAGATTCTAGTGCAAGGCTGTGACCAACACAAAACAACCTTCACCACTAAATGGGGAATGTTCACCTACAAAAAGATGCCATTCGGGCTATCCAATGCTAGTGCCACCTTTTAGTGGGCCATGGACATGGCTTTTGGTGGCTTGATAAACAACAACGTGCTGGTATACCTCGACGATGTAACGATATTCTCCAAGAAAGTGAGCCAACACATAAAACACCTCAGGCAAATTTTTGAAAGGTGCAGGGAATTTGGCATCTCTCTTAATCCAAAAAAGTGTGTATTTGCTGTCCATGAGGGGAAACTCCTCAGCCACATTGTGTCCAAGGAGGGTTTGTCTGTTGACCTTGAGAGAGTTTGCTCTATACTAGATATGTCCTTACCAAAACACAAGAGTCTGCAGAGTTTCTTTGGCAGAATTAATTTCATTCGGAGATTCATTCCAAATTTTGTAGAAATAGTTAAGCCACTCACCCCTATGCTGAAGAAAGGTGAGGATTTCAAATGGATAGTTGAGAGGAAAGATAGCTTTGAGGCCATCAAACAGGCCATAACCTGAGCTCCCACTTTGATCAGCCTAGACTTCAGCAAAGACTTCAACCTCTATACCTTCAGGAATGAGGAAGTGATATTTGCCATACTTACCCAAGCTAACAGTGATGACCTCGAACAACCACTTGCTTTCTTCAGCCAAGGGTTAGAGGACTTTGAAGTCAGGTATACGTATGTAGAAAAGCAAGTCTTGGCAGTGGTGCGAAGCCTAAAGAAATTCAGGCATATGTTATCTAACAATAGGATCCACCTTATGGTCCCACATCTGGGTGTCAAGGAATTCTTGACCAATCGAGATTTAAACGAAAAGAGGGCAGGGTGGATTACCAAAGTGATGGAGTACGACATAGATATCAATATCACTAAGATAGTGAGGGGAAGAGGCCTGTGCAAATAGTTGGCTGCAGACTTAAAGCAAGAAAGGAGAGACAGCTTGTTAATTCATGATGCAGCCATAGCAGAAGAACCAACTATCATAAAGGATTAGATGTTGGACATGAAGCGTTTCCTTCTCATGGGTGAATGTCTGTAGGGTCTTGATAAGACCGAGAGAAGGTATTTTAAATTCCAGTCCCTTCCTTATGTTCTGATTGATGATGTATTATTTATGAGGGATTTCTCCAGGGTCCTCTTAAGGTGCATTGACCCAAACTAGACTGATAAGGTATTGGCCGAGTTCCATGATGGGCCAGCAGGCAGTCACTTTGCCCTTAGAGCTACAGTAGCAAAGATAATGAGAGCTGGATACTTCTGGCGTACTCTTTTCAAGGATGCCCATGCCTGGGTAAGAAAGTGCCAAAAGTGTGCACTTTTTGACAAAAAATAGTGATTGGCTGCCATGCCTCTATAGCCCATTCAAGTTGAGAAACCATTCATGTAGTGGGGCTTGGACTTCATAGGGATGATCAACCCTCCCTCCAGTGCTGGGCACAAATGGGTCCTGACTGCTACAAATTATTTCACCAAGTGGGTGGAGGCTGTTGCTTTGAAAGAGGCAAATGAAAGCGCAGTCCTAGAGTTCTATGAGGACCTGGTAATAAGATTTGGGGTCCCAATCACCATAATCTTCGATAATGCTTTGACTTTCTAGGGACTAGAACAAGTGAATGGGTGCTGAAGTATGGCATATACCTCAGCACTTCATCAAATTATTATCCATAGGGGAATGGACTGGCTGAGTCCAGCAACAAAAATCTGATCAGAATCATAAAGAGAACTATGGAAGAAAATCAGAAAACTTGGCATGCCAAGCTAAAGACAGCTCTATGGGCCGACCGAATTACTCCAAAAAGGGCAATCAAAAATTCTCCATATACGCTCGTGTATGGAATAGAAGCTAGGCTTCCCATCTCGCTTGAATTGCTAGTGCTGGATCTCTCCCAACAACTACAATTTGAAGAAGGAAATGGCCTAGAGGTCAGGTTGTGTGAGCTGATGGAACTCCAAGAGGTAAGAGATCGAGCTATGGCTTCCATGACCAGTCGCCAATAGCACGTGAAGATGCACTTTGACAAGAAATCTTTGCTAAAGGAGACATTATCTTAAAGTGGGACAAAGATCGAGTAAAGCCTGGGAAACATACAAAATTTGACGCCTTGTGGAGCGGTCCTTACATGATCACCTAGTGTAAGCGGCATAATGCGTTCCAACTTTCTAGGTTGGATGGTGAGGAACTGCGTATCCTAGTTAATGGGATACATCTGAAATGTTGTCACTAATTTTTTTTGGGTTCGCTTGTACATATTCTCCTTTTGTTTTCTTTTCCTATTTTCCCTAAGTGCTGTTGCACAAGTTGTAGTTTTCTTAGTCTTGCATGTGCTTTCTTTTCCTCGGAGGTGGGCCTGCACATTTTGGTTCTAGATTATAACAGAGCTGTTGCTGGTTTTTTAAGGTTTAAAACTAACTCCATGCCCAATGGATTTTTAAGACAGCTAAATTCTAAGCATAGCAGGCATGTTTCCCCTGTGAGTCACCAATCTGTTGACCAATTTTTTCCCCTAGCAAAATTGTGGTCAACTTCTTCTCTGGCTTTTTGAAGCCAATCACTTTTGGGTTGTGAGTTTATCTTAAAGTTCATGCTTAGTTTAGGCCTGGTTCAATGATTCAGCCTGGTTCATCTCAATTCATCACTTGGTTCAAGGACGGTCCAGGTTTAACAGAAAGTTCAATGCTAAGTTCAATGGGTTTGGTTCAAGGGGCTGCCCTTGGCTGAAGGCACAGTCAAAGTCAAAGTGCCCTTTGGAGGGCGGGCGGACACTTCAAATATTTCAAAGGATTTAGGCCGCTACAAATGCAAAGGCAAATTGAGCGAAAGAATTTTTGAAGACTTCTGTCTGCGGGAAAATGTCCGTGGACAAAAGTTTGCTGGAAATAAAGCCGTGAAAACTCAAATAGCAAAGACTTGGGGAAATTGTCTGCGAGGACCCAGGAGGACTGCCAGTTTACAAAGAGACCCACTGAAGGACCCTGAAGGGCAAGTGCCCTTGCGGGGAGACTTCCAGCCAAATGCAAAGAGGCATTTTCAAGGGGTAGAGGGTCACCATCCCTCTGAGAGAAATGCAAAGGGTAAGTTTCAAAACAAAGGGGTGCCCGCGGGAGGAAAACAAAAGCAAAGGCTGACAAGGGATCTGATATGATGCCATGTGGGCCCGATGACATCCCAGTGGCCATCAAATTTAATAGAATGAAATGTTCATTGATGTTTAAAAGCATGACGGCCATAGAAGCATCAATTTTAATGGAATAGAATAACCATTTGTTTTCAAATGAGAAGCGCTAGCCGGGAAAAGAGCTTAGGATCAAGCAACCCACCAGTATGTCCGCCCAAGGAGCCAAGCGGCCAAAAGGGGACAAATTCCAAGTGGTAAGCAAAGATGATAGGGCAGGGAGTAGTTGAGTGATCTAAGTGGCATAGATAGAAGGCATTTACTGCCTGATGGCATAAAGAAAAATTGGGCAGAGCGATAAGTAAAGAATGAGTGAGTAGTTAAGTCCAAATGGTGCAGATTGAAGAAGCGACTTCGACAGGTGAGATATGCCAACAAATTGATCATTTGGGATGATAGCGGCTAGCATCAACAACTGATTTCTCCATTTTCATTAATTGAAAGGCAAGCCATGTAAGTTACCTAAGCAAGAAGTGCAGGTCTCGAGCAGGCAAATGAACAGCTCATTAATATTTTTGAGCAACTTATTTTCTTTTGAAAGGGACACGTATGCCACTTGTAAGAGCAGGAGCGCCAAATGGGCCTCTTTGCTTCCCATATATATTGTGAACTTAGTCATTTTTCAAGGATCTTTTTCACAATTTTTACAAAGTGAAGCTCTGCTGAAATTTCCACCTCAATCTACCAACACTTTTTTTTACCTCTTTCTTGAATAGATATCCTATGTATGTCCTGAGTGTTAATCTATGTTTAGTCATTATCTTTGATGCTGTCACACGTTCAACATCAACACACTAGCTATCTACAAGGCACCATCTACAACTGATAGGGGAAGAGTTCTACTTTGGAGTGCAGAATAGAGGGAATCATCTACAGAGTGTTTCTCACAACACCGTTAGTGAACCTCCCCTTTTTTGTATCTTTCATTTTTTACCTCCCTGTTAAGTTAGCAAATTGTTTCCTCTATCAAGGGTGAAGTGTATAAGTGTGTTACCTGATTTTGAGAGTGGGTGTGAGAAGGTCACCTTGTTTTGGTGTATCACCTCCTTAGAGTAGTTTGTTTTCCTGTATTTTCTTCTCCCTTTTCATCCCCAGCTTATAGTTTTTTTTTATATATATATATATACACCTGTCTATATTTTGCATTGCCTAAAATAAACAATGATACACCAAAGGGAGCTAGCCCTTAGCTAGAGACTCTCCTCTCCCGCTTCACCGTCCCACAGGTGAGAGAGGAGTTTCCCATGTTGCGGAGAAAAGATAGGAGTTCGACCTCCTTGCCCTAGGTGCAATTTCTTGCATCAACACTTACCTTTAGGACCAAGAACCTTGAACATACCTTGAGCACACTTGAACAAGATAAACATACCTTTTTATGAAATAGAATATCTTAACACCTCATCTTCCTTAATTAGATAAAAGAAAACATCCATTCCCTTTACATACGAGTCTGCTAAAAATAAAGTCCTTCATAATAAGCCAACACATCTTCTCAAGACCTTTCTTATCCTAAAACATCAATCAAGTCCCAACCAACATCCACCATGCTTCCTCTTTTTGAAAAATTTATCCTTAAATCTTAGAGATAGATACACCTTTTGGCATAGTGAGACTAAAAATCCCAAAACTTTGAACACTCCCATATCTCCATATCTTTATCTAATTTTTAGTCTAGTTTGACTTTGAAAGGATGCTTGACTTCATTATTTTATTCAAATTTGTCAAAAACATTAGAAAACATAAACTCTTATCTTCCCTTCATGTCTATCATGGAAAACAAACCATCTTTAGTCTTAGTCTGATTTCTCTTGACAGGCTTAAGTTTCCATACCCATTTTTAACCTCTTCTTTGCACACTATGAGCTCCATACATCTTATTTTACTTTGAGAACTCATTCAACATGTTATTTTAATACCTATAAATGTGACCAACTATATGACATCTAAAAAAAAACAAGATCATTCATACCTTTTGCTTGATGATGATTATGATCTTCCTTTTCTCTTTGTATAAAAGACAAACTCTCTTGACATTCATGTATCTTCTTCATATCTGATTCCTTCTTTGTTGTAACAGCAAATCCACCTTGATCAATATTATTCTTCATAGTCTATGGTCTCAACACCATTGAGTGACTTTTAGGAGCATCTTTCTTCTTGTCAATACTTGAGTTTATATTCAAACTATTCTTGCAAAATTTGGTAATATGTCCTATTATATTGCAATTATAACAAATAATATCATTTAAAATACCTCTTAACTGATCTAAGTTATGAATTATCCATGACTAATTACTCCTACTTATTACATTAGGATATCTAACTAGTATTCTTTCATTGATCTTGCCTTGATTTGACTTCTTTTGATCTTCTTTAAGCTTGCTTATCTTGACAAAAAATTGCTCATGCTCAGCCATCAATGAATCTATCTTGGTTTCTAAATGATCTCATGCTTTTTATCTCTTATACTTGAAATTACATCTATTAATTGATCTCTAAGAAATTTAATAGTCTCCTTATCACTCTTATCTTCTTTAGCCATGTCATCTTTTATTCTACATGCTTGATTTATCAAACTTCCTCAAGATAACTAACTTGTACTTCAAGACCTTTGACTATATTTCTCATCTTATGATTCCTATTATTTTGCTCCTTTAGTTCACCAAGTGCACCCATTAGCTCAACTTATAGATCAACTTCTTCTTTATTGTCATGGCAAATTTCTTCATCACACATGATGTCCTTTTATTTTGAACATAAACTTGTCTTGGCATCTACTAGCTAAACCTTGAGATTATTGATAACATTCTCATCCTCTTTGGCATCTTTCTTTAAATTACATATCTTATCTTCAAGTGATTTTATCACAGCCTTTCACTATTGATTATCTTTCTTCAAAATTTTATCCATCTTTGTACCTACTCAAAATATAATTCAAGCTATTAAGCTTCCTCCAAAGGACTAGCTCTGATACTAATTGTTAGAGGTACATTCACTTGGGGGGAGTGAATAAATGATCCCAAATAATCCAACTTTAATTTCAATCCTTTCAAACTCTTAATAAACTATCATAAGCGTTCATGAAGCATACACATTATTTATAGTAATGAACTAGAGAGACAATAAAGATCAATCACATAACACATGATATATGTGAGAAACCCTCTTGGGGGATAAAACCCACTCAAACGTACAATTGGACTACTGTCCTATAAAAACAAGAATAAATTTAGACCATATAAAAATGATAAATGAATTTCCATCCCTTATTTTAGTGAGACTATAATCCCACAAGGATATACCACACCTATCTAAATGAGCTACCATAGTAAATAGATCTTTAGCAAGTTTCACCTTGTAAGGAGGCTATAACCCCTAAATGTTGAGCTACCATAAGAACACCTTTCAACAACCACATTTAAACTAATGTCTTCAACACCTGATGATGGAACTATGATTATAACTCTCTCAATATATCCAAGGCCACCATTTGGATCACTCAACACTCCCTATTGGCCAAAGCACATTACATATTTGAACCAATACACAAAAATCAATTATGACACATTGCATATCCCAACTAAATCCAATATTCAACACTTCACTCACACTAAATATTCAAACCTATAATAAAACTATTATGACATCATAAATATTACCTATAGGTCATAAACACCATCATCAACTTTCATTACCCTTCAACTCATCTACTAGGCACACATAACCTTCATCTATCTTTCACTCATCCTCAACTTGCAAGAGAACTATCAGAAATTAGAATTATGACCTATAGGTCATATATATAGGCCTAAATCTTATATTATTATCAAACTAACCATTGGGTACAATATACCTCCTCTCTTCTTCACTTTAATGCACACTACACTCTCACAAGCCTAGAAACCATCTCCTTTAGTTTCACTATATATCCTTCATGAATATCACTAACTTGATCAGCCATTAAGCATGCCTTAAACCTTAAGGCATATATCACGTAAATACATGGCTCAAAAAAAATTCATAGGTTGGCCATATCATCTATGGGTCACCCTTAAGCAACCACACCTTTCAATTAGGCCTTTGTAGCTCTTATAGGTCTCATGGAGACCTATTCACCCATTTAGCACTTCATCAAGCAAACTAGAAACATAGAACCACTTAAAAATGCATAGGTACACTTAATATGACCCCTTTATCACTCCCACATGGTTCTATTCCACCTATAACACCAAATCCACACTCAAACCTACCAATTAGGTCACCTTGCTCTTTAGGTCTTCATACATAAAAAACACAGTCTCCAACTGCTGAACTAAACACTAAAAAAATTCACATTGACATGATTAGATCACATGGGTGAAATATTATAGACATCATATACATCTCCATGTTCTTTATATACTTTAACACAAGTTATAAGCACTTAAAACAACATACTCAAAATGACCACTTAGACTGGTCATATACTATCAAAATACAATCGAGATATTTTGACTTTCCCAATCTGATTAGGGGCATATTATGACAACCAATTCCTTATCATAATACTTAGAGACTTATCAATTTTTTATCCAACACTGCTCATAACACCTTCAACTTGCCTCTATAGGATGGTCACTTAATTTGCCAGTAACCTTTAGGAACACAATCAACTTCTAAGCCTGTATTCATCCAGAATATAAATTGGTCAAACCTAAAAAGACCACAAAGATAATACTCATGGATTATAAAACATTTAAAAATATATAATTCATCATGAGGCATAAAAAAAACATCAACACAATATCATTTATCCTTCTCAGGTCCTTTACAGATGAATGTCAAACACACAGTCAACTTTTGAAGCTCAATATCTTTGACTATACAAACACTCAGACCTTAAAATCAACTTTTTTGGATGCACCATGGATTCCTATAAAAATTTTAATTTTACATAAATAATAAATTCATCCTATATCAAAATATATTAACAAAATATAGAGCTATGGTTTTTCTTGTGTTAAATTCAAATATTTGAATTCAAATGGTCACAATTAAACATCAATCATATCTATCCATCTCTTTTATTATTGAAATATTAGAGAAAATGTGATCCATCTATCACTTTGAGAGATGATCAAACTTTAACTATTGCATATTTGCCCAAGTATGGAGACCATTTCAATATGCATGGAAGGCCGACTTTGGACCTTAAAAACTTTTGCTGCTCTTTGATGCATGATGTCAAATTTGGACCATATGATCTTCTCACATAGGAGAATACAACCATGTATCAACTTGATCTTATAACCTTCACATGAGTGGGATATATTACCATTAATATACTCACTCAAACTTTTTTTTTTACAGAGCCAACTATGTCAAACACCTGCCTAGGAAGCCAACTTTGAACATGCATAACTTTTGACATGCTTCATCGTATAAACTAAAATTTAGAACAAATAAACTAGGCTAAAAAATAAAAAAATCCATATGATCAATTCCACATGTTTGAAATATAACTTCATCAATATGCTAACTGAACTTTTTCTTGCCACATGAAAATTTGGTTATGGGAAAACATTGTCAAACTGCTTGGGAACCCAACTTTACACATGCATATATTTTGATGTGTTACATCACAAGAACTTAATTTTGGCACATAAAAACTAGTCACAAAAATAAAAAAAACCCATGTTACAATTTTATCTTGATACTTCCATGCATGTGAATTATAACATCATCAACATGCTTACTCAACTCTATTTGAACATAGAAAACACTATCAAAATGCTTGAGATCCCAACTTTTTACCCACATATATTTGACTAAAGTTAATTGCATGACTTGAGATTTAGTGCATAGTAACTAGGAAAAAATTTGATCACACCCATATGACCAAATCCCTTTGACTCATTGATATGTAGTAATGGTGATGTCATCAAACTGCTTATTGAGATTTTCTACCGCTATACCCAAAATGTCTAGATGAAAACTATGAGCTACCAGATGAATTCCACTCATACACAAAAGTACTAAAAGAATATAAAATTTATTATGGGACCTATTTAATTTCCTCTAATCACCATAATCATCCTTAAACTTATCTAACCATTCCAAAATAGAAGATCAACTAAGCCAACCTCAAGCACACTAGGACAAGCATATTACAGACTTTGTCATTGTCACTTAGACTTTCAAGGCACTTCATCCACTCACTTGGACACCTCCATGACATCACCATGACATAAATAAAATCCTTGGTCACCTTGGAGACATAATTGACAAACCTCCAACAAAAATATTTGCTATATTTTCCATGATATCTTAGGTCTATTATACTACCCATTATGTGTGGACTAAATATAGTAGACCTTGATATATGGGTATTGAATCAACAACTAAATTTGAATTTACATATTGGAAAACAATAATTTAATGATATAAAATCAACCATTAGTAATATAAACTAGTACCTTACTTTCCAACATGATAATAAATAATTTTAAATCCCACATGATGGATATAATAGTATCTAGATACCAAAAACTGCTGGTAGAGAATTACTGATAAATACATAGGATTTGGAAATAAGATAATATAAGAAAATTTGGAAAATAAGGCCACCATTAAGTAAATTATCTCATGGATTTTAATACTTACTATAATAAGTGGTTCCACAACTCAAACATATTCCAAAAATGCCAAAAAAATTAAAAATTAAATTTTTTTTGTAGATTTTACATGTTTTAGTATCTATTTGGCGTCTATGTTATTAGTTCCATGTAGTGGATGGCATATCATTTATTTATATATACACATATGTTTCATGCATATTTTGAGTGTGACACAAACAAATAAATACATAATCTATGTACCTTTATATGTTGGGCCTTCCCTCTACTCATGTCAAATGGACATTGGGGGCATCTGCTTCTTTGATCACGATACATCCTAGTTATATCAATTTATCATCACTTTACATTAACATGTTTAATATTATGTACTACACATGTATTTATCCTTAATTATATCTTTCATAATGTAATTTTTATATTTTATTAGGTAAATAATAAGGTTTTACAAGGATCCTACACCCTAATAGTTATACTAATAAAAAATAAATATAGAGTAAGCCCCAAGGGATGAAAATTAGACTAAACCGAAACACAATAATTGACTAGCAAAATCCTATGGTAGAAGACCAAATAGTACTAAAAAAATGTGAAATTACTCAAGGGGCATAGTGTCTTTCATGAGTTACTTGTTGGGATCCTTGTCCTCTACCTTATCCTTTGACTTATCCTAATAATTCTTGCTCAGGTCCTTCTACTCAGGCCTTTAGTAATGTCTTTCAGGAAGATCATCTTTAATTTATTTTGAGTTTCCTTATTAAAGTTCTTATTAGGGTGTTAGCCATAGTGAGGGGTTTTGGGGAAAGTTTGGGAGTGAGTTGAACCTATGCCTTTTCATCTTTCTACCTATAGGGAGATCCTCTACCTCATTGATCTATGTGAATGCCTATAACACTTTTCTAGCTTCCCTATTAATCAAGCTCCATTCATTGATCAGAGTGCCCAAACCTAAAACTTATTTATGGAGTTTAATTTTTAAATTCCTCTAGTTGTATTTTATTTTTTTGGACTAATTTAGACAAGATGGCCTTACCTTTTCCTAAAGATTCTACTACAACCTCCTCTCTAAAGATGATTGGTTTATGTTTCTTAATGATGATCTAAAGGGAAAGGCCCCATATGAGAATTTTGGTATTAGGGATTGAAAGGGATGGGATGGGAGGAAGTTGGGGAGAGTCTAATGTTGGGTCTTCTTTTTGGAAGTCCTCCTATATAGAAGATCCCCCAATGGAGATTATTTCCTACACAAGGTCTCCCTATGCTTAACAAGAAAAAAGATAAGCCCTTGGTGAATGATGGCATTTGCTTCACTAATTTGGAGGGAAAAGGTAATACTATGAAAGGATTTTAGCAGCATATAAGGTAGGCTGATTCTAAATCCTTGTAAATGATTAATTAACAAGAAATGATGTAATAAAATAAGAGTGAATTTACCTTCCAATGTAAGGTATTTCTTAATCTAAAGGCAAACTTGATGCCAATACCTTGGTAGGTATTTATATAGGAACCTCATTTTATCTATTTTTAGGCCCTCATTTATCCAAAATAATATTTGCATCAATTCCATATTCTTGGATTGGTCCTTGAATTCCTTTGAACCCTCACACAACATTCTTGTAACCTCCCCAAAAATATCCTTAGCGATAATGATTCTAATGCCTCTCCTTTCCACCATTATTTTATTTTAGGCTACAATAAAATATTTATTAAGGTCTGCATCATGCCCTATGATGCACTGCATATATTCTGTGAGTCCCCATTTATGAATATTCCTCCATACCTTTTTATTAGGATGGAAATTCATGCATGATAGTAGATCCAACCTATATACTATCATCCACCATGTTGTGCAAGCCAAAGTTTAGATTTTTTGAATGGTGAAACATGTCCACTTTATCCTGGTTTTTCTTGTTGTTAAAAAAATGTTTAGAGATTAATAGAATTTCCCTCTCCTATCTCAAAGCATTAATTTCCCATAAATATTGATAATATCTTGGCATGAGTGTGAAGGCATGGTGAATGGGATGTGAATTTATCATGTGTGTCCAACTTAACTACATATTAGGCTATGATTGATTTATTTTGAATGGCCTTGATGATAGATAGATAAAAAGGATAGACTCACTTCAACATTTCCTAGTAAGTCTACCATCCTATTTCCTTCATGATAAGTATGAATGATATAAGGGTTTCTTAGGTTGCTAAGTAATCCCATGGCATCGTTAATGAAAATTTTTATGGTGTGAGATGGGGTGGTATTTCTATATAGATCATCAAAGATGTTTAGGGAATCACTTTTTATGATTAATCTTTCCACTTTGAGTTGTGTAAATATTTGAATACCCCAAAAAAATAATTTTTATTCAACCATATGATTGGTTTGGGTTTCCATGTGGGTAGTATATGTAGTAACCATCTTCCTAGAGGAGTTTTTTTATTACCCCTCCACCACCTGCTAGTCCTAGATTCTATTTTGGTGCTATGTCAAAGCTCATCTTTAGTCAATCTCCTAGCAAGGGGTTTCACTTAACTTGTTTCCTCAAAATTCCTTTATTTGGGGAGGCAACATTCTTTTCCAAATTTCATTTTTTGAAGACAGTCTATTTAGCCACAAGGCCCAAATTTTTGTCTTTAGGGGGAGTCCCTCCAATTATTAAAAATAGCTTGACATATATGGGAAAAAACTACTTTGGTGCTACGATATTTGTTGGAAAAAATGCCATCATTTCAAGCTTTCCAAATAGCCCAAAACTAGTAAGGGGGGCTATATGCCAAAGAAAGATAGGGAAGGTAGTTTCTAGGGTGGCTTCCATTGGGTGATGAGATCCAAGATGGAATTTGTTTTAACCCATGATAAATTAAATTTGGCCAAAATCCAATCCAAGATGCATGTGTTGAAAGGGCAAGTCAAGAAGAGATGATGAACTGAGTCTTATGATCTTTGACAAAGGGGGAATCTGTTAGGTAGGATAAGCCCTAATTTGGAAAGATTGTCCACCATGAGAATTTTATCTTAGGCTACCAACTAGAAAAATAAATGTATCTTTGGAGTGAGGTGCTTAATCCAAAGAATCTTCCAGTGTTCTAATTCACTCTCTAAACCTAGATAAGTAAGGTATCTAGAAGTTATCATATATTTACCACTATCTTCAGCTACCCAAAGGAGGTAATCATCCTTAAGGAAGATAGGAATATGGATTTGAATGAGTAAATAATTAAGATATTGGACATCTTGAATGGATTATATATTGTTGCTTTCAATGGATATTAATTTACAAAATTTTGAATCATTGACCCATTTCCAATAATCTTTCACCCTATTACCATAATTTTCCTTAAAATTCAAGAAAATATTGGCCTAATTACCTTGAGAGATAAGGGGGGAGTTGGATATCTAGGAGTCATCCCATAAGTCAATTTTCTCCCCATTCCCAATTTTCCATTTGGTTCCTTTTCTCAATAAGTCCTTATAGCTGGTAATGGCCTTCTAGAAGGCAGATCTATCAGTAGGTCCTTCTAAAAAATATTTGTCTTACTCATTTCCTTCAATATATTTGGATATGATAATCCTAGTCCACTATTTTTATTCTTTCAAAAATTTCCATCCCATTTTGGCAAGGAGGGAACAATTCATGTTTTTGATCCTTTTGAGGTGTAGCCCCCCATTTGCCTTAGGGAGGCATGCTTTTCCCATGAAACAAGGTGAAATATGTAATGGTCCTTGGTGCCTATCCATAAAAAAATTCTTTGAATTTGTTCTATCTTGTCCACCACTTTATTATGCATATATAAGACTAACATGAAATAAATAGGGATGCTTTAGATTGAATATTTGAATAGTAGATAGCCTTTCCAACCAACCAACTTCATCTGTATTCTATCGATGAGTGGATTAAATAATTTGAAAACCATTCTACCTTTAAAGAGGGGTATTCCTAGGTATGTTGATGGAAGATGGATCACTAGACACTCTAAAATGTTAACAAGTTTCTTTTGTAGTAATACTAGGGTGTTGATATGGAAAATGGAACTCTTTTAGAAGTTAATACATTGGTTGGAGACTTTTTAAATGTACTTAACATTTTTTACTAACACATATATCCATGGACTAGCATGATATGATTATGTTGGTTGCTTATAATTTTCCTTTATGGAATTCTTTGAGTGTCTTATTTTTATTGTTTGAGCATTTGAATATGTTCCATTATTTATGGCCCCCATGCCTTTATTTACCTATTTTTCATTTGAATTTAATTGGTTATTATATGTTGACATTTAAGCATGTCATTATTTCTTTTCTAAACATTTGACTAAGTCATGTCCCTTTGATTATGTGGCATTTGAACACACCCCTTGTTTGTAGGTATCCTTGGACCGTCACATTTTGTATTTCTTTTGAGTTCTCTTATGTGTGTGCTTGGTTATTTTTTTGAGATTTCATTGTTACTATCTAGACATTTCCATGATCTAAGTCATGCATCGTAGGACTTGATATGATCACATTCTGCATGATTCAAAGATATATCTACCTAGACATGTTCCTTCTATATGTTGCATAACACATTCACATATTATACAATTATCTTATCCTTTTGAGGTAAGGTAATTATCTTATCCACTCACCTCAAAAGGGGGGCATATTCTTTGGGGAAATGTCATAGAGACATGGCTTCCACATTTTTCATAGCTTGAATATTTAGATATATAGTGGGGCATGTTATGTAAACATTCTCCATGCTTACACCAATTTTTAGATTCAAATATATAGTGGGGGCATGTTTTAGAAACATGATCTCCACACTTAAACTAGTTTCTTATTTTAGATTATAGAGGAGGCATGTTATGGAAATATGTTCCCTACAATTACATAATTTTCAAACTGGTAAAATTGCATAATTATATGATTTAGATACACAGTTTTGGTATAATTCTATACATTGGTACCATTTTTATACACATTTTTAGCATGAGAGATATCTATGGTGTATATTCTATGTAATGTGCACCTAAAATTACAAATCAAAATCATTTTTATATTTTAGACACTTCTATGGATTATCATCACCCACTAGGTTGGACTTTTATGGACTATATTGAGCTAATCTATTGTAGTAGTTGGTTCAATTTTGGTATGATTGAGGTGATTAAATCATTCATTCTTACCAATTTTATGGTTGTACTTGATTACATAATCCAACCTCAACATAAATATAGTGTGATTTGACTTGGTTCACTCACACTCACTAGGTTGTATGTTTGAGCTAATCTCAATTTTCGGGTGGCAACTCACCTTTTCTCTAAAGTTGGGAGCATGTGTTCTCTAATCTCTCTCTATTGTTATAGATATATGTACTTTACAAATTTTATATTTGTCATAATCATATATATAATTATTCATAATGATACATATTTTTAAATCAAATTACCAAAAGTTAATATGGTTACATCGATAAAAAAGTTAGTCACCAACAAAGCACTCAAGTTGGGCTCATTCAAAGGCAAGGTGTGTTATACACACCCACGTATGCATTTATTTTCCTTTAAACTATATATTTTAGTGCTAGATTAAAGGGGGAATATAGACACTAGTTATGAATAATATATCACCTTAGTATTGTACACTTGGAAAATACATATCATGGATAAACCTTTATCTTATAGACCCTTCCTACTATTGAAAGACTTGCATACACTATCTATTTATGCCTATTACTTATCTCTTGATCCAACCAATTTTTTTTCACGAATCAAAACTTCTATCATGATCATAATGTTATAAAACTATTTATCATATATATCTACAAGTTTTGGACACGTACCTATTTTAAAACTTTCTAGACACTTGTATCCCAGTCAGATGCTTATGTTGATGCAAGAGTCCTACCCCAATGCAAGTGCATAATGCCCTAAAGTCATCTAATTTAAAAAATAAACATAATCCTATGGTTAATATTAGTGATTTAATGGAATATATCCTCCAAAGGGATTGGTATATATAATATCAATCCTTAGTCATTCCTCACCTAGCACAAACCTAACATAGACCAAGCATTTCACAAGGTAATTTACTAGAGGCATTCAATCAAGCTTTCAAGTGAGAAAAGATTACCTATTTTATATTTTTTTCATACCATTCATAGGGTCAACATATATACAAGTATGAATTATTGAAGAAGCATTCTATGATCCATATTTTCTAAGTTATAAGCTATATCACTCTATGTGCTTGTTTATGACACATTACATCCTTATGCACACAGAAGATAACATGTAGGGGAGAAATACATAAGTTTGAGGCCCTATTAATAGTATTGGATATGTATAAAATGCTTATTTATAGAGTATTTGGGTAAGCTAGACCCCATGTGATCACTAACCCATTTTTCCCATAACCACTATGAATATTAAGAACTAGGGTTTCATCATTTGAAAAGAAGTGACAGTCTATGACCCAAATCTGAATGCATCAGAGCAAAGGTGACATAGAACCTAGAAGCATCTAGGTGGTCACATATAATTTTATTAGGTATTTCCAAGTGGAAGCATACATCCAATTTATACATAAATGTTGATGCAAATGTCCTAGGTTGATGCAAGTGTCCACAGTTACAAAGGTATAATTTCTAAAATCAGAAGACTAATCTAAAATTTAGATCTAGTCTATTTTCTTTCTGTTTTAGATCTAGATATATGTTAGCATCAAACCCAGATAATTATCTTACTTTGATCATAATTTTAATGTCTATTATATTTATAATTCCTATTTTTTACCATATCTCAACATAATAGTTTTAGTATGTTTATCCTAGTTTTACAATTAATTAGCCTACTATAGAGATAGTTTATCACCCATGTGCCATAGGCTATCTCTATAACATTTCACCTAGATTTCCCAATGTATATTTTAGGGTTAAACATTTTGATTGTTATGATAAATTAGAACTTGAATTTGGAATAATAGGTTTCCTTTGCTCAATGTGTATTAGCTTGTATAGAATTTTTAAAAAAAAAGTTATTAGGTCTTACCTTGATTGGCTTTGACATGTTTTTAAAGTGGTATGCTTCAAAGGTTTATATTAAATTAATTTTCTAAAAATATGAAAGGGTTTACATAAAGTGTCCCAAATTTGAAAATTAACATTAGATTGAAAGAGATGAGGTCACACTAATGGACAAGGCTAGGCTATGACCCTATATTACCTAGTGCAGTCTTGTCTCATAAGGATAGGTATTGTTGGAAATTGACTTACATGAATTTTTAAGTATAATATGATGTATAAATGATGTTTATAGTATTTTCAAGGTAATTATTATAATAGTGAAGTATCTCATAGATATTTCAAGATAACATAATGGTAAATAGGCAAGGTAAGGTAAGAATGTCAAGATAAAATATTTTCAAGCACTAGGTAATATAAGGTTATGTAATGGAATGAAATTAATAGAGTAAAGAAAATGTTAACCTAAGTGTGTATACACACTTTATATTTTTATGTGAAGATAGATTATGTAAGTTACTCAATGCAAAACTTATAACAATGTGATTGAAAGTATTTACTTTACATACTTAAAAATTTGAAATTTGAAATTTGAAAAGAGAGCAAAGAAAGAATACACTCGAAAGATTATGAAATATAATTACCCTATAACCTGAAATTGGATAAGTGTGTGAACCCTTGTTGGGGTACTTGGTGAAATGTTGAACCTATGGAAAATTTAGAGTGATCCAGTTTCAATTTTATAACTAGTGAAATCCATTGAGTTGGAAATAGCGTATGCTCCAAATCTCATCTAAATATGTAGAGTATTCTTGTAAAAAAATAGTAGTATAAGATAGATTGGAACCATAAAATGTGTTATAAAAAGTGAAACCATATATTTTTAGTGTCACTTGACTCTTATGTGGCCCACTTTAAAAATGAGACAAATCACACCGCTATAGACAAATCTAGATTATATTTAAGACTTTTGAACTTTGAAGAAGTGAAACTTGAAATTCACACAATAGAAACATGAACATGAATGAATATAATAACCCATATATCTTCACTATATATAATTTTAATTGAAATTGTAACTATTTTTCACATGTCCATGCATATGTATAAAGTATATGTGAATCTATTTTAAAGTAACTACAGGAATGAGTGCACATGCATGTCATATGCCCTTATAATTTGAAAATTTTAAATCATATTGTAATTATAAAAGTTATACACTTTCATAAGTATTAAATTTTTTGCTCATGAGGACTTGAATTTTCAAGACAAGCCCATTGTGATGCTCCATTTCTAGATGAGATAAATAGCCTACTAGTCACAAACCTCAAAATAAAACTTATAAAATATGTGAAAGATATAATCATGTAGTAGTATATGAATATTTGAAATGTATAGCGTCATAGTATTGAATATAAAATTGGATTTTAAATGAATAATGTGTTAGATAGATATTAAATTGAGGCACATAAGCAACATGTGCAGGATATGTATCTTGACACAAGAGTAAAATTAGAAAATATAATTAATGTGTGATATGAATCACATCACCATAGTAATAAGAAATTAACATCCATGTAATATCATAAAATGTCACACATAATTCTCAAAGGAAATATACAAGGGACACATGAATATCACACAAACATGTTAGGTTGTGGAGCTAAAAGCTTCACTAATGCAAACATGGAGGTTACTGAGTGTCATAGTAACAGACATCGATTAGGCCGATCAACGTTGGTCAGAGGTAGACAAGAAGCTGCCGACATCGGTTAGGAGTTGGCCGATGTTGGTCACCTCTAGACAGACAGGGACCGACGTCAGTCGCCTGTGCGGTTCCAGAATTGTTTGTTGCATGAATAGTTAGTTTGTTGAATCAGTTGTTTGCATGTAAAGACTAATTTTAGTCTTGAGCCACTTGTCTAATTATTGTTTGTATGGGATATATTTAATATACCCATGGGTTGTATTGTAATTTATCCTTTATTTGTAAAAGGATCCTTGAAGGATAAAATCCTTAAGAGGGAAAATCAGAAGGACTTGGTGAGGCAAGGACAAGGGTTCTCTCAGGTGTATGATCTCGATCGGCAGGTGTGCAAGGCTAGGTTGATTTGAGGTATAGCAAGGTCAGGTGAGATCTACATGGTAAGTAAGGTCGGTTGATTTGCAGGTGTGTGTGTGTGTGTGATCTAGGTTTGCAGGTGTGCAAAACCAGGTTGATCTACAGGTGGCAGCAAGATCAGGGAGATCAACAACACAACAGGTAGAAAGATCAAGTGAGATCTACTTGGAGTACGTGGTGTACTCTGACTTGGAGTACATGGAGTACTTGGTGGATTGGAAGTAGGCAACTACGATTGAGCCGATTGTCACTTACTGGTGGTACTGGCAGTATTGATATTGACTGGTGGAGGTGAACAACAACTCTATGTTTGAGTTGTTTGTTGTGATCGTAATTGAGAGAGTGAACTCTTAAAGGAGAATAACTATATGCCCTAGAGGTGTGGGAAGAGTGTGGCATCTCTTCATTGTATTTTCTTCTAGAAGAGTATTAATATAATTGGGTATTGTCTCTCATATTCTGTGTTGTTTCTGATTTCTAGTTACTTATTGCTTTTGATTAAATTCTGTGTTTAGTTGCTTATACAAAGGTAATCATGTGTGCTCTTGAGGAGCAGGGATCCTGACAATTGGTATCAGAGTAGGGTTAGGTACACTAACAAGTGGTCAAGCGTGTTAAGTGTTTTTTGATTACAGGTCACTCACAGGGGTTTCTGTTGGAGTGGGAGTATAGCAATGGCAGAAGAAGGTAAGCTAGGAATGGAGGAATTCAATGGAAAGAATAATCAATTATGGGTTTATGGAAAGAAAGAGCAGGTAAAGAAAGATTATTGGTTGGTAGAAGATTAGCATGAAGGAAATGAAGAAGCAGATGTTGTTGCACAGGATGTTTTGGTATGTTCCTTGGATAAAGTAGAATCTTAGTTTATAGATTTTGTTGCCTCTTTCCATGCAACCCAAAATAGAGTATTTTTCCATGTTAATGTCTTTGGAGACTTTGGAAAGATTTATTTAGGGGTTGGTGTGCCTTCTCAAATTATTGGCAAAGGGGAAGTGCCGCTGAAATTGCAGACGGCCAACACATGGGTGTTGAAGGATGTCATGCAGGTCCCAGTCCTGAAGAGGAGTCTAATCTCAGAAAAGTTGGGTGATGAGGGATGCACAGTAACTCTCACGGCGGATGCACTTGAATTAACATGTGGTAACAAAGTAGGTACTCTTTATCTACCTACTTGTATTACTGATTCTCCTTTTGTTGTAAAGATGTGGCTTTGTAGGCTTGGTCACATGAATAAGAAGGAGATGCATGTTCTTAAGAGGAAGTCAGATGTCTTTGACAAACTTAAGAATTGGAAAGCCTTGGTTTTCTTGGAGGAGATGATGGACAGAGATCAATCACCGGGGCCAAGTAACTCTGAGCAGGGAAATTTAGATAGGGTGTTGATCCAAAGTGAGCTCGCGGGTAAAAAGTCATCACTGACAAGAAAACATAGTTATCAGTGTCGGTTAGGTGGAATCGACATCGAATAGACAAGTACCGATGTCAGTCATGTGCAGACTAGAGTTGGTGGTGTTAGGTAGGTGGACACTAATGTCAGTAAGGAAACTGGCATCGGTGACCAGGTGGACACCAACGCCAGTCGGGGAACCAGCATCGACAGTCAGGTTAGTCGCATGGAATTGACATCGGTTGGGTGTAGACTAGGTGGTGACCGACATCGGTCACTAGAATAGATTTTGGGTAGACATCAAGTTGTCAAGGAGTCTCAAATGCCCATATGGAGGACTGAAAGGGTAAGTAAGCCTCAAATTTGTTATTCCCCTTCTTTATACTACTTAAACTTATTGATCACTGATGGTCAAAGAACCAAGAAATTTTTTAAGAAGTAATGCAGGTAGAATCCAGGAAACAGTGGGAGCATGGCATGAATTCTTTAGAAGAGAACCAAATGAGAGATTTGGTAGAGTTTCCAGCCAGGAAGAAAGCACTGAAAGATGAATGGATTCCTTGGTTAAAAAAGAGAGAGAATGGACACGTGAGATAGAAGGCCAGGTCATATGGTCTTGAGGAAGCTCCAGGATAGTGGTACAGGTTTGACAGGTGTATGACAAAGCATGGCTTTAGTCAATGTCAATGTAACCATTATGTTTACTTTACTAGGTTGGATGATGATTGCAACATTATCTTGTTACTGTATGTTGTGTGTATGCTTGTTTCAGGGTCACACATGCAGGGTTTTTCTGAGCTAAAGGTAAAGTTAGTTCAGAGGTGTGTCATGAAGAATTTGGAAGGAGAAAAATTCTTTGGCATGAGTGTTTCTAGAGATAGGGAAGATCATAGGTTGATTTTGTCTCCAGATGATTATGTGAAATCGGTTAGCACACTGATGGTTGGACAGTTCTATGAATATTGTCCTGATTCACATGATGAGTTTAAGTACATGTGTACTAGACCTATTTTTTCCCAAGCAGTGGGTGTTGTTAGCAAGTTTGTGGCCAATCCTGAAAAGAAGCACTGGAAAGCAGTTCAATGGATTCTCAGGTATCTGAGATGGACCAGTAGTAGGTATACATGCTATGCAAGGTCAAGGACTTCTCTACATGGGTGTGTAGATTTAGATATGGTAGGGGACTTGGATGACAGGTGGATCACCACAATATGTGTGGTGGTTGGTCTTCAATATTGATCTTGAAGAGGGATACAAGCCAAGAAACAAAATTAGATGATGTACAGGTACAGGTATAGGTACAGGTGTAGCTATTTATCTCTAAGTGGGAGATTGTTAGGTTGTGGAGCTAAAAGCTTCACTGATGCAAACATGGAGGTTGCTGAGTGTCACAGTAACTGATGTCAATTAGGCTGACTGACATTGGTCAGAGGTAGACAGGAAACTGCCGACATTGGTCAGGAGTCAGCCAATGTCGGTCACCTCTAGACAGACAGGGACCGACATCGATCGCCTGTGTGGTTCCAAAACTATTTGTTACATGAACAATTAGTTTGTTGAACTAGTTGTTTACATGTAAAGACTAATTTTAATCTTGAGCTACTTGTCTAATTATTGTTTGTATGGGATCTATTTAATAGACCCATGGGCTGTATTGTAATTTATCCTTTATTTGTAAAAGGATCTTTGAAGGATAAAATCCTCAAGAGGGAGAATCAGAATGACTTGCTGAGGCAAGGACAAGGGTTCTCTCAAGTGTATGATCTTAGTCGGTAGGTGTGCAAGGTCAAGTTGATCTATGGTATAGCAAGGTCAGGTGAGATCTACATGGTAAGTAAGGTCAGTTGATCTGCAGGTGTGTGTGTGTGTGTGCGAGATCTAGGTTTGCAGGTTTGCAAAACCAGGTTGATCTGTAGGTGGAAGCAAGATCAGGGAGATCAACAACAAAATAGGTATTAAGATCAGGTGAGATCTACTTAGAGTACATGGTGTACTTAGACTTGGTGTACATGGAGTACTTGGTGGACTGGAAGTAGGCAACTACGGTTGAACCAGTTGTCACTTACTGGTGGTACTGACAGTATTGATACTGACTGGTGGAGGTGAACAACAACTCTATGTTTGAGTTGTTTGTTGTGACCATAACTGAGAGAGTTAACTCTTGAAGGAGAATAACTGTATGCCCTAGAGGTGTGGGAAGAGTGTGGCATCTCTTCATTGTATTTCCTTCTGGAAGAGTATTAATACAATTGGGTATTGTCTCTCATATTCTGTGTTGTTTCTAATTTCTAGTTACTTATTGCTTCTAGTTAAATTTTGTGTTTAGTTTTTTATAAAAAGGTAATCATGTGTGCTCTTGAGGAGCAAGGATCCTGACAAAACAAGAAAGGCTAAGGGATACACTCAAATTGCATGATGATGCAATACAAATCAGAACATGTATATGTAGCACACACAAGGCCAAGTGCCACACAAAGTAATCAATCAAGTCTTAACCTATTATGTAGTGATCTAATAATTTGAAAATAATCATAGAAAAAATGAGACTAGTCTACATCAATAATTTATATCAATGTCATTGTTAGAAAATAGTATATCCATGTAACACAATGTAAGGTATGAGTGAATAGAAAAATAATTGTATGATATATAACTCAACATGGTATAAAGGTTGTAGGTAGATACAAATTAATGAAATCTTCATGGAGAAAAAAGAGACACCCCCATCTTAGCAAGGAAATTGGATAAAAAGAGAACCCCAACATGAAATAACCCTATAATAGAATGCTTTGTAAGACATTCACATTGTTACATCATTTGATCCAAAGTATATTTGGTTAATTAGTTTGTTTATGAGCATGCCTCTCATGAGAGAAACCCCCTTAGGTAAATATTATGTACTAGAATTAATTATAATTTTAGTAAGTTAAGGTAATATGTCAATGTTAGTAAATTATAAATTTGTTAGAGTTTAGTTGTTTTATGGGTTCAACTTGTAAGGTAGTTGAGTACCATAGGGAAAAAAAAACCTTTGTAAACTTATAAAGCTTTTGTTCATTGTTAATATGATTAATTGATATTTTACTCTTGAAATAAACATTTGTTAGGTTAATAGTCTTGTTTACCTTTATTTTGTGGTCCCAACATTGGTATCAAAGTCATGTTTCCATGGTGAATGTGAAGGTAGGTCTGAATCAACCTTGGTTGAAGAGAAATAAAGATTGTATGGGAGTATGAAGATCTAAGAAAGTAATATATTACATTTATATGTTTTTTAAAATGATTGGAAGACCAAAAATATGTTTTTCATGACTTAAAGCTTCTAAAAATCCATTTTGTATGGCTCTAAGCTTCCAAAAAATCATTTTATATGGCCAAGCTCATATTTGTATGGTCTGAAATCAAATCTGAAGCATTTTTAGACTATTTGAAATATCCCTAATCACATAATCTCTTCCTTAGACTTATGGTGTGTTAATCATGTCCTATTAAGATGTGCCTTATGTATTGTTTTTACTTGATATGGTTTTTTTGTCTTTTAGCTGAGTTAGAGATTCTCTATGTTGTGTGATTTTATGTTTTGATTATGCAGGAAGAATTGTATGCATAGATTAGATAATGATTTTATACATAATGATATCATATTTCTAATTCCAATTGGATGTTAATTTGGTTGTGAAATATTTATTTACCACTTTAACATGTATTTTCCTTCTACATATGTTTGAATGAGTGGAATTTATGTGTTACCATTGTGATGTAATGATTTGGATATGTTTTGTGGATTGGAATCTAGTTATTTTTAGATTTTTAATATTTGGATTCTAGGGTAGGATATTTGAAATGAGTGTGTAGCTTATAGGTAGCCAAAGTCATGACTACAAGGAACTCATACATGTCTCACTTCTGTATGAACTCCTAGGACCCTCATAAACCCATCTAACTCTTGACCTCATGTCTTGCATTTGTTACTTATGAATTTTAATAGTGAAATTTATTAATTTCTTATTTCTTTTAATAATTTTATAATTTGGTTATTTTTAACCCATGCCTTTTTTATAAATTCATAACCCTAAATATATTTTAACATACCTTGAGGTAAATTTAATGTCAGGTTTGATTAAATCACAAACCCAACCCTAAGGTGTAAATTTGGATAGTGGAAAGTCATGTAAAACATTATTTTACATGTAATTTTGGGGCCCAACCACCACCCTATTAGGGTAGTGGATAATTATGAATTTTGGCCAATGTTAGCCACTCAAAAGACTAGAAATCATGGTTATATCCCTTCCTTCACTTCTTGTTGTTCTTGGGTGCAATATGAGTTGGACCTCATGAATGCACTTGTTCATCCATGTGGGTGGGGTTTAAAGTCTTGATTTTTATGGGAGTCATGATGAAAGGTGGGGTTATTTCTTGGATTGAGGATGGACACATGGCATCCTCCCATTTTTATATGTTTTTAAATGACCTCTATTATGAGGAATTTTGTTATTCATTTTGGGATGCAATTTTGGGGGATAGGATGGGGAGAGAGATTGGGCTTGGAGAGGAAGACTTGTGAAAGGAATTTCAACCAAACTTGGATTGAGGTAGGTCTTATTTTATTTTTAATATGTTTTTCTCAATTAATTTATCTTATTCTTGTAAATATTGTTGATTTTTTCTTGATATAATTTTGAATATGCTTCATGTTAGCTTTAGTTTATTATTCTTTTGGTTTGGGAAAATCTATGCTTTTATTATTATGTATTTTCTATTGTTATTGGTTTATTGGATTTGGTATTATTATCACCCATATGCCATAAATTTTGGATAGGCATTTATGCATAGGTGGAGTAGTGATGGAGAGAACTTACTCATGGCTTAATAGACAAGCCCTCTCTTGCCTTAAAGGTAGAAGTTGCTTGAGATGTAGAAGCTTCTAATAAGGTTGAAAATCCACTCTCCATATGAAGTTATGGGAGGTTTAAGGAGGATTTATTTTATTTGATAGGTCTAAGGAGCCTATTTGAGAGGTCTAAGGTGGAATTATGCTTATCTAAGCAAAACATTTTATGGCCTGTGTAGCCCAATGACTCATTTTGAGATATTATCATTAAGAAAGCAAGTTGCCTATATTTTCCCCTTTGAATAGGTCTTGGAGACTTCATAATGATACGTGTTGAATCTTAGGGTGTTTGAATTTATTATTTTGGTTATTTATTTACTTATTTGTTGATACCTTACATTCGGTATTTCTACATTCCTACCCCATGCATATGGAGTATGTTTCATGCCTATTTACTTAGGGATTGGGGAGACTATGCATAGACATTACTCGATGAGGATCCCATATAATGATGCCTACAGGATGGGTGGTCATACACCCTCATTTGGATAATTTTGGTGTATATGTTGTATGTTTGGAGTTGTCTTTGGTGTTTAGGATTACACTCTTGTGGAACTTGATATAGTGGATTTTGGGATGGTATTCATCTATTATTGACTTGATGAAGTCACTATTTATGCTATTATGAGTTCATATCTATACTTCATTATTTTAAATCTAGTTAATGTAAAATTGGTTAAGGCTTATAATCTTGGTATCCCTCTAATGATCTCTTGTAATTGGTTTGTAAGTGATATAAAGTCTTTAGACTTGTTGATTTATAGCCACTTCTTTGAAGGTTCTGTAATATGTATTTTAAGTGTTTATTCATCTCTTGTGAAATACTTTCCATTGTTGGAGGTTGAGGAAATGGTATTAATCCATGTTGATATGATATTTAATTCCTTATATATATTATTGGAAGTATGTTGGATCTATTTGATTAAATATTTTGTAAGAATGTTATTACCCTTATATTCTCTCCAATATCTTACTCAATGTATAAGTGGTTTCTTATTGAAAATATGGATAAGTGAGAATGAATAATTTTGCATTCCTTTCTAGTTGGGTGATTCGTATGACTAGTGATATGGTAAATAATTTATACTTATGATATATAAGTTAATGTGTTGTTTATCATAAATTAAATTTAGATATAAGAAATGGACTTGGATTTTGACATACGTATTATTATTATTTTAGAAAATAATAATCCTTTCTCTTTATACACTTAAGTTGAATAGTTGTATATGGATATGACACAAATGTTTTAGTAATTATCTATCAATCTTTAGTTGTATCAAGCAAATGGATTTGTTAAAATTATAAACTTTACTATCTCTCTTAATTCACTTTTCTTGGTATAAAATTAATGTGATGGTAATAGAACTTGATTTATTGTATGATATTCACAGCCTAATTTGAAGACCCATTGAGTAACCAAACTGACCATCTACTAGAAGTATGTCCTCATGTAGGCAAGCCAAAAAAAAAAGACCCAACTTCTCATCCTAAAGGTTGGCAACTATATGAGCACTCTTTTCCAAGCAAGGACACATAAAAATATAAAGATAGTATGGGGAAGAAACAAGGTTTAGAGTTTATTATAGAATTAACTGTGGTAGATTCCTCTTGTCAAATGGCATCTATAGATATTACTTTAGGGGGAGGTATCAAAAGAGCACATGAATCTGAATCTTCTAAATCCAATAAGGATCAACCACTATTTGAACCTTAGAATAATCATGTGCTTTTGATGGTTATTGCATGAAATTTTTTCATGTCGGCCTTTTTGTTATCTTACATGGCTTGGATTTTGGGATGTGATTTATCCACTTGTATCTTTTTATGAATAACATTATACTATAATTTAATTTATCAATAAAAGTGCACTTCTCAATCCTAGAAAAACCCATTGAGTAGTTTTTATTTTCCATTTTGTTTACATAGACAAATTTATAGTGATATGTGAGTAATGGGAATAATTTGAATTATATATATTCATTATATGAGTTACACATCAAATTGGTTTATATTGTATTCATGAAATAAATTAAATAAAAAGAATGTTTATGTATCTCTCTCTCTATATATTAATATAATTAATATATATATATATATATATATATATATATATATATATATAAATTCAAAATAAAAAGTGTCATCACCTTTTATTACAAATAGTGGTAAAA
Source organism: Torreya grandis (assembly GCA_037957365.1). Taxonomy (NCBI): domain Eukaryota; kingdom Viridiplantae; phylum Streptophyta; class Pinopsida; order Cupressales; family Taxaceae; genus Torreya; species Torreya grandis. The sequence goes on along the minus strand of JARHVA010001383.1, from coordinate 1,074,939 downwards.
AGATACATCTATAAAGTAGGATGGAAAAGATAAGTTGAGTCATCAGGCTCAAAAAAAAAGACTAGGGAGACATAGCTTCAACCTGAAGTAGAAAAAGATTTCCATATGGATAGGGAAAAACAAAATGATAGAAAAAGAAAAGTAAAGATACTGGCCTTCAAAGACCAATATACAATTTTGATGGAGATCCCATTCCATCTTTAATCTTGCCCTTTTTTCCTTTCTTATTTTTGACTTTCTTCCAAACCTCATGCAGATGCTCTGCACTAACTATCTGTATTATGGTATTTCGTAAGAGGGATATTTTACTCTAGATTTGGATTTGTATAGGGTATTATTTATTTGTCCAAATTGAAGTTCTTTGATTCATGATCTCTCTTTGTTCCCCCTAGAATTGTCCTAGTCTGTTTCATTTCCATGATTCAGTTCTCATTCTCTTGGTTTCCCCCATATATAGGAGCAATTTCTTCATTGTTTGTGTTTTGTTAATTGATTTTATGCTCATTTGACCCTGTCCCAATTTGAAATTCCACTTCTTTATTTTCATCTTCTTCCTCCTCTTCCTCTTATACAGGAAGGGACCATCATTTATAAGTAGGTTTTAGCCCTTTCCTATGTATAGGTAAGTTTCTTCCCTATGGATAAGTTGCTTGGAGATGTCTGATAAGTGTTGGGGATCAACCAACAAACTTGATTACTATTATATAAGCAACTAAACACAAAATTAAACCAAAATAATAAGTAACTAGAATTAGAAACAACAAAGAATAAGAGATACAAGAAACCACCCTGAAAACTTGTATTAAACTCTTCCAGAAGGAAATACAATGAAGAAAATCACACTTTCTTTTCACACCTCTCAGATGTACAGATCTCTTTCCCTCAAGATTTTTCTCTCTCAATTACAATCAATTCCAACAACCTGGATTGATACACATATACAATAAATGTCTTGTACTATTCTCTCTTACCATAAGTTATGAAGATCTAATCCTATTATATAATATTAGGAAACATGAGCATGCATTCTCCACGGTTAGATATACCTCTTAATCAAGGGTTCAAATCAGTCCTGCCAAAAATAGAAACGCAGACTCAATACCAACAATTAATCTAATCATGCAAACAATCTGTTCATCCATGAAAATAGACTTTCTGGACACACAGGTAACTGATGTTGGTCCCTGCCTATTTGCACATGACCGACATCGGCCAATCCATAACCGATGTTGGCAGCTCCCAGTCGACCCCTGACTGATGTCGGTCACTCCTAACCAATGCCGGCGACTGTGTAACTCTAGCAACCTACAATTTACTCATTTGGTGAAGCTTTTAGCTCCACAACTCAATAATCTCCCACTTGGAGATAAACAACTGCACCAGTACCTGTACAACAACATCTTCTAGCTTTTCCATCTTCAAACTCAATCTTGAAGACCAACAAAAGTTGAATGAAGATTCAACTTCTCCTTTGTTACCGGCTTTGTTAACATATCAGCAGGGTTCTTATCTATATGGATCTTCTCCAGCTTCAACTCACCATCCTCTAATACCTGTCTAATGAAGTGGTACCTAAGTTGTATATGTTTGGTTCTTGAATGAAAGGCTGAATTCTTAGCCAAATGAATTGCACTTTGACTATCATTGTATAATCTGCAACTCTCTTGCTCCTTTCCTATCTCTTCCATGAACCATGTCATCCATATCATCTCTTTGCTAGCCTCTGTGACTAAAATGTATTCTGCCTCTGTAGTAGACAAGGCAACAACCTTCTGCAACTTTGAAATCTAGCTAACCACTGTTCCACCAACAGTGAACACATATCCTGTGGTGCTTCTCCTGCCATCCAAATCACCTGCCATATCCGAATCTACATAACCATGTAGAGAGGTGTTTGACCCTCCATAGCACAAATGCCTACTGCTGGTCCTTCTCAGATATCTAAGAATCCACTGGAATGCTTTCCAGTGCTCTTTCCCTGGATTGGCCATATACTTACTAACAACTCCCACTGCTTGGGCAATATCCGGTTTAGTACATACCATTGCATACATTAAGCTCCCAACTACGGAAGCATATGGAACTCTACTCATGTTACCTCATCATGTGAATTAGGACACTGTTCTTTACTCAACTTGAAGTGTCCAACCATAGGTGTGCTTATCGGTTTTCCATCCTGCATATTGAACCATTTCAACACCTTGTTCATATAATCCTCTTGAGACAAAATCAACCTGTGATTTTTCCTATCTCTCTTAATACTCATGCCAAGGATTTTCTTTGCTACTCCCAAATCCTTCATGGCAAATGTGTGAGCTAATTTCACCTTAAGCTCAGATATATCCTGCATGTGTGAACCTGTAACAAGCATATCATCTACATACAACAACAGGATAATATATCTACTATTATCCAATCTTTTAAAATAAACACAATGGTCAAATTGACATCTACTGAAGCCATGCTCAGTCATAAACCTGTCAAATTTCAAATACCATTATCTAAGAGCTTGCTTGAAACCATACAAGATTTTTTTCAATCTGCACACAAGTTTCTCCTTACCTTTAACCTCAAATCCTTCTGGCTGATCCATATATATTTCTTCATCTAAATCTCCATGAAGAAACACTGTCTTAACATCAAGCTACTCAAGATGCAAATCCTCAATAGCAACTAAAGACAATATAGTCTGAATAGAAGTCATTTTTACTATAAGAGAAAAAATTTCACCAAAATCAATACCTAGTTTCTATGCAAATCCTTTCATTACCAACCTGGCCTTATATCTCATCTGTCCATTCTCTCCTTCCTTTAATTTGTAAATCCATCTATTTTTCAGTGTTCTCTTTCCTACTGGCAACTCAACCAAATCCCATGTTTGGTTCTCTTTCAAGGAATCAATTTCCTCATTCATGCCAAGCTCCCACTAATTCTTGGATTCCACATGTATTTCTTCATCAAAACTCTCTGGTGCTCCACCATCAGTGAGCAATAAATAGAATAATGAAGGGGAATATCAAATTGGAGGTTTACTTACCCTTTTTGACCTCCTAATGGGCATCTGAGACTCATTCACAACATGTTGTCCACCTAAATTCTCTGATAGTGACTGACCTCAGTCACTTCTAGGCCTGTAACTAATCGATGTCGATTCCACATGACCGACGTCAGTTCCTTCCTGACTGACGCCGGTCACTATCTCACCGAGGTCGGTTCTTATATTGCTGACGTCAGTTCCTTCCTGATCGACATCAGTCTCTGTGTTTTCCTATCTATGATTATTCTTTCCCACGAGCTCATTTTGGATCATCACCTCGTCCAAATCTCCATGGCCTTGCTCAAAATTCTTCAGCTTCTTGAGCTGATCACTATACACCACTTTTTCATTGCAAACAACATCACGGCTCCTAATTATTTTGTTAGTTCCTAGATTCCAAAATTGGAATCCAAAATCTCTAGAGCCATAACCAATAAAAGTGCACCTCATAGACTTAGCATCCAGCTTCTTTCTATTTTCCTTATCAATGTGCATAAAAGCTTCAGAACCAAAAACTCTAAGAAATGAAAGATCTACCTATTTACCTATCCACGCCTCTTCTAAAATTCCACCATCCAGAGCTATAGAGGGTCCTCTATTAATCAGGTAAACTACAATATCCATAGCTTCTGCCCAAAATTGTAAGGGCAAACCAGCATGCAACCTCATACACTGTGCACGCTCCATTATTGTTCTATTCATCCTTTTAGCAACTCCATTTTGCTGAGGTGTCCTTGGAACCATCCTTTGCCTATGTATTCCATTCATATAATAATACCAGTTGAACTTATAGCTGTAGAACTCACCACAATTGTCAGATCTAAGGCACTTCAATCTCATACCTGTTTCATTCTCAACCAAAGCTTTCCAAATCTTAAAAGTGTCAAAAACATCAGATTTCTTCCTTATGCAATAGACCCATACCTTTCTTGTAGCATCATCAATGAAAGAAACATAATACTATGATCCTCTAATAGAAGCAACCTGAGCTGGTCCCCACACGTCTGTGTGAACAAGCTCCAACTTGTGCTTCTTCTTTGTTGACCCAGTCTTGAGAAAACTCACTCTCTTCTATTTTCCAAAAATACAGTGCTCACAGAAATCTAGATCTATGATTTTCAAATCTAAAAGCTTACCTTTTGACTTAAGAATAGTCATTCCCTTCTCACTCATGTGGCCAAGCTTCTGGTGCCACAACTTTGCATCTACATCTGAAGCAGATAATATAGAAGGAGAATTATCATTAATACAATTACATAAATATAGAGTACCTACTCTCTTACCTCTGGCCAATACAAGTGCACCCTTGGAAACCTTCCAAGATTCAGTTGTGAGAGTTACTGTGCAACCCTCATCCCCCAACTTTCTTGCAAAAATCAGATTCCTCTTCAGGATGGGAACATGCATGACATCTCTTAACACCCATGTCTTGCCATTCTACATTTTCAGCTGCACTTTTCCTTTGCCAATAATTTTACAAGGTTCATCATCCCCTAAATAAAATATTCCAAAATCTCTATGGACATAGTCACTGAAATATTCTCTATTTAGGGTTGCATGAAAAAAGGCACCAGAATCTAAAACCCAAGATTCTATATTATTATGCAAAGAGAATATAAGAGCATCTTGTGCAACAATACCTATAAATTTTACTTCTTATTTACCTTCATGCTGATTGTCTTCTTTAGGTTTTGACCAGCAATCTTTGCTTACATGCCCTATCTTTCCACAATTCCAGTAGGTTATCTGCCTGCCATTTCTGGATTTGGATCTACCTCTCATCTTTGACTTAGACCTTGATCTCCTATGCTTGCTCTTCTCTTTTTGCCTTCCCCTGCTTTCAAAACTTAAATCATTCCCTGATGTTTCCTCTGTGTTTTTCTTGTGAATTTCTTCATTCAAGATTACACTAACAACATCATCTACTTTTAAAATATTTGAAGCAGATGTAGTATTACTAACTGCCATTACCAAGCTATGCCAGCTTTCAGGTAAAGAGCATAAGATTAATAGAGCTTTAATTTCATCATCAAAAACTATTTTGACTGAATTTAATTGATTTACAATTCCATAGAAATCATTTAGATGATTAGATACAGATCCACCTTCCTGCATTTGCAAATTAAATAACTGCTTCATAAGATATACCTTATTTGAAGCTGAGGGTTTTTCATATAAATTTGCTAAAGTAGTCATTAACTCTACCATTGACTTTGCCTGTGATAAATTAGATATCACAGTAGATGCCAGACTCAATCTTATAGATCTAAGAGCCTTTCTATCAAGAAATTCCCATTCTTCATCTTCCATGTCTGTGGGCTTCTTTGCAGCCCCACCTAACAGTAAGTATAGATCTTTCTGATATAGATAATCTTCTATCTGCATTATCCATAATTGGTAATTTTTGCCATTAAACTTCTCTATTCTCAGTTTACTTTTTTTTGCCATTGCTTCTCCCACTCAAACAAAAACCCCTGTGAGTGACCTGTAATCAATAAACACTAACTAGATCTGAAACACCTGTTAGTCAACCTGAGCTCTGATACCACTTGTTGGGGATCAACCAACAAACTTGATTACTATTATATAAGCAACTAAACACAGAATTAAGCTAGAATAATAAGTAACTAGAATAAAAAATAGCAAAGAATAAGAGATACAAGAAACCACCCTAAAAACTTGTATTAAACTCTTCCAAAAGGAAATACAATGAAGAAAATCACACTTTCTTCTCACACCTCTCAGATGTATAGATCTCTTTCCCTCAAGAGTTTTCTCTCTCAATTACAATCAATTCCAACAGCCTGGATTGATACACATATACAATAAATGTCTTGTATTGTTCTCTCTTACCATAAGATATGAAGATCTAATCCTATTATATAATATTAGGAAACATGAGCATGCATTCTCCACCGTTAGATATACCTCTTAATCAAGGGTTCAAATCAGTCCTGCCAAAAATAGAAATGCAGACTCAATACCAATAGTTAATTTAATCATGCAAACAATTTGTTCATCCATGAAAATAGACTTTCTAGATGCACAGGTAACCAACGTCGGTCCCTGCCTGTCTACATATGACCGACGTTGGCCGATCCATAACCGATGCTGGCAGCTCCCAGTCGACCCCTGGCCAATGTCAGTCACTCCTGATCGACGCTGGCGACTATGTAACTCTAGCAACCTGCAATTTACTCATTTGGTGAAGTTTTTAGCTCCAAAACTCAATAATAAGCTTACATATATGGTAATGGAAAGTTGTATTCTAAATATTTAAGGATTGGGTATGTTATATTTTCCCACATCTAATGATCATTTTGTTAGGTAGACCTTTTTTGAGATATATTTACACTCATATACATGCATATGTGCATAGTCCTACTTGCATTCTTTCAATATCCACTTTTAAAAACCTACCCAGACTATCCCCTATTTATTTGAAAGTAATCATAAGATATATGGGGAGGTTTAGAAGCTATACCCAGATTGGCATAAACATGATTGAGTGTGTGTTTGGGTCAAATTCTAGGAACCATGGAGTGATGTATAGTCCAGTTGTGCCCCAGAACCATGGCCCATCTAAAAAGACTCTCAGATAAGCTTCTTCATCAAAAATATATACAATAAAAACCCCTTAGGATAGAAGGGGACTTCATAATTTTTTGACCATGTTGAGTGCATCCACTGAAATAATGCTTTTGTGGTTGGCCAAAGACCATTGAATATACACATTATAGCCTCCTACTCCAAATTTTCTCTATATGTTATCACACCTTACTCTACTATTGACACCATTGGGACCCCCTCTACCTATTCCACTATATAGGCACTGGCTTGTAGACTGGGTTTATGATGTATTTTTTGCTTACAACATTCTTGAAAGGCCTCTTTGACTTGTAAGAAGTTGCAACACCTTTGTAAGTGAATATTGGTACCTTCCTACCATTTACCCCACCTATCGACCTCATGGTTAAGGGTACAAAGGAGTCTTTGGTGATTTCATAATCAAACATTTTGATTGTATTTTAAAAATTTTTCCCTTTGTAGATAAGGAATTGGAATGATGTAGGGATTCCAATGACTTTTTCAATCTATTTTTTTAAATTCATAATACATTCTGATGTATTTACCATACAATAAAGAGTATTACCTCGTATGGTTCTGATCTGCATTTAAACAATAATATGTGCCTTCTAGTTATAGCCTAAATATTTTAACTTCATTTCATTAAACACTTCATTGACATCCTTGGTGCAATAGCATTTGGCATATATCCGAAGCATACCATATGGTGTTTTTATCTCTCTTTGTGAAAATCCTAGGTCATGAGGCTTTGTTGGATCATCATTTCCTTCTATCTGGCCAAGATGATGCCTCAAGGACTGTGTTGACCCCTACAATAGGTCCATAGATATCCATAAATAGGGGTTTGGATGGGGAAAATACATTCTCACCATCCCTGGTAGCATCCTAGCTGTATTCTTTGTTCCTCCATTATTCTTTACATCTTGCCCCCAATGATCTAACTTATATTCCATCTAGGTATTGATCAGAGCTATCAATGAAGGTGTACCTACAAGAGTCTTCAATTCCCTAATCACCTCTCCTCTTCACGAGTCCATTTTTTCATCATATATATATATATTAAAATTATTATATATGATAACATTTATATTCATTATTCATTATAATTATAAATCAAGAATATATATTTTCATCTTATCAATTATATATATATATATATATATATATATATATATATATATAATATTTATTTAAATAAATAAAAAATACTAGTATATATTAACATATGTATATATAAATATATATAAGTTTATAGATATCTATATATACATTTCTAATAATAAATAAAAATATATATAAATAAATTTTTAATAAAATAAATAAAATGAATTTTATATAAATTTAAAGTTATATATATATATATATAGGGAGATGGGAGGGGGTGGTGATTAAGTCGACCCCCAACCCTCCCAATAATGGAAGGGAAGGGGCTTGGCCAACATATATGAGATTGTCATAGGGTCGGTCAGCCTACAATGTATTTTTTTTAAAACACACACACACACACATTATAAATCTAAATTTAAAAAAAAATCACAATGTAAGTCGACCGACCTTGGGCTGGTCTCACACACACACACACACACACACAAAACAATGCATTTTAATTATTAATAACTTATATATATTTCCTTGGATAAATAATAGATATATGGTTTGAATATATATATATATATATATAAACTTAAAAGTATGAGTTTATATTTATAAAAGGATTGATGTCATATGTAATTAGTTCAAATATATATACACATTCTGGTGTTATTAACAAATAAGAAAATAGGGAAATGAATAATGTATGCATTTATTGATCTAATATATATACACTGAGCATAAGAGGTGAGATATTCGTTTTGGAGTAATTAATTCTCTCGAGTTCCTCCTCCTTCCCAATCCTCCAATCTAAAATCAACAAATAAAATAAAAACAAAATGAGACTTAGAGTTGTAAAATGTCTTTTATTTGGTGTATAGGGAAACTTAGGGCAATCATTATGAAACCTAAATCCTATGGAGGTAACAAACTTGCCCCAAAGGTTCTAATTTATCCCTATAGTTATAAGTGGGCATAAAGACTTTTGACTTTTTAATTTTATTAAAAACTTTTTAATTTTATTAAAGACTTTTTACATGGTATTAATGACTAACCAATTATATATTATTTCTAATTATGTTTATTTAATTCTTTCACACTTAGGTTTATAAATGGGGGTGTTTTAAAACAAAATTTATTTGATGGCCTTCAAGACATTTTAATAAATATAAATTATGATATTAAATAAGTTATTGGTTTGTTTAGTGAAACCTTTATAGTTGAGAAAAATTAATTTAACTTATTGGCATTCAGGTTTAGTTGGGCTCATGTGAATATTATAACTTTATTTATTAGTTAAATTATCATTTTATATGTTTTGTTTAGCATGAAATTTTGGGCATTACACTATTTGCATGACCCAAAACACTTCTTGAATAAATTATACCAATTATGAAAGTAAAGTTATGGTATGTTTCTACTCCAAAATAATGTTTTGACTCTCTTATTATTATTGTATGACCTTAGATCCTTTCAAATCCCTTCAAAAATCAATGCGTATAGAAATCTAAGAAAACCAAAGTAGAACCATCATGGTAGTATGACCTAGTACAATGTAAAAGGGAATGGCATTGAATGATATGGTGTAGAGAATGTGTTTTTAGTTCTTAAACATTACATCTTTTTATTTTTCTATGTAAAAGTGGGTTTCATAGAAGTGCAATTGGATAGTAAGTTTTCACATTGAAATATTCATGGGTAATATATTTTTACATGCACACATATTTTTTTATCATGTAAACTTAAAAAAATATAGTTCAAATAGTAAATATTCCATTTATGTCTCATAAAGGATTGTAGAGGATTTGGTTAAAGTCATTTTGAAAGCCACTTACAATAAAGTGGTTTAAGATTCAAACCCTACCAAACAATTTTTTTGGTTGAAGTCAATTTGTTAGGGATTTTTTTTTGAAATTTTCTCTTTGTTAAGTACATTATAAAGTGCTTACAAAAGGAGTGATGTTGGAGACATAAGGGTGTAATTTTTTGTAACTTGTGACTTTTTTAACTTTTGTATAAAAAGATCGATAATTATAAGGATCCAAGTATTATAATTAGGTGTTACTTGAGGGGAAAGGTAAATCCCTAATAATCTACACATTGATTGTTTTGTGTATTTCATTATGGTAAATCTCCTAATTATAATATCATAAACTAGGAGACTGACACCTAAAAATTACAAAGAATAGGACATGAATATGAGAAACACTTATTTTTAACAACTTATAGGAAGTATTTGAAAAAAATATACACTTTATACCCATGTTGTAAAACTATTAACTTTAAAAATGTGACAATATTTCACTTGCATTAATAAAATATTCTTATTGTGCACAACTTATTACTCATATAGAATCCATGGAGACATAATGGTGTATTTTTTTCAACTTGTAACTTTTCAAGTTTTGCATGTAAATATCAATAGGGATCAATATCCAATTATTATAATTTAATATTACTTAAGGCTAAAGGTAAAGCCACAATAATCCACCTATTAATTTTTTGTTGATTTCATTATGGAAAGAGTTATAAGTTTAATGTCCAAAAATGGAATATGAACACCTAAAAATTACAAAGAATAGGGCATGAATATGGAAAACACATTGATTTTTAATAACTTATGGAAAGTAGTTGAAAAAAAATCCTACACTTCCTAACAATGCTAGAAAAACTACTCGAGTTCAAAAATGTGACAAGCATGCATTTTAATTAATAAAACATTATTGTTATGCACAATGTATTATTCATTAATAAACCATTAGTTTTGAAGCTTGGAAAACACTGAAATATCTATATGATAAACAACCAACATATAAAAAGATTGATCTCTTGAAGCAGTGGTTGATTAATATTTTTAATAATGATGAAGATGTATCTAAATACATTTCATGAATGAATAACTTGAAACAAGAATATAGTACTACATGATGATAAATAGATGATGATATGCTTATCTCCATAATTTAGAATGGACTTAGTTTAACATATAATTTTTTTAAAGAAATGTTGTAACTCAGACAAAATTAATAATGCAATATTTTATTCCATATGTAAGTTACTAACTCGACACGAGCGGCAATTATCAAAGAAGAAGATAAGTAGGCCTATAAAAAATGCTTACTATGCAAAGTCAATAAGACAACTAGAGAAGTAACATGAGAAAACTAAGAAATTTTAGAAACATTCTCCAAAACATTATCCAAAATCTTCCAAACACAAACATATTCATAAGAATTATTCTCTATCTTATGGTTACTCAAGTAACTCTTCCTCATCTTCCAATTATCAAAAACATAGAAGATAACCATAGTGTTATAATTGTAGTGCTATAGGACACCTTGGAAAATTTATGTCCTTATAAAAATTAGAAACATAGGCATACAAGGATGATAGAAACACACTATATTTCTCATTATAGTATAACTTCTTTTGGTTAATCTAGTTGTTCTAGTTATTATAACACATCATCTGACTAAGAAACTTCCTACACGGCCAAGAAATGTTGTCTAGATGGACCTAAATCCATTTTCTAAGTGCACAGAGTTACACCCATATTGAGTGAGCTACTAACCCAATGATAGGGTTTTTCTATATTAATAATTTTGGCTTAGATTATGATGTTTTATATTAAGTTTTAATATTTATTTATTTGATTTCATTGATGAGAGTCATACATTTTGGATATTTTTTGGCTACATAGACTTCTCACCTCTCTCCTGATGGGGGAAATAAATTAGAATTCAATTAATTTTTAGTGATTATATAATTTAGAAGAGGATTTTTTATCACCATTAGTGTTTAACAAATATTATTCAATGTCATTGGCCATTAGGGATATGTGCCATACATAGTATATGATATTCACTAAACATGTTTATGTGTGAGATAATATGTGGATCAATGTAGTTGAGTAGGCCTTGATCATGCTTATATTACAATATGATGCAAAATAATTAGAGGGGATGAACATTCCCATAAATAAGTTCATCATTCATGTCAAAAATTGTAGGGAAACATGATTCCGTGTTAAGCGACATTAGTTGATCAATACCACAATTTGCATTATGTTAGTTATAGGTATGGAAAAGATTTGTGATGACTACAAAGTCATATGATCCAGATCATCTTCTATACCCTTTTGGATCAAATTGGGGGTTTTTTGGGCCATTTGATTAAATCATGTTTGGTTCATTAGTTTGTATAGGGACATACATCTCATGAGAGACACCCCCTTAGGTAAATATTATGTACTAACATTAATTACTTTATTACTAAGTTAAGGTAATGTGTTAGTGTTGGTAAATTATAAATTTGTTAGTAAGATAAATTGGTTGGTTATTTTATGGGTTGAACCCATAAGGTAGTTGAGTCCCATAAGAAAAACTACCTTTGTAATATTATGAAACTTTGGTTTACTACAAATATGATTAACCAAGATTTTACACTTGAAATAAAGCTTTGTTAAGTCAATATTATTCCATTTACATTTATTTTGTGGTCCCAACACACATACCTCATGAAAAGTAATGTGTATTGAAAACTAAAATATTATATATACATTATATGACACAAATAACAGATGTAAAGAAGTGAATTAACAACATAAGAAAATTTTTGGAGGTCCAAATTTTTTATTTTTTAAAAATATTTTGATTTTTTGTATTTTTGAAATATATGATTTTTTTTGTATTTTTGAAAGATTAAAATTGAAAGTTTGAAAAAATATTAAGAATCAAGGCTTCAAAAATAAAATAAATGGGATGGATTCAAATAATTTATAACAATGTGATAAAGCATAGTGTGAAAATAAGGAAGACAAACAATATGCCCCCAATGTATATGTTTCCTCATGTAGTGTGTAATAGTAGAAATATGTGATCATGTAATTGTAATGGAATCCATAACATGATAGATATGCCATAGTGAGAAAGTGTACTACCATAAAGATTAATCATCGAAAGCATTGTAATATAGTTATTTTGGATTGTTTGAATCAATTTGAAAATCAATAGGGCAAGTACCCAAAGTGAAGAAAAGTCAAAGGATAGAAGAATGTTTGAATAAGGGATATAATAAGTAGAAATAAATTAAAATTCAAAGAATCCATGTATAAAGGGAAATATGAAAGTATATAACCAATTATGTTTATAATAATATGCATTTATACGTAACCTATGATATGATATGAAGGGATGAATACTTATGAAGAGGAAGTACCAATTGTAGATGCCTCTGAATCTAAATAAGAATCATATTTTAAAATATAACCATCTTAATCACTACTCACAAATTCATGTGAACCTATATCTTCATGTGTAATAAGAGAATATGTAGCTATATGTACATTTGGTGAAGTACTCTGAATAAATGGTGGTGCCTTAGATATATTTTTACGTGTCAATTTATGCTTAGGATAATGTACCATGATATTTATAACTAATTAATTATGGTCATGTGTAACTGTATCATGCTTATAAATAGAGGGATAAATTTATTATATAATATTATTTTTTGATTAAAGGTAAAGGGTGGGTTTTGGTTGGGTTTTATTTCAATTATAAAAAATAGGCACAAGTCCAAGAGGAAAAATATAACAAAAATGAAACAAAAACTACATTACGAATAATTGTCTATGCACCACATATAAACAACCACTAAAAAAACAAAAAACCAATAAGTTCATAAAAATAATTACATATCCATATCCTTTAAAATAATATTCCACTCTTTAAAAATATTTTTGAGAACATCTTCAATGTCCCCCACTATGGTGTTGTGCAACTCTATAGTTTTCCCTTTGTTTGAGCCCTTGATTTTCTTACTAGCACATGTGCTACTTTGTTGATATTTTAATGTCTTAATCATTTCCTTCAAAATGTTGATGTTAGAAATACAATTCTTGATAATCACCTTTCTAATTTGAACCAAATTTTGAATGGTTTCCTACATTTTATTCCTTTCTACCTCCAAATTCTCCATTCTAGATTCCAATTTAAGTAATTTACAAGTTACACCTTCACCTTCATAAAAAATACACACATTGGATATGCCACCAGTAGAAAGCTTAATATTACTATCCTCAATAATCATAGAAAAAAAACTATTAGGGAGATTGATATCCATAATCAAAGATATAATCCTCTCATAAATAATACCACTATCATCTTCTTCTTCCATATCCTTCCTCTTACACTCCTCACCCACAACAATATCCATAACATCTTTCTCACAACATCCTCCAACTCAATCTCAAACTTATTCTAAATCACCTAATTTTACTCTAGCATAATGGATTCCTTCTCATCCTCATCATCTTCCTCCTCCTCTTCTTCATATTTAAAGTCTAAAATAATGGAGGCCCTTATTTTATTCATAGGAGTTTTGGACTGGATGGCCACAAGGGATTTTTAAAGAATCTTAATAGTAATGGAATTATTAACAAAACATTTCCCCTTAGATTTTGAAATTGATTTTCCTTTTCCTAATGATTTAACCAATTTAACACCAATATAAGGACCCACCCCAATGTATTTAGCATAGCCATATAATATAAAATTGAGGGCTTGGTGGCAGGGTAAAGGGGATTTTCATAACTGAACTTCATCAATAAAATGCTCTAGAGACTTCAAAAAAAAGGAAAACTTAAAGGGAAATTATGCTTAAAATTATTCAAGAGGGGAAAATGGTAAGAGAAAACCACACCATACCTCTATTATAATGTTAAATACTTCATAATTTGCTTCTTAACTTTATGGTAGGGCACATGAAAAGACTCATGAAGAAACCCACCTTGAAAATGGTTTAAATCTTCACTCGACTTGATAAATTTCTTCATATCCTCTGCCTTCTCACTCTTGTTTTTAAATTGCTTCCTCCCATGAGAGCTCATCCTAGTAACATGATTAATTGGGTCCTCCGTGACAATAATGATAACATCCCTCATAATTACAATTATGACATTCTAACCTTTTATAAAACTAATAGATAAGTGTGTATCACTACCACATATATGATCCATGTAATTATACAATCCCCAATTCTACATAATTGGATAGACATCATTAGTTTCATTCACAAAACCCACAATATGAGGTTTAGTTATGCATAAATCACCTAAAATAATCACCTTAGTTAGCTATAAATAACTACTACTCACTTAACCCAAATAATTCTACAACTCAAAATTCATAAATTAATTATGGTAATGACCATACTCAAGTATACTTATGCCAAAATCATCATCACACAAATCACTAGATATCTAAAAATAATGTCACCAAAATTTTCCATCATTTCCCATACTCGGTGTTAAATGCATAATATCATTAATTATATTTACACTTATTTCCCCTAATATCTTTCCTTGGGATAAAATCATGAGAAAAGTATTTATAAAACCTCACCAATGCTACCAAAATTAAACAAAACAAAATAAATTACAATTCCCCCAAACATAACACTGTTCATATGAGGACTAAAATTCATACAAACATATTACATAATAGCCTTATCTTCATCAATAAACTAAATCACTTCCCTTGGTAATTCAACAGCTTGATACCAACTAGTGAAATCACTAATACTTGCACCTCTATTATCAAACCAATAAGCTACTTTTTAACCTTCCCTAAAGATATGAGTGATTTTAATTTGTTGAAAATGCTCCAAAATATCAAAAGTATCATGAATAATATAAATAATAGTCCAACTAGGACTATGCTTCCTAATAAGACAATTAACTATATTTAGGGAGTCCCATTCAATATAAATATTTGTCGGACCTACCTCTTTAGCTAATATAACACCCCATAAAGCTTCCAAGGATTCAACAACACGATTATTTTGAACAACAAAGTTCCTTGTAAAAGCTACAAATATCCTACCATTTTTATCCCTTATAACTCACCCCCCACCATCCATGCTAGGATTTGCTTTAGAAGAACCATCAAAATTTAATTTAACCCAACCCAAGGAAGGAGAGACCCGTCTAGTAATTATTATTTATTACTTTCTTTTAATCTTACAAGGACTAGGTCTAATGGTAATCTCCCACTCAATAATAATATCTAATTATAAAACATTAATCATGTACTTCTCCTTCACCTTAAGACTAATAAGGTTCTCCCTCAAAATATTATCCACCTTGAGAGCCACAAATCAAATTTATTACTGATCCCCTTAAAAATTCTAAAATTCCTTTCCTTCCATAGGCCCCAAAAAATGTGTAATAAAGACATAATCCATAGACTTTTAAGCATATTGCTCTTGAAATGATTATTCCATTGATATCATAACTCTGAAAGGGAGGAAGGTAACACCTAAACAAAACCAATTTTATAAAGAATAATTCTAATAAAAAAAATTAAAATGGTTAATCCAATAATATATGAGAAATTGACTCAATATTATATTCATAAAAGACACATCGATTAGGAATTTATAAACCTCTTTTTTGTAGGTTATCAACAGAAAGAATCTTAATTTGATAGCCCACCAAAAAAAGATATTCACCTTAATCCCAAGGTAAACCATCATAAATAAATCTAAAAGTCACTTTATATCCAGTTTTCATTGAAAAAAGACCATCCATAGATTCTTCCTAGATGAGTTCATCCTCAACCACATAGTTTATAAAAAAATAAATTCTCAATAGAATATTAATACCCCAAATGATCCTAACTGGATCAACACTAGTAGCTTCTATGTTAAGCACTAACCAATTTCTATCACCCCTACTAATTCCAATGTAATCTTAAACTTTCTCTCCATATTTACTTCTTAAAACTCCACTAACTTTACTCGAAGGAGAAACCTCTTAAAGAGGTTGATTAAAAAATAATTTATCTTCCCAAAAAATCACTTTATCACCTCTACAAATTTTCCATTTAGAACCCTTTCTAAGAATCTTCCCACACTTAATAAACCAATTCCAAAAATAAGACCCAAGTGGAAGAGACTTGTCCTATAACCAACCCACATCATCCCAAATGAAAATATAGTTATCCTTAAGCACCTCGTTCCTTAAAATTTTCTCTTTAAGGAATCTCCATACAAGTTTCAAATTTAAATAAAAATCATAGGTCTTACCTTTCTAATACCCAACTCACATGAGAAATAAGACAACAAAATTTATCCCATGAAACTAATGGAAAATTAGTCCTTTCCTTGGAACTAGATCATAAAAACCTCCTCTGATTCCTCAAAAAAATTTCCACAACAAACTTTAGAACTTTCAAATAGACATAATGTAAATTAGCAAATTTTGAAGAGTACTTTTAATTGACAACAATTTCCTAACCTAAGATAATAGAGTACCTTTCAACCTTATCAATTTCCTTTTAAATATATCCAATAAAAATGTTCAAGTCTCCATAGGTATATTATCCAAGAAGAATGACATAGTAAGATAAGAAGATGGAAAATCCTTATCCTTAAAACCAAGAACCTTCAAAATCTTTCATTATCAATCTAGAGGTGTATTGATAAAGAAAAGTAAGATTTTATCTAAATTTATTTTCTAGCCAAAAGCAACTTCATAATCCTACAAAAGTTTTTTTAACATCTTCACCTCTTTAATTAAAGCATGAGCTACAATGATAGTATCATCCATAAATTATTGATGGGAAATAGGATTAATACTTGTTGCCAGTTTAATCCATTTTAAAACTTCCTTCAAAATGGTTGAAGATAGAGATATACTCAAAGCTTATGCAAAAATAATAAAAATAATATGGGATAAGGGATCACTTTGTCTAATTCTATGCTCACTTGGAATAGGAAAACTATTGATAAGAGTAGATAACATAGTCATGAAAATAGAAACCCTAATTAATCTTATAAAGATATCATTAAAGCCAAACTTTTCCTAAAATATTATCTATAAAGTCCCAAGAGACTATATCATGAACCTTACTCATATCAAGATTCAATTTAATACCTTCATGGTTCGCTTTCACCTTAATCATTTCATGAACCAAAAGTATCCCATCTCAAATTTTTCACAAAACCAAAATAAGAATTTAAAACTATGCCCAGACAAGGCTATACTAGGAGGTAAAGGATGCATTACATCCTTATCTATTGATAATGGTAGCATCTAATTTTACTATGCAATTTAATTTACTACATGAACACTTATGGCTCTTTGTGAGGGTTTTTTTAATTATTGTGTGTTCTAATTTTTCATGCAGAAGACCTTAAAAATAAAAACCCTAGATTTTTCATAATAACTAAAATAGAGATCAAATGTAAAGGGGGAATTAGGCAAGGCGAATAGCTGAGACAACTTCATAAAACCTTGTGTAAGATGTGTGTTGCCTATATATACCAAAATGGCCTCATGCTGATGTATTTCTCCATCTTAGAGTGAGTGTGGGATTATTGATATTTTATATATGAATGCAACTATATATATTGACTTGAATGCTTAAAAATGAGTTCCTTTGACCTATAATAAAGCAATTTTAGACTTGGCCTATGATTTTTATAATTATTTAGAATTTGAATTGGAAATATTAGTGACCTTTTTCTTAATGTGAAATATAATTGCCAAGTTATTTGGGGATGCATTTTTAATGACCTTGATGTGATTATATAGAGGAACATTTGAATAATTTATGTTAATGTACCATGCTAAAATTAGAGGGATGAAATGTTTCAAATTAAAAAATTTACCTTTAGAACATAAGGGACAAAGTTGCAATAGTCAACAAAGACATAGTGCAGCCCTATCTAATTAGTGCGATCCTATCTTAGAAGGACAAATACTACTAGGACTAGGATGACATGAGTCTCTAAGTAAAATAGGGATGTGTAAATGACATTTTTTTAATTTACAAGATAGTTTTTAGAATAGTGAATGTTACCATAGAGATTTCAAGTTAATGAAATGGCAAAAAGGCCAAATGAGGCAAAGATGTCAAGATTAGACATTGTCAAGCACATAATATTTAAATTTGAGTGTCTACATTTTCCCCAATTTATAGTAATGCAATGAAGTGAAATTACTATAATAAAGGATATACAAACCTGAGTGTGTATACACTCTTTATTTTTTCATGCAAAACTTGATCATGAAAGATGCATTACTATAAAACTTGCAATAATTCCACTGAAATTAGTTATTGTCCATATTTGAAAATTGAAAATTGAAATTTAAAAAGAGATAAAGGAAATTATTCACCTAAAAAAGTATGCAATATAATTTCCTTGTAACTTGAAAGTGGAGAAGTTCATGCCCATTGTTGAGACATTAGGATATATGTTAATCCTATGGAAAATTGAGAGTGATGGTCTCAATTTGAGAACCATTGAAAGCCCTTAAGTTTGAAATATTGTATTCTGCAAATCACATTTGAATATGTAGAGTTCTCTATAAAAATAATTGAAGAGGTGAAACTACCAAATATGGATCACTAAAGTTTAACCATAAATGTTGAGTGTCAATAGACTCTAATGTGTCCCATTTTCAACATGAGACAAATCAAACCAATGTGGAGATATATCTATTTTATTTAAAAATTTGTACTTTCACACTTTCAAATTTGAGAAATAAAAAATAGAGATTTACAAATATGAACACATACATAAATGAATATCAAGCCCCTTGTATTTGTACTAAATTTATATTGAATGCTAATTGAATTTGTAACTATTTGAAACCTTTAACTTGTAACTGAAACTACTTTGTACATGCCAATGCATATGCATCAAGTATATATGAATATGTATTAAAATAACTATAGTAATAAATACACTTTCATGCCACATGCCCCCATAATATTAAATTTTTTAACCATGTTATATTTTGAGAGTTATATCATGCCATAAATCTAAAATTACTTGCTCATGAGGACTTTAATTCTCAAGATAATCCCATTATGATGCCCCCATTTTGAGATGAGAGACATATCTTGCAAGTCACTAATCTAAAAAGAGAACTTTAAAATATGTAATCATGTAGTAACATATGAGTGTTTGAACTGAATTTTATTATAATAGTGAATATATTATTGAATTTCATATGAATCATGTGTTATATAGATACAATATTGAAGTACATAGGTCGCATGTGTATGATATCTATCATGGCACAATAGTAAAAATCTAAAGTAAAATTAATTCATGATATGTATCATGAGACTATAGTAACAAGAAATGAAAATACAATTAATTTAATACAATGTCACACAAAAGGTCCAATGGCCACATACAAGTGACATGTGAATGCCGAATAAACACACAAGGCCAAGGGCCACACTAAAATGTCATGTTAATGCCACACACACACACACACACACACACACACATATATATATATCACACAAGACCAAGGGCCCCACACAACAAGCAAGCAAGTCATAACTTATCTTGTAGTAAATTAAGAATTAAACATAGAAAAAATGAGACTAGTCTATGTCAACCATATGTATCAATGCCATTATTATCAAATAACATATTCATCTAACACAATGTAAAGTATGAGTGAATAAAAGAACATTTGTATGATATATAGCTCAACAAAGTATAAAGGTTGTGTATAAGTACAACATGTTTTAAGTGTTCACAGAGAAAAAAGAGATGCCCCCAACTTGGATAAGTTTTTGTTTAAAAATTAAAGACTAACATCAAAAAGCCATGTAAAAGTATGTCATGTGTCACACTTAAATAGCTAATGAAAAGTGGTGTGTATTGAAGACTAAAATATGCAATCTACCTAACAAAGAATAAATAACAAATGTAAAAAAGTGAACTATCAATGATTGAAAAATGCTTGTAGGTCCTAGTTTTGAATTTTTTTAAATATTTTTAGTTTTTTAGATTTTTGAAATATTTGAATTTTTTTGGATTTAAAAAAAAATTGATTTTTTTTTTTGAAGTTTTTGAAATATTTGAAATGTAAAAATATGTATCTAGGTATAATAACAATGTAAATTCATGATGTTCATGATATTTTTGAGAGGTTTGCCTTCATGTGTGGCTAATCAATAAGCTTTGGTACCAAATTTTTAGTGATTACAAAGGGACCCAACCAATTGGGTTTGAATTTTATTTTGTTTTATTTCTTAACATTGGTATTATTTTAAATCCTATAAGTGTAAGATCACCACTTCATAATTCATGATCACTGATTTTACCATCATATGCTCTTTTCATATGTGCTTGATAAACCTTTAAATTTTCAAGAGCAAGTATGCATTTTTTTATCAAGCATTTCCAATTCATGTAAGCATTTTTGTTATATTTGTTATCTTTTATAATGCCATATAATGAGACTCATAAAGAGTGTATTTATATATTTAGAGGGAGTATGGCTTCAATTCCATACATAAGATAATAAGACACATATTTCATTGGATTGTGTACACTTATGAAATATTCCTAGAGAGCATCGATGATTTGATTATGCCAATCTATTCCATGTTTTGTAATTATCTTGCTTAAGATTTTATTAATTATTTTATTAGTTTCCTCAAATTGACCATTTCCTTGTGGGTAGTAAGGAGTGGATAAAGTTTGACATATTTTGAATTTATCAAAAAAGTGTTTGACTATTTTAATTTTAAAATATGAACCATCATTAATTATAATTGTAAAAGATAAGCCAATCACATGATAATTTGTGTTAGTATAATATTGAAAATATCCTCACCTATTATGCATTGTAAAGGTATAGTTTTGTAGATACTAAAATCTAATTTATGTAGTACCTCATTATTTTACACTTGAAAAATATACATCATGATTGTACCTTTTAGTTATATACTTACCCACTGTCAAAAGGATCATGTTCATTATCTATTTATTCCTAAATTGCTTATCTCTTGGTTTGACCATTATTATTTTGATGACTAGGCCTTCTGTACTAAACTTGATTAATATCCTTCACTAACAGTTTTAAAATTGTAACTATTTTCTAGCTTCTTGGACACTTGCATCCCAGATATACACTTGCAAATATGCAAGTGTCCACTTTTTATATAAAGTGTCTATTGCCCAAAATCATCCAATTTTCAAACTAAACATATCTTAAAGATTAGAATAAGTACCATAGTGTGAGATATCTCCAAAAGGGATTGATACATATAAAAGATCAACCCTCATTCATTTCTCACCTAGTAAACATCAAGAAATCACAAGGCAACACACCAACAAGCACTCATTCAAGCATTAAGGTGAGAAAACTTTCGCTATTCATCACTATTTCCATATCAATCATAGGAATAGTATTCCCATAGGTCTAAAGCATTTGAAGAGTAGCTCATGATCTATATTTTATAAGTTACAAGGTAGGTCATTATTGTAGATTAGAAATCCAAGAGAAATTTAGTCAAATTGTTAGTGCATAAAATGAGAACAATATAAAGAAATAACCAACTCAAGTCAAATCCCTTGTGTGATAATAAGGGTAATACAACAAATAATGCAATTTGAAGGATAAATGTAACCTTTTACCTCCCTTGAAAGACTTGCTTGAAGACCGGTACATAGATGTTGAGCTTGAATTGTGAGCTAGGAGTCTTTGGGGATGTTATTGCTTCGTGAGTTGCATCTCCCCTTGTTCACTTATGGTTTGGATTGACACATGAGATGAGAAAGTGAATCCTCTTACTACATATTGAAATAATAACACTACACTCAAAAAAATAATAGCCATTCAACCTTGATTTTATAGACTTTTAGGATGAATATGGACCATTGAATCAAGATCAATATTAAGGGTTGAGGATAAATCCTCAAACCCATGATTACACCTTTGGAGTGTGAAATATATGCCATTTAATGTTTTTTGGATTATGGAAGATATTTGGAAGAGAAAGTGTAATGATGACCTCTTGGAGTATGTAATAGGGGTGTAGACACCTAAAAAGTGTCTAACCCTTGGTCTTCCTCTCTCCCCTTGGTCCCTTGCCACTTCGACTATCCCTAACCTACCTAGGTCTTATTAATTGAAAATAATCATCTATTGTTAATTAATAAGTCCATTTTTCCCTCTCCTTGCCACCTCGCCACCCTAGGATACCCTCCTTGGATCCCCTTCATTCCCCACATGGCCATTTAATGCCTTAGACTCCCATTCCAACCTCTCCTCTTGCCCATTTAACCCCCGTCGACCGTTTCATCCTCGCATTCATTTGACCTGGCGGCTGGGAAACGGATAGAAGGCTATTTTTAGCCTTTTTCTGGCCTTTTATCCACCGACGTCGGTCATCCCTCGGCCGACGTCGGTGATATTGCCGGCATCGGCACCCTTCATAACGTTTTTCTTCACCGTTATCTCTCTCGCTGGTTCCGCTTGGCTTCTCTTGACTTCTCTGCGTCTCTAGCTCTCGCATCCCGACTCTTGAATCTTTGGCATCAAACCCTTGTATCAGCAATCTCTCTACCAATCAATCTGACTCTCCCCCTCAGGTACACAGCAAGCTTTTGCAAGTGAACAACGGGGATTCTTCATCAGCAACAGGTCTTCAACAAGTGGCAACAACAACACCTTCTTCAGCAGGGCACAGACAGTTAACCAAACCAGATAGACCCGGACTCCTATCTCCCTGATTGGCTTCCTCTATCTCTCTGTCCCTCTCTGTCCATTTGACTCTCTTGTAGCTCTGCACAGACCCCCTGACTGCCTCAAACCAGACTCAAAAACCCGTCCACAGACCATCTTTAAACAGACCACAGATCAAGACCCAGACCATCCACAGACCAGACCCTGCCCTGACCCGCCTGGAGGCCATTGCCCCGACCGACGCCGGTCATTACCCCCACCGACGTCGGTAGACTAACCGACATCGGCAGACCCGACAACCGACGCCGGTAGGACCACCGACGCCGGCAACTGTGACCAGGCCGACAGCTTCTTCCAGGTAAGCCTTTGCTTCCTTTTCTCTTTCAGTTTGCTATCATTTCAGTCTATTTTAGCATTCTATCTTTTTATCAGTCATTTATCTCTTTATCAAATAGTGGGTTGACCTCCCTTAAGGAAGTTCTTATACTTCTGGGAACAGGCTTTCGCTTGGCAACCCATCGCCTATCCATCTAACGCCTTTTTGTCCAAGTTTTCTTCTTTTGCAGGTGTCATTCCTCCACAGCCAAAGAGGAGTGCTCACAAGCGTCTGGATTTACGGTGTGCAATCTTTAGTCCAGGTACTTCCCATGCCTTTTCCATTACTTTTTAGTTTCTTCTCTCTCTTAAATCTGAAAAAGCAAAATTTTGAATAGAAACATTTTGGCACGCCCGGTGGGACCCTAGGTTCCTCCTGGGTTCCTTTTTCTTCATTCATTTAGGAGCATTAGGTTCTTACCTTTTCTCCTCCTTCTTTTCTTCTCAATGACACTATAAGCAGGACTAAAACGGATCTTTCTTCCTTGCATTTCTAGACTAGTCTAAACATCATACTCTCAACCCTTTCTCAAACTTGTCTTCATAACAAACATCACATTTTGACTTGGGCATTAAAACGTATTGCACTTTCATTTCTACTTGTGCTTGCATTAGTCCACATCTAGTAACTTAGACGCATATTGAATGAACCGTAGACACTTGATGTTACACTACCAAACCACATGCACTAAAACAAACATAAAACATACCTGAGACAAGGCCCGACTGGGATTTCATCCCCCAGCGGATACCTTACCCGTCCCGGTGACCCTACTTGGATTTCATCACCAAGGGGGAAGCCCACTCCGTTCTCTGGCGGAGTCTAAACTCTAGGCGAGGTATATCTTGGCTAAGCGAGACCAGCTAACCACTGGAATCGTGAAGTGAGGGGAGCTTGCTCCTTAGCACCAGGCCACGTACCAGACCCTAACACAGATATTTGAGCACCTAAAACAACACCTGAAACCATCTTTAGACCGCCTTCTTCTAGGACCCATTTTTCAGCCAATCTCCCCAAACATTCATCTAAGGCATAAGCCACAATTTCTAAGGTTAATTCCTAGGATTTATCGCTTAGGCTTGTCTGTCTCTCTCTGTTTTCCTCTTCTCATCTGATTGTTTGAGTGTGTGAGGATGCTTTCTTCTTTGTTTTTCCAAGAATCATCAAACCTTTTGGTTCTCTGGAAGACACAGTCACTGACATCGGTTCTGCCACCGACGTCGGCCTTCCCCTGTCACCGACATCGATTCTGCTATCGACGTCAGCTTCATCTGTTATTGGCATCGGTTATCTGACTGATGTTAGCCACATTTATTACCAACATCGGTTTTTAAACCGACGTCGGTCTCTGTCACTGTCCTTTTTATTCAAAACCAGCAGCCTGAAACCTATCTCTTCTCTGTCAAAAAACTCCATTCTGGTTTTCTGAGACTGCAAAAACACAATTTCTGGAACCAGGACTCTCTTCTTAACCACTTTAGCCAACAGCCGTTTCCGTCTATCCTGTCTCTAACCAGTCCTATCATGGAGTTCCACTCGGAGACTGAAAGAACTCCTACAGGACCGACCCCGACCCCGACCCCGACTCAAATTCCCATCATCTCTGAAGGGGACCAAGATTTCGAGAGATTCTTGGACCTCAATACCGCAGCCCTCCAAAACTATCTCGCGAGAAACCCAACGCGAGACCTTTCGGGTGACGTGGCGACGACATCCACACCATTCGCCACCCAACCCTTTATGACTCAGCCTTTCGCCTCAACTATTAACCCAACCATGGCCAATACGCAAAGTTTGGCCTCCCCGTCTATTTTTAGACCGACCTCCATTGGGGTTCCATTACCCCCTCAACTACCTGTAATTCAACCAAGTTCTACATCATATCAGAACTTGATTGCCTCGACCCCTCACACTCTTGTGCCCACAAATATAGGAGTGCCAACCTGTCTTTCTACCAGTGCCGCCATTCAACCACCTTTGGCAGTGCCCAGTCAACCTATACCTTCGACCTTCGTAACGCAACCACCATTAGCCTCCACTTCTGCCCCTGCAACTAGTCATCCGTACATTGTACAACTGACTATGTCGCACGCCTCCTCTAACCTCTTCCAAGCGCCTTACAACTTAGGGGGCGCTCAACCCGCCAATTCGTCAGCAGATCTTATCAAGATGCTGATGGATAAAATGTCCAGTCTCGAGGCCTCCATTTCCGGTTCAAGCAATACTTTGTCATATGAATAAATTTGCAATGAGCCCATCCATCCTTCCGTCCCTATTCGACCATACCCTAACCATTGGGAGCTTCCTAAATTCACTCACTTTCAAAGTAAGGAAGACCCACAACAACATCTACGGGCATTTAGACATGCCTGTTATCTTATCGCCCACGACGATGCGTTACTTCTACGCACGTTCCCTATGTCCCTTTCTGGCCCTGCCCTTGACTGGTATAGTTCTCTTGCCAGACACTCTATCTTTTCATTCATCCAACTCGCCCAACTATTTCTTGACCATTTCTCAATCAACATCACTAAACAAGTCTCAATCACAGACCTTTACTCCATCAGGCAATTTGACGATGAATCAATTGTCGACTTTGTCGCTAATTGGAGAGGTCTGATTAACCAGCTCTCCTTCTCTTTACCTCAACCCGAGCTCATCGAGCTCTTCTCTCGAGCATGTGCCAGACACATCTCTTCTACCTTGCGGATTCAGACATTTCGCACTTTTGACGAAGCTTTCATCATGGCTCGAAAGCTTGAACTCTGTGCCCTTGAAGAAGATAAGGTCAAATTGCGTAATACCAACGCAAAATCTACTGACCATTCTTCTTCCAGACCTTCTTCTTCTGCCAACTCCAAGTCTAAAGGAGTGGCCAACACTGTGGTCATTAGATCACCGTCCTCAACAACAATGAATTACTCTCAACCTTCGACATCTTCCAGCATCACCAAATAATTCCAACAACGGTACATTCAGCGTTCTTACACTCCACTTGGAGAACCATACGCTTCCGTTTTGGAAAAACTTCTCAAGCAGGGGGTCCTCAATCTCCCTCCAATCCGACCACCTCAATTTGACCCTTCAAAGGCCATCCCTACATGGTATAGGGAGGCCGACTTCTGTCCCTTTCATCGCGTCCAAGGCCATGACATCGACAACTGCCGAACTTTCAAAAACATCGTCCAAGACATGATCAACAAGGGGGATCTTATTTTAGATAACCCAAACGCCCCACCTAACCAACATATTGACATCTTCAAACAACCATTTCTGAATCATCTGCCTACTCAAAACAACATCCAGACTTTGACCAATGACCCTCAAGACCATGACATTCACACGATTAGCACTATCTTGCCTCTTGTCCTTGACCAACCTCTTCCATTAAAGGATGAGGAACCTCCTTCTCCTACTAGTACTCCATCTACCTCTCTTGTATCGAGGGACGCTTTGACCACATCAACGCCATTAAGCCCACCTTCATCCAAAGACCCTACCTTACCTACTCCTCAACTACAAGTAGAAGGCATGATCATCCATGCCCTCTGCCCACTTGAGGAGCCAGACTCTCTTATTTCTTCTCCACCAAGAGAAGAACCAGTCTCTCCACCCGTTTCAATCGAGGAAGACCCAGTCGCGGTTCCCTCTTGCCCTTTGCCTGAGATTGTTACATCTCACTCACCTTCGTCCACATCCAAACCCAAACCCACATCTAACCTCACCTCGCACAACGGTGGCCTTCGACCCAAACACACGAAAGCTACTAGACCACACCGGAGAACTCCTCCCCCACCTTCGTCATTACCTTCAATCTTGGGCCCGCATCCATCCACTTTAATAGGAGTGCTTCCCACTCCCATCCTTCACAGAGGCACATCGCCTCCATTACTTCCTCATCCCATCAGACATACATCTCATCCAAACTCTCGACCTATGCCTCTTTCACCTCCCAAACCAACGTCACCAACCCTCACTGCAATAAAGCATCCAGACCCGTTAGCAGGTTCATATGTCTTGCTCTTACGACACTTGTTGCAGTCATCTCGTATCAACCTCCCGCCTCTTAGACAATATCAATCTCTCAGACCTAAACCACCATGGTTCGATGACACTCGCATTTGTGTGTATCATCGCATGCCTGGGCACGACACGGAGCATTGTCATGCCCTCAAGGTTGCCATTCGCCAATGTCTTGGGAATGACGCCTCTCTTCTCAACCACATCATCAACAAACCTTCAACACCGCCCCATTCATCAACTCTCGGATCAGGGCCATCTTGGTTCGACAACTCTAAATTTTGCAACTATCATCACACTCTGAGACATGACACTGAGCATTGTTGTGCTCTCAAAGCTGTCATTTGTCAACAACAGAAAAAGGATTCCCTTCTCATCAAGGGTCCTCTTGACCACCTTTTTGACAAAACATCAACCTCGACTCATGCCTCTCCAACCTCATCACCTAAATCGGGATCTCCACACCAGACTGTGGTCCCTTTGCCGCCTTTGACCCCCTTGTTCGACATTAACACCGTCAATCTGACCACTAAACCTCAACTGACCTTAACCAACCTTTCAAACATTCTCCCTACCCGCTGGGGGAATTCATCCTTTATTCAAACCTCGACCAACTGTTCAACCCAGTCTCTACCACATATCAATCACTCATTTTATCTTAAAACCCGACCAAGTATCCACCGACCCAACCCCCGACCAATTATTCGACTAGTCTCAACCAAACTTCAACCAAATATCAATCATCCTGACCTCTCGACCAAACATTCAACCTTTCTCAACCAACCAACGACGATGTCAACCAACTTCACATCCATCAATCAACACCTGACCAATCTGGAAAGAGGCAAATGGGGCAGGTTTGCTCCCAATTGACTCGGACCTTAACATACTAGCATGGCCCAGGGTCTTATTAGACCTTAAACCCCTTTTCTATGTCTTGCATCTTTGACCTTTCTTCTGTTAGTCGAGTGCTCCATCACTTGACGTTTTACTTGAGCTCGTCCCTTGAGCAACCCCTTGTCATTGTCATTCCTTTTCCTATCAACCCTGCTTCCTAACCCTTGTCAACCCTTTTTTGTCAAGCAGTAATGCTTTGTCCTAATAAAAAGGGCGTCCTTGAACTTCTACAGTCTTGTCCGTGACTCAAATTCCTATCAAAAAAAAAAAAAAAAAAAATACAAATCAAGATGTCAATCAAGTCAAAATCAAAAAGACAGACTGCTCCCTCGAAGGACAGCTGTACTATCATTGCTGTATTACTAGACTGATCCCTCGAAGGACAGCTAGGCCAACTTATCAAACATTATTAAGCAAAAATATAGACCACTCCCTCGAAGGATGGCTATGACTAAATCTTGCTACAAACAACAACTTTTTTTAGAAGCTTCCCGCATCGATCAGCTTCGCAACATGACCACTACATCAAAAGACATCTCTATGTAGGCTTCCTGCATCGATCAGCCTGCACCCAAAAAAAAAAAAAAAAAAAATGAGTCATGGACTTGGCTTGTAGTTGTCTCAGGGTCTCCTATAAAAGGGGCAAGGTTATTCCTGCTCTTAAACTGGGTTACCCTATCCTCCTCCTATCACCTGCTCAAGGGACTTCGAGCTCACTTTAATGTCAAAGTGATTCGATTACCGTTCTAACTCCATACTGGTCAACGACGTAATGCATAAACGGGGTTCTTGGTTCTAATAACCCCTATCTATGTTTCCTTTCTGGTCCTTGTCAATGAAAGAGCAATTTGCCTTTCACCTTTTCTCTACACTTTGGCCACATCAACTGTCGACTCATCCTTAAACCAAACCAACTTAAACATTTTTCAAACCAACCTCAACATTTTCAACATGACATTAGGCATCGCCTTGACCATTTCACATAGTTTCTATGGACACCAGTACACATGGAAACTACCGACTAGACCCAATTTATGTTAAGCATAAACCAATACTTGCTGAAGCATAAATCGACTTCTATTCATTTTTAGCATATATCCATTGCGACTATGGAAACTTGCTAGGGATGAAAGACTCTCGACCAATTCTATAGAATATACCATCTGTAGCATCATTTTATCCTCATCTTACCCTCGTCATTTCAACACATGACCAATCTCATCATCGACCAATCTTCTCAATTTGTCTGAACTACATTGGTCTGAGGCCCTATGACCAGGGCTATGTAGGTAGCACTCAGATACCACATCTTCTGAGGTTAGCTCGACCACCCCCTGTTGTTCGTCTCTATGATGGACAAACCCTCTCTTCTTTGACTCTTATCACGACCAACTCCGTCAACTTTGACCAAGACCAATCATTTTTCTTTGACCAAGACCAATCATTTTCTTTGACCAAGACCAATCATTTTCTTTGACCAAGACCAATCATTTTTCTTTGACCAAGACCAATCATTTTCTTTGACCAAGACCAATCAATCCCTTTGACCCTCCCTCCCTTTTAGGGAGAACTACATCGGCCTGAGGCCCCTACGACAGGGGCTATGTAGGCAGCACTCAGTTGACATGGGGTCTTCTGGGGTTAGCTCGGCCGCATCCTTTCGTCCATCCATCCCCTTGACCAATGACCATCCTTCGACCTTCAACCACTTCCAAGACAATGTTGCCTTGGTTGTTTTTGCGTGTGTGCTACCTCACGGCTGGTTAGCAGAATTGTCTGCAGACTATTTTTGATCCTTCGCAAGTACAGGATCACAAGCCAGTTGATCCCTACTACTTGTGGCTTTTTCGTGTTTCTGGGAGCACTTCCTGAGCCCTAGATACCTAGAACATGATGACCATTTGGAGCTTCAGCTTAAATTGAGTGACCCGATCAGCAGACGACTAAATGCTGGGGCCCGATTACTTCAATTTTGGCACTCCTTGACCCTCGACATGCGACAATTTGACCTGACCATCTTGTGCAGTGGTATGCGCGCAATCATGACTTTTGCAGCATTCTCACTCACCTCTCTCTTTCTCATCCACCTTTTGTCAAATCAGCACCCGACATCAGGTTCCTTCCCTCGACTCCTGCTTTGAGGGGGAATACCTCATCCATACTTCGGGGCAATCCACATCATCCCTCACATAGGGCAACCACTCCCTGTTTTTGTCTTGCAGTTCGTCTAGAACAACCAACAAGACAAAAAGGGGCAAATGTAGACACCTAAAGAGTGTCTAACCCTTGGTCTTCCTCTCTCCCCTTGGTCCCTTGCCACTTCGACTATCCCTAACCTACCTAGGTCTTATTAATTGAAAATAATCATCTATTGTTAATTAATAAGTCCATTTTTCCCTCTCCTTGCCACCTCGCCACCCTAGGATACCCTCCTTGGATCCCCTTCATTCCCCACATGGCCATTTAATGCCTTAGACTCCCATTCCAACCTCTCCTCTCGCCCATTTAACCCCCGTCGACCGTTTCATCCTCGCATTCATTTGACCTGGCGGCTGGGAAACGGATAGAAGGCTATTTTTAGCCTTTTTCCGGCCTTTTATCTGCCGACGTCGGTCATCCCTCGGCCGATGTCGGTGATATTGCCGGCATCGGCACCCTTCATAACGTTTTTCTTCACCGTTATCTCTCTCGCTGGTTCCGCTTGGCTTCTCTTGACTTCTCTACGTCTCTAGCTCTCGCATCCTGACTCTTGAATCTTTGGCATCAAACCCTTGTATCAGCAATCTCTCTACCAATCAATCTGACTCTCCCCCTCAGGTACACAGCAAGCTTCTGCAAGTGAACAACGGGGATTCTTCATCAGCAACAGGTCTTCAACAAGCGGCAACAACAACACCTTCTTCAGCAGGGCACAGACAATTAACCAAACCAGATAGACCCAGACTCCTATCTCCCTGATTGGCTTTCTCTATCTCTCTGTCCCTCTCTGTCCATTTGACTCTCCTGTAGCTCTGCACAGACCCCCTGACTGCCTCAAACTAGACTCAAAAACCCGTCCACAGACCATCTTTAAACAGACCACAAATCAAGACCCGGACCATCCACAGACCAGACCCTGGCCTGACCCGCCTAGAGGCCATTGCCCCGACCGACGCCGGTCATTACCCCCACCGATGTTGGTAGACTAACCGACATCGACAGACCCGACAACCGACGCCGGTAGGACCACCGACGCCGGCGACTGTTACCAGGCCGACAGCTTCTTCCAAGTAAGCCTTTGCTTCCTTTTCTCTTTCAGTTTGCTATCATTTCAGTCTATTTAGCATTCTGTCTTTTTATCAGTCATTTATCTCTTTATCAAATAGTGGGTTGACCTCCCTTAAGGAAGTTCTTATACTTCTGGGAATAGGCTTTCGCTTGGCAACCCACCGCCTATCCATCTAACGCCTTTTTGTCCAAGTTTCTTCTTTTGCAGGTGTCATTCCTCCACAGCCAAAGAGGAGTGCTCACAAGCGTCTGGATTTACGGTGCGCAATCTTTAGTCCAGGTACTTCCCATGCCTTGTCCATTACTTTTTAGTTTCTTCTCTCTCTTAAATCTGAAAAAGCAAAATTTTGAATAGAAACAAGGGGTATAAGAGGATGAGTGTGTAAGTGAAGTATAAGATGTTGCTTACACTCATACTTATTCCCATTGACTTTGTTGAATGACATCACCTATTATGAGGTAATACAACACTTTTATTTTATGAAAATAGGATAATTCCGAAAAGTCATGGAATTTCCTATTAGAGGAAGATCAGGCTAATTAATTAGAGATTAATTAAAAATTAAAAGGATGAGACCTTTACAATGTTATTTTGTCTATCAAATATTCTTTTAATTAGTTTGTAATAATGTTTGAAAATAGTGCAATTTATATTGGATGCGTTTTATCATATTAATACTAAGAAATGATCCATTGCCCCAATCAGGTATGTGTCATTATGATTTTAGATTAAAATGGTAGTTATGCAGATAAATTGGGTTCAATAATAATTTCCAATTGAATTTGCATGTGATTATGGAAAAATAAATTGAAATGTAGTTTAGATACAAGAGTGGTTTAAATGAGGTGTCTACATTCTACCCATATTTAAGAAGGCATTTTATAAGACACTAGGGATAATAACATCTTTTCAAAGAATGAAAAATTCGTTAAGAAAAAGTTTGAAAAATTAGCTAGAGAAATATTTAACGACCCATGATGCACCTTGAGAGGACATGAAAGGATGAAAGATATGGATGGGATATTGAAAAAGATATAGAAGTGAGAAGGAGGTATCCTAAAATAAGTGGCACACTTTGACTTGCCCCAAAATAGGGTGAAAATTGTAGGCTTAGAATTAGAAGAATTTTCCTTGGTAGAATGAATTGAAGGTAAAGGTCCTAAAGAGGATGGTCTAGATAAAAATAAATTTTCCCAATAGGGTGGATATTGATCATTGAATAAATATTTTTTCCCCAGTAGGGTAGACAGGAGCAATAATTGGTCCAAAATGGTTTGCCCCAGTATGGCAAATTTTGATCATATATTGGTGTAGATAGTGAAGAAAAAGATGAAGAATAATTATTGAAGAATAATTATTGAAGAATGATGTGAGTGGTTTATAACAATGTTAAGATAATTTTTTATATATTCTCAAATGTATCATGAGGAATATATAAATTAGTTATGGTGGGTCAATTTATGGGGAGTAAGTGAATAAGGAGAATTTGTACTACATCATTACTGAGTAGACTTTTAGATATAGATTTTTGATGTAGCATGAAATAGTATGCACCATTATATAAAAAACCATGATGACCTAGATGGAATGTGCATAAAGACTGACCCCTGATCCAATAGACACTTGATAATAAATCACCAAAGATAAAAGCCATGATGGTAAAGTTGACTTGTGTTTATGGATGGGCCCAAGTGCAATTGTATAATAGGAAGAACCGTGATGATGATCCCATTGGTATATTGGAATGAGTCAAGGTGAAAACAAAAGAAACAAACAATAAAAATAAATAAGCCAAAAAAAAAGAAAGAAAATTAATAGGAAGAATCTAGTTGTTCTACCAATAATCAAATATAAATAATATTTGATAAATACACAAATAAAAAGTCAACAAGCAATTAGTCAACCATTTGTGTGTGTGATCATAAGGTGTTACACTTGGGAAATGTCATCAAGACAAGATGGTAACCTAGAACATGAGGGGGAATAGAAGAATAGGAAGGGGGTGGCTGAGTTGACTCTAAATGTGTTAGGTAAGTGGACATTTCCTACATGATCCCATAGATATTGGACCCAACATGAACTTCAAGATAAATGTATTTATCTCAAGGATATGGGATATAATAAAAATGATAATTAAGAGATATGAATATAGAGGAAACTAGAAATAAGTGCATAACATAGTGAGAGCATAGAATAAAAATTAGGAACAATGAATTAGAAAATGGGAATGGTCATGACTGGATAAGAAGTTCTTACCCAAAAAATGTGGCAAATCATGCCACCCAGAACAAAGGTAAAACCAATAGTGAACAAGATGACAAAGCAAGCACAAATTTTATGGCATAATATCTCTTAAGTAAATTTTTAAACCTTTTTCTAAACTTTTTATTTTTAGGTTATTTTGGGGATTTTTAAAATTTTAGGGTTTTTGGGTTTCTCAAATCAATGGAGGATTACAAGATACAAAATGGGTTAACTCAAAAAATGATGAGAATATTTATTAATATAATCAAAAAATGGTGAGAGAATTTCTTAAAATGCTCAATAAATGGCAAGAGCATGGCTTAAATTACTTGTAGAATGATGAGAGAAAGGGGTGACCGAGCTAACCTCAAAAACTAAATATTTCCTACATAGTCTAAATATATTTCATGTCAATGTAGTTCCAACTTAATTATAGATATTACAAATCAATAGTAGGGTGAAGGCTATAAATATAATAGGATGAGAGAAATGGTATAGGAATCGGTACCAAGATCGGTATAAATTAGTACAGGATAATCAAGAAATGAAAAAGACACAACTTTCAAGAACCATTACTTGAAGCAATTATGCATGTTTGTGTTGAGTTACTTCTTTCAAAGATTTGATGATGATAACCAAATCTAAATATTTTGCTGGAAACTTTCTCTAAATTTAGCATTTGAAATTGTCTATAGTACTTATGAACTAGAACGAGGTCAAGATTGGGATTGAAACAAGGGAAGAAGATCAAATAAGAACCGATATAGATAAAAAATGGGAATGAAGGGAAAACATTCAATGATCGTGTTCCCAAGAAAGGGTCCTCATAGATAATGTTCAAGATGATCAATCATAAAAACATTTGAGATGGGTAATATTCATAGGCTCATCTAGTTCTTCTCCTTTTGGTGTAGCCAATATATATGCTTGATATCATAATTAGTTGTGATGATGAATGGTCAGAGCCAATTATATTCAAATTTTCCTTTCTTTTCATAGGTGGCATCAATATTCTTTTGGTTATCTTTCATACCAATATCACCAAGTTCAAAGTCTCTAAGTTTGATACACTTGTTTTAGCTGCAATGTATAATTATTTAGATCTACTACTCAATTTTCATCAAATATATCCAATTCATGTAATCGAGAGGCTCAATATTCTTCCTCATCAATGATACCTTTCAAGGAAATGCATGAGGGTAATTCAACCTTGATAGACAAAATGAATTTAGTACCATAAATAAGGGAATATGGTGTGGATCCTTTGGGAGTTTGGTGATTGGTTCGACAGGAACAAATGGTAGGAAAAAATTATAAATTATAATCATGGTCAATAAGATTAATAGTATTTTTAATAATTTAGATAAGGGTTTTGTTAGATGCTTTAGCTTGGCCATTACTTTGAGGGAAGAAGGTGATGGAAAAGTGTTGTGTAATTTTTTACTTGGCATAGATGGTTTTGACGTCCTTATTTTAAAAGGAGCCACCATTATCACAAATTAGATTAGAAGGAATGCCAAAGTGATAAATGAGGTGGTTCAAGATGCACTTAGATATATGCTTACCTATAACATAAGTGAGAGGAATAACTTTGACCCACTCAGTAAAATATTCAATTACAATAAGGATATGTTTATGGCCATCATAATAAGTCTAATTGATATTGCCTATGAGGTCGAGTCCCCATGTGGAAAATGACAATGGCATTGTGAGTGGCTATAATTATCAACCTGGAGTATGAATCATATTAGCATGATTTTGACAAGACACACATTTTTTTACATAGGCACATGCATTAGCTTCCATAATGGGCCATTAATACCCAATATGTAGGAGTTTCTTATCAAGGAATGCTCCACTAGTATGAGCCCCATAAATTCCTTTATGTACTTATTTAAGTGCTAATTTTGAATATATCAAAACTAAACAATGAATTAGAGTTCCATAATATCTTATATGATAGAGTGTGGCACAAAGTATGGTATACCAAGAGGAACTATGAATGAAGGATCTTTATTTTTTATGAGAAAGGTTAGGAGGGATAATGTTATCACAAAGATAGGAATATATTTAGTCTACCAAGGTGTATTGAGACCAAAAACATCTCATACCATTTTAGATGATAGACATTAATGAGCTAGCCTCAAGAGATGTTCAATAAGAAACTAGTAATAAATAATGTGATTTGAAATTGATATTAATGAACCAATATTTTCCATTGCATCGATAGACCTATTACTAGCCCTTAGAATCTGCTCAAATTAGATGTGATCAAAGCTTTATATTAGATTTTCCACCATTTTATTGTATGAAATAAGTTTATCATATTTTATGGTACTTCTTTATTACTTGATTGATAATCAACTGAGACTATCCATGAAATTGTAGATGCTTGATGTTCCATTGAACTATTAGATGAATTCTTGCAATAAGTGCTTCGTATTTAACTATGTTATTGGTACAAGTGAAATTGATATGGAATATCTTGGGAATGAGTACCCCTTGCAATGTTACGAACATAATATCAGCTTCAAATCCTATAGAATTATAAGAATATTCAAAATAGAGTATCTAATGTTTTAGATCCAAATAAGTGTCCTCAAGGGTCATGATGGACTCACTAGGAAAATTGAACAGAAGTGGCTTGGTATCTATCAGGGGTGATTTTTCAAGCTAATTAGAAATAACTTGCCCCTTAATGTATTTTTATACACATACTCAATCTCAAAGTCACTTAATAGAATTATCTATTTGTCCATATGAATAGTCAATGATGCCTTAGAAAGTAGGTACTTGAGAATAGCCAATTTGGCAATGACTATGGTCTTGTTGTTGAGCATGTAGTGTCATAATTTTTGGGATGTAAACACCATGAATAAACAAGCCTTTTTAATGGATGTGTAATTATTTTCATATGCAACCAATGTTAGGCTCAAATAATATACTACTCTTTCTTTCCTCTAGTCATCATGTTGTGCCAAGAGTGCTCCCAAGGCATGTTTGGTTGCTAAAATGTAGAGAACCAATGACTTTCTAGGTGTAGATGGAGATAGAATAGATGGATTGGCTAGATAATATTTCAACTACTCAAATGCCATTTGATAATACTCATTCCATGAAAATATGGTCCCTTTCTTTAGAATATGAATAAAGGATGGAACCAATCTACTAATTGAGATATGAATCACTTGATAGATTAGACATTACCCTACAAATTACATAGTTGTTTTAGATTAGAAGCTATAGGAATTTTAATAATGACATTATCCTTAGCTAGATAAAATTTAATTCCAATTAAAGAGATGATTAAGCCTAGAAATTTACCTGAAGTAATGCTAAAGACACATTTATTAGGGTTAAGCCTTACTTTGTACTTACAAAGATGTTCAAATATTATATACAATGCCTCTAGATATCATGCTCTAGTCTTGGATTTTTTAAGGATCTCATCAATATAATCCTCAATGATATCATATATCATGTCATTAAAAATGATATTAATTACATGCTGGTATCTGCAGATGGCATTATTGAGGTTGAAAAGCATTACCTCATAATAAAGCATTCACTATAGAGTGGTGAATGTTATTTTGTGTTGGTACTCCAATGTGATTTTAATCTAATTATATCTAAATAAATCATCCATATGAGACAACATATCATACCTAGCAATGGAATCTAAAATCATATCAATATTAGGCAAAGGAAAATCATCCTTAATACATGCCTCATTGATGTCTATTAAATTGGTACATAGTCAGATTCCCTACAACTTTTTACTGACCAAAACTATGTTATATATCCACTTTGAATAATTAATAGGATGAATTCATCCCACCTATACTATTTTATCCAATTATTTTTTGACAAGAATGGATATGCGAGGGTTCATCTTTCTCAATTTATATATATACTGGATTGGCATCAGGATGTACTAAAAGGCGATGCATAACCAAGGTAGGATCCAAGCCTAGTATATCGAAATAATACCATGTAAAAATATCTACAAAATTATAGAGGAGAGTAGTAAGGACTTCACATTCCTCTTCTGTGAGGGATGCTCCAAGTTTGATCCATTTAGGATTATCAAGTGTTCTAATATTAACTTTGGCAATATCCTCCATGAGTAGTGTGGAGCCATATTATAAAATATTTGATGGAGTGGTATAGTGGTCTTTATCTTCATCTAGTGGGTTGACTAGATCATCAATTTATCTCAAGTAAGAAGAGTCTGAATCCTTAGGATCTAATAAAGGCCATTGGGTAAACACACTAGATAATCTTGACCAATTTGATCAAATGTTTGTTGATGTTTTAACTGATTCTAGAGTGACAAAAGGTTTTGGAACTAGAAGAGTCCTAGGATTCATTTGAGATAGGGTGAACTTCCTTGTCCAATGGTACCTAAAATAGGTTTTTACCATTAGACTTGTATTTTTTTTTACTTTTACCCTAGTTCAAAGCACCTCAAAGATGTTTTCACTTTGGAACCTTAATGTTTGATTTTATTTTTGACCAAATAAGTTCAATTACTCTCCAAAATAGGTAGTAGGGTCCAGTGTAATACCAAATCCTTGTTTATGATCACCAAGTAGCACATTGTTTTTGAGGCCCATAAATTCATATACTACTTTATCACTATGGAAATTGTCCAATGGTATGTATGCATCTTGTTGGTCCTAGTCAATTAATTGAGGGTGATGGAGGAAAAGAGGGAAATATGATGGCATAATGGTAATGGTATAAATAATGTTAATATGAGATAGGTTAGTTTTGGCCTAATCATTGCAAATGTTATAATAGGACTATATGTCATTATTAGCATTATCTTTTTTATATGATAAATCAAAGTCACTTAGGAGATCTAAGGGGTCACCCTAGGTGGTTTTTATCCAATTCCTCAAGTTCCCTTCTACTTAGAAAATGATATTGGATCAATGGTTCCTTGTTTCATTTCCCCTAGGAATTTGCACTTGTAGGATTGATTATCCATTATCTGATTAGGGATATGATACTTATTTTGATAAAAGGTAGCAAAGTCACCATTAGACAACCAAGAATCATCATTGGCTTGGATTTATTCTTATTCTTGAGTAATCTTGATAAAAACTAATGCTCATATTTGAGGGGAATGATTATTATTGAACCATTACATTTTTTAACTTGATTTTGAGGCCTACCATATGATTTTGGTGTTTTATTAAATTTAGTGATGTGGCAAACATCACCAATTTTATATTCTCTAAGGCTATTGTCTTGAATAGTGAAGTGATTAGTTATTTATGCACGTAGGGTAACTGAAGTGGAAGCAAGTGTGTTTGGATATAAATAATTATATTATGGTGGATAATCAACTACCTCCTTGCCATTTTTGAGAAAAGGTTATATGTTAAAGTGATATTTATATCTCTCATATTTTTCATCCAAATGCTTACAAAACTTGTATGGCTACAAGTCACCAAGAATAGTGACTTCTAACCCAAAAATGGGAGAACTTAATATATTGATGAA
This sequence comes from Torreya grandis, assembly GCA_037957365.1. Classification (NCBI taxonomy): domain Eukaryota; kingdom Viridiplantae; phylum Streptophyta; class Pinopsida; order Cupressales; family Taxaceae; genus Torreya; species Torreya grandis. The sequence goes on along the minus strand of JARHVA010001383.1, from coordinate 1,035,401 downwards.
GGATAAATGGCACATCATGTACTCATAGATCCATGGGCACCCAAGAATAAAATTATATTATAATTCTAGGTCCAAAAAATGGAATAACATATCATGGGTTAAAGTCCCAACAATAATTGGTAAATAGATGGTACCTTGTGACTCATGCTCTTCATTATCATACATTTTGATGGTAATGGTGTCTAGTTGAAGATATTTGGCCATGTAGCCCAAATGTTTGACTAGATTCAAAGTCAAAATCTTGAGCCTTGAGCCATTATCTATGAGGACTCATTTGATCTTGTCATGAGAAATTACATCCTCTATGTATAGTGGGTTATTGTGCAAAGGTCCAAGAGGTGACATGTTCATTTGATCAAAGGTAAGTTATTAGCTAGGAATGAAATAACTTACAAGATTTAGAATTTATTAGGTGCAATGTCACTTAGAAATTTGGATTGGCTAAAAATAATATTTAATATGTTCTTATGGACGTTAGATGTATGCAGGAGATCTAAAATAGAAATATGTGTAGGCATTTTTTGTAGTTATTTCATAATATCATATGGTTTATCAGTAATGGGGGAAATTGGCTTAACCTTATGAGGTGGAAAACCTTGAATAGGATGATTGGAAGAATAAGGTGTAGGACCTTGGATGGTAACCTTGGCATGTCATGTTGTGACTGTGTAACCTTGATTTGGTGGAGGGTTACTATAAATATAAGAAGGTGGATGAGAACCTAGTATGGTAACTCTTGGTCAAACTAAAGGAGGGTTACCAGAAGATGGTGATGGGGGTTCAAGAATAGACACAATATGTATATGGGTACTATAGGGTTTTATCTTAATGGTATCTACTCATCCACTTGTAATTTAACCTACAACATTGTAGTCATAAGGGACGGTATTATAGTTGAATTGGGTATCATGACCTTAAATTTAGTTTTGTTGTTTCTGATTCTATCATTATTATTGATTATTTGATGTCTTATTCTAATTATAGTTATTAGTCTTTCACTAGTTCTAATTTTTATTGTTAGAATTATGTTGTAGAAAGGGATCATGATATATACACAAATTTTGAATAGATGTTTTATCTACATTATCCAACTTTATCTCACCATTTTCAAGAAAGTATTGAATGAGATGTTGAATATGTGTATAGTTATGAATATAATGTCATTTAACTTGATGACGGTCTAAAAAATCATTCTTCCTATACTAATTAGGCTTAGGTTGATCTACAAGAAAAGGTATTGGTACTAGCTAGATGATCATGTTGGTTGCAACTAGTTTTTAAAATACCATATCAATAGGTTCACCTAGATCACTAAAAGGTCTATGATGGGAATGACTCATTCTCATCATGGAATTTTAAAAGTGAGATATTGAGTAGGAGGATTTTTTGAATAGGTGGTGGTTGCAACATTTTCACATGTCTAGATTTAGTCACCCCATCTCCTACAACAATTTTGTTCCTATTAAATGGTCTAGGCTTATCCATTGTACTTATTTGTGCTTGTGTAGGAGCTTTTATTGATTTTTTATATGGTTGGTTTGGAGAGTAAATTTTGATAATTAACTTGTTGATAAACACTTGTTCAATTTACAATCATTTGGTAATTATTTATTCAAAGGTGTTAGCACAATTGAGTTTGAGATTATGATACACATCAAATCAAAGATTGGTTATGAACATTACAACTAGTTATTTATTAGGGAGATTATATGGACTATAGATGGCCACTACATGCCACCATTGAAGATAATTATCTAAGCTTCCCCTCCTCTTTATTTAACTTGACATTGGTTAACCATAGTTAACTCATATTCTATATCGTAGGAGAAATTTTGAATAGACTTATTAGATAACTCATCAAATTTGTCAACAAAATTATTAGGTAGAGTTAAGAACCATTCTAATGCTTACCCTACTAAATTAAGGGGAAACAAGTGAAGTAAGTATATGCCATTATAATCAACTTCTTGACATGTGACAAAAACCCCATTTAAATACTCCTTTGGGTCATCTTTTCCCTTATATTTATCAAACTTAGGCATCTCAAAGTGACATGGGAGAGGTACTTGAAGGTACATCATGTCAAATGGATAAGAACATATATCATCAACCATGATTTTCTTACTATGATTACCTATTTGAATAGATGAAAGTGTGTCTTTAACCTCTTACAAATCTTAGAAGGTTGGACTAGAATGGTATGGAGTAGGTACATTTTTTTGGGTGTTCAAAGGTGTATTACCTTGACCTTAGACATGAGGCAATATATATTATTGGTAAATTGAATGTGATTGGTTCTACCAAGAATAGTCACTCTTTGATTAGAGTTTACTGTTGATGTGGTACTTATTTTTGGTATTATACTTATTGAGAATGATTTTGATTTAGAAGGAACTGAGGTTTACATGGAGGTATGTTTTTTTTAATAATTAATGGTACCTTATGGGATTAGAAATGGACTTATTATTATTTGGTGGGAAATCAATGCATAATAAGAACCGATTATTGACTTGAAGAAGCCCTTTCCTAAATAAAAATAATAATTGGTTGACTAATAAGACCACATTAAGGATTAGAAATTTTTGGTAGAGGATTGGTTGACACTTTTTAAAATGGAATGTTGGTCACCACCTGTTGGGGTGGGGAATTATTTGACACCTATTGGAATGAAGAATTAGCTACCCCTTGTGGAGGTGGGGTATTAGCTGCCAATCGATGAGGTGTAATACTTGGAAATTTTTGTTTTGGTTCAAATGTGTTAGCAAATTTTTGTGTCAAGGTACTTGGAACATTAGAATAAGGAACTTGTGGGGAAGATGGAACAAAATTTTGTAGTGTTTTAGATAGTACTTGGTGTGGATTGATATAGGCCATTTGAGAATTATCCACCATCTATCGAGTAGAGTCTATGAGGACCTCTAAATCAGAATCTATTGTTAAGTTGGTTTCAAATAGAGGTTTATTAAACATGTTGTAATGAATGTTTTTTTTATCAAATGGGTTTGGATTGTACATTGGATAGTTTAATAAATCTATTGATTGTTCTATTAGAAGATTGATTTCTACCAATGTAGGATTTTGAACTTGGATACTAATAAAAGAGATGACTAAAGTATCCAAAGCCTATTTAGCACATTTTATTTATGAATCAATTGATTAACATTGGGTGGGAATATCAACTAGTTGTTCTTTTTATTTCTTTAACACTACCGAGGCTTAGTTAGAAGTTAGATCTTGACTAGTAGTTGTTTGATTATATAGCAATGCAAGAGGTGCTTGTTTGGGTGATCTAAAAAAATATTGTAAGTTATCTATAGGAAAAATAGGAGTAAAATTTTCACCCATTTATAAAAACCTAACAAGATGTTGATCCTTGTCATCAAATAATTCTATACAGAATCCATCTTGTTGGTATTCTCATTAGGTGGTATGTTTGCAAGGTATATGGGATTGGGTCTCTATTTGATATAAAATGTCAAATGTTGGAGGTATTATTGGCCTTGATCTAGATGGATTGGTATACTTAGAAGGTATTTTTGGTATTGTTGGCCTTTCTTGGCAATAGTTGGTGTATTTGGAAGAAATGGATTATGTAGCTCAAACTCAATATCAGATTACATGTTAACAAGATATGGTTATTCATCCTCATCTTCTACATGATGGTCATATCCATAAGAGTTTTAAACCACTTCCTCATCAAATGAGGGGTTATAAATATCCCCACTACATGTTTATGTAGTAATGGTTAAGTCTATGATCTTCATTTTGACAAGACATTCATGCACTTTAGAAACTTTAGATAGACTTAGTATAAGGCACCTATAAAAGTGCAAAATTTTTAATCTTGGAAGCTTAAATTTTTTCACAAAGAAATAAGACTTGTAATGTGTAAATATTGGCACAATATTTAGAAATTTAGTCTTTAAAATGTTGAATGAAGATCCAAATTTGGTTTAGATCTTAATTTTATAAAAGGGATTAACCTTGGCACAAACCAAACTAGAATTTGGGAACTTGATTTAGAACTTAGAACTCTCAAGTTTGCAATCAAAACTAGAAAATAAATTAAGATTGGCACTTGGTTTTGAAATAAATCAAATGGAATAATGACACTCATTTGATAATAAGTTGGGCACTTGAGCTTGCAATTATATTTAGACTAAATTGAATGGTATAATAACATAAGTTTGACAAGAAGTTGGGCACTTGAACTTGTATTTAGATTTGGACTAAATTAAATGGTATAACAACACAAATTTGATAAGAAATTGATATTTGGATGTGAAATTGGTAAGTAATAATTACATCTTGGACTACATCAAGGTTTGGATCATATTTGATAGTGTAATAGTATAGTTTAGAATAAATAGGATATGTATTTTGATATTGTTAATAGTTTTATTTACATAACATTTCAATAATGTAATTCCTCTTTATGCAAGGGACCATGTGTTTTTGGTTTGGACTAAGACCTTGATGTTTTTGTTTTCAAATAGGATTGGGAACACAATGTAGTTTTTAACAAATATTAGTCCAAGCAATCACATGGAAAATGATACAGGTTACAAGATAGACACTAAGTCCTTTTGATATACTTGATTTTGAGAGGATTAAAAGTTTAAATGTTTATTAAAGAAATTATTTAAATTAATTTTAGGGTTTCTACACCCCCCATCTTAAATTTTTTTATTAAAAGGTAATATTTTGGGGCTATTACCTTTGTAGCCCTACATCACTAATTTATTTGAGATAAAAGTGGCTTTTTACCCTAAGTTTTTTATGGCAAACAAGTTAGTACCGATATACCTTGTGGTTTGTGGCCACATTAGAAATTCATGTTAATTAGATGCAATATAGTATAGCTTGTTATAAAAAGGTCTTGTCCTTTTTTCAACCACTCCATCTGTAAATTAATCATTAGAGTGTGATGTCTAGATCATGCAAGCTCTGGGAATCCTTTTGACTTATCAAGTTAATTACTCAACCACTATCTAATCAAAAGGCATGCCTAATTTGTATACCCCATAATCAAGTGGGTTTGGTATGATGGTGGGAGATGAAACCTAGGTAAACACACCCATAAATGACTTATGAAGAGGCTATGAACTTTCATTCATGAAGTCAAACAAAAAATACAGGAAGAAAGGGTCATTTCCAAGTCATCCAAATTCCTAAAAAAAAGGAGAGAACATATGTGACCTTATTAAGTTAGACACAAGCAAAAAAACAAGGAAAAAATATTTTTTTTGAGTCACCCTATGAAATGTGGGAGCATATACGTGATTCTTCCAAATAAAAGCTATATAAACAAGAAGCATCAAACTTTACATAAATAAAACAAGGGTAGTATACACTTGGATATCTAAGGGTAAATAATGGTTGATAATATGACATGGAGGAAGATCCTCCTTTTCAAAGGAAATGCTTTCCTCAATCCATCTAATAGTATTAATTATATAGGATACATAAGGAGGATCACCATTATGTTACAAAAGAGTAGTGTGTAAAGTCTCATAGAATATATCCTTATAGATTGGATTTGTTTGAAAAAGCTCGATGAATTTGAGATTTTGGAGTAAGCCATGAGTAAGAAGGCCAAACTAAATAAATCTTTGTAAGATATAGATTGGTTGAAGAGATAATATAAGTGTGTAATTGTTATTGCCTTGTGGTTTTTTTCATTTTTATAATTTATAGGGGTTTCCACGTAATCTTTGTGTTATGATATATTATTTTGATTGTATCATAAATTATTATTTTTGAATTTAATTTTCTTGCACATTTGATAAATTTTCCCTAACATATCTAAAGAACTTGAAGATAGAAAAATTATTTCTATAAGTGACAATCTCCAATGCATTGTGGTTGTTAGATTGAAAGATACCAAACTAAAGAATAAATTTTATGAGGCATAATTGATTAGGTTAACCACACAAATTGACATTTCAAGACCACAAAACCCACATGATGTGCCTAAAGAGGGATTACAAGTCTTTTGTTTCATTTATAAGTATTTGAACTAAATTTAAGGGTGGAAATATTAATCATGAATGTCTATAATTGGGTGGTCAATCAGACTATTAACAATCTCAGACAGAGGTTTTAAAACCAATAGATAAGCCTTTTAACTAAGATTTAAATGCTATGTTTTTAATAAATGAATGGGTTTTGTTAATACAAAAGCCTCTTTAATGGGTTATTTTTTATGTTTGGAATTTGCTTATATGTTTATTAAACAAACATCTTGGCAACATGTGTACTTTCTTGGATATAAGAATGTTTGAATATTAGAGCTCACAAGATTATATTAGTTGACAAAAAAAATTGCATGTCCCATGTGTGGAGAATTAGACCACCGTAAACCATTTGTAAATGTTGGTGTCTTTGAGTGTACCCATGAGATTGGCTATCCCAAAGGCTAGCCTACTAAGGGGATTTCACCCTCTCATTTTATGAATACTATTGGTGCAACCTAGGGTATGAGTTACTGGTATTGGACTTGTTGGTGGCTAAAAATGTAACATTAATGAATCAAACCTTCCACCTATTATGAAGGTTAAAATAGAATCATACCAGTCTAATAGTTAGGATCTAAAAGGTCTTAAAATATATAAAAGATATGTAAGAGGTTTTTATATATTTTGGGAAATTATAAGCATGTTAAAGATCAATAACACTTCATTATAACTTTATAAATCAAATATCTCTTTGAATATGAAGGAAACATATTAAAAAAATATAACCTAACCTATTTAATAGAGAAATACTATTGATTAGATAATATCTTTAAGGAATGATTTATGTTCCTTTAATTATATTTCTCTACTTTATCAAAATTTCAATAATCATCTGATGGTCACGTTTCACTCAAAATAGATCAAAAGAAAAGAAATAGAAATAACTGAAAGAAAAATAAAATAACTGATAATTAATGCCAAAGAAATAAAGTGAAATAATAATTAACATAACTAAACAAATAATTACCTTAATAAATACTACTAACTCTATGAGAACACTTAATCAAATAAGAACAAGAACAATTGTAAAAGAAAACTAAATAAACTAAGCTAAACTCAACATCTATCTAAACTAGACTAACACTAAACTGAGACAACACCTAATTCTAAGAAAATAAGAAAATTAATTACTTTTAAACCTAAAATACTTAATGAAAAAAATAAAATAAATCAATAAGCCAAGTGCTAACTAAGAATTTAAACAAATAATGAATAACTAGAGCATAGAAACTTAATAACTAATGAATAAATAATTAACTATAAATTAGACTAAAATTTAACTAAATAATTAAAAATCTAATCGAAAAGACAAACATAAATAAAATAACTTAAACAAATAATAATAAAATTAAATGTGAGTCTTAATTAAGATTTGTCTTAGCAAAGGTAAATGATATTTTTAATAAGAAATGATATTTTAGTACAAAAATATTTGATATAACAACTAATAAAATTTGAATGGATCAATAACATGTCACACATAATAAAGTTTTCATCATTATTCAGGCCAAGTACTTTGGATTTTGCACATATGAATGTAATTCTACAATCATCATAAGATATTAAACCTAATAGCTTTTACATAATTAATTTATACATTTAAAAAAAATCTAGATATACCTACATTTATTAAACATGTTACTCAACTATCAGAGATTGTTTTATCGGTCTATCTACAAAAATTGTTCTATCTTAAATATGTTGCATAGAAAAGAGTATGATGATGAACTTTGAATCAAATCAAAGTCTTCAAGAATACATGTGTAATGTTCCTCCCTTTGAAATATCACCTTGATCTCCTTATATAAATATCTCTTCAAGAGATAGTTTGAAAAATAAGTTATAACTGACTTTAGTTTTTGATTAATTAAGGCGGCAAACTAGGGGCCAAACCCTATACAGTCAAAAAAGATAGGAAGGTTGGCAAACAAAAGATGCCAGCACCGAACCAACGTCACAACTGAGAAACAAAGTCAAAATCAAAACAAAACACTGGAAAGATCAGAGTCAGAAAGGATGAAACTACATAACTATAGAATTAACAAGATCCTTAAGATTCTCATTGTCTGCATTGTTAGCATTCCCTGGATTACCCACCACTTCCATGATCCACAATGGCCTTCTCCAAATGGACCACCTTCAAAAGCTATCTTCATCATCAATGTGCATCATTCATGCTCTGTCATCTCCTTCTAAATGATCTCTCTAATGTTTGGGGGTAAATGAGCCCCTTGTTGCCATACCCTCCATCCTCAGAATTGCTGACCAAGGTTGGCACAAGCATCAGTGACCCTGTTACCTTCTCTGTAGGTATGGGTAATCTCAACTTCAAAAAACTTTTGTAAAAGAAACTGGATGTCTATAATGATGTATTTTAGATGGATACCAACATTAGATGCTTTATTAACGACATCTATGATCAACTTAGAATCTCCCTGAATATTCAAATTTCTAATTCTTAGGGATATAGCTAACTTTAATCCCCAAAGTAAGGCCATAGCTTCAACATAGTTATTGCTCTGGCAACCCATGCCACCAGCATAGACAACAAACATCCCTCCTTTTTAATTTCTTATTATTCCTCCTCCACTTGCTTTACTACTCAACTTGGATGCCCCATCAAAATTGAGTTTCATCCAATTGGGTTTAGGTGGTATCCATTTAGTATGAAGTCTTTGAAGAATTTTGGAATTATCATGCCTAGGGATAAGGTTTAAAACCTTCCATTTGGCATCAATTTGACTTTCAAACTTAGATAGGGGTTTCTCCACAACACTAATATGAGCTGTTGTAACACTTTCCAAGATGGTCCTATCAAAGGAGTTAAATACTTGAGCAACATTTCTAGTAGTGTCCCTAAAAATTCTGTGATTTTGCTCTTTCCATAGAGTCCAGCTCAAGCATGGTAGAGCTTGCTTCCATAGTTCCTTAATCTAGGGATGTGTGAAGGTTGAGTTCCAACTAAGAATTACTTCTTTAAGGTCAAAATTTCAAACCCATTCAATGCCAAAGTTGTTAAGTATTTTGCCCCATAAATCCTAAGTAAACTCATAGTGTATGAATAGGTGTGAAACTGATTCCTCTTTAGAACCACACAGAAAACATATGTTGACCAAAGTAAACCCCCTCTTTTGAAGGTTGTCCCGAGTAAGTATTTTGTTATGGGCAGCAGCCCACCAAAACAATTTAATCTTTGGAATAAGTTTATGATTCCAAACCTTTTTCCATACCTCCTTATTCTGAGCTTCAGGTGTAAGCAGATGATAGGTAGATTTGATAGAGAATGATCCATTCTTATCTAGCCACCAGTATTGTTCATCCTCCCAAGGGAAGAGTGGGATTCTGATCTCCTAAACACATTGATGGATCTCCCAAATTCTTGGGATAAGCTCAGGCCTGTGCACACAACAATCTAAAAGGTTTTTCCAGCTCCTTATCCCATTGTTATTTTCCATATAATCACTAACCCTATCACTAAAGAACTGAGTAGTCAGGCCTATAATTTCTCCATAGTTTCCTTGGGAGATGAGAGGCTTGTCCCTTAACCAATTATCCTCCTAGAATTTAATCTACTAGCCATTTCCAAGCTTCCACCTAATTCCCTGTTTAAGAAGACTTCTACTTTTTGGCATTTTATTCCATATCACAGACCCTTAGGGTAATCCCGCCTATTGAAGAAAGTTGGAATCATCAATGTTATTCATGTATTTGGCATACATTATTTGCCCCCACTCACTGTTATTGTGAATCAGATTCTAACTAGCTTTTGAGAGGAGGGCTTTATTCATTTTCCTGATGGATCTTATATTAAGTCCACCATGAGATTTTGGGAGACACTTTTTCCCATCTGACTAAAGACATTCTCTATTTTTATTCCACTCCCATCCATAAAAATTTCTTTTGGATTTGTTCCAGATTTTTAGCAAAATATGTAAGAATTTTAAAAAGAGACATGAAGTAGGAATACCTTGCAAGGATGTCTGAAGAAGTTGCAACTTACCCGCACTACTGAGTAGTTTCCCCTTCTAACCAAGAAGTTTCCTCTATGTACATTCCACAATACCATTCCAAAAACTTGAAGATACCTCTTTGACCAAGAGTGGGAGACCTAGGTAGGTAGTTGGTAGGCCAGCCTCAACACAATCTAAGATATCAATGATTATATGTCTAAGTTCATTGGGAGTGTTGAAGAAGTACACATTGCTTTTTTGGAAATTTATTCTTTGTCTCGAGTCTCTGGCATAATCATTAACTATATTCTTCTATCTTCTAGCTTCAATCACTGATGAGATACCAAATAAGATGGTATCATCCATAAACTATTGTATAACCATAGGATGAAGGGAAGAGGCATGTTTGATGCCTACTAGCTTTTTTGAAACTATATCAGCTTATATGAATCTTCCCAGTGCCTCAGCCATAATGATGAATAGGTACGAGGAGAGAGGGTCTCCATGATGAATTCCTCTTGAGGAGGAGAAGAAACCTCTAGGAACACCATTAACCATCACTAAGAATTTAGAAAAAGAGACTGCATTCCATAATAAGCAAGACAATTTATCATTAAACCCCAATTTTCTAATCACTTGGAATAGAAAAGTCCATGAGACTCTATCATAAGCTTTGGATATATCAAGCTTGAGGGCCATCCCAGGGATTATGCTCTTATCCATGGAGTGGATATTCTCATGTGTGGTGATCACAGCATCAAGAATCTGTCTGCCTGGGATGAAACCTTTTTGAGTAGGAGAAATAATTTTGTCAAGCAAGGGTTGAATTCTCAAAACCAGTAGTTTAGTACATATCTTATACACAGTGTTGCATAAGCTAATGGGTCTGAAATTGGCAAGGTGTAAAGGTTGAGATTTTTTAGGAATAAGTACAATGAAGGTATTATTGAATTGTTTCAAAAGTTTTCCAAATTTGAAAAAATCATGAACTGCAGCTGTGAGGTCTGCTCCAACAATCTCCCAATATTCTTGAAAGAATATAGGAGGAAAGCCATCAGGACCTGGGGCTTTAAAAGCACCCATGGAGAATAAAACATCATGTACTTCATTGGATATAGGCTTTAACATTTCCAATTGTCTTCTTCTGTTATCAAATAGGGGATTTTATCAATGAATTGACTTATAGATCTATCAATTCTATCATTATTATTTTCTTTTGTAAGCAGATTTTGAAAGAATACCCTGGCTTGCTCCCCTATTTTGTTATCCTTACTAATAATGTCTCCATTTTCTAGGACAAGCTTAGTTATTGATTTGGCTTTTCTATGTTTCATAGCTGAGAGATGAAAAAAATTAGTGTTCTTATCACCCTCTTTGAGCCATTGAACACGAGATTTTTATTTCCAAAAAACCTCTTCCCTTTCCATCAGATTCTTCCACTCTGAAGATAGACTATTCTCTTCTTATAAGGTGCCCTCAGAGTCATCCCCTTGATCAATCAGTTGCTTAATAGCCTTGAGTTTTCCCATTATATTTTTCTTCTACTGGAAAACCTGCCCAAAACTGTATCTATTCCAGCCATAAACTTCTTGTTTAATGTGCTAGAGTTTATTGACTATTCTAAACATGGGAGTACCTTGAATGGGAATATTCCACCATTGAGCCACCATTTGTCTAAAACCTTTGTGTTTAATCCACATAGCTTCAAAATAGAATGGAGGAGGTTTGTGATGTCCCTGATCTCTCCAATTAAGGATAATCAGGCAGTGGTCGGACATGGTTCTGGGTGGAGCTTGCACCTACATATTTTGATAATCATTCCAGTTGCTTGATATCAAAAATCTATCTAATTTAACCTGAATCATTTGATCTCCTCTTCTTCTATTGGTCCAAGTAAAATTTTGGTTTTGTAGCTCTATGTCCAATAATCCCTAATCATTGATGAATTCAACAAAGTCGAATATGCTGTCTGAGTAATCATTAATTCCACCCTATTTTTTAGAAGGGTATAAAGGTGTGTTAAAATATTTGGATAAAATCCATCTAGAATTCTGAGGATTATTCTTGTAGCTACTCAAATTTATCCATAATTTCTGTCTCAAAGCTCTGTTATTCGGTGCATAAACATTTACCAACATCTAGTTCAAGGAATTCATGGAAAAATTGGTAATCAAAAAGTGCTTATGATGAGCCATAATATATCCTTGGATTTTAGCACTATTCCACATAGTGACAATCCCTCCTGAAGCCCGTTCAACATGACTAATACAAAAAGCCACCTTAGGCCATATATAGTCAGCAATTTTCGTAAAGTTCTCTCTTTCATCTTGACTTTTTGGAGTAACAGAATATCTAGTTTATTATCTAAAATGCAATTTTTAACCTCAAACTACTTTGAGGGATTGTTAAAGCCCCTCAAATTCCATGATAATATTCTCATTTAGAGAGTTTTGAGGGTTGGGACTCTAGTGTTTTCTGTTTTCCACTGGTAGTCTCCCTAGCAATCTCTCTTTGTCTTATTTCCCTTAGGTTTGGCCTCCCTTGTTTGGGCTCAGTACCAACATCTACATATATTTTACCTTTTTGGATATTTTTCTTTGGGGTAACCCATTCTTCTTGTTCATTACTACCATCTTGTCCTACTACCCCTGTTGCCAAGTAGTTTCCTACCTGGCCTCCATCTTCCAGATCACGAAAAAAGTTTGTATTTGACTATGGATCTGGTACTCATTGAGTGTGACTTCTTCCTGTCCAATCCTTGAAACTGTGTCATCTTCATTGACTTCCTTTAGTAGAAGTTCCCCTCCTGCCCCTTCCTTAAACATATTAGTCTATTTTTCTAAAGTGTAGAATGTGTTAAATGTGGCCTTGTGACTGTCGTCAGATACTATATTCTCCTTTGGGACCTCTTTTACCTCACTACTGATGATATCCTCCTTTCTCTTCTCCTCCTCTCCTTCTTTTGTAGCCTTTTAACTATCATCTAATCCTATATTTTTCTTTGGGACAACTTCACCTTCACTGCTAGGGGTAGCCTCCTTTCCCTTCCCCTCCTCTCCTTTTCCTATAGTTAGGAATTTCCACATTATTCTCTATTTCCTGCTTGCTATTTGCTTGCTCCTCCTCTACATTCTAGGAATCCTCTTTCATCCCCCTTTGCTTCACTTTGAATTGTGTCATTAGATGTCCCTTCCTCTTACATATTTGAAAGAAAGTGGTAGCATTCTCATAAGTAATCAGCTGAGTCTAGGTTCCATATTTAGATTTAATCTCAATGGACGTAGGGAGTGTCTTATTTATTTCAACCTTAACACAGATTATAATGAATACACATCTGGACTTAGTTCTAGTTATATGATCTGAGGTGACATATTGACCAATAGAATTGCCAATGGCTGTGAAGATTTTTTCATCCCAGAATTCCAAAGGGAATCCTGGTAATCTTACCCAAGCAGGTGCTATCTTATTGAGGTTTGAGTTAGGATCAAATCTTGGTTTCCATGAGCATAAGGCTAGAGAATGTGGTCCAAATAGCCATGGACCTGTAGCAAGGGTAGCGATCATGTCCTCCCTATTCGTAAATCTAAAAAGGAATAGACCTCTAGCCATGGCTGTGATTGAAACACTACCTTTGAATTTCCACCTAGATAGAATCCATCTTCTAAGCATTTTGATATTAGGAAAGAAAGAAAAAAAACTTACCAACTAGCGTAAGGTCCATGGATGCCACTATTTACTCCACCAGATCATCTGGGATACTCAACACCTTACCCTCTGAGAGAATAGGGAGGCTCAACATGCCTTTCGATGGACACGTCTTTTCACCTATGAGTGCCTTCTTCCATCCATTGGATGGACTATCCCCTATTAGATTCTTGGATAGATCCCCAGAGGTACTGCTACCTACAGTGACCTCCATTGGATCCATGGTCCCACCTGTCACACTCAAGGGGCCCAACCAGGCAGGAAAAAACTAGTTTTAAATATAGTACACATGCTTTGCTCCTCCACTCTTCTGCTCCTCGATCAGACCTGTTCAACCTCTGAGCATTATAACTAAATTTAGCTAGTTATTAGTTAATTCTAATTTTAATTTTAAATAAAGTAAATTATCTTTATAACTCAACTTATTTTTAAGAATTGAATAAGTCTTTTAAGAGTCAAAATAAAATTTTAATAGACTGATTAAGAACAAACTCTAAATGGGTGGAGACCCTTAGACATCACCAACATTTAAATAATTAGAATATGCTAATCATTAATATAAAATAAATAATTTAAATGAAATTAAATACATCTAACATTAACTCCATATGCATTAATCCATATCTAGTAATAAATGATAAAAAACCAAAAATATATGTACTGTTGTAAATCTTTTTCCTAGTGTCAATTATAAAAAATGAATAAATATCGACAAGAACTATAGTATTAAAAGTATCTAAAAGTATTGAAATAATAAAAATATAATTAGTTGACTATCCATTCATCCTTGGTATTAGATAAAAATTGAATCAATATATGTCTTTTATCTATTTGATACTTTGTATAGTTCATTTCCATAGTTGTAAACTTAACCAATTTAGTACTACCTTGATTATCTTCATCATATACATCCAATTTCACTTTTTTTACCACCCTAGTAATTGTAGGTGATGTCGAAGGGCTGAATTTTGGCCTCTTAGTTCCTAAAAATCTTTCCCTCTCCTACTCAAGTAGATGCAAAATAAAATTTACAAGACTCAATTTAGAACAATTTAAAGGTGAATCTGTAGGTTTAGGAGATGGATTTTTTGTATTCAATTAAACAAGATCTTAGGAATGCAACTTGGAAATCAATTGAAGATAATCTCTAGGTATGGACCCTCAATGTTGTGGTGAATGATGTGGAGTAGGATTAAGATTAGACTAAAAAGTTGTGTGCATATGTTGGTAGGAACTAATTGGACTTCCTAATCCATGAGAATGAGCTCTCCAAGGAGGTCTTACTAAACCTTGCTTTCCATGGGTATTAATAGTATTGAAAGGAAAATCATTCAAAACATTCCATAAAGTGGGGTCAAATGCATCAAAATGGATTGACATATGAGTGCCTCGATTATATAGTCTATGTGCAGCCCTACTAGTTATCCTACCTCTAAAGTTGTGGCCTCTAGGAATAAACCTATGAGGGGGTGGATCTTCTTTGTTCCAATCCTGATTATTAACCCAATTATTATCTTAAGAGTTATTGGAGTGATAAGGAGTCCAACCTGACATTTAACTAAAAAATAAAACCCTAATTACTATTTTCATTGAAAAATATCCTCTAATATAGGTGAAAGCTAAACAATATCACATTTGATTTAGATAAACATCTATTCATAAACTAAAATAAAAAGGAATTGAAATTTGAATAGATAACAACTATCAAATTTTAATACTGATAAAAAAGACTTGTTTTATTTTGATAGTTACAAATTAAAACATGTTTATGTCAAATTATTTATAGATTACAACTTCTATCAGAAATAAAATGTTGATTACAAACCCTATCACTTTAACATACTCAAATTGAAATAATCAAACTATCTTTTTCTTATCTAAAGAAATCTAATTTATTCAACAACTTGATAGGAAATTCAAACTCTAGAGGGTTCTATTTGAAATTATGAAAACTTCAAGTATTTAAAAATAAACACTTTTGAATAATAGGACTATACCAATCAATTTGTCCTCAATAAATCATAATATAACCAATATTTAATCAACTCTCAATACCATATGTATAACATATCAACAATTGGAGCTCAAACACAAAATACCAATAAATAAATAAAGTATCAAATTCTGAGTCCAAAATCCCTTTAACTCTATAATTTACACTTTCACAAGCTCTAAATAAACAAACATAATTTTTTTTTCAAACTTCACAACTCCTACTTGAAAAAAAATAGCTTTTATTTGAACATCAAGTGTTATATTGTTTTCCAAATATCAAACATATAATGAAAAACTAGAATTGATGAATTTTATCAAATCTAGAACACATTTAGGTTAAAAAACAAAAAAATATTCTTTAATGAACATTATCATCCCTGAATGATAAATATATATGTGGCAGAGGATCAATAAAGAAACCTGAATAAAGAGACTATATATGATTTGAAATTGAACAACACATTATAAGACTACAAATATTTCCAAAATCATGAATGAAGATAACAAAATACCATCTCCATGTGATCAAAATCTATCAAAATCCAAATCTCTAACTGTTATGATAAAAAACAAGTTATTATGTGAAAAATATTTATCAAACTAAAATTATTCTATGTGATCTAAGAATTTGACTCAAGAGAGGATGGTTAGTATGGTGTTAGTTCCAAAATGAAAACAAAATAAAATAAACACACTAATACCATAATGTCTCTAGGATTAGACACTAGGGAGAGCTTAGTTAACAAAATTAAATGACGAACACAACTAAAAATCAAGGAATCAAAACACAAGAATTCTTTCACCATCCTTGGATGCTCCAAATGCCTTTGTAGTGTGTGGCTTTCTCAGCTTGTGCTCATGAAGTCTTTGGCAATGGAAGCTTGGCTACCTCCATCTCTCCTTGGCACCTTTGGCTTGTGGCTTGGCTTGGATTGACATCAATTTGGCATGGTAACACTAGTTGTTTGAAGCTTTTGGAACCAATTTTACATTATAAATTTTCATCAAGAAATCTTAGAAATGATGTTGTGATGCCTCCTATTTATAGATTTTTGGATTTGATCAAATCCAACCTCAACCATCCATCTCAAGATTGAGATGTGTGGTTGAGGATTAATTCAATTTTTGGAAATAAGTTTGTAATTATCCTCATCATGACATTAGAATAAGGGGAAATTAAGAGACATAGAGGGCATCATGGAGGGCATTGATGAGGCATGGGAGGCATGAATCTTGATATTTGTGGCATTTATGGCGTAGAGATGTCTTCCCAAGAAATGAGGTCACTTGATGATGCAGCTATTAAATATTCATTTCCAAAAATAATTATTCAACAATTTTCCATGGAATTTTTGATTAGGCCTTGATTTGGGTTAATTAGTTCTTAAGCATGATTAAGCACTTTATGCACAAATTACTCAAATTAATCAGAATATCTTGTTATTGGTCTTAAATTTGATTGGATTAGAATTGGAAGTCACTACAGATGTGTTAGATATGTATTCCCATTTAGAATGTTATCAATAACAAATAACAAAAGCACACATCTTGTGCAAAATATTTGATATGAAAGAGCAATCCAAAGCATGTGGGTGAAAAATTATCATTTTGACTCAAATTGATTTGATCAAAGTTAGCTAGCTCATAAATTGCATTACCCTATTTAGTGATACCCTAGCCAAAATTGGCACTTGAATATGTCAGTTTCACATCATTTAGTATGTTTTTAGTGTTTTTAGGCCAAATTATGCATTTTGAATGGAAATTGGCTAAAATCTTGATTGGAGGTTATCAATGGCCAGCTTTAGGTGTCTACATTTTGCCCCTATTTTGGAAGGCATTGTAAGCTATAAACATAGTAATGTCTTTTCAAATAATGAAAAGGTCATGTATGCCTACAACTATAACGACGATAAACTAACTGTAAGATGCCCCCTCAAGGGAATGGTTGGCACAAGTAATTTGGTAAATGGTCCCTCAAAAATAAAGAAGTTAAATGAGGGGACCAAAGAAAGGAAAGATGATGGGGTGAAAATACAATGATATTGAAAAAGTAGTCAAAATCATTGAAAATGTAAGCAAGATGGTGTATAATAGTTTGCCCAAAGGTGGTTATAAGCATAGTACCCCGATAGTGGTAACATGGTATGATAACACAATGATTTGCCCAAAAGTGATTATAATAATTGAGAAGATAGAGATACTCTAATTAGAATAGATAAAAAAGATAACATACCCCTGTATAGGTAGAAAAAGTAAAGTGGTGACAACACAATGATTTACCCAAAGGTGGTTATAATCATTGAGAAATGTAGGTGGGATGGTGTGAAATAATTTTCCCATAGATGGTTATAATAATTGGACCTCGATTATGGAAAACATGATAAACTTGATCAAGGATGATTCTAACTTAACACAGAGGGTAATGATGAATTAGAACAACCCCTACTAGTAGGGAGATGCTCATCCGAACTAATAAAGGTTGAAATTATTTCATGGTTAATTACTCTATTTGGGATATTATTAGGATGGAGTCAGGACGTTAGTTCCAAAGAGATGCTATCATTATTAAATAAAATTATTGAATCTGAAATTTTTTGTAGCATGTGATGGTAGGCTTTATGATAGAACACCATAAAGAATTAGCCAAAATATGCATAAGGACTGAGTCCCACAATCCAATAGTCAATAAAAAATAATGAAATAATGATAGAAACCATGATGAAAATAAAAACATATGAATATGGATGGATTCAATTAGAATTGTGGACAAGGAATCACCCAATGAACACACATAAACTGAATCAAGGCAATAATGCTGAAAGCAAACAAATAGACATACAAACAAATAAAATAAGTAGAAAAAAACAAATAAACAATGCAATAAAAACCCTATGAACATTACTCCTAGAAAATAGGTGACAACTTAACAAACAAAAAAAGGGGGGGAATAAAAGAAATGAAGGGGGTGGTTGAGTTGTCTCTATATGCACTAGGCAAATGGATGTTGCCTACATAGTTCCATAGATGTATTATCTAATATAAAAACTTTAGGCCAAATGTAGTTCTTCCAGGGAATGGGAAGAATGTGATAACTGAGGAAAACAAATATAATGGATATGATATAAGAATAATAATGGTATTTCAAAATGGCAAGTGCATGAGATAAAAAGACCAAAAAAGATGGAGAAACTAAATGACAAGTGATTTGCTTGTAACTTAGTAAGGGTTCCCAGAATCCCTAAGGAAAAGAAGTGGTCAATGATTTTTGGAATATTTTTAGAGGTATCTCAACTCAATTGAGAATGATGAGACATTAAATGGTTCAATCTCACAAAATGGTGAGAACATGGCTTAGGTTTCTCACAAAATGGTGAGAGTATGGCTTAGGTTGCTCATAAAATAGAGAGAGCGTAGCTTAGGTTGCTCAAAAAATGGTGAGAGTGTGGCTTAGGTTACTCACAAAATAGTGAGAGCATGGTGGAAAAGGGTGACTGAGCTGACCTCAAAAAGTATTGAGTGTTGCCTACATATACCTAGAGTAGGACCTTAAGTCACTATAGTTACACCCTTACAGTAGAGGAATTTGACTAGTGTAGCAGCCAATTCAAACAAAATAGACACAGTTGGTAAAAAGGCACAACGTGGCACATGAAGTGGTAAGTTGGTAAGTCAAGGCTTAATGTTGCCCCTAGTTTACCCATAGGTGGTTATAACTAAGACACAATGGCATAGATCAATGATACTCATTTTTTTCAAAGGTGGTTATAATTAGTAGTAAGACTGGTGGTAAGAAAGGACTAATAAATGAAGGATGAAACTATCAAAACTTCTATCACACTATCCCAAGATATGATCCATGTCTAAAATACTTAAACCAACTAATGAAATTGATCACATACCTAGATGATAAAAATGTGTAATGAATGGCAAAAACTGAGGTCAAATGGGCTAGGCTTTAAAACACACTGGGTTGATAGAATAGAAGCAAAAAGTGGATACAGTGAAGAGGATAGATAAGGATGGTATTTGCATAAAGAAGAACAGTGATAAAATGACATAAATAAAATTGTCTTCATAGACAATACACCATGGCACTCCAACATAATATCGCTTGAGATGAATAATATTGATTGACTCTAGAAGTTCACCATCATTTGGTGTGGCAAGCCTGTATGCTCCTGATCTATAATCTACAATGATGATGAATGGCCCTATCTAGTTTGGTTTGAATTTCCCTTTATATTTTTTCTCATCCATGGTATTATTTTGGTTTTCTTTAATACAAGATCACCAAGTTTAAATGTTTTATTTAACATGCTAATTATAGTGGTTTTTGAGGTAGTTCTGATATGCTTGAAGATTATTGAGCACAACCATGCATTTCTCATCAATTAGGTCTAGCTCTTATAGGTGAGTTACTTGATAGTCATGATCATCTAGGACATGCTTGAAATAGATGTGTAGTGAAGGCAATTTGACCTCAATGGGAAGGATGGATTCAATATCATAAACAAGTGAGTATGGAGTGGATCTTGTGGGGGTACAATGATTGGTACGGTATGCCCAAAGGGTAGGAAATATCTAGAGGTGCCAATCATGACTAACAACTTTGACAATCTTTTTGATAATGTTGACAAAAGTTTTGTTGGATGCCTCAGCTTGGTAATTACCTTGAGGGTAATATGATGTAGAGAGATGTTGTGTGATGTTGTATTTAGTACATAGTTATTCTACATCCTTATTCTTGAATGATCTTCCATTATTAAATATAATTTCAGAGGGGATACCATATCGATATATGAGATGGTTAATTATGAATTTGGAAATTTGCTTTCCAATCATGTAAGTGAAGGGTATAGCTTCAATCCACTTGGTAAAATACTCAGTGGTGGTAAGGATATGTTTATGGCCATCATATAAAGTGGGGTTAATCTTCCCAATGAGGTCAAGTCCCCATGTAGAAAATGGCCATGGTGTCAACATAAATTTTAGAGTTTTTACTAGGGCATGAATTAGATTAGCATGCCATTGACATTTATCACACTTCTTTACATATGTAGTGGCATTTGTATCCATTGTGGGCCAATAATAACTAGTACACAAAAGCTTTATGGATAGGACTGCCTTGTTAGAATGAGCTTCACATACTTTTTTGTGAACTTATCTTAACACTAATGTAGAATCTATCAAAGTTAAATAATGAAGCAGAGTTCCATCAAAACTATGATGATAAAGGGTGGATCCAAGTAGAGTATAATGAGTGGAATGATGAATGAAGGATTTGGTTTGTTTTTAAGATAGGTGAGGTGGAAAAACTTGGTCATGAAGGTAGTTGTAAAGGTTTGAGTACCAGACAGAATTAGGACCAACAATATCATAAATCACGGCAATGGTTGAAGGTTAATGAGTTGGTGCTAACAAATTCTTGATGAGGAATTTATAGTCTCTAGCTTTATCTATTTATCAAATTAGAGAGCCAATAATAGCCATGGCATCTATAGTTCTATTACTAGCCCTCGGTATATGCTCAAACTGAATGTTGACAATTTGTTGTTTTAGAGTGTCTACCATGGCTTTATATAGAACTAGCTTGTCATATTTGGTCTAAAAAAGATCTATGAACTAATTGATAATTAACTAAGAATCACCATAAACTTAAAGATGAGATATATTCCACTACACTACTTGTCAAAGACCTACAACAAGTGCTTCCTACTCAGCCATGTTGTTTATGCAAGGAAAGATGATTCTAAATGATTTAGGAATTAGATCCCCCTATGGTGTAATAAATAATAGGCCTACCCCTAATCCATGTGTAGTAAATGAACCATCAAAATATAGCT
This sequence comes from Torreya grandis, assembly GCA_037957365.1. NCBI lineage: Eukaryota > Viridiplantae > Streptophyta > Pinopsida > Cupressales > Taxaceae > Torreya > Torreya grandis. The sequence goes on along the minus strand of JARHVA010001383.1, from coordinate 1,013,888 downwards.
TTCAAGGCTACTCCTCAAGGGGTGTGTCGATGGTGGTCATGAATATTCATTAAGAAATTAAAACATGAGTGGTTGTGTGTCTGTGAGGGGTACTTCAACAAGGTGATCTATAAGAAATTGTACCTTGATTGCCTTCTGATTGACATACTCTATGTCAAATTCATTAAGAAGCATGATCCATTTATCCATTCTACCTTGCAAATCTATTTTATATAGTAGACACTTGAGTAAATCTACCTTTGAAATGACCATGGTTTTATTATTTAACATGTAATGGCATAATTTATGAGCTATAAAAATCATGGCTAGACAAGATTTTTCAAAAGGTGCATAGTTATGCTCATATCTAACCAAGGTATGACTTATGTAGTATATATAATGTTCCTTTCCTTTGTCATCATGTTGAGCTAAGAGTACCCCCAGGGCATGATCAGTAGCTGATAGGTATAACAAGAATGGCTTTCCTGGCATATGAGGTAATAAAATAGGTAGATTAACAAGATAGTCTTTGAGTTTTTAAAAAGCTATTTGGCAGTGATCATCCTAGTAAAATGCAACTCCTTTCTTCAAAAGGTGTCTAAATGGATGGCACTTATTTTCTAGTTAAGAGATGAAGCATCAAATTGACTAGATCTTACCCTGTAAACTATGGAGTTGCTTTAAATTGGTTGGTGGTGACATCTTGGTTATAGCATGGAATTTAGCTAAATTGAATTCAATACCTCTATGAGACATAATGAAGCCAAGTAGTTTTCCTGAAGTTACACCAAACACACATTTATTTGGATTTAGTCTAACTTTTTACTCTCGTAGTCTTTCAAATATCTTACATAGCACTGCTAGATGGTAGAACCTAGTTTTGGATTTTCCTAATATGTCATTGACATACTCTTCGATAATATCATGCATCATATCATGGAATATGATAGTCATGGCCCTTTGATATGTAGCTCCAGCATTCGTAAGACTAAATGGCATCACCTGATAAAAAAATGTTCCCCATCAAGTGGTGAACACTATTTTATGTTAGTCTTTTGGTGCTATTATGATTTGGTTATGTCCTGAAAATCCATCCATGAGTGAAAGCATTTCATAACCAGCCATGAAGTCAAATATCATGTTTATATTAGCAAGGGAAAATCATCCTTAGGACAAGCTTTGTTGATGTCTCAAAAATTAGTGCAAATTTTGATCCCTTCAGGGTTTTTACTAATAGGTACCACATTAGAGATCCATTCTAAGTAGTCAATGGATTAGATACATCTTGCTTCTAAGAGTTTTTACAACTCTTTCTTTACCAATACAATAATGTGAGGATGCATCCTACATAGCTTTTATTTTACTGGTTTATCATCAAGATTAATGACAAGGTGGTGTAGAACCAAGGCGGGGTCTAAACCTGGCATGTTAGAATAGACCCATGTAAAGATACTATAAATTCTCTCAATAGAGCTGTAAAGACATCACATTCATCCTCAATGAGGGATGTGCCTAATTTATCTATTTTAGGTCTGATGAAGTCCTGATATTTATCTCTATTTTAGCTTTGATTAGAAGGGTCAAACCATCTTCTAAGATAGTAGGCAATGATTTGAATTGTTGAACTATGTTATGGTCTACCATTAGGACTTGCTCTTCAACTTCTCCTAGGAATGATGAATCTAAGTCCCCTTGTGGGATATCTAGCCATGTGACAAAAAAAATCAGAAATACTTTAAGAATTTGATCAAATACTTGTTGCTCAAAACTAAACTTCTAGTCTAAATTCAAAGAAGAATGAACACCCCCATCTAATGGCACTTGAAATAGGTTTTCACCACTAGATTGGCCTTTATCTTTACTTTTTCCCTGGTCAAAAATCACCTCAAAGAGGTTTTCACTTTTGGACCTCAATATTTTATTTATTTATTTTTATCTAAGGCTATTCACTCACTCTCCAAAATAGGCTATAGGATCCAATGTGATTGAGAATCCTAATTTGTGATCTCCCTATGAAACATTGTTTCTAAGGCCTAAGAAATCACATAATGCCTCATCATTATAGAACTCATCAATTGGTAGATTGGATTCTTATTGGTCGCAATCTATCAGTCAGGGATAATATAATGGAAAATAGTTACGATGAATGGCCAAGGTAAGGGTACAAATGGCATTGTTATCAAACAGGTTGGTTTTAACTAGGTTATCAAAGGTGAGACTATGATCAGACTTTGCTTTGTTGTCGGTATTATCATCACTAGTCACTGGTGATAGAGTTTGAATAAGATATGTAGGGTCATCCCCAGGTGGTTTAAATCCAAGTCCATAAGGTCTTTCATACTTAGTCATGGAAATTGGCTCAATGATTCCTTGCTAATTTGGTCTAAGGCCTATTTTTTCATAATTGTGATGTTCCATGATCCTATTGGGTATATGATACTTTACATTTTTATAAAAATCAGCTTGGTTGTCATTGTAGAACCATGATTTTCCCCCTTCAAGAGGGTCAGGTCCTAGGCCAAATACTGGTACAAATGTGTCAGGTCCCTTATCTTTGTTCTTTTGTTGCTAATGCATATGTGGAATGAATTTAGGTCACCCAAAGAGTTTTGGATTCTAAGGAGGATTGGCAATATGAAATGTATCATGGGTCACATATTCTCTTAGTCCATTATCTAAAATCATGAAATTATTAGAAGCTTTAGGAGGTGGCATGTGGGAAAGGGAATCCAAGGTATTATGATCTATGTAATTATTTGATGAAGGATCAATAAGTATAGCTTTTCTTCTATCTTGATTGGAACTTGGATTCATACTGTACTGATAATTATAGCTTTGAAAGTTAGCCTCAAGATACTTGTAATACTCATATGGGTGTAAATATCTTGGAATATTACATTTCAATCTTGAGTGGGAAAACTTGATACATTGATTTAGTGTTGATGGGACTGCATGAATCTCATGTAACCAAGGCCTACCCATAAACATATTGTATGAAAACTCAAGATCAAGCACATGACAAAGTGTGTCATGGGTCAAAGTCCCAATGATAACTAGGAAACTAATGGTGCCTTATGATTCTTTTTCCTAATTATCATAAGCTTTGATGGTTATTGTTTCTTATTGGAGATCTACCATTGTGTACCTAAAAATATTGATGAGCTTTAGAGACACTATGTTGAGGCTCGATCCATTGTTGATAAGGACACATTTCAATTTATACCACTTTATATAAACCTCGATGTATAATGGATTATTATGGAGTGGGCCAAGGGAAGACATATCACTTTGGTTGAATGTGACTTGTTGGGTTGGATTTAGGTGTCCAACCAAAGCTTGAAATTTATTAGGGGATGTGTCACTAAAAATAATGGATTGGCTCAAAAACTCATTCAAGATGTTTTTTTGGATTTTTGATGTTTACAATAAATATAAAATATAAATTTGTGCTGGTATCTTTTATAATTGTTTCACAATATCAAACTTCTTATCTTGGTCAATAGTGAATGGTTTATTTTGAGGTTGAAGGGTTGGTTGGATGACAGGCAAAGTGGTAGATGGTTGTGGACCTAGAATAGTAATATTTGATCTCTGAATTGTGATTGGACAATCATGATTAAATACTAGACCATTATTGCTAACCAATGTTAGAAATGGTGTGGGACTAGATAAGATAAATCTTAGTTGTTGATGCACTTACATGTGGTCACATGGCAAGAACAAGTTGTCGATATAAGTTCCAAAAGGGGAAGTCCTAGTTTTTTGGTTGGCACGTATGCAATCCCAGGTTAAAGAAGGATTATCCATGTGATTTGGCTGAATATTATTGTTTAGCAATGGTCTAGGTTAATTAGTACTTGGTCTAGGATTAATGGAGATGGTATTAATGCTACCCCATGCAATATGACCTACAACCTTGTTGTATTCATGTGAAATTACATGGTAGGTTTGTTGGTTGTAATCATTTTGACCTTAGTTTTGTCTATTTTTCTATCATTGTGGGTTCTAGTGTTGACTTTGTTGATTTTGCTGGTTAGGCCTTTGATTTTGATACTATTGATTTTATTGTTGAACTGGCCGTTGTTGTTTTTGATAATTATTTTTATACTATTGATTGTTATGTTGGGGAAAGGGGGTTTGATAGATCCTAATTTTATCTCCTCATTATCCAACATATTCTCAATCAAATTCTTGATTGGAACACATCTTTGTAGATTATGCCTATTAACCCGATGATAGTCATAAAATTCATTTTCACGTTACCAATCAAGATAAGGAATGCCTTGTAGATAATGCTTTGGTATGGGCCAACTAATCAGATTAGTGTTAGTAAGCTTATAAAATATAGAATCAATAGGTTCTCCTAGGTCACTAAAGACATGATGTGTAGGCATGGTTCTCCTAAGAAGAGGGGTTTATAAATGGTAATGATTGTTGTATTTGTTGTGTAGGTTTAGGTTGTTGTGCTTGTAGCATTAGTTAGAGACGTTATTGGGTAGGAATAAGATAAAAAGGTGGTGCAGATGATATTTTCACCATTTTCACATGATGGGATTTTGTTACTCCCTTTCCCACAACATTCTTATTATGGTTGAATTGCTTCGATCTTTCATGGTTATTGGCCTATGACAATTATGATGTTGGTGCTTGAATGGGATGTTCATCATTTCCTTGATTGGTACCTTGATTTTGATTAGTTGAATTAATCTTGATGAATCCTTTATTGATAAGTACCCTCTTGATGAAAAAAACCTTTATCAATGATCTCCTTGAATGTATGTGCACATTATAGTTCCAAGTGATAAGCTATCTCACTATAGAAATTTTTGGTAAACACAGTGGCTAATTATTTATCTGGTAAACTATGGGTTAAATAGCTTACAAGGGCTCTCTACCATTGTAAATAACTTGCAAAACTCTCACCATCTTTTTGCTTTGCTTTCATTTAATCCACCAATGAAATATCATGCTCAAGATTATAGAAATAGTGTTGCACAAACTTATCAAAAATATCATCAAAATTTGTTACTGAATTTTTTGATAACTTAAAAAACCACTCTAAGGCTTGTCCAACTAAGCTTCTTGGAAATAATATCAAAGGTATATGTTGTTATATGCCACTGGTTACCATGCGACAAATAATTTGGTCAAATGAAATTTAGGGCCACCTTTCCCTTTGTATTTATAGAATTTTGGTGGTTCATATCCTAGAGGAAATGGTATCTATAAATACTCCATGTTGAATGGATAGAAATGTACGTCAACTAATTTAAACTTCTTAGTTTGTTTTCTAGCTTGAATGGTAGTAATTGCATCCTTCATCTATTAAAATTCTTGGGATAGAAAACTAGAAGGAATATTGGTTTGAGGGAAAACATTGGTTTGGACAAATGGTTGGGAGGTCACAAGTGAAACACTTTGACTAGGGTATGATGGAGATATCTATTGGGGTATATTGGATTGGTTGGGGAATGAACTAGGAATATGCATACATGGATTAAGATGTACATGAAATTGCATATTTGGTTGTGGAATATTTTTGTTTGGGTTGGCGATAAAGGTTTGACTTGGAGGATTTTATCATTGGGATGAAGGGATATAACTATACTATGCCTATTGTGGTTGAAAAGGGACATGCTACTGAATAATCAAACCTTGCTGTTGAGTGGAAACTTATGGACCAATACCCTATCTTTGGATTTGTGGCACATTTTAGACCAACGGTTGTCTAGTAGGTACTTGAGAAACATAGGGACCTCCTTGTTGCATGAATCCTTGTGAGGAAGTGAAAGTAGGTAAAAGATTTGGCATCTGTCATTGACCAATATTTGCACATTATTAACTAGTCATTGCTTGGTTTTATATTGGCATATTAGTCTATGACTGAAGTAGTGTTCATCATTACCTGGTGAGGTGGAATATTTATCACCCCTGATTGAGGTGGTAATGTATTTATCCTCTATTACATTGATACATGAGATTGTGCTTATTGTTTTAGAATACTACTCATTACCTATTGAGGAGGAGTAGGGTTTGTCACATTATGCCATTGCGGTGTGACATTGGCCATTATTTGATTACCTAACCTCATAGGTTATACACTTGAGGAAACAGCTAGTTGAGGCTAGGGTGTAGAAAATTCTATTCCTTGGTATGATGATCTACTCATGGGATTAACTATAGGTGCATGTTGTTGGCTAGTTATTTATGAATTAGTACCACTTTGATCTAGGTTAGACGTTGTTTGCACATTATCTACTACATTTGGCTTACTACTCAGTGTAGAGGCTGAAGACACTTCTTCAATAATGGGCATATGCATCAAGTTATCTATTGAATCAATTTATATAAATGGGTCAGAATTCAAATTCTCTTGTCTGGTTAACTCTATCAACACTCTTGTTGAAGTAACTAGGTCAATGAGAGGCTTACTTACCATGTTCATCTAATTGAAATCACATGCTAGATTTAGATATATTTGATATGTTGTTTGCATTTGGTTAAATTAATTTTCCATGATGTTTTTACCTTGATCAGATATATTAAGAACTTAGTACGCTATTTGGACTAGAGCCATAGGATTGCTAAAAGAAGCTTGTTGATCATAAATGATATTATGGGGCACTCTTACTATACTTGGTAAATTTTCATGGGGGAAGTCTGCTAGAAACTTGGCCCCTACCTTGATGGCTCTAACCAAAATCTCATCTTTATCCTCTAGCAAATGTCACTCAAATAAAAATAGATCATATGTGGAAGCTGTATTAATAGAATATGACTATTAAGGAACTAGTTCATCTACCATGGGTATTGTATCTAGGTATTATGTGGTTTGATCTTGGTCTTATTCTAAATAAGGTGGTGTGTTAACCAGATAGTTGGCCAATGGATATTGGCTTTGTATCCCTAATTTATTATTATAAGAGGGATAAGAATCCATCTCATAAGAAATATTATCTATATAGGGGTCTTACACCATTTCTTCCTATGAAACTTTATTACTAATCCCTATATTATACATGAGTCCACTATGAGTGTAGGAATACATGTTGGGATCCATAGTCAATGCTTTACGATAAAAGGTCAAGGAGTTCTAAAAAGGACAATGTCTAAAATAGATGATGTTCTAACTTGGTCTAGATTTATCAAAAGGATCAATAGGTTTATGCAAAGGTTTGTGAGGAAACAAGCTAGCGTAAAGTATCTAACATTTCATTGTTCACCGAAAGATAATCAAGTAAATGGTCCTAAAAAATCAAAATGCCAAACTCTAAGGTTGAAGTGTTTTAAATTATTCTAATCTATGAATTTAAAAGTTTCTAGGTCTTTTGGCCAAATGTGGTGTCAAAAGCTAGGCTCAAACAAGGCATGTGCTAGGACTCTTGGCCAACCAACTCCAAAAGCTAGACTTTGAAAATAGATGAAAGTTTTAATCTAACAAGTTTGAAACACTTCTAACAAACACTAGGCATTTTATTCTTGGACATAAACTTGGTCAACTAGGTAAAAGGTATGAAACAAAAGGCACTTTATCTATAGTTTATTTTCTCACAAAAAATGGTATAAAATTGGGTTCTTTTAGACAAACACACTAGACAAAAGTGAATAGTATAACCATTTTAGACAAAAGATCGTAAAAGTACACTTGGATTGGTCTGAAAATGTAGGAACAAATTTGGAACTCTATGCAAGAGGGTCTATGAAGCAATGTTTGAAATGTTTTTGGGAAACATAACGACACTATACTACCCAAAAAGTGTGACAAAAAAGGTTTGTTTCAAAGAATCCCTAAGGCAAAGATGTTTTCCTACAATTTTGATAGCATAACACTACCTTTATTGAATAAAAAAGTTGTGGTACATAGACCCAAAGTGCAAGTGTTTAACATAAAATGGCTTAAGTCTATCAAGTGAGGACAATGATTTATGTGTCTCAAATGACCTCTAACCTAAATTGGAAATTAAACCTAAGTTCCCTCAAATTTAGTGAAAATAGAGAACCCACTTAACACATCAACCCTATAAAATTATAAAGGTGTAAATTCAAATTTAAATTATAAGTGAAGGAATTAAACAACTTTGGTAAAGGTCTAGACTCAATTGGGAAGCATAACTATGCCAAATTGGATGATATGACTCTTTATCTTTTGATGAAATTTGAATAAGGCAAATGGATGATCTCATGTGGGAAACATAATGCCTCTTTGTTCAAAGGAAAATTTGGACTATGTGCTTGGTTTTTGGATTATTTATTTACACCAAGTTTTGACTCCAAACAAGATTTTAATACAGGACAAGAATAATTAATTAATTACCCTTAGATCCTAAATTGACAAGGTTTCTTGGTATTGTTGGAATCCATCAATATGCATCATTTAAGAGGATTTTAAGTGTTCATCCAAAAGTAAGTGCATATTATATAGTAGGATTTTTACACCCCCTTCTCTCAAATGACAATACTATGACATGGACCTTGAGGTGCACCTTACACCAACAATACTTCCATGGAAAGAGGGGATTTGTCTAAGATCTAAAAGGTTTATGAATGATCTAGGGGAATCAATTACACAATGAGTTTCATACCAAATAATGCAAAATAAAAGAATGAATGTTGGGTCCGTATCACTTGGCTTGTTGTAAAAAGTTCTAGTCTTTTTTGTAACCACTATATCCTAATGTTTGCTCAGTGTAGTGTGATGTCCAAAGTGCCAATACATCTCGTGTGAAACTCCAAAGGAGCTAAATGAAGTCAATGTTGGGAGATGAAACCCCAGGTCAAATCAAGAACTTGAAGGAGGTGATGAAGTCCCCCTCACAAGCCAATATACATAAAAATAAAGAAAGCATAAAAGTAGAAAGACTTTAGGGTCTTTTTTAAGATCGCCCAAACTTTGATGAGTTTTTAGGGAGTGCTTTATATGAATTTATTTCTAAGCCTTGGACTAGGCTATTTGAAATAAGATTGGTGCTTTTGATTCCAAGGGTTCCCTATAAGGGACACATGGAACATCATACACTCAACATTCTTCTTTTTCCCAAACAAAGATTTGATTAAACAACTATTGTAAACAAGAATTGAAAAGTGTGTTTAATTTTATACCCAAATGAAAAGTTTGGTGGTGTTCATTTGACCCCTTGGTCTTAGTTGTAAACTTTGAAAACATTCACCAAAAACATATAAATTCTTTGTTAAATACCCAATATAATATTCTTAATTTATTTTTAAGCATGAAAAGGTGATTTAAACATGTTTTAAACAAATATCAAGCTTGGTCCTGCAACAAAATTGTTAGCATGTCCTTTAGCTTTGAAGCTCTTTTTAGCTTGGAACAAAAAACTTTGGAAAAATAACTCTCAAGTCTATGATTTTGGAAAAAACATAGTGATCGATGTCAGATATTACAACTGATGTCGATTAAAATAGGTAATCAATGTTGATATTACTTGCTGATGTCAGTTACTGTGTAAAACCATGGCAAACAAAAATGGCAAAATAAAGTTAGAAAATCGATTTACAAGATTTTTAAAGGCTCAAATTAATATTTTAGAGTTATAAAAGGATATCCTTCATGTGTAGGATGCATCTAGTCCCATCGGGCATGCCATTATGTGATCTAGGAATTTGACTCAAGAGATGATGGTTAGTATGGTGTTAGTTCTAAAATGAAATAAACACACTAATAGCATAACATCTCTAGGAATAGACACTAGGGAGAGCTTAGTTAACAAAATCAAATGACAAACACAACTAAAAAGAAAGGAATCAAAACACAAGAATTACTTCACCTTTCTTGGATGCTCCAAATGCCTTTGTAGTGGTGGCTTGCTCGACTTACGCTCATGAAGTCCTTGGCAATGGAAGCTTGGCTACCTCCATCTCTCCTTGGCACCTTTGGCTTGTGGCTTGGCTTGGTTTGGATTTTCATCAATTTTGCATGGTAATAATAGTTTATTTAAGCTTTTGGAACCAATTTGGCATTATAACTTTACATCAAGAAAGCTTAGAAATGATGTTATGAGGCCTCTTATTTATAAATTTTTAGATTTGATTAGAATCAAACTTAATCATCCATATCAATATTGAGATGCGTGGTTGAGGATTAATTCAATTTTTGGAATTAATTTTGTAATTATCTTCATCATGAAATTGGAATAAGGGGCAATTAAGAGGCATGGGAGGCATGAATCTTGATATTTGTGGCATTTATGGCTTAGGGATGTCTTCCCAAGAAATGAGGTCACTTGATGATGCAGATATTAAATATTCATTTCCAAAAATAAGTATTCAACAAGTTTCCATGGAATTTTTTATTAGGCCTTGATTTGGGCTAATTAACTCTTAAGCATGATTAAGCACTATGTGCAAAAATTACTCAAATTGATCAGAATGTCTTGTTATTGGTCTAATATTTGATTGGATTGGAATTGGAAGGCACTGTAAGATGCATTAGATCTATACTCCCATTTATAATGTTACCAATAATAAATAACAAAGGCACACATCTTGTGTAGAAGATTTGATAAGAAAGAGCAATCTAGAGCATGTGGGTGCAAAATTAGCATTTTGACTTAAATTGATCTCAAAGTTAGATGGATCATAAATTGAATTAACCCATTTAGAGATACCCTAGCCAAAATTGGCTATTTAATATGTCAGTTTCACATCATTTAACGTTTTTAGCATTTTTAGGCAAAATTATGCATTGTGAATGGAAATTGGCCAAAACCCTGATTAGAGGTTATCGATGGCCAGATTTAGGTGTCTACATTTTGTATATATGATTGATACCAAAACTCAAAACCAAATATTTTTAAAAATGTTTTCTAATTCCAAAAATCATCCTTCTCACAATTTTAAAACATCAGACAACTCAAAAACTTAGACTATAGGAAAAGAAGCTTCTTTAGAATGAGAGATATTTCTATAGTCTAGAACAAAAACCCAAAATACATCTTTTCCAATGTAATGAAATATTTTACATGCACAAATTAGTAACAAATGTGTTACTGAAAAAGACCCATACTGGTGCAATTGGAAAATGAACCATCAATATAACTTTGTCATCATAATTATTTCATCCACATAATTTAAACTGAAACCAAAATATATTTACAATAATAACTCAATCACCTTACAACCTTGAATGAAGACATATGAGGTATTTTTCAAACTCAAAGTTAAAATACAAATGTCAATTAACCCTTAACACATGTAAAGAAACTATATATGTTAAATCATGAAATATTATAGTTTCCAACCATATCTTGACATGTAGAGACATTCTCAAACCCATGATTCCTTAAAAATATTCTATATAATTGAAGAGATTTTTCATGTTTAAACAAAACTATCTTCTATATTTTTAGTGATGCATTCATAAATTACCATTATAAACTATACAATACTATCAACTATATCTTGACATGCAATAAATAACTCAAAAATTCCATATTATGAGTATTCAATGCATCTTAAATCCATTTATCTTTCATAATGACAAAGGTATTACCTCATTTGTAACTCCTTAGTTTCCTCTATTATTTCCATGTTCCTCATACTCAAAGAGTGTTGCTTCTACCCAAATCTTATGAGAAATGATGAACAACTAAATGAATTTACCTTTTGTATTCTATAAAAACTCAATAACTACTCAGATGACATGTTATATTCCCATTCATTCCAAAGTTTGCTAGTACTATTTTAGTGACATAGCCAACTTGATCAAATAAATTACCAACTTTACCCATTACCAAAACTATTATGAAGTTGTTTCACTAAAAAACAACTATCTATGCATGTGCATTGAATTAAATAAAATTGAATCCAGATCATGTAAAATAGACACCCAAATCTCCACCAAATCAATATAAAATTCATTAAAACCAAATGTTGTCTGCCATATGCCATTTATCAATGCTTTAAACTAAAGGTTTGAACCTAAGGTTACTACCAATGCCATAGTTTAGGCTTTAAATTATTATATGTCTTCCCAGCTAAGTATTTTATCACCACAAATGTTCGTAGGTTGAATGAACATTAGAACCTTAGGTCTTAGGTTTAGGAAATATTTACGTTTAGATATAAGCTAACTTAATTTAAAGTATATATATATATATATATATATATATATATATATATATATATATATATATATATATATATATATATTTGATTTAAATAAATCAAACACCTTTGTTAATTTAACAATAAACCATGTAAGACAAACAAATATGGCTCCTTCAACACATAATCACTGAATCATAAATCCATTAATCATAAATTTATGCCTTTGAAAATTAAACCACTACATATTACCTTATATTGACAAACATATGATTGGAATAATCATTATTTTAATATCAAACCATTTGTTTTGAACCATATCACACATCACATATATATTGTATGTTATCATTGCACTCACTTATGCTTTCAAAACCAATAAATAGTGCTAGAGTAAAAATTCATTAAACACAAAATTCATACTAAAATTCAACATAATAATGAATATTTAAATGCAACATGGACTAATACCCCCACACTAGTAGTTTTAAATATTGTGACATAAGTCGTCAATAAGAAAAAATATTGGCTCACTTAAATTTTTAGAAAAAGAGGGGGGGTGGTGCCAAAAAATAAGCATAATAGGGATCACTTCTATATCCTACATAAAATAGATCTTGAGGAATTCACTATCACATTGGAGAGCTACATAGATTAAAATTTGCAATAGACTTGGGAATCTTGCATCACTCTAGCCATTCAAAAAAATTTATAAGGTGAATCTTTAAATCTAGGGGGTGGATAAAAACTATATAAATAGTAAAAGAGGGAGGAAAGGAAAGGTATAAAATAAGATTTCTTAAGTCAAATTAAGGTGGAAATGTTTGGGGAAAATGTTATGAATCTAAATTCAATTTACCTATATATAACTGTCTTCACATAGGCTCAAACTAAAATAAATAGGGAAGAGAGTTTAGGAACTATAATAAGTGAAAATCCATACAACATTATCTTTAAAATGAATAATTATTAGATTGTTAATTACACTTTTACACATAATTATTTAACTAAACATGATAAGTCAGAAATTAATTAGTATATAATATAACTCATCCTAACTAAGCACATATAAATCAATTCATACTCATGATTATCTACAAACATTAACAATCACCATTTCACCATGAGAAAATAAGATGGAATCCATAAATATTACACAACAATCATGAACACTTTTGAGTTTATGTTATTCTTATGCTTTTTATTAAGAAGATTTGAGCTTCAAAACAAGTTATAAAGTAATATAAATAGGACAAGTGAGACCTACTACCTAAAGATCATGGAAACCCACTCATAGGTCTCATGACTAAGTTAGTTACAATAGTACATGCTCAAAAGAGATAACAAGTTGGGCTCACAACATTCCCCATTTTGGGAATAGTCAAATATACAATGATTGTTTTCAGTTGGAGCCCATGATGGGACCACCACCTAGTTATTTATGGGCCTCTTATGCTACCAACACCTAAGCAATCATATTGTCCTCTTGGTCCAGCTTGGGAAGGTTGATAAGTGGCTCCCTGAAAGGCACATTTTCACATGTTAGTAGCTCCTTGTGGGTCTTTTGAGGTACCTATAAGGTGTTATTGACTGTGTTAACTTTGTTCATGCTTCCCATATATCACGTGGCTATATCCATAATGGCATGAGCTCTAGTGTTTTTAGTCTTGGTAACCTTCTTTCTAAAAGCATAATTAAATTTTTTGAGGTGCACCCTAAACTCATCTTTATTGTTAATTATGCCATTTGGATTGTACAACACAGTGATGTCAACCTCTTTAAAGTAGACTAGCATCTTGTTTATGATCTTCTCCAATGGTACTATGGTTATTTTCATGTCTCTAAGACATTCCACTAAAGAAACCTCCTATTTTTGGTAAAGGTTTGATATAGATTAAAATCCATCAATGGAACTATAACAAAGGGAATATCCCCTTATGGATCACAACTACCATTATCTTAAGTTTATTTTCCATTCTAATGATTTACTCCAATTATACCTATATTTTATGACTCAAACAATGTCCCTTCCACATTATGTACTAATTCAAGTGGGAAGGTGTTCCTCACCTAAGACTCCAAAATATTCACTTGTTATTTCAATTATTCCATGATTTTATCTATCATATCATAATAATAACTTATCACTAAGATTGGGTATTTAATTATGCAATACTCATCTATTTTCATCCTCTTCTTGGTCAAAGAGATGAGGTATTCCTCTGCTTTCCAAATCATAGGATCTCCTTGTATGATTTTTTGAGTTATGACCCTCTTCATTCGGCTTGTATATTTATAAAATTTAAACTAGATGTCTGATTATCCATGGTAAATCATCTCAAGGCTCTAAAGTTTCTCTACCTATAAGGCATCTAGCCAATAGCCTCCTTATGATGGTCTAAGAGCTTTTGAAGTGGAAAAAATTAAGGGTGTGGATACGAAAGTAGATGGTGGAGGAAAGGATGGAGAGGGCATAAATGTGATATGGGCTTAAATGGGGATAAAATATGGAGGTGGGGAAGTGGAAGCAAAATCATGAATATTAGAGTGAATTTCCCATGGGGTCATATAAGCTCTTAGTTGCTCTTGTGTCATGTGAAATAAAGTTCAGATGACACTAGGGAGCTCAACCATCATCCTAAGAGAGGAAAATGGACCTATTGAAATTGAATCTTAGGTGACCATGGATATAAGAGAGCAGATCCCATGAGAGGTTTGATGTAGGGTCAAGAACAAATTATAGAGGGAGTTGAGGAAAAACCTAGGGACCCTATGTTATAGGAGGTGGAATAAAAGGAACAAATCTATAAGATGCAACTATGAAGCTACTTGGTCCTGGGGGATTCATGGTAATAAGATTTAACCATAGAGTATCCCTAGATTGAGGATTGGTTATTTGCATTGTGTCACTCAAGATTGGGTAAATTTGGGAAGATTGTACCACTAATCAATGTCTAATGTAGACCCTTTCCACATTAGAAGTAGAAGGATTACCCTTGGGGATGGAAATTGAATTTGCAAGGGTGGTAAGAGATTGGGAACTTGGAGCTGGAGTACTTGGATTAGGTGCACTAACAATTATTGAACCAAGAGTTATAAGAGCACTAAAAATAATATAGGAAAAAATGGTATGGGAAAAAGAAACCACTAAAGGAATAGGAATCAGAGGGGTAAGAATTTCATCACTAGAAAGTGGAAAAATGGGAGTAACAACTAGTGAATTGGGAGTTGTTTTAATAATGGGAATTGACACACTCAAGCCTATGGGGCATAAGTTCCAATAGTAATAAGGGATCCAAATGAAGCTTGGGGTTGAGTTGACTATCATGGAGGTAATTTATAGTGGTATTAGCCTTGTAGAAGTGGTTGTAACTATCTCAAATTTAAAGAAGGTTGGGCTTCTAGGAAACTTTATTGAGACTCAGAATCACTTGATATATGTAATGTTTATTTAACAAGTGAACTTACCTGGGTTATTTTTATAATTGAATAAATAATGGATGATGAAGATGTGAAAAATCCCATGTGAATTCTTTGTAACATTATGTTTTTTAACCTCTCACTTATCTTTGGAGTGTCATCTGAGGGTTAGGGCTCACTAGGTCTCTCCTATAAAAATTATTTTTCAAATTGTTATTGTTGAAGTCCCTTAACAACATTTAACTTCCTAATCACCTCAACATCATATGTTGGGTTTAAGTGATACAAATCATCCTTATGAGCGTCATGATGATATATTATATTTAACCTTACTCTCAATGCCTTCACATGTCTATGAATATTTACATGAGGGTAGCATTGTCTATCATCATGGAATGGTTAGTTGAAAGATGAAATATGTGTGTCCACAGATGTTAATAATAAAAAATTATTGTATTCATGATGAAAAATGATAAGGGGAAAGAATGGATATGAATTTTGGCTCCTAGAAGCATAGTGACCAATAACACTATTGGCATAATGGTAGGCAATTTCTTTCTTAACCAATTTTTCAGCCATGTAATAGGGAAACCTAAAATAAGGACCCTAAATTACTTTTAATGTTATCATTATTGAAATAAAGATAATACTGATAATACCCAATGGCTGTGATAGAATATCTCATATATTCAAACTATCTATGCATACTCATCTTATTGTTAGTAAATTACAGTGTGGGGATAGAAGTGGTTACAATTTTTTTGAATGTGGGATCTATAATGATGGTTTTAGATCTTAGCATATACCACATGCACTAGTTGGTTATAAGGTGTTAATGGTGAGAAATATGCATGCTTGAAGGGCATGGTAGTTCATGATACATCTACAAGATAGGACATCATGTATAAATTGCCTCCTACTCTAACTCAGGCTACCTACTAACTGATGTTGAAATTGATCACTCCTTTGATTTGATTTCCCTCAATAATTATGCTAAGTGTAGTCATATAAAATGTCACTTAAGTGTAATGAGTGTCATTTGAGACCACCCATCCCTAACTTATCCCCAGACCATATTAGGGCCTATTTTGACCCTTATCCATCTTTATTATGGGTATTACACCTCCCTAGACATCCCAAGATTAGTTCAAGATATTTCCCTAAGGATCTAGTCCCTTAGTGCTTTAGATTCTACCATATGGACACTAGTGCACCCCTTTGGACACTAGCACACTATTCTAGTGACCAAGGGATCTTGCTAGTGTCCCTTACCTAATTTAAACCCCAAAGGATATATTTTTAATTCCTAAGACACCTTGGGTTGGCTTAGACCTATTTCACACTCTATATAAGCATCATATTAGTATATATACACCTTTTTTATCTCTTTATCCACTATATGGATATTAGATGCAAATACAAACAAACAAGCTTAGAACAAATTATGTAAAATCAAGGTCATTAATCCTTATTCTGCCATACTTCTATGTAAAACCATATACAACCATCCTAAGCTTAGATTATATATATATTTCTAGTCTCAAGCATCACTCAAAGAACTCAAGTTGACATTCATACTAGCATTCACTTGCACTTTCACTAAGCACTTAGGTGAGAGAACTACATCAGGATTGATCCCTCCTCAGAGTATTGGTGTGTAGGTAGCATACCCACATAGGGGTGTGGATCACATGTCTAACACATCAGACACACTAACCCCTTTTTCTCATGGTGTTCATTCAAACCCTTACAAACATGAAAACCTAGGGTTTTTAGAGAAAAATAAAAGAAACATTATTGATCATATAGACTTGTAATTTATAACATAGTTGGATCAAGGCATTTCATACAAAACCCATAAATCATTTATACATATTCTAAGTGTGACACTAACACACTACCTTGGACACTAGTACACTACGATACTATCCAAAAGACCACACTACTATCTAGGATTGATCATGACACTTGGATATAGTTTCTAACAATCAAACCTATATGCTCAAAAAATTTCATAGTCTCATTCCTCCTAAAAGCCCTATTTCCAACTAAGTTATTATTTCTCTCTCATCTTTTTCACATTTAGAAAATCAGTTAGCTCAATTATTGTACAAATTAGTGGTTGTATTTATTGCATTATTTCTTCCCTAAATTTATACTTTATCGCTTTAACAACCTAGGGTTTACATTACATAAATACTTTGAAATTTAAATCATTTTGGTGAACCTGACTTACTTTAAATATTGATTAATAACCCTAGTTCCACCCTAGGGTTTGCCTTCTCCATCTTTGTGTACTAAATTAGGGTTTATAAAATTCTTATTTTTCATAATTTTACACATCTTAAATGATTCATATCATTACTCTATCAGGGCTTCATTAATTTAATATATCTTAATTTTTTTTATAAACCCTTCAAAACCTTAGATCCGCATACTAGGTCCTCATACACTAAAAAATTAACCCTTAGAGTTTCAGGTAAATTTTTGATTTTTTCTTATATAATGGGTTGATTTTTTCACATATTTTTAAATACATTTATGTTGGATTACCTTATCCTTATTATTTTATTTTTGTACATTTTTTACATTCTTTTTTGGTAAGTTAGAAAAAATTCTAGGAATCATCTTTATCTTCACCTAGTTGATCAATTTATAAACTTTTCACATCATTAAAGAAATGAATTGACAAATTTTCAAGATTGCACACTGACATATGATAATGAGCATGATAACATTTATAATTATGATTATGATTATTTTTATAATGATGTATACGATGATTACTATGAGCATGAAAATATAAGTGTTGATGAGGATATATTAGATGCATATTATTCTCTTTATCCTCTCTCTTATCCTACTTCTCCATATCACATTAACAACATAAGGCCAAAATATCCCCTTATATGTAGTGCTTTTTTTCAATGAGATCCTAGTTTTTCAACCACTTTTAATACATACTTATTCAAATTAAATCAATATAAGAACAATAAAATCAATTTACTTTTTCATGGTTTAAGTAATAGTACATATGATGTTCCTATCATAACAAATCAAAATATACATTCTTTACCTTTCTCAATTCAATTCAAAAAAACATGTACATAGGATATTGCACCTTTTCTAGATTCATAAACTAAAGTAGATGATATTGTGTTCTCACCTTATTTTACATTTCAAGCTCAAGATAATTATTCCATAAAAAAATTAGATAATCCAAATATCTCTAGCCCTTCTCCTACATGTCATAATGTGCCAAATGGAAATATGATTGCTACTTATTCTCATTTTGACTCCAAGATTAAAAATAATGACAATACATGCATTTAAAATACACATTTCATTCCCCCTCCACATGATGATACATTTTATAGAGGAAAAATTTAAAATATTCTTCTAATCTTTCTCTTAGTGAGCATGAAAATGTTAATTATTCTACTATTACCTCTACAAGTGAGTTAAATTATGATTTTGATGAAACTTGGAATACAGATGATTACTATGACTTTAGTGAAGAAGATATTGAGTCTAGCCCTTCTACACTTATCCCTAATTCACCCCTCTCTCATGATAAATTTTATTTCTTATCAAATGTTCATTCAAATGATAATGTATATTTATATAACACTTTAGAAACTTACATACATGTTTCTAGTTGACATACTTTACATTTACATAATAATGATGTGTCTTCTATTCCATTAGCATGTAATACTTCCTTACCAACTAACAATATAAGAGATACCAATGAATATACCTCACCCTTCCTTACTAAAATATAACCCATTCCTCATTCTAACCTTAACAAGGGTGATAACCCATTTCCCTCTCACCAGGTCCAAGTTATCACCCCTCCTAAGGTTACATTGAGTAAACCAATTCTCTCTAAAAATGTTACTTGATGTAGTGTACCAATGGCTAAAATTAATAATAAGATTCATTGTTTAAATGAAGCTCTTCATAATGTTATCATACCTTCTCAAGAGGTAATCTATTTGATGCATGTCATGGGTGATTTACAACAAAAAGTACACCAACTCACCTTGGAAAGTAAAACATACCACTCTTAGGTTTATTACAATGCCATCTATATAAATATTATCCCATGCATAATCTTCAATACAAAGTTAGCAAAAAACTTACGTATACTAGCATTACCTAAGTTTAATGGACATGAAGATCCATACTTGCAACTTTAATCCTAAATAAAGGCTATGGTACATGTCACTCATAGTTTTATTCTCTTACGGTTATTCCCATAGACTCTAGAGGGTGAGATATTCAATTAGTTTCATTAATCATGCCCCAGTGGTTCACTAGATATGTACAATGATCTAGGAGAAGTATTTATCATTCATTACATACAAAATAAGGGACTTCAAGTCACATATGATAGGTTTCCTTCACTACACGAGGGTAAGTTAGAAACAATGAGTGATTACATCTTACGATTCAAATCATGTATGCAATAGTTGATCTATCAACCAATTGATTGAGAGGTACAATACATATTTTGTAGAGGTCTCATCTTCCCTCTTAAGGATAAATTACTATATTATACATCCAAATAATTTTGACATGTAAGCTATAAGGCGATCACATTAAATCATGAGTTTAGATTAGTAGAGCCATATTCAATGTAATATTTTGAGGAACCAAATTTGGGTTTAGGTATCTCATAGGCACAATAATCTAATATGGTACAAGCACCTAATACATAGATGCCTTAATAAAAAGTGTAACATAAATAACCAATAAAGATACTCAACAAAGGCAAATAACCACTTCACATAGCATCTCTCATTATGAATGGAACACATGACACCAAAAATAGGGCTAAATAATTTTTAGATAGAGAGGCCTCATAATATATTGTTTAAATTAATAGATAAAGGGATGATCACCCTTCCTCCTACTAAACACCATCTAACACATCATTTGAATAGAATAAGGAATAAACCATACTATAATTATCATCAAATCAATGGACATTAGGATAATAACTATTATGCACTCAAAGATCATATTGAACCGTATGTTGATAGAGGAATTATATCATTCACATAGGAGGAATTGAGACCTCTTTCTCTTTATTCACCTATATCACCTTCCTCTACGAGTGATATCCCAGGTTGTTCCTTTCTAGGATCTATTGGTTACTCATTATATGAGCCACGTGGTTTTTAGGACACCAACTTTTGTGAGATCTTATGCACCATAGATTCAATAGAGATGGTAATCAGTTACAAGAGATCAACCTACTTATAGCAACATAGAGACAAAAGGGAAAATAAACTCAACCATTAGTCTTCATACAAAAACTAATTTGACAAATATTACATCAATCAAAGATTAGTCTCAATATGACAACTGATTAAGATATTTGATAGATATCATAGAGATCAAAACATAATCTCATTACAATAAAAGATTAAGATATTTGGTAGAGATCATAACAATCAGAGCATAGTCTCAATAAGGTAATTGATTAAGATATTTAGTAAAGATAACAATGATTAGAACATAATCTTAGTATGGCAACTAATTAAGATATTTGGTAGAGATCATAAAGATTAGAGCAGAATCTCAATATGACAACCAATTAATCTATTTTAAAGATATAATCCACAATAGAACATAATTTCATCATGACAACCAATTAAGATATTTACTATAGAGTCTAAAAATATATCTACCAATAGTACACCATGAGAAGGATCATTTCTAGAGGCTATTCATACACCTACATAGCATGAGCAGTATGGTCAACTTTTTTCTCTTCCATTAGGATTTAGATAGTGCATGCCATAGTCCATAAGCTAGTTTAGTTAGTTTTATGGATTCATAGTTCCACTCTATAAAAAAAATTAGTACTTATTACTCAGTACATCCAATTCATATATCTTAGATAAGTCACTCTTCCTTTATTTGATATAGGACACCTTGATAGTGAGACTCATTAGTTAGTATATTCCTCTCTACTTGTACATAGTTTATCTTACCTTGCTTATTGTTTATAGTTTTATTTTAATGTTATTTTTACATAATTCTTATACTTAGAAAACACAAAAATAATATAATATGTGAAAAATACAAAATAATTCAAATATTTATTAGAAAATACAAATTTTAGATTTTATACATTTATATGCTTACATTCCTTATATTTACTAGGTACTACATATGTTATCTATGCTAGTCTAGTTGGTTTTATCATACACATATGCTTCACTTATTCTCTTTGAGTGTTTACAGATTCTTACAAGACTCTAATCCATCACACAAATCTAGATTTGCTACTATCTACCCATTGGGGGCAAATACATTGATTCAACATTAATACATTCACCCATTGGGGGAATCACATACATAGATTATGATTTACTACGTTATATCATTATATACTCTATATATCATATTTAGCATTGATTATATCCTTATGTTGATCATCCTATACTCCTCAATTTTTTTGATGACTACTACTATTATAGACTCAGCTTATGTACATATTTGTTATTATATGGATTTGTACCACATGTTCATGCATACTTTTATTTATAGCTTTACAAGTTTATATCTAATTGTATTCATTGATTCTACATTTGTTCAAGGGAATTTGAATATGACATTTTTATATGGCTCTATTGTTGGCCTAGGAAAATGGAGAAATAATTATTAAAAATATATTCAATATCAAAACATGATTTTATTTGTGTATAAGGAAGCTTAAAAATATTCACAAAAATATGAGTTGGTTTAAAAACCAACTAACAGGTAAAAACTACCCCAAAAACTAAAAATAAATAAACAAACTAAAATAAAATAATTTTGGATCATGAAAATAATCCAACATCTATGCCAAATTCCTTTCATTGTGTGTATGATTTGGACATATGTTCATGTCCTTGTATGTGCCTTCTTGATTGTGTATGCAAACATTTGAACATGTCGTTCCATGTGGCTCCAAGCCAACCTTGCTTGATCTTTTCATATGTGGACATTTGAACATGTCCTTATATGTATTATTTTCTTATATTTAGTGATTTGTGCCCATGTCCCTTGTATTGTGTCCCCTGGGCCTACTTTGCATGACTCATGTTTGTTATACATATGCTTTCATGTATGCATCATTGCCATGACACTTGTCTCTTGCTTGTTTTTTTCATACTCAATGTTTGATACCATGAGGGACTTCATGCATCTCCCCTTCCTCCTTGGGTGCCTTGATGGACATCATACGCAATCCCCCTAGGTAGTTACTTATTATATATATATATATATATATATATATATATATATATATATATATATATATATATATATATATATATATTAGTTTCTCCTATACATGCTGACATTGATATATCTATCTTGAAAACCTTGTGAATTCTAGATCTAATATAATTATGCATTGACAACTTATGCTTAGATTATATTACAATCTGATGTCATGTATATAAGTTATATTGGTTTATTATGTAAATATCGTATATGCTAAGGATAACACACATGATGTAAAGATTTTATTTTTATGATAATTATTACAAAGATTCAACAAATCACTTAAAAAAAGGGGGCATTCATAGTGGTTTGTCATAGATATCATGACATTTGGGTGCACTCAGATATAGTCTCCAACACACAGACACATATTACAGAGCTCATTATCAAGAAAACATGTAGTGAGAAATAGTTAAAAAAAGATCAGAAAAACTTTAAAAAAAACATAGAGGACACTAACATGCCATAAAGGACACTATCATGGTGCACTACTATCTAAGGGACCACACTATTATCCAATAACCCCAAAAATAGGAAAATCTAGATTGGCCAGAAAGGTATAGTAATTACAGTTTAGGTTTTCATAATATTAGTCATATATTATCAGTTATACTTAGATTATTCTTAGTTTTTCATTGAATCATATAACTTTACTTAGATTTGGGGCATCATGCATGGCATGATCAATCCCATTTTAGTTTAGATATACACAAACATAAATTATTTCAAATTGTTCTAGAATTCATACACACAAATATCAAAATTGGGGGCATGTGGGAAGCACATTATTTCCACATGATCAATTATAAACTATCTCATCTCAGATGGAATGACAAACCCATGTTATGTAATCTATACATAGTTTCTATCATGTTTCACACTATATTTATGCCTTATTGTATTTGCAGTGGTTGACATTTATATGTAGTGCCTGAATGCCCAAGAGGCCCCTTAGCCATTTTACATTTCATAGTTTCTAAGTGGCCCTAGATCCATCCTATACATTTTAGTTGCATCATATAGTTTTAGTCATAGATGCATCTACTACACATGGGTAGGTAATGATGGAGTCATAACCTACTTGAGTTATTGAGCTAGTTACATAAGAGGGTTGGACAAGCCATCGATCTAGTCTAAGTTATTCAAAATTATTGATCCACAAAGTAGGAGTTGGAAATGATGGAGTAAAAAATAAATTTAGTTCTTTATCCATACACACATGGGGATTGAGCAAGCCATCAGCTTAGTCCAAACTATTCACTAACTTAAATATTGGTTACATAAACATAGGATGTCACCAAGTTTTTACATTGGGTTGCATACCTAATGAGGTGTATTCATTACTTTCCTCTTTCTCTTATCTATTTACTTAGTTTTATCTTTGATTTTAATACTCCTTAATTAAGGACTAATTCATACATGTTTCATTTATAGGACACATAATGGAACATGATTAAAAAATGTAGATCCAAATTTATGGGCTTTGTATCATAGGTAATTCTAGGTACACTTCTTTTTCCTTTATCCTAGTCATTTTTATTTGCTACATTTATAGAATAAATGGGGGAAATCTAGTCATATAAAATGTCACTTGAGTGTAATGAGTGTCACTTGAGACCACCCATCCCTAGATTAGCCCTAGACCTATCTTAGGGCCTCTTTTGACCCTTATCCAACTTTTATGTAGGTATTACACATCCTTAGACATGCTAAGATCAGTACAAACCTTCCCTTATTGGTCCATGCCACTAATACTCTAGGTTTTACCACCTAGACACTAGTGTGCCCTTTTGGACATTAGCACACTGCGCTCATGACCAAGGGATTGTGCTAGTGTCCCTTACCTTATTTCAACCCCAAAGGATATAATTTCAATTACTAATATGCATAGATTTGGCCTAGACCTATTTCACACTCCACACAAGCACCACATCACTATATATATATATATATATATATATATATATATATATATATATATATGCACCTCTTTTATCCATTTATCCACTAAATGGAAATTAGATACAAATACAAATAAATGAGCTCAAAACAAGCTGTGTAAAATCAAGGTCATTGATCCCTATTCTACCCTAATTCTACATATAGTTTTCCTAATCTTAGATTATATAGATTTCCAATCTCAAGCCTCACTCAAAGCACTCAAGCTAACACTCATACTATCATTCACTTGTACTTGCACCAAACACTTAGGTAGGAGAACTACATATAGCTTGATCCCTCCTTGGAGTATTGGTATGTAGGTAGTGTGACCACATAGGGGTGTGGATCACATGTCCAACACATCAAACCGACTAACCCCTTTTTCTCATGGTGTTCATTCAAAGCCTTACAAGCATGAAAACCTAGGAAGGTACAAAAAATTTATTGATTGTACAAAATTTAAATTTAGATAAGAGTTGTAACATGTCATGTTCTGAAAAACCTATAAATGTTCTATAAATAGTTTAAGTGGGATACTAGAAAACTACCTTGAAAACTAGAACATCATGGTACTATCCAAAGGACTAAACTACCATCCAAGGCTGATTCTGACACCTAAATATAGTTTTTTATAGTTAGACCTATCTTCTCACCAATTTTCATAGTCTGATTCCTCTTGAAAGGCCTATTTCTAACTAAGTTATTATTTATCTCTCATCCTTTCCATATTTAGCAAATCAATTAAGTTGAATATTGTGAAAATTAGTGGATACATTTATTACATTATTTCATTCCTAAATTTATGTTCCATCCATTTAAAAACCTAGTGTTTACATTCCATGAATCCTTTAAAATTTAAATCACTGAGGGGGACCCAAAATTTGTTCACATGCACTATGATGCTAGCTCCAAATAGTCGATTGAGTAGTAACATGCCACCCTTGACTCCCACTCAAAAAGTATTAATTATATATCTGTTAATGTCTTCTTTATTTCCAATTATCAGATTATTCTACCCAATATTTCAAGGTTTCCAAAACATCATTTCATCCACTCAACTTTAACATCCTTGTCATAATCAATGTCTACCTCCAAGAGATGGTAGTATTTCTTGAAAGCAATCCCTAAGATCTCAATGATTCAATACTTACCATTATTTGTATGACCAAATCATTTATTCATACAAATAACTTGACCATGTCATAAAATATATGACCACATGGTAAAAAATTTAGTTTGGTAGTGGCTTTGTGGAGTCTTAAGTGGAGGATGACTGTAAGTCATCTAAGAACTTGATTTCATCCTTAGTGTCTTCATCATTGTATGATGGCTTCCACACTTCACTGATTTCTTTAAAAACCTTATTTAAATGCTTATATCTAACAATCCCCTAAAAAAATGTAGTATCTCTAAAATATTGAGTGGGATTAGGTTTTGAAGATGAGGTTGTCATCATTGATTATCAAACATAGATAGCTTTGCAAACTATCTCAAAAAAGGTCGGGATCTATGGATAAGAAGCTCAAGCTACTTTTGACTATAAGATAATCTAAACTCAGATAATTTCATCCTAGAGAATAATGGTTATAAATATTGATTTGATGGGAGCTTATAATTTTTTGAATTAGGCTCATAGTAATGTCAATGGTAATTCACATGTGTACTAACTCTGAGTTGGTGTCATTATTCAAATTAGTCATCCTTTTCAAATTTTAATCAATGTTTATAGCTCTAATTTATCTTTATGATCATTTTCAATGATGTGACTTTCCCAAGTGGAAATATCTAACCCTTTCAAATTTCTTTAATGTGGTACCTAATTAATCCATTATATGCCAAGAGTTTGTCAGGAACAATCCCAAATTCTACTTTCATGGTACCCAAAAAGCACCCATAGTCTACCAAGTGACATTCAATCTATCAACATGGAATGCAAGGGTACCAATGAAAATTTTGGGTTAGATGTAAAAAATTCCATGTGTACAATCCTCCAAGTGTATAATGGGGACACATGGAACAAACTAATTAGTCAAAATCTCTTGTATCGTACCTTTCTCTAATTCTTGGGTGGTATATAGATGCCACATGGAATTATCTCATTAGATGAAGTATCCTAGGGTTGTACCACTTTTTAACATAAAATAGGTCCTTAGGGGTATAAAGTGACATGTGAATAATATCAATTGGATAGTACCTCCCATGTTATACCTTTTTCCTACTATTTTAAGTGTTTTTAGATGCCTCATGGCATTTTTTAATTGGCCCACTACTCTTGGGTTTGTACAAATATTTTATGGGTAATGTAAGGATCCAATAATATTAGTAAGAAATGTGGAAAACATTCATTGGTAGGTGATTCCCACATCATGTTGATTTACTATCATCTCAAGAGATACTTGCACCACTATGATCCAAGAGTATAATTGGATGCATGGTTAGTGGTGATTGGACTGAGCTTCCTAGGTTCGTATCATTATATGTCACATCACGAGAGTCTAATACCTATGAAATTAATATAATACCAATATAATTCAATTCTTTTTATAAATAAAATAACACTTACCTGTCAAGAATGAGCTATAGGAGGTAGTCAATGAGACTCTGAGAATTGCGAGTCCCATCACATCATTAGTAACCTTTTTAAAAATAAAGTTAATGACTGACTAATTATAAAACCATTTTAAAAGCACAAAGGGGGATAAATTTAAAGATAAAAATAAACCCACAAAAAACATACAAAAAGTATCAACTGAAAGGGACTTTGAAAGGCACTGTGAATACACATGGATATAGACTCGATTTAACATTGCTCATTAGGGTTAGGTCCAATTTTAAAGGGTTAGTACATGAGTTTTAAGGCTTGATTATCAGTTTTATATTATTTATAAGGGATTTATTTTATTTAATGAAAAGGTAATTTTTGTTCATAACAATAAATATTGACACAAACAAAAATTATAAATACATTATTACATGGCTAAATATCAAGGAATCAAGATTATTAAAAAATAATTTCATGGATTGTGATATCAAATTGCTATTACATTATACTCATATTAATGTATTTTTGTAAGAGTCTATATTTGCACATAATATCATCTCATATCTACCCTGATGTAGTTAGTGCCAACCAAAAGCTCATCGCCATTGCTACATAGTTGCTCCATATCTTTTCATATTAATTTACTACCAAAGTATCAATTAAGAAGAATAAATAAGTGGATATTAAGTTGATAAAATCCTTTAAGGGTAATTTTAATAGAAACATAAGGATAAAAAATTGGTTATAATAAATTCACAAAGATTAGATTCTTAGTATAAAATTCAAAGTTCAACAATAGAGACGGATATCATGCAACTCCTACTATGAGAAGGGAATGTTATTTTTCTCTATTTTTTATTTGCGTAGAATAAAATGACTATGTGTTTCACTTTTTTTTCTTACTACAAGTAAAATGGATTAGAAATTTCCCCATTTATTTATATGATCACTTCTTTTTGATATAATAAACCCTTAATATTTGAGAGGGTATAGAGTTTTAGTTACATTAATTATCAATATATTGCTACTCTATTATTGGGGGCATAAGTGATGCAAGTAGACTTATTAAAGGTTTACTCAACTAAGTATTATAGGATTTATTTTGAATATTAATAGATTGTTCTTGAAATCACTAGTGTTTTTCTTTCTTCTTGTGGCACCCTCTCTCAATATACCCTTGCATCTTACTTTCTTTCTCAATATCCTTTTCTCTTTAGGAATTTTATTCCCTATCTCAGTCCCCATTGTCTCTTAGCAAGTATATTTCATGTGGATTTAACCTTCTCTATACCTCACCCTAGGTTTCACCTGGTCTTTTGGCACCTATTCATTCTTCTTTCAGCCTCACCTAAGTCTTTTTTACCTTGGTATATTGAATCTACATCTATGTCTATCTCACCTTGAAATTATTTAAGCTTCAATGAGTTATTTCTTATCCTTTTTCTTTACTACTCAGTGATACCTATGCTAGAAGCTTATTTCACTTATTCCCAAAGATATTTTGTACTTTGATAACATTTTGATGTAATTACACTCTTTATATTTAAAAAATATGATACAAACAAGGGTCACAAATTCTTCTCAAATCTCACATCTTAACTATAAACTTGAATTATAGCCGTTTATTACAAACAATATTGATTTTATTCTAATGTTATTAATTAGATTCTTGAAATCAAATAGATGCTTAAAATATCTATATGGTTATTAATATCTCAAAATATATCTTTAATCCACTAAGACACTTTACATTTCATTGTAACATCTTCATGAATATCACTTCACAAAACAAGGTTCTCTTTCAAGGACCATTCTTAAAGTTTTTGAATCAATACTTTTAATACTTTCATGATTGTTTAAGTTCAAAAGATACTTGGCAGAATAAGAATAATCCATAGAGACCCTAACCTAGCCAAAAAGAGCTTCTGATAGTTGATAAATGTCAAGTTTTTATTATTTTATTGCTCTTAGCTTGCATATTATTGTATACCCTAAACTATGGTTTTGGAGCATCAAAATGACTAAAAAAAGGAAATGAACCATTAAAAACTTACAAAAATTTGTGTAAAAGTATATTATGGTGTATATTAAGTGTTATAAGTGGTTTTAAACCTTAATAGCTTCTACATATGTAGATAATTATGATTGTGTGTTGGCAGACTTGTAGGTAGGCCTAAAATAGGGCTAAAGAACAATTTTATTTGATTTTCCTTGTGATATCAAGTTATATGAGAATTATAAAGTGGTTTTATAGATTGTGTAATGTTTAAATTTTTTAAATATACATTGGATGGTCTTAAATTATGATTTCCAATCCATAATTTTATTAAAGAATAAGATTGACATAATACAAGGCCTAAAGAACTTTGTAAAAGATAAGAAAGCTTGATTCATGTTATCTTGATTACTATGTTTCTTATAAATAACTATCATGATAAATATTAAAGAAGTGTTTAGTAGTTTTTATTATCCCAAGGATTATTTAAAGCCTTTTAAACTCTAATTGTATCTGTGGAGTCTCAAAAACTAGTTCAAACAAAGTCTAAAATCCTATATTCCTGTAACAGTTAAGTCTTGAAGACTATAATGCCCTATTTTAAGAGTTGGATAATATTTCAAAGAACCTTTCAACAATTATAATCAATAAGGTATTATAATTCTTGATTCAAAAACATTAACAATAGTCCTTAAAATAGAACCCTATTTTGTGAAGTGATATTTATAAAGATGGTATAGTGAAATGCAAAGGTGTCTTAGTGGATTAGAAAGCTCTTTTGAGATATTAATAACCCTATAGATATTCTAATAATATATTTGAGTTCAATAATATAATTAATAACATTAGAGGAGAATCATTTTTTTTCAATAAATGGATATAATTTAAGTATACAGTGAAGATGTGAGATATGAGAAGAATTTGTGACCATTATATGTATAAGATTTTTTAGAGATCAAAAGTGTACTTATATCAATAAGCCCCAATAAAATTTGAAATTATTTTGTCTCTATGGTAGGATTAGGCAACCCCGCTTACTACTAGGATAAAAACCTTTACATGTCCTATAATTATCCAAAAGGTTTCATTCATCATTAACTACAACAATATATAGTTTATTGAACTATTATTTACTATGTAAGAAAATTCAAATAAACAATTGTGTAAATTCACTTAACATTATAGTATATGCTTTAACTAGTGAATGGGTTATATAAATTTTAGTAGATGAGTTCAACTAGATAAGTGTTTTTATGAGTTTATAGAGTTAAAAATCACCTACGTAGTTGATTTACATAAGATCATTTACTAATTATCTAGCACTACGAATATAACATCGAAGCTTCACATAATTTTTTTTTGGGTTACCCAAAAATTGAAATTAAAACAAGTGGAGAATGTGCATAGGGAAAGAGAGGGAAGATGAGATTCATACCTAGCATCCAATGGTTTTATTGAGAATCATGAAGATAACCAAGACCTTACAAGGATATTTATAATACCTCTCTTATAGTAAGTGATGAATTGATTTAGGAGGGATCCAATAATTATCATTATATTTTTGTCTATACACTTGTAATAATGGGTTAAATCTAGCCCTTCTACCTCTAGAATTTCCATTGCCTTAGTGTTCATAAACACCTTATATGGAATTAGTAGAAGGAGATGATGAAGAAGCACCTCCACCCTATTATTCATGTGGCTGAAAAACCAAGTGGCTCTTTTTAATTGATTTATCTTTGACCACTACCCTATAATTGTTGTTATTGTAATTTTAATGCTCAATGTATGGAGAAACTACCACAACCTTTGCCTTCCCCTTCCCCTTACACTTCCTATTCCACTTATCCTTGTTGGTCCTCTTTTTAGATGATCCATTTTCAAAAAAGGGAGACACAACCCTAACCTTGGTCTATGAAATATTTATCTCTATCCCCAAGCCATAATTATGGATAAAATAGGGGGATACCATGACCTTATGATTTTATTTTGGAGCTACTTTGGTTTCCTCAATCTTGGGGCTTATACCAAAATAAGGAGAGCACATGACATCAACAATATCTTTATCCATTCTCTTTTCTATAAGAATATGCAAATGATGCATGATAATGATAATCAAATAGAGAAGAAGAAATATGCTTCTCCTCTAAGGGATCATCCATTTATATTCTAAAATAAAAAACCTCACCAATATGTTTTCTTAAATAAAAATCTCGTTTACTCAAATTTTTACAACAAATGATGACTAGATCCTTTGAGTGATCAAAATTGAACCTTCAAAAGGTTTCAAATGCCTCTTTGAAGTGTGTCTAAAAATATTTAATTAAAATTAAAATTTTGAATTCATAATGAATAATTTTTGTTTTTATAAAATTCTAAAAGGATTAATAGTAGAAAGAGAAGTCACACTAAGGTGTTTATTTATTAAATATTAATAGTCTTTAAGAGTCAGCTCGATAAAAACCATAATTAATGTACACACTCATAAAAATTAAATTTCAAATAGTGAGTATTAAGTTGAAAAGTTACAAATACAAATTATTATTATTCTCTATCAAAAATACATATCCACCTATTTCCTCTTCCTCTATATTTATAGTTAAAAAAAAGTTCATATATTTTAGTAACATTAGATTAATCACTATTTTTATATTTTTTTGAAAAATATTATTGTACACCTTTAGAGTTTAAATAACTTTGGGTATTGTAGTCATGTAGTATTCAAGTTCGGGTGTTATAATCATGTAGCATTCAAGGTCAGATGTTATGCTCATATAGCATTCAAGATCATAACCACTGCAATTATAACTTGTATATAATAGTTTTTTTGTTAAATTCATATTAATTATTTATAGTTATATTATCAAATACAAAAAATTGTTTGATATGAATTTTAGTTGTATTCTAGTGTAATTAGATTCAAGGAGTTACTAAGAACTAAAAGAGTTCATTGTTATCTGATAATTTTTAATGTTCAAGATATTTAATTGTAATACCCAAAATATTTTATTCTTTGAATGGAAGGACATAATCCTAATACTAATCTAAACTTATTTTGGATGGTGGGAAAATAGGTTAGTATGCCTTGAAATATATATGGTGCATCATTTCTCTAAAATAATGAAAAAAAACTCATTTATTTCATGCAAAAATCCACATTCAAAAATAATGTTTTCATAAATATATTTTGTTTAAACATTCCTTCCATGTATGGGTTAATTTTATGGCCACACATTTATATAAAGTAAAAAATTTATAATGGTTATCCATTCAACATTGCCCTTCAAAAGTTATGACTGTTGTCTTTAAATAAGGAAACATTGAAGAGTGAATATATATTTATATAATCATTTATGTAATTTTGACAGTCTATCCAAACTTCCCCTTTTATTTTGTATGGTCTTAAAAATATTTTCACTATATACTGTAATTAAAAATATTAAATACATTCACCTAATAAGGGGCTTGATGGTTTGGACAATAACATCTAAAGACATGGTTTTTTGGATCCCACCATAATTAGGGTGCATTGGATTCAAATTTGATGGCACTTCTAGAGGTAATCATGGCCTTATTGGTTGTGGTGGTATATTTAAAGATCATGAGGGTATGTTTCTCCTTACTTTATCCTTAGATATTGGGTCAGACACTAATACCATTTTTGGAGAAAAATCACTTTTGAAATGAATTAAAGTTACTTTAACAAAACATTATAACACCATCGTAATTGAGGGAGATTCCCAACTGGTCATTACCATAACCCTATGAGGTAGTGTGAAGGCATGGAGAATTAATTCCATTTTGGACAAGATAGCTTGGATTATTCTAAACTTTGAGAGGATTGACTTTTATCACACAAAAGAGATGAAAATAAGATGGGTAATTAGGTAGTGAATGATGGAGTCAAACTGATTGGGTCCATGGGTAAAAATTAGCATTGTTTAGGAACTACCTTTCCCAAAGGAGTTTCAATCCATTCTTGTTTGAAATAATTCACACTTTAATATTTAACCCTAACCCTTGGTTAAAAGTGATAAAAATAATGAAATACCCCTATTCATAATCATCATGGTAAAATTTGATAATATTTTGGTAATGGGTTTATTTATGACTTAAAATCATGGTTTAGATATTCCAACTATGACCATCTAGACAAATGAAATTTCTTACAATACACTTGATTGACACCCACCCTTCCATTTGTTTATTACTTTCACCTTGGAAATAAATTTAGGTGTGATTAGTGTAAGGTAAGAGGTATTTTATATCTCTTCTAGCCTCTAATACATCATTAAAGATGAAGTCTGCAAAAATTGAGTACATGTCATCCTTAAAAACTCAAGTTGGTAAAGGAAAATAGAAGGCCGAATAGAAAAAAGTGAGAGTATTGCAAACAAATTTGTTGATTACATATACCAAGAGTTTTTTGAGTTGTGGAGCTAAAAGCTTCACCAAATGAGCGAGTGCAAAAGTTGCAGGAGTCACACAGTCACCGAGGTTGGTCAGGAGAGACCGACGTCGGTCAGGAGTCGATTGGGAGATGCTGGCATCGGTCATGGATCGGCCGACATCGGTCAAGTGCAGATAGGAAGGGACCAATGTCAGTCACTTGTGCATCCAAAATCTATTTTTGTGGACAGAACAAAATGTTTGCATGATAGGATTAAGTGTTAGTCTTAAGTCCGCATCTCTATCTTTAGTAAGACTATTTTGAGCCCTTGATTAAGAGGTTCATCTAATGGTTGTGAATGCATAGCTCATGTTTCCTAATATTATATATAGGATTATATCTTCATAGCTTATTGGATAATATTGTAGAATTAGATAGTACAATTGTATATGTGTATCAATCCAGGTTGTTGGAATTGATTGTAATTGAGAGAGAGAACTCTTGAGGGAAAGAGATTTGGAAAGAGATCTATACATCTGAGAGAGGTGTGGAAGAAAAGAGGTTTCTTCAATTGTATTCCTTCTAGAAGAGTTTATTACAAGTTTTTAGGGTGGTTTCTTGTATCTCTTGTTCTTTGCTATTTTTGATTCTAGTTACTTAAAATTTTGGTATAATTCTGTGTTTAGTTGTTTTCATATAGTAATCAATATTGTTGGTTGATCCCCAACAAAGTTAAAATATCCATTAACTATGATCTAGTTGAATAGGATGGGGGCAACATCTACCAAAATGGATGAGGTAGAAAGCAAGGTATTTCCAAGTTAGTGAAAGCTCTAATGTTGGACCCTAAAAAATCTCTTGGGCATAGAAACATCTTTGAAGTGGATCAATATTTGAGTTATGTAAATGTGATTTCAAATTATACTGGTACCTATACATTGCATGAGGATTGTGAATATATGCATGGAGTTGGGGAAAAATCCATGAATATTTCCCATAATGCATATGCATTATGAACATAACGTGTATGCATTATTTGAATTATAGGATTGGGATACCGAGCCATAATACATACATGTTTCTAATGTTAGGAATGTGTACACATTTATAATGCTAGAAACATGTATGCATTTTCAATGCTTAAAAATAATTTCAAAAACCCACCTAAGCCCCTAAAAATGTTAAACATATCATTTACATTGTTATAACATGATCATGTTTTGATCTACTTATTTATCCTACCACACGATATTCATTAGAAAGCTAAAAACCTCACCACATTGATAATGCCACCATAAATAGGAGGTAAGTGATAAAAAACTAAACCTAATAACCTTATTTTTTTTATTATTTTCATTTTTTAATTAGTAATTTTTTTTTAAAATAGCCCAATCTAGTGCAAGAGGACACCCTGCTAACTTTCCTCCAAACTATCCACCTAATCCTCCTCTTAACCTTTTGCCTAACCCTCCTATCCCTATTATAGTTCCACAAGATCCCCTAAATAGTTAGAAGGATCTAGATTCACATATAATGAAAAAAAATTGAAATTGAGTAAATAATTAGTATAATGAGCGACCCCACTTCCACCAACACCCACCACACCTATCTAGCCAACACCCTAGAGTCGATATTAGGTGAAGTTGACTTAGTAACAAGTCAAATTGATAGATGGGCATCATATATTGATACATGTAGGGCTTAATATGTTGACAAATTATCAACATAGGAGGAAAAGAACAAAGATATAATAAAAGATAAAATTTGTACCTTATTCATTGACCTAGACACCAATGCACCATTTCCACTTACCACTAAATGTTTCCTAATCCATCAATGCTAATATAACTTGATTAAAGCAAATTTTTGGGATTGATGGTAGATGGTGTTTGATTATCCACCATGTAACAACCATGATGTCCCATTGTATTTTTTGAGGAAACTCTACTATGAGTTTGTCCTCAATGAGATTCCATACTATTTTGACTATGATGAGTTTTAAGGCCAAGGGAAAGGATCTACACTGGATCAACCAAATGCACATCATGTGACTAATCAACATACAAGAGTCCCTACCCAAAAAATAATTCATCTTGATATTTCATCTATGGTGAAGGAGGTCGTAAATATTAATACTCTGCATGTGTTTTGTGTGCTTACTGATATACTCATTCAACATATGAGTATGCTTTCAAATATTGACATTGGAGATACTCCACCTTGTGTGCATACCCAAACCCACCCCTAAAGATATTATGGTGATATATGCACTGGATATTTAGATGATGATGATGATGATGATGATGATGATGATGATGATGGTGATTTAGATGGATTCATTATATACTCTTGAGTGATGAGTTTTTGGCACACACATTTGGTGTGCACATATCAACTACTACATGCATGTAGGTATCTTTTATATAAATTTCATGTTAAGTTTAATTTATATTTGAAAATTTAAAAGATAAAAATTAATTTACATATAAATTAAAAAATATATATGTAATTTTTATGTTATAAGATGTGCCTTTATTATCACAATCCACAGGTGCATTATTTGATCTTACTCAACATATATTTACATTTATAGATCCAACTAGTGGGCCATCCACTACTGCA
Organism: Torreya grandis; assembly: GCA_037957365.1. Lineage (NCBI taxonomy): Eukaryota > Viridiplantae > Streptophyta > Pinopsida > Cupressales > Taxaceae > Torreya > Torreya grandis. Next base: position 977,651 of record JARHVA010001383.1, on the reverse strand, counting down.
TTTGTCTGTGTTAGTATGACACCATTTACATAGACAGAGGTAAAATTTTGAGTTAATATTATACTCTATGTAAATTTTATCTATGTATATTAAGTCTTAAACTTAGTTAAATTTATCTATAAAGGATCTTAAAATTCAAGTACACTACTATTAAATACACTCTTCATTTAATAAAGGAGAAAAATTTACCATATATTTTCAATAGTTTCTAAAAAACTAAGCAACATTATTTTTTCAGTTGATGACTAGAGTAAACATTTATCCATCATTGTGAGCTGAGATAGACATAGGCAATACTGCTGCAATGTCATCTACACAAGCACTCATAGAGGTACATATTAACTTGTAATTTTGAATAGTAAAAATATATTTATTTTATTAATTTTACTACATGTACTTGGGCAAATATAAATTATGTGAATGTATTGTGTATGCAAGGTTGTCAAATTACATCTGAGAGTCCAATTTAGATGATTAATATGGCACCTCCTCATGTTTCTTCCTCATTTCACATGCTTTTTCATGTAGTTGAACTTGTCACTAACCCAATTGAGTGTCAGAAGCATATTGAGTAGGACCACGAGCTTACAGTAAGTGCATGTTTAAATTATTATTTTTATTCTAGTTTAAAATTAATTTCTTAACTTGGTTTCATGTATAGTTTTTTACTTTTAATATAATATTTTTATTTGAATAGGTTCAACTACAAGCAAGCTATTAGTGTAGGACCCACAGTCAGAACTTGGAGCAATCCAAAGCATTCGAGGGATATCTATCTACAAGTAGGGCATCCCAGGGAGAGTCTTATTCGAGGAAGGTAGAGGGAGGATATTTGATGATTAAGATGCCTTATATAGTGTCTTTTTTGTATGCATATATGGTAATGTATGAATTTTTGGCATTGTATGTGTATATGTTCACCTATCATTATATATTATGTTGTTAGATGACGTAATTTATTATATGTCTATATGGAAATGTAAGTATTATTGACATTTTATGCATATATGCCATTCATTTGACATTCTATTATGTTCTTATTTTATGGGACTTTATGATTTTTTTTATTATATTGATATTATTATTATGATTGTTTTATATGCCTTTATGGTTTCTATTAATATCAACAATGAAGTGTAATGTGTGATCATTAATCCACATTTGACAGTGGAATATTATTTATACTTGTATTACCATGAAGTGTAGTGTTTCACCATTGATATATAATATTACTTTATCTAGTTTCAAAGTACTTATACCCATTTATTCAGGCTATGTAAGTGATGTAGGAGCATCAGTTAAAAGATCCAAGTTTGTATATATTAGTCAAAAGGAGTCAAGTAGGTTATATTATAGTTAATAAGAATCCTTGTTATGCTTCAATATATCATGCATGGTTATGTTTAAATGATGTATTGTATTTTGAGGCCTTTAGATAGGTGTGACATTCATAAGGTTTGTCATATAGGCATCATTTTATTCATAAGGGCATGAACCTTCTATTCATAACCCTAAAAGTCTACTAGCATGTCGTAAACACCTTAGTATTTTATCCAATGTAATTATATCCTAATGTATATTTAGGAAAAAATAATATGAAGAGAGTTATTTGAAAGGTAGAGATACACTTATTGAATCTAGTGTAGGTTTTGAAAAATAAGCCTACTTGATTTAATTATAGGTTGTCAAAGATAATATTACATTGGAGAGAGGATAATTGTGATAAGTCCTCTTAGTGGAAAGAGAGTAAGAGAGACTCTTGTTTAAGTCTAGTATGAGTTGTGAAATAGAATCTTATTTTTAGAGAAATAAACTACAAATTACCATGGAAAGGAGATAATTTGGAATAAAGAATCCCAATTATAATAGATAAAAATCATAGTACAATCCATGTGAGAGAAAATAACATACAAATAAAGTATAATGATGAAGGGAAAGTCCTTAATTCCCAAAAGAGAGATTCTAAAGATGAATATGAAGTTTAGGAGGGTGCAAGTAAAGATTCCATAATGGTCATGCAATAGGCATGTTTTTCTAAAAATTTAAATTACAAGTGTATTGATGACCCTCCTTCATCCTCCTTATATCCTTCTACATCATTATTCAGCTTTTAATAGCCTCTTTGAGATGCATCTCAATCATGAAAACACACACTCTCTCTTACATTTGTTTAAAAACCTTGGAAGGCACTATATAGTCTTCATCATGACTCTTGAAGATCAAGCATAGACCTACATATAGGTGTAATGACTCATGAGAGCCTACACAAACCCATAACATTCATGATTGAAGCTCAACCCCTGACTGAGAACCTATAATCCTTCTTAGGGATAACATGTTTCTTAAGAAAGACTAATAAAATGTAATCTTATTGGAAATGATTTGAAGCTTGGATGGAATAACAATGTGAAGAATGAGATCATGCTCCAATACTCTTACATTCTTCTTTACCTTGTTTCAAGCAAGGACATGATCTAGGAGTATGGAGGATTGGTGTGAATTTATTGAAATCTAATCCTCATTTATAGACTTGCATATGAGTTCATAGCTTTCTTTTTTGACATGAAACTTGCCTTGATAAATTTTTGGGGGCATTGAATAATCTCATGGTTGGTTTAATCTTTCATTCTAATGTGAAACATCTTTTAGACATGCATCACTCTATCTACAAACTTGTTAAGACTTATTCCAAGCTCAACCCCTAATTGATAAGCCTGAAATGATCCTTAAAATTTGTATGAATTCCTTAAAAAATTATAAAATGCCTTAGGGGTGGATAAATACTCTTCAGGAGCATGGGAACACTAAAAACAAATGTTTTTAGAGTTGAAGCTGTGGTTAGAGAACTCCATTGTCAGTGCTTCTCGACTGAAAAATAGTGTTGAAAACATGTTAAAGGGGTAGATAATGTCTAGGATAATATTATTTGCCTCCCATCACACCTTATTAATAAACACAACACCTATTCTATGATCAAGAATTGCCTTCCCAACACAAGAAACAATGTTAATTTTTAGCCTAACTTCAAACATATGTAAAATGAAAAGAGTAAGCCATATAAAAAAAATCATAAGTATCCTCATATACATGTCAAATCCCTCTAATTTAACCCTAGATCAAGTGAGTATAAACTAAGATATAAATTCATGGCATATGTTACATTAACGAGTCTTAAAATGAAACTTTTTGGAAGTGAAGAGACAACTTCTTGAGATCCAAATGGCATTTCTGGCTCTAGGATTCCCAGGTGTAATTCCATCACTCTAAGAACATTTAGATAGGAAAAAAACACATGATACAATGACCATAATGTATAATTACACTTGTAAGCACATTTTAACTACTTTTAGGAGCACAAAAACACTGACAATAAATATTTTCAAATTTGAAGTTGTAGAATTCCATTTCTAGTACTTCTTCACTAAAAACTGACACTGCCAACACATTTGGAGGGTTAGATAACATCTAAGACCAGGTTATTTTACTCCCATCACACTTGGTTTACAAAAACACCACCCATTATGGGGTCATGAATGTCATTCCCAACACAAGAATATGTTAGGGATGGACAACTACTATTCAAGAGCATGGAAACATTGATAACAAATGTTGTCAAAGTTAAATATGTATCTAGAGAACACCATTTTTTATGCTTCTTGGCTGAAAATTGGTGTTACCAACATGTCTAGAGGGGTGTATAACATCTAGGACAAGGTTTTTTGCCTCCCATCATTCTCGGTTGACAAAACCACCACCCATTTGGGGCTCAAAAATGCCCTTCCCATCACAAGAAAAATATCAATTTTTAGCCTCTTTAGACATGTGTAAAATGAAAATAGTAATTCATATGGATGAGCCATAAGATCTCTCACATACTTGTGAAATCCCTCTAGTTTCACCCTACACCAAGTGAGTAAAAACTTAGAAAGCAATATGTGGCACAAGTTAAAGTAACGGGTCCTAAAATGCAACTTTTTGGTAGTGAAGAGATAATTTCTTTATCTCTAACTAAAATTTATACCTTTGAGACTCCCAAGTGAAAATACATCATCTAAGATGATTTATATAGTCAAATTACACATGTTAAAATGACCATGATGTCCAAGTCCCTTGTAAGAACATTTTCACTACTACTCAAGAGCACGAAAACACTAACAACAAATGTTGTCAAAGTTGAAGTTGTAGTTGTAGAACTCCATTTTTGGTGCTTCTTCACTAAAACATGGCATTGAAAACATGTATAAAGGGCCAAATAACATCTAAGACCAGGTTTTTGGCCTCCCATCATGCCTGGTTGACAAAATCACCACTCATTCTTGGCTCAAGAATACCCTTCCCAACACAAGAAAAATGTTTATTTTTAGCCTAAATTTAGACACATGTAAAATTAAAATATTAATTCATATGGATGAACTATAATATCCTTACTATGCATGTGAAATACCTATAATTTCACTCTGAATCAAGTTAGTTAAAACTTATAGAGAAATGTGTGGAACAAGTTATAGTAACAGGTTCTGAAATACAAATTTTTGGCATTAAAAAGAAATTCTTGAGCTCTAACTAGCATTTTTATCTCTGGGACCCCTAGGTGAAAATACATAAATATAATAACATTTAGATAGGTAAATTACATGTGTTATAATAAATGTTGTCAAAGTTGATGTTATAATTGAACTCCATTTCTGGTGCTTCTTTATTGAGAACTGGCACTGCCAACATGTTTGTATGGGTGGGTGACTTCTAAGACCAGGTTTTTGGCCTCCCATCACACCCATTTGACAAACCCACCACCCATTTTGGGCTCAAGAAATCCCTTCCCAACATAAAAAAATGCCAATTTTTAGTCTAACTTCAAACATGTAGCTATAGATCCATAATTTTAATCATCCATCCATTAATATAATAGTTTAATCCCTGTGTCCAACAATTTTCATATGTAGATCAATCTAAAAAAGGTCATTTTCATTCTTTTTTAAGTTCTCAGCCTAGTTCTTGTTCTTAACTTTAAGACAAGATATTTTAGTCATTGAAAGTGGTCTAACTTGAAAATGGCCCATCCAAATGGGTTGAAATTTGGTAGATAAATATTTCAAAACCCCCTATATGAATTAAATCTGGTCTCATCCTTTTAGTTCCTATCAAAATCTCTAAATAGATGATTATATCATTTAGGTCTATAAAATTCATGAAACTGAGGGTTTTAGAATAAAGAAACTTGTATATCTCATAAAGTATTACCTCAAAAATGAATTAAAACCCTATCCACACTTGGTGAATGATAGTTATAAGAAGATATATGTGATTTTAATCTTTGTAAGACTATTTAAATAGTTTTATAAGTGATTGTGTGTAATCAAACATGTGTCTAAACAAGCAAAATAGGGGTTTAAGAGACTAAAATTATCATATCTCCCAAATGATTGAGAGATGGAGCTTATAAATTTATCGGTAGCTTGGGAAAATTGTATAGAACGTTAATAAGATGATTACAAGGTCTTTAGATGTAGATATAAGTAAAAAAGAGCCAAAATAGACATACAACATAGGTGTTAGTAGGTAAATTTCTAAGTTTTGTGAGAATTAACCATAAGAAGGGACATAAATTATTGAAACCATATGATTAATTATTGTATTAAGGGTTATATGGAGCTCATATAAGTGGTGTCATGATTTGAGGTTGAGTATTGAAATATATAAAGTTGGATTTCATATCTATAACCTTAAATAATAAGGCTAGAAGATTAGTGTTTTGAGAGTGCAAGTTTAAACCAAGTCTTAAGTGAAAGGTGAAACCCTATGTGATAGGTTGGGAGTGTCAAGGTGGACATAATAAAATTGAAAGAGGAATTAGATAATTTTAGTTTGTGAAAATATGTCATGAAATTAGGCAATTTACATTAGTAAGCTTCTCTTAGCTTCAAAAATATGAAATTATTTACTAACAATGCCAACCATATGAAGGTGGAAGCTTATTTGGCACCACTAACCTAAAAAAAGTTATAAGTAATTAAAAATGAAATTTATGCATGCACTACCTAAAAAATAATTTTTTTTTGGTAGAATCCATTACATCTACATTTTACGAGTCAACATACCTACATATTTCAATCCAATGGACCACTAAGATCTACTATAATATTGATAGTATCAAGAATATATTCATGGTCTAAATTATGAACTTTTGATAAGATCTTATTTAATGGCCTTCCATGATATTTTTATAATTTAATATTCATTTCAAGAAGCAAATTTTACTAGTGTAATATCCTTCTATGAATTTCAAAGTCTTCAAACAACCATACACCTAAATTTTTGATAGGATATCATTGAAGCCAAGTTATAATGACTACCATATATCTAGTGGGATAGTCAATGTTTTCTCCATCTATGATGGGGGAAGTCAATTTTTTCTTTCCATATACATACCAACATAAGTATTAATTTGTTACCTCTTCATTATCTTCATATGAAATACTTACAAAAATATGCCCTATATCAAAAAATAAATTTTAATGATACTATCAAGATAAATAATAAGAATAAATAGTACATAATGATTAATCATCTACCTAGATACACTAGACCAGATACATGGTCAAAGTCATGTGAGAATGTTATATCTTTAAGTTGTAATGTTGGTGGAACTTGATATGTGTTGATTGGAGTTAGAGGTCTATAACTCTAGTCATCCACTCACTCTTGTGACTCACACTCATTCTAAATAGATTCCATGCATGCAAAACATAAATATGACAAGTGTCTTGTATGAATAGTCTAAGAACCTACATTTGAGCTAAGAAATGAGTAGAGATCACTGAACCCATTAGATTCATACAATCATCATAGTTTGTCAAGTGTTATTCCTCCAATATAAGAATTTTCTTGAGCACCGTGGCACATGTTCTCATTACACCATTCAACCATGGATTTTGCATCAGTTAAATTAACATCATCTTCAAAGTTCAACTCCTCCATTTCAATGGCTCTTTTTACACATACTCCATGACTATCATGCTCCCATTTTATGTGGTGAGCCTCAATAAAACTCCAAATATGTTCTACACCAATGGTAACATACATTCTTGAATTATGATATGTAATTGTCTGACTAAATGTAATATTGATTGAAAGTAATGTTCCTTTGAGTCAACTATCCATATAACTTATCAAAACAACCTTGCACGTACTCTATACAATGTGGTCAATCATTAATAATATATAAATGGTACTCCTTTGATACTTTTCAATCTTTATTTATACTATTAGGTGCATGCATGAATGTTATATGCATGAATATGGTAACTTATGATAAGTTATAATACTGTGATTGAACTTCCATTTATTATTTGAATGCATAATTTTTAACAAAGTCAACTATTGAAACAATTGAATCAAATGGGAATGTGTCCTTGCTTATCTTGAAATGTTCATCCAACCATTTAGCCCTATATGTGTGCCTTGCATATTCATAAAAAAATTTCTCCTTGAATTTGTCCATAAATTTTAAAGCAAGTATCTATTTAGTAATAAGCTCACACATTTTAGATTTTTTGCCATCTTTTACTTGATAAGTCACAAATTTATATTTGCTCAAACAACCTAATTCCTGTCCAATCTCACTTGTGCGATCCTCATGGATACAATTATTTAATTTATGCAATCCACTGCAAATGCTACAATTTTCATCCAAATGTGATATCTTATAAAAGAACTATCCATCTAGTCTTTCACAAAAAATTGGAGTAAATTATCTATCTAATTTTGATAAAACATCTATGCCACACTCCTACAAAATGTCATCAGTATACAAAGTACAATGAATATGATAAAAAACATCATAGTGAATTGTAAATTTGACATGTTATCTACAACAACAATTGGTGGTGTGTGATTTATTTTTACATAAAAAGGTTTATCCATCTCAAAAAATCTTTGACTAATAGAAATTTGTGGATGTTTTGCCAAGTATAATTGTGTTTGAGTCATATCCAAGAAATATTTTAGATGTAGTTCATAATTATAAGAACCAACTATTTTTTAAAGTACATCTCTTACATTAGGCAAAATTCTTGTATTATCTTTCCAAAATTGTGCAAGTAACTCTTTGAGAGCATCGATGATAGCCTTGTCCTTTAATTAAATTCTAATAGAGAATTAACAAAGATCATTGGTATTAGGTTCATTAAGTCTTTCACATCTTCCAATTATTTTTATTGATTATTTTCTATTTATATTAAGTGATTAGCTTATTTTTTAAATCAATCATTTTTTCCTTGTTTGACCACTTATTACACAAGTTGTAATTATATGTATGGTAGTATTATAATATTTATTACATGATTTTAAGCCTACAATGTGATATGTATCATGTATATTTTCAAAAATTTCATTGTTTTCATCATCCATGTTAGATGTTTTTAGTCCTAATGTGTACATTATAGCTCTCATCTTAATAATTTTTATAAACAGAACAAATAATTGAATTTTTGACTATCATAATCCAATATATGAAAGAAACTATCCCAAACTTCTTGAGATGATCTTATTGAATGGAATCTGGATATTTTTTTATGCATTGGTTTCAAAATATTTTCATTGACTTCAATTAAGTACTTGTTTTTTATACGCACAATTCTTGGAGGTGTTGTTAATGATGGAATTTATTGAGAGGGTGTTTCAACATCATTATTTATTTCATTTTTTTGTGGTGGGATGACAATTTATTCATTTTTTCTTTATTAATTATATGTTTCCATGAAATTTTCTTCATTTTTTGGGGGTAAAACATCATGCATAGACTCATCATCAATAAAATCAAAAACTTTATACTTTGAATGTGAACTTCTGACATTATCTAATTCATTATTATCAATTTCATCATTACTCAATTCATTATTGTCAATTTAATCATTATTAAATCCATTATTGTCAATTTATCATTATCTATGTTAATTATCTCATCAGAATTAGTGTTTTTACTTTGTCTAGAATGAAGTACTTGCATTCATACATTGTCTTTTTTCTTTCAACACTTCTAATTCTTCTAGTGTTTTGTTCTTCAAATTATTCCTCTTCATCTAGGGTGATTCATCACCCATTAGACTTGATATATTTTCAAAGGTGGGGTCAAAAAAATATCTAAAAAAATCGTTGAGAATATGTAAAAAGTAATTAGAGAATATGTATGGGGACATAATTCTTGATTTGGGTTTAAAATAGTCATTAAAAATTAAGTTTTATCTAGAGTAAATGACTTATATGTGTTACTTAATTTATAGATTAATCCCATATAAATATTCAATAATAATATCATACAATGCATTTGCCCCTTCAATTATCCCCTTCATTTGATTCATGTCCTCATTAGGTTCAATTAGGCCAAACTTGAATTCAATCACTATAAATTACGTTCAATTTGCCCCTCGATTGATGTCATTTAGTCCAAAATAGATTAAATTTTTCCAAATTATATTTTATTAGTCCAAATTAGATTTAATTGTCCAAAATTAGATTTGAAATTAATCCAAATTATGTTCAATTTGTGATAAAATTAGGGTTTAAGGCTAACACATGTCACAAAACATGGGCTAATTTAGCCCATTTAATCACATTGTACACTTGATTTTAGGTTTGATAGGTTTAAATTAGACATAATTTACTTCATGTTTGCATTTATGATAAAATTACCTATCCAAGTCATTGGTGCTTAAATTGAGGCAAGACCTTTTGAGGAAATCAGAATAGGCACGTATAGACCTAAGGAGCAGGGGTTACAATTAAATTTATTCTCTTTTGAGAAATAATAAGAAGATTGGTTTATAATAATTATATATGATAAATGATATTTAAAATAATAATTTAGGAAACCATTGAGGTGAACTTAAGTGAATGACACATTTCTAATATCTAAAGGGACCTATCTATAACCCTATAGTATTTTTTGGGGTTGAGTCAAGTTTCTTGGTCATTTGGTAGCCTAATTGATAATTTGAACTTGTGAAAACTTATAGAGGATTTATATCATTATTTTAAGTATTTAATATATATTTTGAAATGTTAATTTATAAATAATAAGGTTAAGAGTTGTCTTGAACTAGATGCAAGTAATAGTCCTACTAGAAATTATAGGATTCCAGGCACAACCATTTGAAGATTGAATAAAGTAGATTCTTTTTGGCATCAATTTATGGAATCCAAAGGATCCATGGTGAAAGAATAAATTTATGGGTTAGATTAAAAGTGAATTAAAACTAAGTTATTGGTATCTTGATATTTTAGAATGGTATTGTAGTCTAAACCTTGAATTGAGACATTAGTCTATCATTAGCTGATCAAACACTTATAAGGTAATAATGAGACAATAAAATAGAGGATGAGATCATACAATAGAAAAAAATGGGAATGATCCTTTTTTAAAACAATAGGCCTATTCCAAGGTTGAAAACTTAGTGTCTTAGGCTATAAGTCTAATATAGGATAGGTTTCTTAAAGGAGTCCAGTAAAAACTTAATTGATCAGAATATAGGGTGTAAATCAACAAAAGATAGAGATAAAAATAAGTTCATTAGTATTTCAATACCAATATAATAAATATTATTTTTTTTACAATCATTAAGAGACTTATAAGTTTCCTATATTCCTTTAAGTGGGTTATATATAAAACAAAGGCAAAATGTACATGATACATGGTCAGTTTTAAGCCATGTGTTGCATAGACTAGACAATCAATTGATCCATAAATTTGGTTCAACAGTTTAATTTTTCCCAAATCACTTCTTTAATTACACCATTTGACTAATCAAATCAATTTATGACAAAATAAAACTTAATTCTACCTCAAACCATATCCTACTCTTGTAGTTAGGTTGAAGGTGTTCAAATTGGCCTCAAATGCCTCCTTAATTTAATATATCAACTATTTGATTCATTATATATGATGAAATCAGGGTTAATATCACTTCAATCACATTCTATAAGTTATATGTACATGTTCAATGGGTTTAAATTAGCCTCAATTTCCTAAATGTTTACATTTGTGATAAAATTAGGGTTTAGGGTTTATAGTTGTAACAATTGACTAAGTGGATCAATATGTAAGACAATATGAGCTAATTTATCCCCAAATCACATTGATCTAGGTGGATCCATGTACCGTTATATTTTGAAAACGTCTTCAAATTTAGTTCAAATCATTTGCACATTGTATTACTCGTCAAGAGATTTCTAGTGCTTTTTACGGTTTGAAAAACGGAGTTTGAATGCTCAAGATATAGCCAGTTGAAGAAATCATGCGACATGGATGTCAAAAGTGACGTGGCACAGTTGAGGAATGCCAAGTGGACCAATCTCCATTTGACACATGGAAAATAATTAGAGGGAAAAAATATTGGTTAGGTGTTTTTTTATGCACATGGTATTTGATAAATTCAAATGTATTAAAGACGCCAAACCTCCACGCCACCCACAAAATACTTCACTAAACATGCATCTAGGTGTTTGACTAGCTAAGTGGCAGCCAAAGTTGGTGCCCAAAATTTAGGCATTTGAAAACTTCAGCAACTTGCTATATTAAGCATGCAAAACAACCACGCCCAGTAAATGTGGGACAAAAAACCTTGGTCAAAGCGCACCCATGGAGGAAAGGTGCCCTTGCCTGCTTCCCTAGGCACCTAGAAAGGAGGAGGGAGTTTTGAACTTGAAACTTGGTGCCTAAAAGGCTAAGGTCTTGAATACTTCAGCCACAGTGGCTGAAATGTTATAAAAGGGAGTTATTTTTACTTGTATTGACACAAATTTATGACCGTGTAAAGAAAATTAAGAGGATTAGAGCCTTGTTTTTGCCTTGTATGGCCTTGGGATTTTATTTTCAGGTCTAAGAGAAATATTTTCTAGCATATAAATATTAGAGAAGGCAAAATTGAAGATTTTTAAAGTTTTTGAAGCCATTTGTTGCAACATTTTAATAGAACGGTCCTCACTATTGGGCGGACCCAGAGATGTAGGCTATTGAAGCTAAACTCCGTTATCAACTTGCTGGTGTTATCTTTGATTTTCTCAGATTATTATTGCATTCTAATCTTCATTTTAATTTTGATTTTACTTTCTTTATGAAAAATTAAAAAAAACAAGAAAGTGAAAATTTGAAGGATCTCCTAAACATGAACAAGTGATTTTCGAATGTAATACACTTGTATTTTTAGTTTACAGATCACACATTGACCCCAATTAACTTCATGAAAATGCATTTGTGATAAAATTAGGGAATTTAGGTTTTGATTTCAAGTCATAAAATTAGGGTTTATCCCATCTAGGTTTTAGTGTAATAGGTTTGTATACATGTGATGAACTTGGGGTTTAAGGGAACTATATTTATGATAAAATTAGGGTTTAGGTTCAACATATCATGAAACAAGAGCTAATTTATCCCCTTTAGTCACATTGTAGACTCAAATTTAGGTTAAAATTAGACACAATTTCCTTCATGTTTGCATTTATGATAAAATTAGGGTAAGTTAAGCTATATGTTGCATAAACTATATAAATGATTGGGCCATAAATTTAGTATAAGGGCTCAATTTTATCCAAATCATGTCCCTAATTTCATAAATTAACTAATTGGTTCAATCCATGATAATAAAACTTAATTTAGCCTCAAATCATATCACATGCTCTTGTAGTTATATTGAAGGGGTTCAAATTGGCCTCAAATGCCTTCTCAATTGAATGAATCAACTCTTTAGTTTATTATATATGATGACATTCTAGGTTTAATTTAACTCCAAATCACATCATGTATACAACTTAAAATAGGTTCATATGGCTCATTTTGACTCTGATTATCTCCAAAATTTAACCAATTGACATTTACATTCATTATATGATGGTTCATTCAAGTTTATTGAGTTCAAAACTGCATCCTATACATGTAAAACTTGCATTTAAGTTTAATTTGCTTCAATATCCGATGAAATTTTATAATCATGTAATTAGGTTGAAGGGTCTCAAAATATCCCCAATTTACTTTAGATTCAACAATGTTTGACTATTTTGTTTATATTTTTTATGACATTGGGGTTGGCACGTTAAACTTGAACTAAGTTCTGATGTCTCATGCTTGGCTTAGGCTGCACATTAAATATTCTCATTACATTATCAAAATTAGACATTTTCATCATATCCTCACATAACCTATTAATTTAGGCCATAGAGCCTATCAAAATATAGTTACCACCTTTTTGTGGTAGTGTATATAGAGGAAAGGTACTAGTAGTGATCTGCACCTACCAATAGCCAAACAAGATTATTGTTCAGGTGTGCTCCATTGATGGAACATGTATTAGTGTGTATAAATATTAGTGTGTATGTATTAGTCTAATGTGATATCATAATAACTTAATTCACTATCTAAAGTTAGGGACCTTTCCCCTATCATGATACACTTCACTTTACAATTAAAATTATCATGACACACCACTATTAGGGAGCTCAAGAACAAAAATGTGTGTACCCATAGAGAAAATTTGTTTTTTATGTTATGAAAAAAGAACATGTATGTGATATAAAATGTAAGATTTAATTAAAAAAACCAAGACTTTTTGCTTGGAAATGGCTTGGATTCATGAACCAAAGGCTTGGACTTGTCAGTTTAAAACCAAGTTCGAGAGTTTAGATAGAAAATAGAAAATTTTAATTTCTATCACTAATAACACTATGAATTTTAATAAAATAATTCAAAAAATTATTACCATGACAATGAAAACACTTTCCTCTTCCCAAATATATGATTTTTATAATTTTTGGACTATTTTAAGGGTTCAAACTATGTTGATTTCTAATTATACCTTTTTTAGGCCACTACATGCCATTAATATACATGCACATTCATGTTTATGTAATTTTTTTTCAATTGATCCTAGTGAAAAAAAAATTATATGGTCACAAATTAATCCTAATTCTACACACATTTAAAAAAAACCAATTTCACTTTTTTGAGGTAGTTAGGGAAGACCGCATGCCTGGCTATCCATTTTTTTGTCAATTTCTAGGATATATTTACTTGAAAAATTAATTAAAAATATTCATTGAAAAAAAAATAGGTCAAAAACTATAATATCTTATCTAAATAGTCACTAAAGGGTTTCAAAAAATATTAAATGATACTCAAGAAATGATGGGCCGTACGGACATCAATCTTCTCTATTTTCTTAAAAAAGTAGGAGCTCCTCTTCAAATTTTAGATGTTTGACATAGTTATAATTAGCCATTTTTCAAAAAAAATAGTGTTTTTGAAACTATAATTTAAATTATACAATTTATATTTTTATACCATATTTAAATTTTGAGAGTAGTCATCTCAAATTATCTATAGAAGTTTAAATTTCTAAAATTTTAGGAAATCATGTCCACAAGTAGGCCCTTTATTGTCCCCAAAATTTGTGAACTTACCATTAAAGGTATTTTAGATGTTTATACACTCAATAAGTTTAGAAGGACATGATCATTAGCACATTATCTGGGCAACCTAAAGAATGTAAGTAAACTTTATTTTTTTCTCTTTAAGATATTGGGAACTAAACTACCAAAGAATTACATTTTAGACCCCACTCACTATTTTTATGACAATGATAATGGAAAAAATCATGAAATTTCAAAGGACCTTAGGAGTAAGCATTGGGTACCTATGGCTAAGTGATATGAGCAATATTTTAGGTGACAATTTAGGCGATGGTTTTACCCCAATTGGTGACATAACTTCTAGGAGTCATAACTTTTGCACTATAGCTTCGTTTGACTCCCCATTTGAACCGTTAGAAAGATAAGAATGAGGGGAAAACCAGGAGATGGAACAAAGATTTTATCAATGGGTTTTTACCCTATAAAACCAAATGGAAGTTACCCAAATTTCAATTTTAGTAGTGCAATCTAAAAATAGTAAGTTTCTAAAAATAATAATTCCTCGAATTTTGTATTGTTTTAAATCATGGAAGTTGAACCATTTAATATCACTCAAGATTGGTGACCTTACACGTACTTATCATACTTTAAAAATGTGCATAAATAAATATTTAACCCAAAATGGAAATCAGACATCTCTTCTCAAAGATAGGCATATGTTTGGGTCTGCAAATTTGATCAATAAAACATCTCTTCTCAAAGATAGCATTATTACAATTGTGTTGTTCTTTTTTATTGAATTATATTTCAACCAAAGATTCTGAGTTTTGGGTCACTAAGGGTGAAAAATAAAAGCAATGAAATCTAATAATCTTATATTTAGGGCTAGCAATAATGTAATTTTTTTATAAGAATTAAGCAATATATTTTGGCTACAAGGGGGGCATGCATAATCACCCCACCCCCCTTATAACACTTAGGAATTTAAAAATTGGTTGCATACTAAATAAATTAACCTTGTAAAAACTTATAGCAAATAAAACCTTAAATAATGTCATATGACCATCAATTATAACTTGTACAAGTTTTAAGGGGTTCAACCCTATCCGAGAAATTAAATTCTAATTTTTTTGTAAGAGTGATTATTTTTAGCATAGTTTTAAGAAATTGTGTACTTAGTTTAATATGGTCAATTGACATGCATGTATCTTTTGCAACTTTTCATCATGGAAGGGTTGCATGAATATATAACCTTCAAATTTAAATCAAGACCAACCCTTCAAATTTGATCATTGAATCCTTCAAAGCATTAGTCCTTATGTTTCAATAAATACATGGGCATGAGGCTCAAGTATTTTAAAAGGTTTTATATCAATACATTAAATCCCTACTGATGAGAAAATTAGAAACATTAAATTACATTGATAACTTTAGAAAATAAGTCCCCATATTGGTTACACATATTGTTGAATGTTTTTATTATATCATAGGGAATTAAATTACTAAATTTTAGTTTATAAAAATTTGAATATAGGCACATTAATTTTGGTGATAATTATTTAGAAGTGATTTATTTTGTGTTTATATGAGGTCACATGCTTAATTCATAACACAGTGTGATTGTTTTAATTTTTTTGCATTCAATTTATATTTGTCACATGGATTTTGAAGAATCTATAGGAAAGGGAAGGAAGGTCCTTCTTAAGGTCCATAATGTCAAACACTTTTTTATGATTTCCAAGATAACTTACATTATATAAGACCACCTCGTAATCTCAATATGGAGGAGGTTATTTAATCAAAACTAGGAAACTACGGAATGTTATATTCTAATTAGACAAACTGATATGTAAAATCATAATGCTATAAATATGAAATAAATGACATAAATTGATTTGGAACTTGATAGATTTAGAAATATTTTGAAAAGGGAAAGTGAAAAATAAATACAATGTAGCTATAAAATTGGAATGTAAGACTATGACTGAGACTAAAATTGACTATGTATTTATGTTGACTAATTATGGATTTGAAATAGGGTTTTGTTGGATGTCCATACAAGAGAAATAGATTTGGACAAGTGCACAATGCATTATTATCCTTAGGGAGCATCAAATTTATATGATACGTTCACCTTTGCCTATGTGTTATGTTTGACTGTGTGGGTCCATTCAATCTATATACACATAATTTTTTTCAGATTTAATCAAATACTGATGCTTTCTATCTTGTAGGAACCTATCGAGTCTCAATCTCTCTGAGTGCATGCCCTAAGGGGTTAATCAAGGGGTGGGTAGACCATTAGTGCTTTGTAGGATTATTGTCCCTTATTTTCACTTGTTACCAATTCAACTAGGTCCTAAAACTAAACACCTAAGATTTGCCTCCCATTTTACATAGTCCTCTAGTGTTTTACCACCTTCATTAGCTCTTTCCCTAACCTAAACCCCTTTTTCCAATTATGATACTAGGTCAATTGGTTGACCTTGTCAATTGAAAGTTTAGGAATGGTTTAGGGTTAGAACCACCTATATAAACACATCGATTTCACCATTTTTAGGGAGTAGACAATATTTATTATTCATTTTAGATTATTTACAATATGCTCTTCCAACAACTTGAGGAGTCTTAGCTTAGGGTTTTTGCTTGGAGAAGAATCTAGTCTTGTGGAGAAGTCTTGGATGCTTTGGCCTTTCTTAGTGATCCTTAGAAACCATAATAACCTCTTGTAAATCACTTTTGGCCAAGGGAAATATTGAGTCTCGATGGGTTCATATTATAGGTAAGTATCCCTAACTTGGCTCCTCTCTTTAGTAGATATAAATAACAGAAGTAATGGCTTTTGAATAATATTGTCTCTCTTCATGCATTAGGGTTTTACCTATATATAGCTTAATTAGGATTCTCATATGCATGTTTAATTTTATGTTTACTAACCCTTACTTTGTGCCATAATATTTTGTGATCACTATATTATATTTTAAATTACTTGTTATTAGTTTAGTGAATATAAAAATATAGGACCTAGTGAGGGTTATTGCATAGTTTTGATTGACTAAAGGCTTTGGAACCCTCCTTAATGATATTATTTTGGAAGAGATCCCTTGGATAGGTCTAGTAGATATATATTGTTCATGACCTCAATTATATAATTTATCCCTAATCGTAAGTGTAAGTAGGATCTATCTTCTTTGAGCTAGGATTGATTTTTAGAAATTGTTGCATTTTTCATTGCATATATTTTGGTGAACTCGACATGAATCTAACCCTTGAAATTTTTATTAAACTTTTTTTATTTCTATCATTTTATTATTTTTCTATATTTGTGATACTAGGTTGACTAAGATGATATAGTTCTAACTTTTGTGCATAAGTTTAACACACAGTCACATCAAAATGACTTTGTTCTTTTTGTACAGGTCTTCATCAGATACAAGTTACTGAATCAAGCAAGCTGACATAATACTCTTATTCATTCCTAGAATAAAAAACTAAGTAAAATAGGTTGACTCAGTCTTATATTTAGTATCCAAATAACAAACTAAGTCTAGCTGGTTGACTTAGTCATTTTAATAGGCTTTAACAAATAGGGTTCATAGAACTAGGTCAACCCAGTTGGCATAGTTGACAGAAGTTGAAAGGAATATTCAAGGCACTTCAATAGAAAATTTTAAATCTTCATCATCTTCCAACCCACCAAGGTTTCTTTCTCTCTTTCTCTTTCAATTCAATACTTCATTATAGTTATATTTTGTGTAAGTTTGCAGTCTTCAAAACTGTAATCCCACATCAAATTAAGTTGACATGGTCGACTTAATTCTATAGCCTATCTTCTATCTTAAAGACCAAGTCGACATGGTCAACTTAGTTCTTAAGGAATCTTGCTTCTATAGAACAGTATTGACCCTATTGATTTTATTCTATAATGTTTGCATATAGTGTCATCCGAACTAACTTTGTACCATTTTTAATTAGGAAATTAATAACTATATGCTAGTAATTAAGTCACACTTTTATTCTCAACTATTTTCATGTTTAGAGTAGCTCACATAGTCTAATTAGGTGGTATATCAAAATATATTTTAGTTGCACTATTTTTCTCTTTTTTCACACACTACCAAATCACACAAATTTCAAAATACATTTAAATTTTGTCTTCCCAAGGCCTACCTACTTATATTTCATCACCAAGGGGGAAGTCAGCTTAGTATTCTAGCCAAATATAAACATGTGGTTAATGGTATATATTATCAAATAACTTGACATGCTTATCACTACAGGATTATGAAGTGAGAGGGTAGGACCCAAGACCAAGCTAGTATCATTGTCAACATAGATCCCTTTTAGCCTAAATGTCCTGAAACCATCCATAGATTACTTTTTAGTTCCATAATTTCAACCAACTTCCCTATCACACTTAAAATATCACTTTATAATAATCTAAAAACACTCAAGATGACCACTTAGTTAGCATTTACTTTTTAGTTGACTACTTGTTTTCCACTCATTATATGTTGTATTGCAAAAAATTGCATTTGCCAATGTTGGTGCAAGGTTTTGTGATGTGTGTTGATTGAATCTTTCTCATTTATCTAATTATTTGTGTGTTTGCTTCCACTTATTTCTTAAAATTGCATTGAAAAAAAAACTTTTTCCTATTCTTAACACACTATCATTTTGTTTAGCACACTCTCTTATAGACTATCTATTTCCCTATCTATAGTACTCAGTCAACTTGGTTGACTATGTACTCTTCTTATTAGTTTGGTTATAGTATTAAGATGACCTGGTCAACTATGTATCCTTATTAGACTACCTTTTTCCCTATTTATAGTTTCAGTCAACTTGGTCAACTCTGTACTCCTTTACTTTCTATCTAATAGTATAAAGTTGATGTGGTTGAATCTGTGCTCTTATTTGTTTCCTCATTTCTCCTATCTAAATAACTTAGTTATTTATTTCTTATTCCTTAAAATTTTATTCATTTTCTCAACACATCATGAAGTTCCCTATTAGAATCTTTTTGGACAACTTAAATCCATTTAGACACTATATGGGGTATTCATTTATCCCTTTCTTTACCTCCCAAGAGAACCCTCACTCTTGGAGCACCTCTTCCCCTCCATCTATAAATTATAGCATGGTTCACCTTAATATGAAGTATGGGGATCTGATCCTTTTTGTACCTATCAAAACCATTTTCATCTTCAAACTTTTCAACATAATGTGGGAACAATTAACACAGGTCTATCCAACAATCCCACTGGTGATCAACCTTCCAACAACCCTCCCCCCAATACCAATTTAGGGAGTTCTCCTAAAAATACCAACCCACCAATTGATATGACTCAACTTCTTGCACAAGTCATACAATAAATTAATATAATTCAAACTTCTAACACCTCTCGAATGATGCAATTACAATGTTTGATCAATATGGCTAATCAACCACTAGTTATTAATCCTCAAACTAATACCAATTTTATTCCTCCGCCTCTTAAAGATGGCTTAGGAAATGTTATTCCTCAACCTATCATGAATACATAAATGCTTCAAAATATCCAAAATGAGCCTTTAGCTCCTTTCATTATGTCCTTTAATTTTGGTAATAAATCTTCAACTATCAAGTATGATGGGGCTAAAGATCCTGCATCCTTTCTCAAAGCATTTGGTAATCTCTATAAAGAGTGGATCCAAACTAATACTTCTACCCAAACTAAAATTCTATTTAAAACTTTCACTAGTGATGTATTGTAATGGTACAACAAACTTTCCCAATATTCCATTTAGAAACTAGAGGATTTAGTCAATCCTCTAGTTAAAGAGTTTTAACATAATAACCTTCTCAAACATTTCCTTAGCCAATTCATCAATGCTAAGCAATATCCCACTGAGTTAGCTCATGATTTTATCATATAATGGAAATATCTAGCCCATAAGGCTGACCATAACATGACTTATGAAAATTTATTTAAATTCTCTATAATCTCTTTAACTCCTTTGATTCAATATAAGTTTTGAAAATTTTCTCCTCAAATGCTTAACAAAGCTCTTAACCAAGCTAAACATCAAGACTTCCTCATGAAGCAATTCAAACCTAGTACCAAATTAATTGAAGGATATTTTCAAACTTTTACTAATATCGTCATCATTATTACTTCCCAAACCAAACAAGGAGTTGACAAAGCTAGCAATCTCCATATTCTCACATACCACTAATTATGTAGAAAATGAAACTTTTTTTACCACCCTCCAAACCCTTTAATTATCCTAATAATCCTACTAAATGGTATGATCTTAATAAATGTTTTTGGTTCCATGCCAACATTAGTCATTCCCATAATACTTGTCAAGGGATTACTAAATTTTTGTCTCCTACATGCTTGGTGATTCTTTCAATCTTGAAGCCATGATACAAATTCATCATCAAGAGTACAAAGCTTCTAAAGCTTCTTCTTCTAATAACAAAAAAAAATTCCTACTTCTAATAATCAATAAAATACTAAGGATGATTGTGCTATTGATGCTGACTATGACCAATATTACAAATATTCTTAATATGTTAATGCAGTTAAGGTTAATTATTATCACAAACCAACTCATAAAGATCCTATCACAAAATCTAAGAAACCATCTTTGGAGGAAAAATTTATCAAAGACACTACAACCACTCATTAATATTTGGAAGCCCATGAGGAACCGCCATCTTCTTCAGAACCCCTAACAACTTCCATTCCTTCAAAATATACCTTATCTTCTAAACCTCATACTGTTCTTTTTCTGTATCCCATTGGAGCTTTATGGAATAAATTAACTCCATGCCTTGTAATATTTCACTTATGGAGTTAGTTAGTACTTAGCATCATAAATTCCTCATCCGAAAATTACAAGAAATTAAAGATACATCTTTTATAGATGAAGAACCACCCTCTATTGAGATTTAACCTACCAACATACATACCAATGAATCTATTTGACCTTCTTCCAAGCCTTCTATTGAATTTATAGAAAAGGACATGATTAATGAGGATATCTTTTTTGCATGCCGATGATCCACCACTATTCATTAAA
The DNA here is from genome assembly GCA_037957365.1 of Torreya grandis. Classification (NCBI taxonomy): domain Eukaryota; kingdom Viridiplantae; phylum Streptophyta; class Pinopsida; order Cupressales; family Taxaceae; genus Torreya; species Torreya grandis. The sequence continues at coordinate 956,183 of JARHVA010001383.1, read as the reverse complement.
ACTACCATTAACACTATGCTTATTCATAAAATTTTAGTTGATGAAGGGTCTAGTATTAATGTGACATCTTTGTGGTTCATCCAACATTTTGGCTATAATAAGGATCATCTCAATCAAACCTACCTTACCTTTTGTGGATTTGATAAAACTAATCAAAAGCCACTTGGTTGTATTTAGATTCCCCTTACAATTAGACCCAAGACCATTCAAACTAAAATTATGGTCCTTTATTTATCTTTATTTTAAAACATACTCCTTAGTCACCCTTAGACTCATAGAATGAGTGTCATTGCCTCCTCTAGTAGGTAATGCATAAAAATATTTCATAATGGCAAATGCTATAAACATGAGGTTGATCCTGACCCTTCAAGCATTCAACTTCCTAATCCAAAATATTAATATTGCATTCCTATCATTCCTACCATAAACAATGTTCCCTTACTCAATTTCATCACCATCAATCTAGACTTATAGGTCACTCTTGTTGATTCAGATGATGATGAACCTAATGACTTGTAATATACTTTCAATATTACTAAGCTACCTCCTTATATATCAGAGTGGATTCTTCCTTTATTGTCTTGTGATCACACTATTCCTCTCATTGATGAGATCATTAACTTCCCCCTCTAAGCAATGCTCAGGAACCCTCTTACCTAGAAGACACCTTCACATGTAATGATTATGGATTGGCAAAATTAATCCAAGACTCTCTAATCATGTCTCCACAAAAGTTTAGTGATCTTGGAATTTCACCTTTTGAAACTCCATTGAGTCTCAAGCATGTACCATTTATCCAACCTATGATGATAATTACATCATGGACCAAGATCAATATCAAAACTTGGATGTTCAACATTATCAAAAAACTTTATCTCCAATACATGCTTTCAATTGGGATGTTCACACCATTTCCATGGATTTTAAATTATCTCCCAAAAGTCATGTACCTTTTTTTTAATTATCCCCTTCTTGATAATCCTTTGGTGGTTGAACAAATCCTACCTTTTGAACTTTGAAAATTCTTGCATCTTCTGTACCACCTATATATTCCATCATTGCATCTAATTCTTTCCCCATCAAAGAAACTAACGACATACCAATCTCATCTGATCTATCTACTCCTCTAACTCCTAAGATTACATTAGATGTCAAGGCCATAGATGTTCATCAGATACATTCTAAATATGATATCCATGGAAATAAAATTCATTATCTTAAAGTAGATGTTGAGTATTATGGCCCTCTTCCCACTTTTCCTAATGATGAAACTATCCTTGAATTACTTCATTATCGAGAACCTCAACTTCCTCGACAACATCACAAACTTGGGAATTTAAAAAAGAAAAGCCCCTTATTTAAAAAAAATCATCTATAGCATCAAAATTAAAGTTAATCCAATTTATTCTTTATGAAATATACCATATCACTTACAAGATGGTAATGATATGCTTATTAAAGAAACTATTCGCATGGAATATGGCACTCCATCCTACCCTTGACCTATTACAATATCTTGTGAACTCACACCAACTGAGAATGATGACTTTAGTTTGTTTATTGATAAATATAGTGAGAGGTTAGCCTAGTTCTATGAGGATATGCTATTAACCCTATAATTATGGTGCAAAATATCATCGCTTATCCTGACACCAAACCTGTGTGCCAAAAGCAATGGAAATTTCTACCCAAGTTTCCACGTTATGCCATAAAGAAATTATCAAACTTCTTGATGCTACTTTTATCAAACCAGTGGCCTATTCTGAATGGATTTATAACATATTCCCTATTTAGAAAAAGGTCACAATGATCATTCACAATTGCATTGATTTTTGTACTCTTAATCTTGCTTGTCCCATGGATAATTTCCCTCTACTTTCAATAGATGCTATTGTCTATTCCATAGATAGTTATGAAATGTTATCTCTTATGGATGTTTTCTTGGGATATAACCAAATTCACATTTCCCCCAAATACCAACATAAAATAAATTTCACCATGGAATGGGGCATCTATTATTATGTTAAAATGCCCTTTGGACTCAAAAATGGTAGAGCTACTTATCAATGAGCAATACACCATATATTTTATGACATTATTCATAAAGTTATAGAAACCCATATGGATGATGTCCTTGTTAAGTCTAAATGTCACAAGACTCATATTTTTGTTCTTTCCATCATCTTTGACCACCCTATTAAATACAAAGTAAGACTTAATCCTTACAAATGTGTTTTTGGTGTCACATCTAAAAAACTATTAAGATTCTTAGTTTCTCTCCATAGCATCGACATTGATCCTGCCAATATTAACACTATAATCAACATTCCCATCCCTCAATCCATTCCAAACATATACACTTATCTCAATAAACTTAGGTAAATTAGATGATTCATCCTCGAAATGGCTTACTACTCTATTAATTATCTTCTTAAGAAAGGTAATGCTCTAGAATGGATAGATCCCTATCAAAATGCATTTGATAATATGAAAGAATTATTGCTTCACCCACCTATTCTTTGTCCCCCTTCAAATGATCAATCCTTGATCCTATATACCTCTTACATACCCATATCAATTAGGGAAATGCTTGCCCAACAAGATGATACTGGAAGAGAATATGCCATCTACTGTATCAGTCGAGGCATCATTGATTATGAAAAATGTTACATTAAATTTGAATGTGATTGCCTCACCATATATTTTGTAGCTAAAAAATTTGAAATTATATGCTTTATCAAACCACTTATGTTATCATCCATTCTGATCCCCTTCATCACTTGTTCTCCAAAGTATTTCTTCTTGGAGACAAAATTAACAAGTGGATGGTCCTTCTCATGGAGTTTGATCTCTGAATTATTTCTCAAAAAGCTATCAAAGGACAAATCATCACCAATTGACCTATCATAGCTCCTATTCCTACTACCAAAGGTCTCAACTAAGCCATATGTCTTAAATATTACTTCCATAACTTTAGTACTAATCTTGAATCAAGTAATCTCAATGAAACTACTATCCTTCATGATACTACTAAACCAAAAGTAGTTATGGAAGAAATTCTCAAAATTAATGTTGATTTACATGAGGATACTCAGACCCTTCATTTTGATAGTGCTAAATACCTTCAAGGAGTTGGGGTAGGTTTCATTCTTATGAGCCCTCTTGGATAAATCATCCCTTTAGTTTTTTTCCTAACATTTGATTTCACTAAAAACATGGCTAAGTATGAATCTTTAATCTTAGGCATGAAAGCTTCCCTTGATTTAGATATGTAATTCCTACATGCTTTAGTCAATTTCAAGCTCATTTACCACTAATTCAATGGTTATTACCAATGCAAAAGTGAAAATATCAATTTTTATCATCAAATTTCAAATACTCTCACCAAATATTTCATTTCTTTCACCATCGATCCTATCCCTTGAGATCAAAATTTAATTTTTGATTCCCTCACTTCTTCATCATCTCTTTTTCATCTACACCAAGTTCTTATTGATCTTACTTTTATTACCCAAATAAGAAAATATCCATCTTATACTCAACCACGTGATTCACTTATCTACCACATTAAGGCTATTACCATTTGACAAAACCTATGGTATAAAGACATCATTCAATTTTTGGAACACTAAAATTATCCTCCCAACTTAGATTCTTGAAAATAGACTCGCATTCATAAATAAGATTGTAATTATGTATTTCTACATAACATCATATATTATCATAATGTTGAAGGTACCTTTCTCCACTATGTTATGCAATATGAGGTTCCTCAACTTCTTAAACAAGCACATGGGGGCATTTGTGGTGGCCACTACAACAAACATGCTACAACTCGTAAATGCTTACATATGGGATAATTTTGGCCCACTCTTGAAAAGGATGTCATCAAATTTACTAAAAAATTTACTTCTTTCCATCTTCACAACTATTTAATTCATTCACCTTCATCTGATCTTCAAACCATAAAATCTCCTTAGCCATTTTCCATGTGGGGATTAGATCTCATTGACAAATTATCTCGATCTTAAGATGGGCATGTCTATATAATCACAACCATAAAATATTTTACTAAATAGGTTGAGGCTATGCCCCTTGTGATGTCACTGGTACTACCATCTCCAAATTTATCCTTAATCAAATAATTTACCACTTTGCTGTCCCTCATACTATCATTTTAGACAATGGTGGTAATTTCAAAAATAAAGATGCCAAGCAACTTTATGCTAAATTTAAAATCAATCACAAGTTCTCCACACCCTATCATCCAAAATGTAATGGATAATATGAGGCCACCATCAAAATTCTTAATAAAATTCTTTAGAATAGAATTCATGAAATATGTACTAATTGGTGCCTTCATTGCTATCATTCTCTTTGGGCCTATTGCACTAGCATATGCACTACCACTAGGCCAAAGCCATTTTCTCTAGTCTATAATTATGAATCAGTCCTTCCATTAGAAGTTGAGCTTCTATCTCTCCATATCTATCTTCATGGAATCATACCTAATGAAGAATTAAGTGAATCTCACCTTCATGCTCTTGATCTCCTTGATGAACACCATCTTTCTGCTTTGCAACACAATTGCCAATATAAGGCCCATATTTCCAAACAACATAATAAAAGAGTCAAAGTTTTCACATTTAATGTTGGTGATTTTGTCCTTAAATTAGACTAAACTCATGACAAAGAAGGTAAATATTCCAAAAAATGGTGGGGCCCCTTTTTATTCAAATATATTCTTTGTCTAAGTACCTATGATATTCAAACCAATGAGGGTCATATTTTCAAAGAGCCCACCAATGAAAAATTCCTTAAGAAGTATTTTACCTAATAATTTCCTTCTTTTCATGCTTTATATATGCTATCTATCTAACACTTTTTATAGGATACTTGCATGGGTCTTACCCTATACAACAGTTCTCTCTTTTCATAAACCTTAGTCCTTTCTTTTGGTCTTGTGGTTTCCATTTTTATCATGAGTTGCATTGTAAAACCATGGATAGGACCTAGTATTCCTCATGATGTATTTCGATCATATTTTTTTTCATACTTTTTACACACTTTTTGTCACCCCTTGGGTTTATCTTTATGAGTTATAGTGTAAGATCATGGATAGGACTTGGCCTTCCTCATAAAATCACCATCTTTTCATTCCTTATCTCGAATGTGTTTTATAATGGTTATGATTTTTTATTCTTGTTCTCAACTTTAACTTTTGCTTCTTTTAATATATGAAACTTGCATAACAATCTGTGTTATCATGTTTTTTTACATTTCCCTCATTCTTATGATAAAGAATCACATGTTAATATCATTGTATCCCTTTTTTTCCCTTTGTCACATTTTTTATGATTTAAATTAATTCAAATTTTTTCATGTTTCATTCCTCTTTATTTCCTTTCCTTTCATTCCACATTAGATAAAACAAGGTTGAAGTCAAGATATCACTTTTATTTCACCTAACTTTATGAGACTCTTAGACACCATGCTCTCTAAATTCTGTCTCTTCATAACCAAGTCCCAAGTAATCAAATTAAAGTCATCTTTAGTAGTCATGTTTGGTTTTCCAAATCCATATAGAGGAGGAATAAAAAAATCCATCAAAAAAGTTAAAAGCCAAATCATTTGAAAAAAAAAGAAATGATATACAAAATGCAACATACAAATTTAAAAAGTTAAAACCACAATAAAAAGTGTGATTAAAAGCACATCTCTTATCTCCAATCAAAGCTCAAACTCCATAGTTATCCTCAAAATAGATCCAATATCCATTGGGGTGTGATAGGCCAATATATTAGAATAGGAGAATTTATTAAAATATATAGTGATACCTACTTTCTCATATAAGTACCCAATCTTCATAGTAGATCGAAGGTTCTTTAAGGGGTCTTGAGGAATGGGGAACACATTATGAGAAGATAGATCCATTTTAATTTTCATGAAATAACATTCATGGGATGATCTATCTACTTCATTTATTAACCTAAGACTTGTGTGACTAAGAGAAGTTCTTCAGATTCCTTAAGGTCAATAGTCCTCTTGTTTTGACAAACATAATTTAAGTGTCTTGACTTCGATAAAGAGTTCTCATACCTTGTTTTTTACTTCATTCTCCCCTCTAACCATTTAATTTCCCCCCTTGATAGGCAAAATGTGATTCTAAATCTATTTTCCCAATTTCTATACTTCCTTCTTCACACCTTAAAGACATGCTAGCACTACTTTGTTTTAGTTTTATCTATCCTTAGAAAAAAAACATGTTTGAGTAACTATAGATTGATTTATTTACACCATCGTTATACATTTCTAGACATAATTTTCTTTCTTTTTATATTATTATTGTTGTAACACCCTTTTTTTATGAACACCTGAGTCCATTTCTACTTTCATGCGTCTTTTTCCATTGTTGAGTGAGGTTGGCTTGTTACTTCTCACTCATCAATGTTGTTTTTGATTTTATGCACCTTTTTTCATTGATGATTGAGTAAGTATTGCTACTTCTCACTCCTCAATGTTGTTTTACTATTTTTCTTGCCCATCTTTGTTTAAGTAAGGATTGTTACTACTTTCACATTGATGTTTGATTACCATACTTTTTGACATGTATCTTTGGTTTGGCTTGATGAGTTTACCTTTCTTACTTAAGGTTTACTTGTTTGAGTTTCTTGGTCTTTAGTAGCCTTGGATTTTTGTTTACCTAATTTAATCTAAATTTTGACTTTTTCATTTGGTCTAACATAGCAGTTGTCACACTAGCTTGCCAAATTTTCAAGTACATATCATCCACATAACACCAGTTATCTTTGCTTTCCTAAGTTTGTTTGTTTTTGCTCTTTCATTTTATATCCTTGGGTGTGTCAAAAGTAATCTCTATGCCCTCCATGATCAAAACTACAAACATAACAAACAATCATCTAATAATAAAGGTAAGTTGAGGTATGCATTAGATTTTAATTTTTAGTTATTTCCATTTCTATCATTTACTTTTAGTTATTTTATACTTTAAAATACTACAACTTTTTTTAGCCTCAACATTATGTATTATTATGTTCTTTCTCAAAGCACCATCCCTTGTTACACTTGCATTACATGTGATGAGCTTCAAGTGAGTCATATGTATACATAATATTTTTCAAACTTTATCAAATATTGATGTTTTTTATCTTGAAGGAACCCATCGAGTCGAAATCTCTTTGGGTGCATGCCCTAAGGGGAGCACCAAGAAAGGGGTGGGTAGACTATTGGTGATTTGTAGGATTGTTGTACCTTATTTCCACTTATTACCAATACAAATATATCCTAAAACCATTCCCCTAAACTTTGCCTCCAATTTTACACACTCCTTTAGTCTTTACCACCTTCATTAGCTCTTTCCCTAACCTAAACCCCTTTTTACCAATTACAATACTAGGTCGACCAGGTCAACCTTGTCAATCCAAAATTTTAGAAGGGTTAGGGTTAGATCCACCTAAATGAATACATCCATTTAGCTAGTATTAGGGAATAGATAAGAGTTATTATTTATTGTTCTTCTTTACAATCTAATCTTCCACCATTTTACTTGAAGAGTCTTAGCTTATGGTTTTTACTTGGAGAAAAATCTAGTCTTGTGGAGAAGTCTTGGATGCTTTGGCCTTCTTAGTGATCTTTACAATCCACAACAACCTCTTGAAAATTAACTTTGGTGAAGGGAGATATTGAGTCTTGATAGGTTCATCTTCCAGGTAAGTATCTCTAACTTTGATCCTCTCTTTAGTAGATAGAATTAGCCTAAGTAATGGCTTTTGAATAATATTCTCTCTCTCCATGCATTAGGGTTTTACCTGTACCTAGATTAATTAGGATTATCCTATGCATGTTTAATTTTATTTTTACTAACCCTTAATTTATGCCATAAGTTTTGGTGAACACTAGATTAGATTTTGATTTACTTGTTATTAGTTTTGTGAATATGAAAACATAGGACTTATTTAGGGTTATTGCATAGTTTTTCTTGATTGGAGGCTTTGGAACCCTTCTTAGTGATATTATTATGGTAAGATATCCATTGGATAGGTCTATCAGATCTATATTGGTCACGAACTTGATTATTTAATGTATCACCAATCAAAAGTGTAAAGATATATATTCTTTGAGATAGGATTGATTTGTAAAATATAGTGCATTTCCCATTGAATACATGATCCATGACAAAAAAACATTATGTATCTTCTCCTTCACTTGTAACCTTAGCTGAATAGACCAAGTGTGTAAATGTAACTATGAGGTCAAAAATGGTTTAGTGATTGAAGTTGTACTTAACCTCAATGCCCCCTATGTTGAATGTTGCCTACATAAAAATACTCCAAATAGGGATCAAACTCCATGCAATTCTCCCATGCCATGATTGTGTGTGTGATATGATTGCTTAAAAATGCTAAATAATAGTGCAATTCTAGTGTGATTAAGTACTTTAACAATGACTTGTGACCTTGGAGGTATATGCAGACCTAGCTCAAGGCTTCTTAGGTTGTGTGGACTTTGAATTAGAAAATATATATGTTTTTCTCTCAATGTATAGTTAGATGTTCTAGTGTTTTTTCATATGTGAGCCTCTTGTGTGAAAAATGATTTGAAATGTGTCTTTATAGTGAAAATTTATAAATTATTTATATTGGGATCGGTAAACTTATAGGATGAACCATTACATAAATTTAAATTTGAGCAACTAGTTGTTATTTTTTAGGAGGATGTGGTTGGAAAAACTAGACAATAGTGGGGAGCAGGGTGTCCAAATAGGATTTAATGATGAAAACACACTAGTAGAATATTTGCTTATGAAAATTATTTGAAGAATATTTGATGATGAAACTTGGTGAGATCATAAAACTAGGAACTTAAAACCACTGCACAAAATTTTAGATCATTTACAGTCATCATAGAGGCGTACCACCTAATTTTTTTAGAACACTTGGAAGATGATTCTTGACCTTGCATAATAGTTATAGTAATAATTAATCTACCAAATTGTGATATTTTATATAAATTTAGTATAAAATTTGTGGTCATTTTTTTTATATCAATTGGATAAGTGAGGAAAAATTTATGATAGTTTTTGTAGTTGTTGTCCAACCAAAAAATAAATATATCTAGTCTGCATATTGTTCATTACCTTATATAATAGTTGAATTAATATTTGGGTTAACAAATTTGGAGAGGTGAAATAAAATTTATCCTATAAGGTGTTTTACAAATTTTAGGTCATTTGGATAATTAGATACAAATATATTCTAGTTTCTGTAAATGTCACTTAGTTAGAAAATGGAAATGTGTAGTTGGATGGTTCATTACCTTGCATAAGAGTTGCGGTAAGGATTAAGTTACCATTTTTTTTGGGTGTCTATAAAATGTAGTTATTTTTATATGTTTAAATATTTATGTCAATTAGATGAATTTATTTAAATTTTAAATTTTTTTAGTAACTAGTATTCAAGATAGAAACATCATATGTGTAGTTTGTGACACTTGGCAAAAAACTACTTTACGTACGATAATGTGCATTGAGATTTATATAGTGAAAATTTTAGGGTTTATATAACATTTATTCTAAATTTTATGGTTAAAATTTCATATAAATTTTATTAATTATGTTAAATTTATGGTTTTTTTTCTAACTATCATTCAACTTGAAACGTCACTTGACAATTTTTGACAGTTACTGATAGTTCGTTGTTGATCTTAAAATCTGAAGTCCACTTTAATTTTTTACATTATGAAGAGGTTATTAAAGTTTAATAGACACCCCATGAAATTGGATATGTTAAGAGGAATATGTGATTGAGATAAAAATGGAGTTTTGGAGGGAGAGAGACAAGCTATGGAGCAAAAATCTCTAAGAGCATAACAAAGAGTTGTATTAGTTTAGGAGGAATTGTATGAGTCCAAAACTCTTTCATGTAATGAAATAAACCTATAGAGGCATGTGTGAGAGTGTGTGTATTTGATTTTATGAATGTATTCCACTATGATTTTGAATATTAATGCAATGGAAATTTGTCAATTGTGTCAAGTATGTGTAAATGTTGAAAGTGTGACCATGAGTGAATGTCTAGACCTAGAAACATAAAGATAAACATAGATATTAATTGGTCACCCTATCTTATGTTTTTAATAAGTGGTATTATACCAAGGTGTTTTCATCATGGGTTAAGTGTGTAAAACTCTTGTATGAGTTTGTTGCAGGCTATGAAAGAGAATTATGTTGAGTGTGTTGCAAGTTGTGAAAGAAGAACTTGCATAAGTTGTTGTAGGTGTGAGATAAGTCTCAAAAGTTAAGAAGAAGTTTTAAAGGATCTATTTTTAGTTTATTTTAGGTTTTGAAATAGAATTTTACTTATTGTTGTGAGACATGGCACAAAAAATAAGAAGAAAATTAGAGGTAAAAGACTTGACAAAGATGTTTAAAATATTCCAATCAAGAATAGATATGATGAAGATGACTGTGCAAGGTCACTATGTTGTAGGTGTGAGTGAAGATGATGATGAATATATAATGGTGGGGTGTAGGTCCATAAAAATGAGATTATATTTTTAGGAAAGAGGCAAAGCAAGTGGGGGAAAAGATTTGAGCAAAAATAAAAGACCAATAGAGGTCATGGTGAAGGAAAGAGGTAAGTTCATTTGTGATATTTATTTTTTATGTGGTAAAGAGAGCCCTGATAAGTTAATGAAATAGATAGTGGATTTAGAAGTTTATTTTGAAGTTGAGAACATTATATACCCCATGAGGGTAAAAGTTACAATTAATTAACCATACAAAAGTGTAGGTGTGTATTATATAAAATTCCCAAGAGAGGAGACAATGAAAAGGTGAGAATAAGGTATGTGTATGGAAACATATGGTTTCCAAGTTGTTGGGTCATTTTGTACACCCAAAATTATAATAGGAGTGGCTAAAGAAGCTTCATGTGTTGAGGCTTGATAGAGAATAAAATAAGAATAAGATTTCCTAGAGAGGCAATAAGGATGATATGCTACCATGTGAGTAGCTTTGGAATACTTTGAGAATTAGCATGGAGATGCATATGTGTATCAAATAGAGAGTTTTATGGTAAGACAACAAGGAGATGAGGATTCTATATGTAGATCCCAAATCTAATTTTCAAAATAGTAGAGTGAATGAGAGTTTTGAGAAGCCTACAAAGGATGAAATCCTCATGCAAGATGATATGGAGGTGATATGTGTTGAATTAGAAGGACACCCATTGTTTGATGATGGGGATGAGTTTATGATATACCACAATTGGGAAGAATCAGAACCATGCTTGATTAATTAATGTAGTCCATTTATCTTTTATATTTTTAAGGGTAGAAGGGTGGAGAATAACCAAGGAAAGCTAAAGGCTTGTGTAAATGAAAAAAAGGTGAATGTAGAGAGGAGCCATGAGTATTTGTAGGTTTTCATGAAGGAAATAATAAAAATAAAATTAGTGCAAGTCAATGTACATGAGGATAGTATGGTTACAGACTAACCATTTGAATAAGAAAAACATAGAAAGAAGAATGAGAGAATAAATAGAAAGGTTGTTTAAAATGGGCCTTTGGGAGTCCATCATGAGGGATAAATCTATGAGAATACTATGAATATTATAGAAGACTTTGACATCATGTCCTTGCAGTGTGAAAAAGAGATGGAATAAGTGATTGTAGGAACACATAATTCCCTTAATATGTTTGTTCAATGTGTAGGTACATAAGAGATGGAGATGGATATGGTGGACATGTTTCTACCAAGATAATTGAAGGATGAAATTGGTGTTGCACATGTTAGATTAGCCCATATATATGTTGGAGGAGAAACTCTTATAAGTTAAGTTATGCATTGTCCTCATATGGATAAGGAAAGTGAAATATTCTTTGCACATGAGATGGAGAAAATGAAATAAGGTGAAAGGAATCATCCCAGAGCTGATATAAAGAGATGAGAAGTTAAAAGGATTTGTTATAATAATAATGACAAAGTGATATATGCTTTTAAAATCTTAGGCTTGATGAGAATCAATAAAGTGAGAAGATGGAGGAAGCATTTATGGGGAATATTATGTCTTATATTTATAAAATGATTTGTGATTGTAGTCAGTGTGTAGATGCAGAAATAAAGAGAGATGAAGCATTCAAAACATGCCTTCCAAGGTGAATATAGTGAGCCACTTGAGTTCACAAGGTGTGAGGAAGGGTTGTTAATTTTCATATCAGCCAAAGCATGTAGAGAAGATGTTTCCATAGAGGTGAATGAGTTACTTGATATAGAAATGTGGATAACAAAAGATGAGAAGGAAAATACTATCCTTCATATGATATTAATATCTATGGGTTATCATTTATATGTCCAAGTATATGTTGATTTTGTTGTGTTGATATTGAGAGTGATAGATAAGATGATAGCCATGAGAGAGAAGATATAAACAATAAATGTGATGTTGAGAAAAGTGATCCAAAAATAGGTTGGATATTGAGTAGTCAAAGCAAAGAAGGATTTAGGAGGAGGTGGTCAATTTATTTTGGGTGTAATCCCACAAGGGAGAATCATATGCAAGAACAAAAATATTGGCAAAGTTGGTCAGATGAAGGTGGGTTTCAGCCCACAGGCGAGTGGAATGGAAGATGGATAAGACTTTGTTGAAGGATGTTGGATTATGGTGAGTGTAGCCTCATAAATGAGAGATAATATGGTGGGTATAACCCCATAAAATTAGGAGTAAGTAGATGAGATAAAAATAAGAGCAAAGGTAAGAAGAGAAGAAAGGAATAAAAAGTAGTAAGAAGAAGTTAGAAATAGAAGAGAAAAAATTAAAAATTAATTGAAATAATTGGTGTTTTGGAAGGGAACTCCATGGACACTATACTTCATAGTCAAAACAATGGTATTTTCACTTATTCCATCTATGTGAGTATGATCTCACATTTTATAAACCTCAGGTGTCTAATGTAGGAACATCCAAGGTTTATGTAATTATGCATCAATTAAAAATAGAGTGTGGTGTGTTTGTGTGGGTTTTTGGTTTTTGTATTTATTTGTGTGAAATTTTTATTCTATTATAATGATGTTTCAAAATTATTCCTTTGAATTAGAAAGTGCAAAGATATTTTGACTATTTGTGTTAGTCAGCAGGGACTGTTAATTCATAGACACTTATCGATAATGTTTCTTCAAATTTAGTAATAATTATATGTTTAAATTTTGTAAGGACATGTAATATGACACTTAAAACATATTTACCAAGTTTTATATCTTTGGAGTTACCACGGAGGCTTACCAACCATTACACAAGCTAAAGGTTTCCTTCCTTTTCGTAATGTTATATAAATAATTTGATGATGAAACTCGATGGGATAATATAACCTAGAACCTAGAACCTTTAAAAAAAAATTATTTAATTTATAGTCACTATGAAGGCATACCACTTTATGTTTTTAAAACACTTCATATATGGTTCTCAACCTTGTGTAATAGCTATGGTAAGAATTAAGCTACCATATCATGATCAGTGATGCATCCATGTATGTCCTTGAATTTTTTTATCATATGATCTTAATATATCTATGATAAGGAGGTATAAACTATATTATAAAATGGGTGGTCCAAATTTAAGCTCAATTAGATAAGTGAGGGAAATGTTATGATGATTTTTATAACTATTGTCCAACTAGAAAATGAATCTATCTAGTCTTTAGATAGTTCAATACATTTTGGAATATATTATTTAAGATTTGGATTATAAAATTTTATGAGGTAAAACAAAATTTATCCTATAATGTGTGTTCTAAATTTCATATCAATTGGATGAAAGGAGACAAAGATATGACAATTTTTTGTAACTATCACTCAATGAGAAAATGCATCTCTATAGCTTGATATTTCATTACCTTTAAAAAGATATGAGTTAATAATTAGGATACAATTATTTTTTGTTACTATAAAACATATTTATATTACTATATTTAAAATTTTAGATCAATTAGATGAATTAAGTTAAATATATAGAAGTTTTTGTAACTACCATTCAACCTGGAAATGTCATTTTTGTAGTCTACAACACTTGGCAAGGTTGTTATTTACTAGAGGTAATGCATGTTAAGAGTTAGATGGTTAAATTTTAGGGGTGATGAGAAATTTAGTCTAAATTTTTTTATTTAAATTTCATATCAATTGGATTAATGATGTTGAAGTTCTAGTGTTTTTTCTAACTATCATTTAGTCTAAAATGTCACATTATAGTTTATGACAATTAGGTGTTGATCTTGATAAATTAAGTCCACCTAAATATTTAAATTTGTGTGGAGGTTAGGGATGTTGAATAAAAACTCAATGAATTTGGGGATGTTAATAATAAAACTTGATTGAGAGAAAAAGGGAGTTTAGAGGGAGAGAGGAATTGTGAAGGAGTAGAACAAAGAGTCGTATCAGTTCACAAGGAATTGTATGAGAGTCTAGAACTATTTCATGTAATGAAATAAGCCTATAGATGTATGCATGATTTTTTATGTGTGTTTCAATATACTCCACTATTATTTTTAATATTAATGAAATGCAAATCTATTAAGTGTGTCAAGTCTACATAAGTGCTGAAAGTGTAACCATGAGTGAATGTCCATCCCTAGAGACATATAGATAAAGGTAGACATTAATTGGTCCCCCTCTTTTTTTTTCACTAAATAGAAATAGTTTTTCACTAAAAATTAGTAGACCACTATTTATACTATGATAGGTTCATATAAGGTTCATTCCCAATAAGAAGGTTAAGTTCATATCTTTCCTTAGATACTGAAAGAAACAAAATGAATCACATATGTAAATGATTTATTAAGTATAGTTCCAACTTTTATAATCACTATGAATACAAATGGGTCTTAGGTATATTTTACAAGGTTATATTTTTTTATGAAGTACACTAACATCCATAATAATGTATACCTTCCTTAGTCCATTATGCAAAATATCATACAAATAAACTTCAATTTTTATATACCACAAAGAACCTTCATCGCCTAGTTATGCAATGTCTATAAAACTGGTTATTCCTTATTGAGATCAATTAATAAGGCCAAACATAGAATAAATAACTACCAAAAGCATTAAAACACATTATGACTGCCATTCTCATTGTCATGTCTTCAAACAATATTCGTACAAAATGCAATTATAATATGAAAGAACATTCATGTCAATGGAATACAGTATATAGTCTCAACAACTCCTTTTCATATTTTTAACATTTTATCATGTTACATCTACCAAAAAATTATATTATTGAAACATTAAATAAATGTTATATGACCCTACCAGGTAATAGTATACATAATGTTTATCATAAATATGTCACCTTTTTCCATTCTTATTTTCTATATTATAAAATGAAATTCATGGTAAAGCTGCATAGAAATATACAACTGTCAATGACTCAAATAATTAATATTGTTCCAAATTATACTTGCATATTTCCATTTTATCTTAATAGAAACTACATACATAAGTACACACCATAACCATCTTGAATAAATCAAATACAACTAGTCATACTTATTCAATCTTCAAAAACTAATTGAACTTGAAGGATTTCAAGTGAAACACCAATTATGAACAAACATAGAGGCAAACACATTCTACCATCCTTACATGCTACACATACTTCATAAACAAAATAAAATTCAATCCATCTCAATTATCCTATATTGAACACTCGATAATACAAACAAGTTTCCAAGACTTTTATCAATGGTAGAAATTGATTCAATAAGTCATAAAATTTTCCATCTTTCCAATCTTTTTTACACTAACAGAAACTATCCAATTTAGAATAATACATAGTCATTAGCAAGCAAATCACAATGTCCAATAGTAGAAAAATTATCCATCAAGAAACTAACTACTTAATTTAACTTAACTAAATGTGCACAATTAATATTTGCATTAAAAATCCTTATGTTTTTATTCTAAGTCAACATCATAATCATAATCATCATTACATTTGTACACATTATTCATTTGAAATCCATCTATAACATTATCATTTAAATAAGGCACATATTTTGGTAATAAAAAATACATGTTTTGAATAAACATTAGGCACATTTATAGATTCACTTTTTCTTAATAAAAATCAATCTAGGTTTAACAAAAGAAATATGATAAAAAAATATGAAATTAAACCCTTAGAATCTTGGATCAAATCACTTATGAAAATACAATTCAACCACATGGCAAACACATCACAAAATCACCCAAGGGTTTGAAACATATTCAAAAGAAATCAATCGAGTGTTATATGAGAGCTAGGGTTGAGTAAATCCTAAAGCATGAAATGACACAAGCCCATAGAACATTCAAATTTAACACTATGTCAAACAAGATCTAACCCTAAGAGGAATTTAATTATCACATTGACATTTTATGAAACCTTAGAGGAACATGCCGAATGATTAACCTCGAGAAAAATAAGGTTACCAAAAAGGAAGCAAGATCTAACCCTAGAAGAGGTATAAGAGAGCAAAATTTTAGCAAAATATAATGTAGTTAAGTTAATTTACATTAAAATATAGTGTAAATAGATATACACATTTAACCAAGCCTAAAACAAATGTAAAAAAATAATCAAACCTAATTAATTTTCTAATTCAAAAGCTAACTTGAGAGTTTATAAACATATATTGAATGTTAGGAGATTTGTTGATAGTTGTCAAAGTCTAACAATGGAAATCAAGGTTTTGTGGCATAATAGAGAGAACCCTAAAAAATTGTGAATAATGAAGGAACTTGTCCAAAACATTAACTAGTTATTTTTGGGTGTCCAAGTTATCGATTGGACATTTTTAGGAAGTGTCAGAGAGGTGATTTCTTATAACTATGTTTTTTAGATTTGGGGTTCCAAAAACCTCGCTATTTTATTACTAAAAAAATGCATTACTTTTCTTTGATCAAATTGGGAAGCTATATCTAAAAATAAGGAAAACAATGTGTTCTAGGGCTTGTGTTACACTTAGCTTTTTGTCAAGGCCATAAATGATATACTACATTGAAAACAACACTCCAAGAATTGTAGAAATTCTTCAACTAGGTAAACCAGTGTAATGCAATGTGTTACTAGCATGTACTTCAGTGCTACAATGAATGCTTTAATGATTTTTGTAAAAGTTTGTAGATGCTCAATAGATTCCTATGAATAATAAACACTATATGCCTTTTTTAGATGATCTCTAGTTGCCTAAATACACAAATATCCTTGTGCACTTAAAAACAAATTGAATTTAATTTCAAACCCTATTGTCACAAAAAGTATCATTAAATAATAAAAAAAAAGATGGGATGACAATAATGTGTGCACCCTCACTGACTCAAACCATAGAAAACTTAGAAAGTGTAGTATTAGAAATGCTACTTAAAAACCATGAAATTAGGGGGAGAAAGAATAGGGATAAGATGAGAAACCAAAAAATACGTCAATAATACTATTTTGGACCAATAACTAATAAATACAAAGATAATTTAAAATTATGCAATTTAATGAGTAATAAAATATGTTAGATATTTTCAAGTATATACCCCTATCTTGGTTCTAGCATTGAGATTTTATGTCCATCCTAAGTATTTTTTTCATTTTAAACATATTTTATCAGATACTTAAAAACCTATTCATCATTTATTGATTTGAACTTTATTAAAAAACATTGATTTTATTAGCTATTTTATATGAAAAATTATAATTATTTTTTTCCAAAATACATTTCAAAATAACATAAGAAATAAATTTCTATTCTAAAATAGAATTGATAAGCATAAATATTAGTATGTAAAACTATTTGGAATTTTAACTTTTGTTTTGAACAAAAATCTTCATTTATAATTCAAAAATATTTGACATTTAATAAAAGGGGAAGCAGGGAGATATTCCTAATTAATGATAAAGAAAATAATGTAGGTGAAAATTAATTACAACAATCTTATGTTGGGTTGAGTTTTATCACCTTTTTTCTTTTTTAGGAGGGAAATTTGTTATACTCAGTCATTGCATTCCAAAGATGAGATAATAATAACAATAGAGTCTTTGCATTCTAGAGATGAGATAATAATAATAGAGTATTTGAATTAAAAGATAACACAACTACAACACACAACACACTGGTTGGTTCTGAGCAAAGGAAACCATAACAATGCATCCCAACATATGTATGGTTTCTTCACCTTCTCCTAAAAATAGGAAGAGGAAGAGCAGAGGCATGGTGAGCCCTTAGAGAATAACACCTCATCCCAAATTCTTCTTGCACAAATCAAAATAAGAAATGAATATCACCAAGAAAAACAAAAAGAAGCCCAACACCATTGCTTCCATGCCAACTGTAAGTCGATACAATACTCTATTTTAATGGGATTGAATTTGACTTTCTCTTAGGAGTGTACTACATTTTAAAGTTATATTTTATCTTCATCTCAATATTTTGATCCCTTTCTAAAGTCTGATTCGAATGCCCATACTCGAAAAATATTGCAATTGAGAGGGATTTTCTCATAGCCCATGTCTTGCTTTCAACTTCTTGTAAGTATAATCTAAAAATTGAAGTAGATGAATGATTTCTTAAATCAATGCAACTATATATTTGGTAGAATACCAGATTTCTTGATGTAGGTTCCAATAGTCTCCCCTGTCTTGCTAAAAAATACTCTAAAATGCAAGGGGTAACCCTAACTGACATTAGAGATATACAAGGCCAATCCTCAAGTGGATTGAAACTAATAGTCATTATCTTGATGAAAAACCAAGCTAACTCTTCTTATAATTTAAGGTCTATTTTCAAGTATCTACTCATTTTTTGGTCTTGTTAATGATGCTAGGAAATTAACAACCCCTTTATTTGAGGATTTAAAACCCCTAAAATCAGCTTATCTTACTATTTTTAAGCCATTGGATATGTTCCCATACTATTTCTGGATTTAAAATAGTAACGAAGATTTTTAACTTTCTAAATGTAGTCCACCATAAGTATGTAAAAGTTCCCTATAGAGAACCAAAAAGAATTGGTTTTTAATAGATAATTGTGTGTCTATCTTATTTCATTGATTATTTTGATTAAAAAGGCCTTTAAGACTTATTTTCAATTGTACCATGTTTGGAATGTTTAGTTTGCTCTTCCTTTAAGATGCTTTAAAAATATTGATGGCTAGCTTCTCCTTTATACATACTAATTTTTATTCCTCTTGTCAAGCAATGCTTGAGCCTCATGATAGCACAATCAAATTTAGCTACTCCCATGTCTTTAAATTAGGAATAATTAACCCATATTCTACTTTCCCTTTGTAGATTCCACTTTCAGGTTCTACCATGCTCAAAAAATTTCTTTCCTTCCCATGGATCTAGTCCTCTAAGAGTTATGGGTCTTGTGAACTATCCTTTATTGATGGGGTTCCTATTTTACACTTGAAGTTTCCAACACATGTAATATATCCATCATTATATTCACTCAACACTGTTACATATTTCATTGTAGATTTATCAATTTATTTTATTAAATCCCCTAAAATTATTTTGACATATTTTCTCCGGCACACACAACTACTAGTACTACTACTACTACATCATGTCAAACAAAGATCATGAATGTGCAAGTAAGCAATATAGTTCTACATAGATTTAATTGTTTATTATGAGAAACTTCTACTCCCCTCTGTAAATTCCTCTTAGACTCTTCTCTAGCTTGGAAAAATATATTTTCTTATTTTTTTTGAGACATGGATCATCTAGACTATCCTTTACTAGTGTGATATTTTCCACTTGATGTTTCCAACACATAAAATATATCCATAATTCTATGCACTATTTTTTATTTCATTTTGGATTTCTCATTTATTTGATTCAACCTCTAATATTACTACTCCTCAAGCACCAAACATTATTACTCCTCAGATAGAGAGCATAAATGTGGTGGTAAGCAATAAAGTTCCAAGAAAAATTGATGGGGTTGAAATTGTATCCATGTATATCTATAGTGATATGGGAGGTTCCATACATTGGACAAATTAAAATTAATGTGGTGCTCCATATTTTTTCTTTGATGAGACAACTAAATACATTCTCATTCCTTGTCAAATTTTAAAAGACTTGATTATTTATTTCCTTCCAAATATCCCAGAAGACAAAACATAGGACTAATGATTGATATATTTGTAAAAAGGAAATATCAATGTTCATATTTTACCACTTGAAAAGGAATTCCATTATATTACTATGTGAAGGCATGAAGCAATCAAAATTTAAACCTATACAAGTCCAGATTGTTTGGGCATATTTACCCTAGATGAAGAGATGTTCAATTATTTATGCATCCAATTCATAATTTGGGTAGATCATGGGTCAAATGAAACCTATTTTTTTCAGATTATTTGTGATGAGGATCTTGTTATGCATTGCTAGCCAAATGAAAACCCTTAGTTTTGGCTTAAAATGCATATTCCATAATTTACTCCATTTTTTGTTTGCCAAATTTGAGGGGCCTTGGATGGAAGTGTATATTATGGTAGCGCTTACTCTACTAAAATTATGAGTTAATCATCAAGATATGTAACTTGTGAATCCCTCAAATATTTTCCCCATAACTTTTAGAACTATGATTATAATAATAAAATAATAATGAAATAAATAACATTAAAATTATGCCATATAAGTCCAAGGAGTTGCGTTACAATAGTAATGGGGGAACTTTCAAGAACCAAACCAAGGTTCACATCCTCCTCACTACAATAAGGCAACCCATAATTCCAACAAACATGTTTTTGAGGTAGTTTTAAATCTTTAGTCTTCCAAAGACTAAATTCCACCTACCAAAATGTTTCCTATGCTTTAAAGAGAACTGAAGGATCTTCCATGCCAATGCCTATAACTAATTTAGTGGCTAAGTCAAATAGAATGACATGGCACATGAAATCAAATAAGTTTTCATTTTTGGTGGGCTGATGAAGGTTTTGACTTTTAAAGCCTCATACCCAAGAACCACATATAGGAAAGTAGGGATGACCTGTTATTAAATTTTAAAGCCTCATTAAATTCATTTTTAATTAAAAAAACATGATGTTAGATCATAATATGAGATATCCAGTGTATAATAAACAAACAATGAGAAGGGATGTATAAAACCAAGCTAGACTTATCAATAGAAATAGGAGTGTATAAATCTAAATTTACTCACTTAATCTCATCACCAATTTCATCTATTTTTCATATATTCTAATTATCCTAGTCCTTGTCTAATATTTCTTCTATATCCATCATCATACACTAACCTTATGCCTATCCCATATCTCAATTAGTTCTTCTAGTATAATTTCTTATCATGTCATTATTCTTCATTTAATCACTAATCATGTCTTATCTATTATATTAGAATTTTAAATTCCAATCCTACCTAATTCCTACCTAACTCCACTATCTCCTACAAATCAATCTTTAATAAACTATCTAATCTCCTTCTAATCTTAATTTAGTCTTAACATGAATTTATACCCTTCCATTATCTAGAATCCTCTATCACCTTCACACTTTCTATAGATTTCCTCTATAGAATGCTCTAAGGAATTTAAAATTCCTTAAAAATCCCTCCACCTCTATATAAACAACCCATATCTCCATTCAATCTAATAACTAATATCCTTTGAAATCCATGTTATCTATCATGCCAAAATAATCTCTTTTCAAGCTAATCATCTATATATGTTGTCAAAATTCTGAGTTTACAAAGGTAATCCAAGCATCAAACAATGTCTACTTGTCATTAGGTCACATCATTCTCATATGGAAGTGGATTATTTTCAATATTGAGGTAACAATATTCTTATTTAAATTTTGTTTTTGCATTTAATCTAATTACCTTTCCCAATTAGAGGTATGTGTTGAATTGGGAGTGTTTGCATGTGAACAATCTCTATTGTTGATTGCATTTTATTTCCAATCCAATTATTTACATATACAAGGAGATGGTGTATATAAAAATTGATGTGACTTGGTATGCTCTTGGATATGGACTATGTAAAGTCCACTGAGTCTTTAATGTCACAAAAGATGGATATGATGTGCCTTAATGATAAGACACTTTTAAGAAAGAGGCATCATAAGATCCTAAATCAACAAGACCTAGCCAAGCAATGGGTGAGTCTTCACTATTAAAAATTGAGGCCTCCAAACCAAAGTTATCAAGTAGGTCCACAACATGATTCCCTTCTCTGTTAATATGCGATCAGGGATTGCTCTTAAACCATGGAAGAGTTTCATCTTCTTTGAGAATAGAATTAAGAAGCCAATATTGAATCAAGTCTTTGACCATGGTACCTATGATGACCTAACATGGTGATTATGATTAACAAAGAGTCACCTAATAGTGTAAGACACTATAAACCCAATGAAATAGTGAGCTTTAACCCAAAAATTGAATCTAAGGCCTCAGTTCTATTATAAGTATCAGTCTCAAGGTTAAGAGAGACCATATGAAGAAAAACACCCCAAGAATCTTTGAAGATACCTAATGTTTCATTAAGGTATGTATTTACTCTAAATGCCTTGTCAAAGTTGAATTTAGCAGAAGTCAGACTAGGGTATGCTCAATGAACTATCTCATGTATACTCACTTTGGTAGCTTTTTCATCAGATAAATAATCGGTACCACCTTTCCCTTTACCAAGAATGATCCCTGGTAGCCATTAATGGTAATAGTCATTACAAAACACCCCAAAAATATATAAAGATACCTCTTTCTCTATAAGGACTTTGATCTCCCCTATAAACCCTATCAAAGTTGAATTTGGACAAAGTAGGACTAGGTTATGACCATTGAACTATAACGTGTATACTTGATTTGGTTGATTTTCCATTGGATAATGAACTGGTAGCACCTTTACCTTTTTCAAGAATTTTGTCCTTGGTAATGTTTACTAGTAATGTTAATTATAAAACTCTTGAGGTCTATTTAAAAATCAAAAGCACCAAAATATCATTTATTATTAATATATTATTCAATCAACATTTATAATTATTCATGTTTCCAAAGTTAAAAGTCAAAATCAATATCACCAATGGAGTTAAGTTTTTATGTTCTAAAACAATTGTTATTAAGTCAATTTATTTATGAAAAAGGTTCTCCCTTGAGATCCCCATGTATGTACTATTATTGAAAGGTGTTAGTATCATCTTGGTAGCAGAATAGTTGGATGCCTTGTATATTTTAGTATTTATGTCATTTTATGATGAGCCTGCTCAAGACATCAGTTTATTAGATTCAATCACGCTGGTCATCAATATTTTAGTATTCATTCAAAGCATTTCTTCTTACTTTTGATGTATCATCAAGACAAAAGATCAAGTTGAGTGAAGCCCAATAATAATGACTATAAGATTCCATTTTTGGTCATTGTTTAAGGTAGAATGTGAGCTTTTAGTAATGATATTTGACATAAAACCAAAGTCCAAATTCAAGGTCAAATATTCTCAAGGATAGAAGCATTGATATTTATTACCCACATTAGACACATTAGACACAAAATATCCTTAAGAATAAACATAAAATTAATATAAAATATCAGTGGATATGACCATTAGACACATTCGTCTTCAAGATTAAATATGCCAATACCATTATTTATGAAAAAATATAAAATATAATTCAAATGCCATAGTATCCATGAGTGAAAGGCAATAATAACAAAATATGTCAAAATCTAATAGATGGCACTTGTCCATGCCTAATGTGTTGAGTTTTCCTTGGATCAAAGAACTTTGTAATTATGTTAGCCATTTATGATGGGACAATATTATCATACATATAATAGTGGACTCTTCAAAGTGATGTTCACACAAGTTTTGACCCATTACGATACGAGTCCTCTCATAGGTTGCTAGTTATTCATCTATAGAGATACTTTTATTTAGTGGATTAAATTTATAGGTAGGATCAAGCTACTCATCTAGCCCTTGAATAATGGGCATGGAGTGCATCATTCTAGACTTGGATATTTACCCTCTCAATCCCAATTTTTTCAGAGGCAAACTTCTCTCTAAAATTGTTGGGTTATCTTTAGTATATGATTTACAACACTACAATCCTCTTATAGGTAAGATCTTGGGTTATTGGATAATAGAGGTATGATGATATCCAATTGAATGGTCATTACATTTAGGGTCATATTGTATAATATTCCTTCTTGTTAATTTTTTTACTTGTATCTTTTTTTAATTTGATTATATAACTCTGCCTAATTTGTACAACCTTTTTTATTTAATGTCCTTAGTGTTTATAAATATTATAAGTGATGTATTACTTGGTTTAATGTGTATCAAATTTTCCCTCATGTTTGTTCAATTTCAAAGTTATTACGCTAGAGGTGTTTCTATTGGGGTGTTAACTCCAAAGATTTGTCTCACATAAGACAAAAACCCCAGTATATGCCCTTTCCCTTTTTTTTATTGGTCCAATGTGAGGTCTCCAAAATAGGTGGTTTTATGAGCTAAGAATATATGTACATACATTTTTATAATGGTTCATGACACACCTTATGAGGATAAGGCCACATTTATTAACTGTTGTTGGAAAGGCAGTGCAAAAGCCTATATGTAGAAAAAATAGATCGATCAGAATTGGGAAT
This sequence comes from Torreya grandis, assembly GCA_037957365.1. Classification (NCBI taxonomy): domain Eukaryota; kingdom Viridiplantae; phylum Streptophyta; class Pinopsida; order Cupressales; family Taxaceae; genus Torreya; species Torreya grandis. The sequence goes on along the minus strand of JARHVA010001383.1, from coordinate 931,522 downwards.
AGCTTCAACTCTCCCATATGTCCTTGTCAGAAAATGTTTCTCCACTTTCACCAATAAATCCATCACATAGTCTATGGTCATTATCTTTGGATTCAACATGCCTCCCATGCCCTTCAAAAATATTCTTTGATCATGACCCAAGTGGATAGCATAGTCAACACCTAGGTGTTGATTGCCTTTCACCATTTCAAAGACATAATGTTTATCGATATATATAATGTGAGATATAAGAACAATGCCCTGTGGTTTCTTTATTGAGATTCTTGGTCACTAATATGAGCTCTAAATATTGTCTTTTCACCATTATAATAAATACAATCCTAGTATCCCTTTAGCAAAGCTCAAAATGCATACTTATAAATATGCTATATATAATGGATTTTTTTTATTTTTGAAAGTGTCACATATGAGCTATGTGTTTTTTTTTATTCTCATATATTGTTGAATTGAATGAATCAAAATAATCATGCAAAACTCTTTTATGGTTAAATAGTAGACAAAAAATGGAAAGTTTTAGAAATTTTTATAGCATAACTCAAAACACATACTTATAAATATGCTATATCAAATTAATTTTCCATAATTACCACCACATTAACTATTGTATTGTATTCTAGTTGTTCAAAAAAAACCCAAACCAAAAAATAGAAATAGTTAAGGGCATAGCTTCATGACGGGTTAACTACAACAAAAAAAGAAGAAATAAAAATTATGATGCATGATTTATGATCATCGAGATGCCAAAAAAACCACTGCTTGATTTCCTACCATGTTGAGGTTAAAGATGCATGATGAGTGTATTGACCCTACCCACTTGATAAATGCACAATGGTCTCTATTTGGAGGTGTTTGTATAATAACCATTACATTTCTACGTGGCCTAGCTGGAGCTACCAAGCAGGTTGGCTGACCTCCTTTTATTTTTTATATATAGTATTATATTTATGTTAATGAAATAATATTATAAATATTAATAAACTACTTGGCTATGCAATATTTATAAAATATGCTATTATTAATACTATATTATATTATCATAATATAATATATCATTGTAATATATATAAATTACATCATATTATAATATATTATATTCTTATCATATAAAATACATTATATCATTATAATATATTATATCATTATAATGTACATAATGTTTTAATAACTTATTATAAAATACATATTTTTGTTATAATTATAAACATATGTTAAAATAATAATATGCATAGTAATATTATTATAATATAAAAACATAATATATAAAATTATATATAATATGTTAATATGAAACAATGAAGAACAATTTGGAATTGTAGATTTTAGATTTGGATAAACATTTAAAGTGGAAATAGATACATACAATAAATATCAAGATTGAATTTGTAAATGTAATGATCATTTGTGATTATTTTTACCATCTATCTATCTAGGTAAAAAAATATGGTGTGATGTGGTTGATGAAAAATTGTTTCCATATTGTACGTAGGCATGATTTGCACCAAAAATCATCAGCATTCCAATTCTAAACCTTCATGTGAAATGTGTCATCTAGATTTTATGATAGATTGCATTTGTAGCCATTGGGATTTGAGGTGATGCTTAGGCATTTAGAAGATTATACAAATTTAAGACAGTTGTTGGATGTACATCACTCACATCCATCAAAAAGTCGTAGATGTCTTACAAAGTGATGGGTTATATGATTAGACATTTGCTATTTTCAAGGGTTGATGAGTTTAACATGATGCTGATTTGATAGTGAGAAGTCTCCATGTCTGATGTGCAACTCAAATCAATGTTGCAATGTCAAAAAAGTCTATATTGTAACTTATGTTCATTTTTTATTCCATTATATTGACACCTATATAAATTATAGTTGGATGGTGATGATGAGGGTCAATGATAGGGTATTTAAAATTATATAATATACTAGAGGTATCATATAATACACATGCCTTGACATCAGGGTAGTTGTTGGATTTACATACCCTGCACCCATTACAAAGCGGTTTGTATCTTGAAAGATGGTGGCATATTTTACTAACTATTTTCTATTTGATTATGACAATAATGTAATTACATTGATGGGACTAATATTTATTTCACATTTTGAGTGAAAAACATCAAATTAAGGCCTTATAAAAAATGAGCTATGTTTGACCGAATATGAGTTGTGTGTGAGTGACATCTCAACATAATCATTAATCATGTTGAGTTGTGGAGCTAAAAGCTTCACCAGATGAGCGAATGCAAGGCTACTAGATTTCCACAGTCACCAACGCTAGTCAAGAGTCGACTAGAGGCTGCCAACATCGGTCATAGGTCGGCCGACGTCGATCATGTGCAGGCAGGCAGGGATCGATGTCAGTCACCTGTACACCCAAAATTCTATTTTGGAGGTAGAACAGATTATTTGCATGAAAAGTTTAACTATTGGTATTGAGTTTGTGTTTCTATTTTTGGGAGGACTGATTTGAGCCTTTGATTAAGAGGTATATCTAATAGTGGAGAATGCATAGCTCATTATCCCTAATTTTATATAATAGGGATAGATCTTCATAGCTTGTTAGAACAGAACAAGAACTGTACAAGACATTTTATGTAAATGTGAATCAATCCAAGTGTTGGAGTTGGTTGTAATTGAGAGAGAAAACTCTTGAGGGAAAGAGATCTATACATATAAGAGGTGTGGAAGAAAGAGTGATTTCTTCATTGTATTTCCTTCTGGAAGAGTTTAATACAAGTTTTTGGGTTGTTTCTTGTATCTCTTATTCTTTGATGTTTCTGATTTCTAGTTACTTGTTATTCTGGTTTAATTCCATGTTTAGTTTCTTATACAAGGTAATCAATTATGTTGTACGATCCCAACAAGTGGTATCAGAGCTTGGGTTGACTAACAGGTGGTTTCAGATCTGGTTCGTGTTTGTTGATTACAGGTCACTCACAGGGGTTTCTGTTTGAGTGGGAGTAAAGCAATGGTAGAAGAAAGTAAACTCAGAATGGAGAAGTTTAATGGCAAGAATTATCAATTATGGAGAATGTAGATAGAAGATTATCTGTATCAGAAAGATCTATACTTACCATTAGGTGGGGTTTCAAAGAAGCCCATAGATATGGAAGATGAAGAATGGAATGTTCTTGATAGAAAGGCTCTTGGATTTATAAGATTGAGTCTGGCATCTTCTGTGATATCCAACTTATCACAGGCAAAGACAATGGTAGACTTAATGGATACTATAGAAAATTTATATGAAAAACCCTCAGCTTCAAATAAGGTATATCTTATGAAGCAATTATTTAATTTGAAAATGCAGGAAGGTGGATCTGTATCTAATCATCTTAATGATTTCCATGGTATTGTAAATAAATTAAATTCAGTCAAAATAGTTTTTGATGATGAAATTAAGGCTCTATTAATCTTATGCTCTTTACCTAAAAGTTGGCATAGCTTGGTAATGGCAGTTAGTAATAATGCATCTGCTTCAAATATCTTGAAAGTAGATGATGTTGTTAGTGTAATCTTGAATGAAGAAATTCGTAGGAAAAACACAGAGGAAACATCAGGGAATGTTTTAAGTTTTGAAAGTAGGGGAAGGCAAAGAAAGAAGGGCAAAAAATAGAGATCAAGGTCTAAGTCAAAGATGAGCAATATATCCAAATCTAGAAATGGTAGAAATATAATCTGCTAGAATTGTGGAAAGAAAGGGCATGCAAAGAAAGATTGCTGGTTGAAAGTTAAAGAAGAAAATTAGCATGAAGGTAATGAAGAAGCAAAAGTTGCAGGTATTGTTGCACAAGATGATTTTACACTTTCTTTGGATAATAGAATAGAATCTTGGGTTGTATATTCTGGTGCCTCTTTCCATGCAACCGCAAATAGATAATTTTTCAATGATTATGTCCAGGGAGATTTTGGAAAAGTTTATTTAGGGGATGATGAGCCTTGTAAAATTGTTGGCAAAGGAAAAGTGTAGTTGAAATTATAGAATGGAAACACATGGGTGTTGAAGGATGTCATGCATGTACCCATCCTAAAGAGGAATATAATTTTTGTAGGAAAGTTGGGGGATGAGGGTTGCACAATAACTCTCACAGCTGAATCTTGGAAAGTTTCCAAGGGTGCACTTGTATTAGCCAAAGGTAAGAGAGTAGGTACTCTCTATTTATGTAATTATATTACTGATAATTCTCCTTCTGTATTATCTACTTCAGATGTAGATGAAAAGTTGTGGCACTGTAGGCTTGGCCACATGAGTGAGAAGGGAATGACTGTTCTTAAGTCAAAAGGTAAGCTTTCAGATTTGAAAAGCATAGATCTAGATTTCTGTGAGCATTGTATTTTTGGGAAACAGAAGAGAGTGAGATTTCTCAAAATTGGGTCAACAAAAAATAAGCACAAGTTAGAGCTTGTTCACACAGATGTGTGGGGACCAGCTCAGGTAGCTTCTATTGGAGGATCACAGTATTATGTTTCTTTCATTGATGATGCTACAAGAAAGGTATGGGTTTATTGCATAAGGAAGAAATCTGATGTTTTTGACACTTTTAAGAATTGGAAATCTTTGGTTGAGAATGAAATAGGTTTGAGATTGAAGTGCCTTAGATCTAAAAATGGTGGTGAGTACTGTAGCTATAAGTTCAACAGTTACCATTCTATGTATGGAATATGCAGGGAAAGGATGGTTCCAAGGACACCTCAGCAAAATGGAGTTACTAAAAGGATGAATAGAACAATATTGGAGTGTGCATGGAGTATGAGGTTGCATGTTGGTTTGCCCTTATAGTTTTGGGTAGAAGCTGTAGATACTATAGTTTACCTGATTAACAGAGGACCCTCTACTGCACTGGATGGTGGAATTCTAGAAGAGGCTTGGATAGGTAAAAAGGTAGATCTTTCATTTCTCAAAATTTTTGGTTCTAAAGATTTTGTGCACATTGATAAAGAAAATAGAAAGAAGCTGGATGCTAAATCTATGAGGTGCACTTTTATTGGTTATGGCTCTGGAGATTTTGGATTCCAGTTGTGGAATTTAGGAACTAACAAAATTATTAGAAGCCGTAATGTTGTTTTCAATGAAAAGGTGATGTACAATGATCAGCTCAAGAAGCTAAATAATTTTTGAGTAGAGCAATGTTGATTTAGATGAGGTGATGATCCAAAATGATCTCATAGGAAAGAAAAATCACAGATAGGAAAACACAGACATTGACGTCAGTCAAACAAGAACCGATGTTAGTCATACAAGAACTGACATCGGTCAGACAATGATCGACATCGGTCACACATGAACTGATGTCAGTCATGTGGAACCGAGGTCGATCAAGTACAGACTTGGAGATGATCGAGATTAGTCACTAACATAGAATTTGGGTGGACAGCATGTGAATGAGTCTCAAACACCCATGAGGAGGTCAAAAAGGGTAAGTAAACCTCCAATTCAACATTCCCCTTCTTTATTCTACTTATTGCTCACTGATGGTGGAGAACCAGAATATTTTGATGAGGTAATACAGGGAGAATCCAAGAATCAGTGGGAGCATGGCATGAATGAGGAAATTGATTCCTTGAAAGAGAACTAAATGTGGGATTTGGTTGAGTTGCTAGCTGGAAAGAAAACACTAAAAAATAGATGGATTTATAGATTGAAGGAAGGTGAGAATGGAAAAATGAGACATAAGGCCAGATTGGTAGTAAAGGAATTTGCACAGAAACCAGGTATAGATTTTGGTGAAATTTTTTCTCCTGTAGTGAAAATGACTTCTATTTGGACTATATTGTCTTTAGTTGCTATTGAGGATTTGCATCTTGATTAGCTTGATGTTAAGACAACATTTCTTCATGGAGATTTGGATGAAGAAATATATATGGATCAACTGGAGGGTTTTGAGGTCAAAGGTAAGGAGAAACTTGTGTGCAAGTTGAAGAAAAGCTTATATGGTCTTAAGCAAGCTCCAAGACAATGGTATTTGAAGTTTGACAGGTTTATGACTGAGCATGGCTTTAGTAGATGTCAATCTAACCATTGTGTTTATTTTAAGAGATTGGATAATGGTAGATATATTATCCTGTTACTGTATGTAGATGATATGCTTGTTGCAAGTTCACACATGCAAGATATTATTGAGCTTAAGGTAAAATTAGCTCACACATTTGCCATGAAATATTTGGGAGTAGCAAAGAAAATCCTTGGCATGAGTATTAAGAGAGACAAAAAAAATCACAGTTTGATTTTGTCTCAAGAGGATTATGTGAACAAGGTGTTGGAGAGGTTCAAAATGCAAGATGCAAAATCGGTAGGCACACATATGGCTAGACACTTCAAGTTGAGCAAAGAACAGTGTCCTAATTCACATGATGAGGTAGAGTACATGAGTAGAGTTCCATATGCTTCTGTAGTTGGGAGTTTAATGTATGCAATGGTATGTACAAGACCTGATATTGCCCAAGCAGTGGGAGTTGTCAGTAAGTTTATGGCCAATACAGGGAAGGAACACTGGAAATTAGTTTAGTGGATTCTCAGATATCTGAGAGGGACCAACAGTAATCATTTATGCTATGGAGGGTCAAACACTTCTCTACATGGTTATGTAGATTCAGATATGGTAGGTGACTTGGATGGCAGGAGAAGTACCACAGGATATGTGTTCACTATTGGTGGAACTGCGGTTAACTAGATTTCAAAGTTTCAGAAGGTTGTTGCCTTGTCTACTACAGAGGTAGAATACATTGCACTCACAGAGGCTAGCAAAGGAAATGATTTGGATGACTCGGTTCATGGAAGAGTTGGGAAAGGAGCAAGAAAGTTGTAGATTATACAGTGATAGTTAAAGTACAATTCATTTGGCAAAGAATTCAGCCTTTCATTCAAGAACCAAACATATACAGCTTAGGTACCACTTCATTAGACAAATATTGGAGAATGGTGAGTTGAAGCTGGAAAAGATCCATACAGATAAGAACCCTGCTGATATGTTAACAAAGCCGGTAACAAAGGAGAAGTTGAATCTTCATTCAACTTTTATTGGTCTTCAAGATTGATTTTGAAGATGGAGAAGCTAGAAGATGTTGTTGTACAGGTACAAGTGCAGCTGTTTATCTCCAAGTGGGAGACTGTTGAGTTATGGAGCTAAAAGCTTCACCAGATGAGTGAATGCAAGGCTATTGGATTTCCACAGTCATCGACGCCGGTCAGGAGTTGACCAAAGGCTGCCAACATTGGTCATAGGTCAGCCAACGTCGGTCATGTGCAAGCAGACAAGGAGTGAGGTCGGTCACCTGTGCACCCAAAATTCTATTTTGGAGGCAGAACAGATTGTTTGCATGAAAAGTTTAATTGTTGGTATTGAGTCTGCATTTTTATTTTTGGCAGGATTGATTTGAGACTTTAAGAGGTATATCTAATGGTGGAGAATGCATAGCTCATGATCCCTAATTTTATATAATAGGGATAGATCTTCATAGCTTGTTAGAACAGAACAAGAACTGTACAAGACATTTTATGTAAATGTGAATCAATCCAAGTGTTGGAGTTGGTTGTAATTGAGAGAGAAAACTCTTGAGGGAAAGAGATCTGTACATCTGAGAGGTGTGGAAGAAAGAGTGATTTATTCATTGTATTTCCTTCTAGAAGAGTTTAATACAAGTTTTTGGGTTGTTTCTTGTATGTCTTATTCTTTGTTGTTTCTGATTTCTAGTTACTTATTATTCTGGTTTAATTCCGTGTTTAGTTGCTTATACAAGGTAATCAATTGTGTTGTACGATCCCAACAAATCTTGCATATAATACATGTATGAGGCTACCAAATAAATGTGATAGGGATCAAACTCATAACTATATATTATATTAAAATATATACTATAATATTTATTTATACAATATGTTAAAATATATATTATATAATTTTTATATAAGAATTAATATTTAATGTATTGTATTATATATTGTTAAGAGGGGTTTTGTAAAGCGAAAGAGTGTAAAGTGAGAGTTAAACCTCACTTGAAACATGTGAAAATGTCAAAATAAGTTTGGGAAAATTAATTATGGGGCCAAACCAATCAAGATCTAAGTTGTCATGCAATGATTTAATCTATAATGATTTGCATTCTTCATGGAAAGAGATATCCTAATTGCCCAATCTCAATATGGCTTACATTCTTCATGGAAAGAGACAACCTCTTTTCCCAATCTCAATATTTTGTGATATATTACATTTGTGTATGTGTTAAATGTGTAACTCAAATCAATGCTACAAATCCAATGATATGGAGACAAGACATTGAGGTTCCCAAGTGAATAGAAATGGGCCAACGCAAAGCAATATGAGAAGTTGGAACCTATATCATAAGGTTCACCATGGTGGGAAAACTTAGGCAAATTATTTTATTTTTACCAAAAAAAAAAAAATGTGAGGAAAAAAGATGTGGGGGAAAAATGTAAGGGGGGAAATGTGGTCAAAAGAAACACAATATTTATTTCCATGTGCATATTGTGTGCCAGTGTTGAAAACTCGAGGATTATGAAGAGTAGGACATGATTTTAAAAATGGGTTCATGATAGTAATTATCACTTTATATATTGGTAAATATGAACCAAATTTTATATTGGTTGAACTTGAACTCAAAACTTGTGAACTAAAAAATAGTAAATACCTGATCTTAGACATTATTTATAGGGGTTCAAGTTACTCTTGATGTGATATATAGGGTATATTGTCTCATTTACAACGAGGAAATTACTATTCACCAATTTCCTTAACAACTTTTTCAATCATGATAAACATATTTTCATGCTTAATTTCATATGAAAACTGATAATAAATCTTGTAATGATTTCTTGATATGATCAAGATGTATTTAAAAATTAAAACCTAGGATTTTCATAGATAAAATATAGGACAAATCATTTGTGGAATTTCCCAGGAATGAAAATGGAAGTTAACCTTACACTTTGTAGATTATCTCTTTAGATGATGGTGTCCATTCTTTGGATTCAAATTTGGAATGATCTCAATCTGATTTGGGCTATTTGTACAATGGTTATGAAAAGACACAATGGGAGGGGTAATTTTGAACCAAAAGAATGTTTGGGGTGAATCAAAATGCTGAAGTCATTTGTGGATATTTAGTTTGTGAATGGAAATGAAACGTCATGGAAACATCCATGTGTGTGTGTGTGTGTGTGTGTGTGTGTGTGTGTGTGTGTGTGTGTGTGTGTGTGTGTGTGTGTGTGTGTGTGTGTGTGTGTGTGTGTATGCATATATATGAAGATATATATACATATATATGTACACACACACATGTATGTATGTATACATATGTATGTATGTGTGTGTGTGTGTGTATATATATACATATATATATATATATACATATATATATACATATCTATGTATGTGTGTGTGTGTGTATATATATATATACACACACACACACACACACACACACATGTATGTATGTGTGTGTGTATTTGTGTATGTGTGTATGTGTATATATGTATGTGTGTGTGTGTGTGTGTGTGTGTGTGTCACACACACACACACACACACACACACACACACACACACACACACACACACATGTATGTATGTGTGTGTGTATTTGTGTATGTGTGTATGTGTATATATGTATATGTGTGTGTGTGTGTGTGTGTGTGTGTGTATCTCATAAGTCCATTATATATATATATATATATATATATATATATATATATATATGTATGTATGTATGTATGTATGTATATGTATATGTACACACACACATGTATGTATGTATGTATATGTGTATATATATGTACATACATATACATACATGAATATGTGTGTGTGTGTGTGTGCACATATATGTATGTGTGTGTGTGTGTGTGTGTGTGTATTTATGCATGTATGTATGTATCTCATAAGTCCATAAAAGATAAAACACCTATAAAAATATAGTATTCACGAAAATTTAAAACATTTAACATGTTTAAAATTAAGTTTTTTTTAGGTTAGTTTAATTATTGAGGGTAATTTTTTTATTTTGAAATGTTTTTTGAATTTTTTTTTGGCACTGAGAATATTTTAGAAACACCTCGTGAACTTCACTAGAAACAACAAGGTTATTTCCATGAAAAACTTAGGTTATGGTGTCGTTTTAAAGGTGTTTCAGTTCACTGTTTCACTCTAAAATGTTTCCCCTCAGAAACACCCCCTTATTTTTGAAATTTTTTATGCCATTTCCTGACACAGGAGGTATCTAATTAAGAAAATTTCTTATAAGCATCTTAGTAATGGTTCTATATAAACAATTATTAGGAAAATTTGAAAGTTATATCATTACTTTTGTTCCTTCTTTTATGTTTTAGCTACAAAATGATTTACTGGTACATGTTTGTAGAATGATGGTTACATAACAAAAAAATTGTCACTATCAATGTTATTTCCTATATGCTATTTTTACTCATGGCTCCTTGCCTTTTCAATAAATGATAACACAGTATTTAAAGGGAAGATATAAAATGAAGAGAAATAATAATAGATTGTTTGACATGGATACTAATCTAATATGGAAAAACACAACCCAATAACATGTAGATATGATAATACCATTGCATTAACCATAAAAATTAGGAATCATAACTAAATAGGTATGGGATTCATAAAGAACATCACCAAACCAAGCTCAAAATAAAATTGTCCCTTTACATTCATTTCCATGACAAATCCCCTGTTTCTTCCATTTAGCACATGAAATAATACACAAGTATAACTAATCCACTGATATCACATAATTATATATAGACAAATAGTAATAAATATCATTTCCCAACAAGTTACCTTGATTTGACTTAACTAAATTGTATTGTCTACCACTAGCATCATAGTCAAGTTGAAAAATAATGTTCAAGTCTAGCAAAGCTAACACATGGATTTTTATTGCCTTGTTTTTTAAAAAATAAATCATTTTAACCGTCGTCCAAGGAAATAATATTATCTTTACAGAATCAATTAGTGGGTCACTGATCCCACTAAATTTCTAATGAATTTTATATAAAAATTAACTAAACCCTTTAAAAAATCCTTATTTTGTAGAACATGGATATTCAAAACTAACTTTTCTCCTTTGCATTTATCTCCATTCCTTTCTGGAAATTATGTTATCCAAAATAATCAACCCCTCATACAAAAACATATACTTCTTGAAATTAATCAACTTCTTCAATCCCTTAAAATTAATGAGATTCTTTAGACCCTTAATTATTTTTCTCATTTGAAACAAATTTACCTTTATCTTGTAGAACATTAATATATCAAAGTGTACAACCATGAACTTACCTAAAAATATTTTTTTCACTTCATATTTTACCTTGAGAAATACATGGGAATTTATTAGTCCAATTGGCATAGTCAACCTCTTATAATGAATGTCACACTCAATTATTTTTTTATCTAAATTTGATGACACCCTCTTGAAATCAAGGTTTGAAAAATATCTAGCTCCACTCAAATAGTCCATCAAGTTATCCATTCTAATTAGATTTTTGTTTCTCCTCCCCTTGAGTTGGTGTACATCATTATCTCCCTTTTTTGGATTTTTAACAAGACAAATGCTCAAAACTTTCTTTCTTTATTCTTGTATGCAACATATATTGCACTTGCTTATTTAATTTTTTATTCCTAAATGGAGTTTCATGTATTTAGCTTTATTTTGGAAGCTCACTCTTAAAACAAAGTCCATTTTATTAGTTATCTTTCTTATTGGTCCATGTTTGATAGGTAATGCATTGACATTAATTTATTTTTACTCATCTAGTAATGCATTTTAATATATGAGTAATTCCTCCTTTAACTATGGCTCCCTTGCTTTGAGATCAAGGCATAAAAAACTTTAGGGAATTGAATAATTTACATAAATTATTTACCTAAAAAAAGAAATATTTTTTTTCACTCTTTGACTTCATGAAGTGGCAACAATGCAAATTTATTTGAATTTGTAGAAAAATAAATCTTTTTATTTAATTATTGTGTTTCTTTACCATACATTACCACCATAGTCTTACTAATAGCACATAATGCCATTCATTACCATGGAATCACATAAATCCTTTGTTTATGTCAACATTTACATAATTTTGTTCTTTTAATGTCACCTAATGACCCCTTTGAAACCAATTAGCCCCTCTACATCCTATAAGGAGATCCAAATACTATTTTTCATTTCATATAATGTAAGGGAATCATACATATTGTTGTTTTACTTTAAAGAACAAAGCACAAAGTAACAAAGATAGTGGTGATTTTATCATTGATACATCTACCAAGAAACCCACTCACATTATGTGTACCTCGCCTAAAGCACAAGTTCCGAAAAAATAAATATGGATACCAAAAGATAATGTAAAACACAAACAATTGTAAATGCAAAACCAAGAACAAGAAAAGATTCAAAATGCAAAACTAGAACAAACAATATTACAAAAAGATCAAAATGAAAAGGAATAACTAGAAAAAGAAATGTTACAAAAAGAGTAAGAACATAAATTGAAAAATCAAACTCAAAATAAAAAAACAAACATTCTAAAAAGAGGGTTACTAACAAAAGATTTATCAAAGCAAGACATGTCTAAAAAATCAAAGGATATAAATATGATTTCCAAGGATACAAACACCATATTTATTCCATGTATAGAGGAACAAAAATTTAAGTACAATACTACAAAGTCTATGATTTCATCCTCAAATAAAGAAGTCAAGGCACAAATTACGTCTTTTTCTAGTGTGCAAAAAAAGATAAATGACTCTTTTCTATCTCATAATGAGATACAACATTTTAACAATGATTAACATACTCAAGAAAAATAAACTTTCAATAAGGAAACTCTAATCTATGGTGTGGTTAGTTTTTCATACATGAATGTTCAAAATAATATATCACAAGTTCAATAACAACCTAAGAAGTTCCATCTTTCCTATATTAATATCACAAAAGATTTGTATGATCCTAATACCACAAAATATTGTTATAACCCTAATAATATTAATTACTTAGCACATGAATATGGCACACATGATACAAATCCTTCACATAGGCATATCCTTTATGAGTATATTTCATACTAGTGGCACTTTCCCTTGTACTTGTCTTCTTTGTTTATCCTTCCAAATATTCCAAAAATACAAAAACATTCAAATAAATTCAAAAATACCAAAAAAAATCAACATTCTTATATTTTTACGATTTATAATACATATGTTGTTTTATCCATATTAATAGATAGTGAATTGTTTATTTCATATATACACATATGGTTCATGCTTCATTTGAGTGTGATATATGCATACCCAGATACATGATATATGTGCATACATATGTCTAGACTTCCCTCCACTCACATACTATGTATGTTGGGGGAATCTACTTCTTTGATAATGATACACCCATGTTATATTATTATATTATCAATTTACATTATCATGTTTAATATTATATACTTATACATACCTATATGCATGCTTATACCTTTCACAATGTAGTTGATATGCTATGTACCTAAAATTTTACAAACACATATGTTTAGGAACCAGTATATTATGTTCATGTCGGTTTCCTATATTTCTTGATTTCATCTATGCACTTCCTTGAGTGTGTTACTTGCTTGTTATTATCTTGCATTGTATTGCCTATTTTGAGCATTTGAATATGTTCCTTTGATTATGGCCCTTGTGCCTTTGTTTGCCTATTTGGATAATTGAATATGCCATTTTTTGTTGTATGTGGACATTTGAATATGTCATTCTATGCTTTGTGGACATTTTACTAAGTCATGTCCCTTCTATTATGCGGTATTTGAACATGCCCCTTATATGAGGTCTCTTTGGACCATTTCTTGTTTCTTTGTTTTTTAGTGCACTTGTGTGTGTGCTTGATTTCTTCTTGATTTTCACTATTAATCTATACACATTTTCATGATTTACATCATGCATATTAAGAATTTATGTGATCACATAATGTGTATTTAAATATTATATCTACCTAGACATGTTACATGATCTATACACAAATTATACAATTATCTTATCCTTTTGGGGTAAGGTGATTCCCATATTATATTTCCCCTCACCTCAAAAGAGGGGGTATATTTGTGGGGGTATGTCATAGAGGCATGGATTCCAAAATATCATAATTTCATATTTTAGTGGAAGCATATCAAAAAGGCATGATCTCCACACTTATTCAGTACTCAACATTTATAGATTATAATGTGGACATGTTATGAAAACATGTTCTTAGCATTTTGCAACAATTTTTAGATTCTCTAGATTTAGTGGGGGCATGCCATAGAAACATGTCCTCCAAATTTTCACTAATTTTAGATTCACTAGATTTCATAGTATATGATTCAGATACACATTTGTGGTAGAATTATATAAATTGATGTTGTTACTATACCTAGAATTTATCTTTAGACATATATGAGGTGTATATGCCATGCATAGGGCACCTAAAATTATAAAATCAAATAATTTTAAATATTTCAAATACTTTTATGGAATTCTACTATAGCTAAGATGGAATTTTATGGACTGTTATTAAGCCAAACTACTGAAGCATTTGGTTCACCTTTGGAAGGTTGATTTGATTAAATTGCTCAATCTTACCAAGATTATAAGTTAAATTTTGATTAAATCATCTAAATTTACTAGAATTATAGGTTGGATTTGATTAAATCATCCACTCTCACCAAATATATATTGTATCTTTATGGCTTGATGTCTTGTATGTCATATTACATTGATAATTTTTCTTTAGTCTTAGTTCCAACATTGTTAAGTCTTTTGTTGTTGAGTTATAAGGCATTTTGTATGTGTACTTGATTTCTTGGAAGTCTTTATTACCTGGCTTACTTTGTTGTGGGTATTTGTTTTTGAGATGCAAGGTCTTGCTTATTTATTATGAATTTATCATGAGACCATTAATGGTTATCTTATTCTTGTGTTTGGCATGGTCACTTGGACCTTAGACTTTCAAATATCATCATTTGGATTTTATTGATATTAAATTATTATGTTATTTATGGCATGGAATTTAATCCTCCTGATGCATGGAAATCATATGGTTGACTTAGGGTTTTATTTGGTTAGATGGTTTTGTTGTTAGTGAATCTTCTAGTTTGTTTTTGAATATTTTAAAGTTTTTTTTTGGGCTTGGTGAGCTAGGTAGAAACCCTAAATACCACCACGAATCATGTAGAAGCTTGTCTACCATTGATTTACCCTTAGAGATTTGATGGACCGATTGGGAAAGTTATAGTGGATAAATTTATTGAAAATATATCATTTTTCACTAAAATAAATGGGGACATGGGGGAACAAAGAGTTAATACCTCTAGTATGTTTCACCATGACCATAGTTATTATGGTGGGAAGTTGTAAAATTTAATGTGGTCTTAAAATATCATTTTTGCACATGAGAGTTTTTCTTGTTTTAGGGTTAATAGAGTGTAGTTTTCATTGAAATAAAAATGAATCTCTATTATGTAAAAAAGAGGTAAAATAAGACATTATAACTTGAACAAGTAAGTGATGTCTTTAATGTTTTTTATTTTATGCTTGGAAAGTGGGTAATCTGAATGAAAAATATTTTATTGCTTATTATTTTGTGTTGTTGGTATGCATTTTGGCATTAATATTTGAGCTATGACCCTAGGTTGTTTCAATTTTATTTTGCATTTATAACATTTCTGGATTTAACATTTTATTTGAACCCATGTTTATAAAGTGAACACTAAGTGTTCGTGGATGGAATATCACTTGACATTTTATTATTTATACTTATATTGAGTTTAATTTGAGTGTTTCATGTTGGTTTGTTTATTGGGTTGATGTGTCTTTCAAAAAATTAGAAATAATAGCCATGACCCTATGATCCAAACTCCTCTTCAAAATGATGGTTGGGTTGGTTAGGCCCACCTATGGAGGGCTCATTGGATTAGTTGAATGAATGCTAGTCTTAGTTTTGAGTTGGATGTTTCATCTAAGTGTGTGTTTATAAATATTATCAAGCTCGAGGATAGTGATGGAATGACTCTTTAGAGTCAAGCTTATGAATATCTTTGTGTGTATTTAATTTAGTTCACACTAAATAATATTCTCTGAATTCTTGTATTACTTTGCAAAGGTTATAAATATAGGCATGTTCTAATGTTTATCTATAAAAGTGGTTTCAAATGATCTTTCTATCACGTATTCTCATTTGGATTAAATTTTATTTAGATTATGTTTCATAATGTGTATTAACATAGAAATATGAACTAGCAATGGTGGTATTTTTTTCTTTGGTTCTCTTGCTCAACTTTTTGGGGTTAAAATGTGTAAAGGAATACATTGATAGGTTTTTAGTTATTAACTTTTTGTTAATATTTGAATATACCATCTATAATAGTGTTAATATTAGTAAAAACTATATTCTTGTTGATTCACAAAATGATTATTATGTTTGACTAATTTGAAATTGAATGAATCTTTATATTAATGTTTCTATTGAATTTGAATATTTATTAACAAACATTTTAGGAAGACCAATATAATGGTAAATGATTTAAATATCATTTGGAATTTGAGATATTTAACTTATTCATTTAGTATTCAATTGTTGACTGTGGAAATAACACCTTGAGTTGCATAAAAGTTGTATGATGTTTCTATGATTTATTGATGAGTTAAGGTATTTGTTACCAATTTCTTAAGGATGATTTTAGTCCCTCACTTGGACTGTAATTTATTTTTTATTATTAATGATTGTTTTTATGCATTGGAATATCATTGAGTGGGTTTGATTATTATGATTAGTTTCATTATCACTTTTAATACATTTGAATTGAGAATTGAAGAAAATTTTTATTAAAGGAAAATGTTACTAATCATCAGTTGTTTGTGATTAATTGATTATTTTTAATATTGACCAAATATTATTTGATTCCTTAGTATTTTGACTAGGAATAAAAACCAATAGTCTAAATTGGCTTGAAACATGATACTTTTATTACTAAAATGGTAATATCGATTTCTTTGTCAATGAAAGAAGTCAGTTTGAATTCAAAAGTGTTTGGATGTTTTTCATTAACTAAGTAACAACTTGTAATGCAATGAAAGGAATTTTGATTTGCATGTTTCATTTGAATGATTTTAGAATTAAGTTATAAAATGGATTCATGGTTTTTATGCTTACCCGTAAATAACATTTTCCTAATCTAAAATATTGTAGGTAGATTTTATATCATTATGGATATTGGGCCTAGTCTTAAAAGCATTTGTGGATGTTATGAATCATTAAATTCTATTTAAGATCATTTGGTTATTGTGATGCATAAGATATTATTGTTCATTTTGAAAAGGGATTGTGTAAATTATTATGATGTTTGGTAAAGGTTTTAGAATTTTATATAAGTGTTTGACTGAGAAAGTAATTAATTGAAACCATAATATTCTTTAGATAGATTGTTGTAATATTCAATCATCAATTTATTTATTTTTACATTTTATAATCAAGCATAATGTTTAATTTTCTAACAAGAGTGTGACATATAATAGAGAACTAACACTTGTTATTAAATTCTTAAATAAGGACTTATCAATACATGATGTTAACACATTTAATTTTATTTGCATTCCACTCATATTTCACTCCTAAATTATATTATTTTGTACAATGATAGTGATGTCTCAAATGACACAAGTTGTGCAATAGTGAAATCTAATAACATTTTCCAAATGATTGGATTAATAAGAATGGTTGTTTTTGAATACTTATTTCTAAAGTTTTCTTATTTTGAGAATGTTTCCATTTAGGGGTAGATGAGGCTCTTCAAATTATAATTTAAAATGCATTTAGCTGCCTTTGAATAATGTACTTTTTAATGTATATTATGGTGGGAATTATAATCAAGGAAGAAAAGTTAATAATTGTCATTTGGGGTTAAAATTGATATTACAGGCTTAAGGACTATTGAACAAGATATGTATAAACATAAAATCTCACTTACAAAGAGAGTAATTAACTTGTTATTAGTCATACTTAATTTGCATATGTTCATAGAATAACTTATTTAATTTCAAATCTTGTTATTTTGACATTCAAGAAATGATAATTCTTAGAGGCAAGGAATAATGTTGCCCTATTTTAGAATCTATTTAATTGTGATGTGTATCATGGATAAATGAATAAAGTTATTTTTTTCTTGAGTTGTTTTAAATAGGTTGTGATTGCTATATTGGGATTTCGATGCATAATAAGCGAAGTTGTGACCCTAAGTTTCAAAGTGTAAATGTTTTGATTGGGTAGCATTGTATGTATCTAATTTAATTATTATAACAATAATGGATATTTATTTGGGTTATAGGTGTAACTATATTAAGGTATGAAGAGGTAATTAATAAAATACTTTGTATTAGGAAAATATGGGAGTAGATTATGATTAAGTTGTATGTTTCTTATTAAGGAAGGTTGTTGTTTTATGGATATTAATGTTATGCCTTGGAATAAAGTGAAGAATTATATTATTATTGTACTCACTTAAATCTACTCCCCCTCACTATTCCACTAATCCCATAACCATAATCCCAATTAAAAAATTAAATAACATCCCCTTTCATTCTTCTTATTCATGTTAACATTATTCCTACCCCACAAATCAATTAATCCACCTGATTCCCTATTATCCACTAACTAATCCCACTTAACCATTATATTGGAATTTAAAATTCCAATCCCACCTACCATAGCCTATTCATAGGCTCTCCTACATCCCTAGTCCCTAATCACCTATCTAATCACCTCATTTAAGCATTTACTAATCTTACTTATCCCCCTAATAGATTCTAGAAGTCTCCAAATCTGTAATCCCATCTATCTTAGCCCTCCTCTCTAAAAGCCTCTAGTCTAGAGGCTTCTAAGGAATTTTTATTTCATTTTTAATCCTCCCTCTTTCCTCTATTTAAATTAACCACCCCTCCATTGTCAAACTTAACTTAAAAGCTTTGGAAAAAATTAGTGAATCCAAACAAGTTTTTACATAGTCTTCACACTTTCTTACAGACATCCTAGCATCCAAAAAATCATTCATCCTTTCATCTTGGAGTCATTAATGTGATCATCAAGCAAATCATCAAGAAATACAAAATCCTTGAAAAATTGGTTTGAAGAACTTGGAAGGAAGCCAAAGAGGAGGAAAATGATGGTAATATTTATCTTATAATTCTTATTGCTTCCTAAATTCTCTCCCTTCAATGTTTTTGTAGTTTTGGGTTAAGGCTACTATTTATAGTATTTTCAATCCATAACTAAAATTTAAAAACATATATTACTGACCATAGTGGAAGCCCTCTATTTGGAATAAACTTATGTGCTTGGAGTACTTAACATTTGCCTTGTAGGTTGGATTGAGGATGGATTTTTGCTCAAAATTTCAAAAATATCACATTCCAGGTGAAAGGCGGTATTGCCCTACAAAAGATGATTTTTCACAAGTGATTTTAACCTCGATAGTCATGGTTTTGAGCAGACCACAAACTTGATCGCTAGACATTAACTTTTTTTGGAAAATTTTGTGACCTCTTTAAAATTGCCTTTCAATAGAGGTAATTTTAAAAACCATATGTGGTTTTGTCTAACCTAGATGTGATTTTGTGTAACCTAGATGCAGTGTTGACTCACATAGTGAACTAGGGTTAACATTAATTATTTGGACTTGTTGTTGGTGTTTATAATTATAAGCTAACCTAGTTATCTTATAGGGATAAAAATTAGAGTGTTTTCACTCTTAAAATAAGTAGATTCTTTATATTAAGCACAACCACCTATGCATAGTTATGGTATTGATCTTCAATGGTGGTTTTGATTTTGTGAAGTGTGGTTTTAATTTAACCATAAGTTCACTATGTTTATGTTTTTAATATCTGACGATCTTATGGATTATATTTGGTGGTAATCTAATTACAAGAGAAGAAAAACCCTACTCAGACATAATAATTACCTCTAAAATAATCCTCTTGACCATGCTCTATAATATCACCTATTTATAGAGGTGATTTTGAATATTAGTTACATCTTTGTGAGTTGCATAGGAGGTTTTAACAATAGATGATAGTTTCTATCATTTTAACTTTTAATCTCTAATCATACACATTTCTATAGATAGTCTGATCTATAAATAGATAGTTGCATAATATATCTTTTTGTACATTCTATATATCATAAATTTTAATCTTTTACCAAACCACCATTCAACACTGATGGTTCTGATTTCTATAGGCAATTTTGAGCTTGCATAGGAAATTTTGAATCTAGGTATTGTTGTCCATTTTATTAATATTTTCTTAGTGATTTAACTTGGAGGTGGTTCCTATTAGTAGTTTTAAACTTTTATAATTTATCCTTCCTAAGCAATTCTAACATTTATGATTAACTTGTATATATTTTAACCTACCTGAAGCAAAACTGCATCCCAAAATAGGTGATATTGATCTATAAAGTTAGTTTTGAATATCCATCAGTGGTTTTAACTTAGGACAATTATGTAATACATATACCTAATAACATATATTATAAAATTAATTTAAATAAGATAAAATCACTTTTGAGCATTTTTGAAAACATTATTTTATAGTTTGTTTTAAAGTTTACCATTTTTATATCAGTTGTATAATCACCTCTTGACATAGGTGGTTTTGATTTATACAGGTAGTTTTTTGTAACCACATAATTTTAGTTAGCTAATTATCTATAAAATTTCATATCTCATATTTATGTTTTGACCTATCAACTATGGGTTTGCCTCTCTGAAATCGGTTTTGACAACCTAACTCTATGTCACTATGTAAAGGCAATTTTGCATGTGCTAAAGGTGGTTTTGACTGATTAGAAAACACTAAACATTTTTTATGAAAGACACCTAAGTGGGAGGCCCTAAATAAAATAAAGAACATGTTTCTTTATAGGATTAGGGCTTAGTCTAGAAATTTGATTATGAATTTCTTGTATATATCTTTTTAATTTACTTTTGTCTTCTATCTCACATAAGTGAATAATCGGTTAAATAAACTTTTTATTTGCCTATTTATCACCCAATTTTTTTATTTTTTAGGGAAAACATGACATAGAATTGATTCCCACTCACTTTCCATAGTCTTAAGGGGATAGTGACCATGGCTTTCACCATGATGCACTAAACCACACTCTGTGTCTTAGCAAAGTATAAATATCAGGGACAACTATCATTAAGATAAGTGACTGAACCCATATAGGTTTTTCATGAAGGGGAAGAGTTAATTATCTAAAATAGGCATTAGAAAACACCATATATAGATTTGGGTCCCATGTACCTTGAATATATCAAGAATTCTCTTATTGAGTCTTTATATCCTAGCATAGGACCTTTAAACCATGATAGGTGACTTAATTCTAGAGTCAGTATCAACTTTCAAGTGACCGTCATGTGTAGATAAGATTGAGAGGGTTCAGGATATTCCATAATAGGTCACCTAACTATAGCCTCACCTAGGAAACCATTAGATAGTACAGTCATTGGGTCACACACCTATGGGTTTACTAATCTTAGGATTATGGTCTGATTAATTTGGTTTATGTCATCATAGACCAATGTTGTTTGTGAATTAATTATCTTTTTCACTCAAACCTATACATGGCTATCTAGGCTTTCTATGTCATCATATTGTATATCCTTATTATCTTGTACATTATAATTGTAGACATCTAATTCTTAACACCATTATATTAAAATTGTCAATCTTACTCAAAATTCAATCAAATGCACAATTTAGGTCAAAATCACTTAAACATGCTAAATATTTTGAGCTTTCCATATACAAGTGTTGATTTAGGATAATATATCCCTAAATAGGGCAATGCATTTTATGTGAATATTAACTTTTTTCAAATCATTTTGATTCGAAATGATGAAAACATAATTTGACACCCTAAATCACTAAATTATTCTAATTCAAAGGTAGAAAACACATGAATTTGTTATTTTGTGTCAATAATTTCCTAAATGGGATATTGGTCCATATGCAACTAACACCTTCTTCTAATTTTACTCTATTAAAATTATGATCTAAGAATATGACATTCTGATCAGTTTGATTAATAGTGTGCAACCAATTTCCAAAGAATTACAAAAAAATGGATTAATCTCACTTAGGCAAATTAATCCAAATTAAGAGATTAAATGGAAAATCCATGGAATTTATTGAATATTTATCAATTGGAAATTGATTTCTAATATCTGCATCATCAGGTGACATCATTTATGGGGTGGAATCCTTAAGCCACAAATGTAACAAATATCAGGTTTAAGGCCTCCCATACCTATTTAATACCCCTTCCTTCCAAATATTTATGAGGATATTTATGGATTAATTCTCCAAAATTGAGTTAATTCATAGACACACATCTTAATCTCAAGATGGATGGTCATTGTTGATTCTGATCAAATTTAAAAATCTATCAATAGGAGGGCCAAGACCACCATTTTTAAGCTTTATTTGTGTAAACTTATTATGAAGGATTATCTTCAAAACCTTTCTTTGTGTAGTGTTATTATGCTTAATTTTTAATAGGATAGATTTAAGATAGGCATAAAATTAAGTAATTTCATGAGCCTAGTTTCATTGGTGTACTTGAGATGATGGAGGAGCAAAGCATTCATCATTGCTAAAGACTTGAGTACCAAATCAAGGAAAAAATCATGTTTTGATCCACATTTCAATGATGGGATGCTCTTGGGAAGGTTTGATGTATTTAATTTCCTTCAATATCTATTAATTATCATTTACAAAACCTTCTCAAAGAAGTTGGCTTAGTTAGTAGTGTTCTTACCCATTTTCTTGATTTTTTTGACTAATGCTTGATATAACTCACTTTGGATTCCACACACACACACACACACACACACACGCACACACACACACACACACACACACACACACACACACATCTTGTCATGCCTAGTGGGATAAATCATCCCATTAAATCAAGGAGACTAACTTGGAATTCTTATATTTGTTAAAAAATCCTTAAAAATCCATAAAAATGAATATTTTTCATCATTTTCCTATGTTTTTGTGTTTTTGTTAACACACAATTTACACAGTGACTGATATCGATTCTCTGTAACTGGCATCAGTCCTATATAACCAAAATTAGTTCATGTGTAGGGTAGAACATGATAGAAAAATTGGGGTTTTGAGCTTTATTTAATAGTTACAAGTTGATATTTTGGTGTTTAGGTCTTTGTCTGAACATTTTATTATAAGATCTAGAGGTTTTTTTAGATATTTTATACTAACTTGGGCTAACAAAAGTTTTTTGACAAAAAAATTTTTGCCTGAGGTTTCATAGGTAACTGAAATCAATTTTTATTAACCATCATCAGTTATTTGATGACCATCATCGGTCTTATTGTAACGACATTGATCACTATTAACCGATGTTAGTCTTTATGTAATAAAAATAGAGAACCTAAGAACAAGTTTTCAAATATTGCTTGTTTCATTAATAATTATGCTTCAAATTAGAAGGAAACCCTCTAACATTTTCAAGATATAAGCTTATAAAAATGAAAATTTTGAACATGGTTAAGTCTTGAACTTCCCCTTTGGTGTTTAAAAAGAGTCTAGATGTTTTTTGTGTTAAGTTGATTTGTGAAATTTTTTCAAAGTTTGCAACTAAGGCTAAGGGACCAAATAATTTCACAAGCACTTCACTTTCGGTTCATAAAATAAACATTAACTTAAAAATTCAAATTATTTGGTATTGTTTTTCTAAGCTAGATCATTTTATACTTGTTTGTTTTTGTCAAATGAAAGATGTGTGTATGCTCTCTCCCTATCCCCTTTAGGGAACTCGAGTGACTGAAAGTGCTTCTTCCTTGAAATTGTGCCTTGTCTAAGGCATGAAAATAATGTTATTAAGGTCTCCCCAAAATTCATATGGTTTGGGAGATATAAACACAACCTCTAAAGTCTTTTCACTTGGTCCTTTATTTTTATGCAATTTGGCTTGTGAGTGGGAGTTCATAGCCTCCTCATGAGTTATTTAGGGAAGATTTGACCTAGGGTTTCATCTCTCAAATTTTTTTAAACCCCATTCCATGATAGGTTATATAAATTAGGGCATGTATATTATGATTATCAGGGGGTTGAGTAGTTGACCTCTCCAATCATAAATAAGACCTGAGTCAGCTCTAGTTAACCAAGGGACTTCACTAAGAAGTACACATATGGAATCCATATGCAAAGGAATAAAACCTTGCATAGTAAGTTAATTGGTATGAACTCAATTTATTTGAGGCATCTCTAGTGTTAATCACACTTGGAACCATTTAGATGATTGAAATTTTAGTTTTAGAACAACCCTACTTATCATAGACATATTGTTGATGCAAGGTGAGTATCTCGAAGTTCCATGTCACTATACAATAACTTGGGATAAGGGGGTGTAAAAAATCCTACTACTTCAAGCACTTTCATTTTTAAATTAACACTTAAAATCCTTCTAAGAGCATGTATATAGATGGAATTTAGTGATACAAAATAACCTTGTCAATTTAGGGATTTGAACTTTATACTTAGTTGTATTTAGTATTTTTCTTTAATTTTTTAGTATTGATTGAGTCTAGAACTTATTTTTAAACAAAAACACATTAACCAAACACATTTTTTGTCCACCATTTTATTTGAATAAGGAGGTGTTATGCTGACCAAATCAAAATCATCTTTTGCCATCTTCAAATTCTCATTTAACACATTGTGTTTGTCTTATCTAAATAATGTTGTCTATTTGAGTCTAAAACATTTTCTAAAAATATCCAAGTCCTTCACTTTTTAATTCAAGATTTTTAAAATATTACCTTTCTATGTTCTAATCTAGCATGTCAAATGGTTTACCATATACACTTAGTTTGAGTTAACGTGGGTACAATTTCCCATTTGGATTGAAGGTCATTTTATAGAATCATCATCATTTGATCATTGTAAACTTAGGTTATCTTGTGTATTGCTCATGCTCTAATTTATATAACCAATTTTATACTTCCTATTACCATGTGGTGGTGTTGTGTTGCTCGTTTGGTTTTATTTTTATACTTAGGAATTCTTATGTGTTTTCACATCTTGAGTTTTTTGGTTCTTATTGTTACTTTACTCATCAGAAAGATTCTCTTCTATTTTTATAGTAGCAACTCATCAAAGTTTTCCCTAGTTTTTATGGTATTGATGTATCTTTAAACTTACATTTGGTATACTAGTTTATACTATAGGTTTTAGAGTATCATACCCTCTTCTAATTTGATTATTTCAACCCATCAAAGTTGAGTAATTTCATGAATCATTTCTTCTAATTGTGTGGTACTACACCACCTTATTTATTATAGTCTCTTTTTACCTTATCACTTATTTGAAGTAAATAAAAACACACCTTGTTAATGTTTGCAAAACGTATTCCAAATATTAAAAAAAATTAATTGACATGGTGCAAAAGTACACTCATAGTGGGGTTTTTTATGGCCCTAGCTATGAGGAGGATCACTTTTATGATTGACAAGACAATTTCATGGTATTTGAAGACATTTCCACAACTGTCGAATTTGAGGAAGACTATTTTGAACATCAACCCCTAGATGAAAAAGATGAAGCACTCCTAAGGTTGATTGAATCAAGTGCTAGATTGCCATTAGACTTTCCTATGAAACAATTGCATACCTTGGTTAGGGTAGAAGAACAATAGTGAGAACAATCACGTGATCATATTGAAAAAATGAACATTGCATCTTCTATTAAAGGAAAAGAAGTGCTCATAGATTCAAAGCATAATGGTCAATATCTTGTCACCAAGATCAAGAAGATAAGTCAATGATATGCAAACTAACTTATTGTACACTTGACAGACTCTCTAGTTGCCACTTCCATACATAAAAGTTCTTCCAAGGAGAAAGGAAATGTGGTATAACCAACATAACACACTTTAGTTGATAACATGCCTACAATGGATCAATATCTCTCAATTGATCAACTTAAGTCCTAAGAAGTTTTGCAACATGATTTTTCAAACATGGAACATACATTTTCCAATCATCAAGAACCTATTATTCCTTCATAGAATCAAGGAATAAAACATTAAATGCATATTGAGGAGATTATATTCAAAACAATTTGGAAAGTTACTCTCAACCAATGCGTACTTTGGTGAATAGACCATGGATTACCCAAAATCAACAAAACACTTATAATTTAAGGCAGTTAGCTTCAAGGAATGTTTATCAACCTAGGAATCAAAAGCTTACTTACTCAAATTAAGGAGAAAATTAAAACAAAAGTGTAGATCATAGGGTATATATCCCTAATAAATCCATGCAAAATGGGAACATACCACCCCAACATACGTATATTCCACCTACCAATGAACCAAACATGCAAGAGTGGAATTCAATGAAATAAATTGTGTCATGATTGGAGATAAGAAACAAAATCAAAAAGTATAAATTTGATGAGATATGTTCATATCCATTCGATTTGAGTATTCTCCAAGTCCCCTTTCTACCTCATTTTGAGGCACCCAATTTTGACAAATACAAAGGAAAGCATGACCCTTGTGAGCACATTTAGGCATTTTTGTGTTGTGATAAGAGGTATCTTATAGTAGAATATATTTTCTTCACTTGTTTCCATGAAGTTTAGCAGGACAAGCTTTAGACTAACTTCTTAAGCTACCCAAGGGATCAATTTTGGATTAGAATGACCTATCTAAAAAAAAATTCAACCAATTCTCTTATAATATTGAACATGAATTGACTGTAGTTGACTTGTGCAAATCCAAATAATGAGATGGAGAAAGCTTTGTAGTGTATCTACAATGGTGGAGAGCATTAGTTGGACACTTTCAACATAATTTGTTAGGTAAATAGTGGGCTGACATTTTTTCATAGAATTTACACCCTAAGGTGGTGCACAATCTATAAAATTATTGCACAAACACTTTTGAATAAATTATAAATAAGGACGTGTGGATTGAGAAGGTGTTTATTACCAAAGGCCTTGTCAAGATTTATTCATAAGGTCAAATTTCAAATTAGACCCAATATCCTATTCAAATAGTTATAATAGAGAAACTTAAGGGGTTCAACAAGAACAATAATATGGTTGGAAATGGAGTAACTGAATCAAGACATGTGCAAATGGTGCAGGCCTTACCAACTCCAAATGTGTAATTAACTCCACCTAATCCACCAAATACTTTACAAAGAGTCCCTCCATGAAGGGTATTCAACAAAAAATTTAGAGTTTTCATCAGACTAGGGAAGCCTATTGAGGTAGTTTTCCAAAAGCTCATATCAACTAATTTGATTGTATGTCTTATACTAAGGCCATTTCCTAAAGATCAACCCAAACCTGATTGGTATCAGGCAAACCAATTTTGTAACTTCTATTATGTTGTTGGTCATGGTGCTTATAGATGCATTCGATTATGACACCTCATTGAAGATTTTATTGAGAGTGGAAAATTTGAGATCAAACTTGTTCCTCAACATACTAATTAAGATATGGATATTTACAAGGATCTATTTCCTAGACATAATCAACAACTATAATGGAACAATCAGAACCAAGGATAGAATCAATGACAAAATCAAAATCAAGGTCAAAATAATTATCAATATGACCATAATCAAGATCATAATACCCATTCTCACAACCTGGGTTACAAAAATATGACTTATGACTATAATAATACCATGGTATGAATTTTTGTGAACCACATTGCCACTATTACTGTTAAATATCATGAACCATCTCATACTCTTCATAGTAGTGGACCCATTGTTATAGGGTCAATGCCCTCCCACTCAAGTAATTCCATATCAAGCTCAAGAAATTCTAATGGCCCTCAGTTTACATGAGTTACCAATTCTAGACCTCATCCTTCCTCTAATTATAATGGCTCCTCTTCGACTCAAATTCTATCAAATGCAACTAGACACCTACGAGTCACCCTCCAAGGACCTTTGCCTTCATCTTCCAATTATAATGGCTCTTTACCACCTCTACATTTCACACTCCTAACTAGACGCTCATGAGTAACTCTTTAGGGCCCTTTTCCCTCTTCTACTACTAAATCCAATGTGAAAATTATACCTTTAGATCCAAAGGTAAATTGTGTGCTAGCTAAGGCTAAATTGTCTCATCCTACTATTGAAAATACTTATAGAATATCAAACCAAATAAGTAAAACCCATATGAAAATTTCTATTATAGATATTTTTTATACATTTGAAGTCCATAGAGCTATTTTGAATGACCTTTTACAATAATCTACTATTCCCCAAGACATTAACCCTGAACAGTTACAAAAAGTTTTAATCCATTTGTTTTCATTTTGACATGTTACCTTTGATTAAAAAACATGTCCACTCTTGGTCCTAGCCATATTAACTCCTTGTTTATTGAGGTTGTCATTAAAAATAACAAAGTCAAGTGGGTTCTTATAGATAATGGTTTAGGGCTAAACATATTGTCCCTCAAGTTGGTATAGATATTGGGTTACATTGTGAAGGACATTTAGGTAGAGATGATCACCATAAATGCATATGACAACACTGAGAGGGAATATTATGGTACTATTTTTTTTCCAATCATTATTGGGTATGTGTCTCATCATACTTTATTACATATTATGGATATTGAGTTGCCTTATAACATACTTATTGGTCATCCTTGGATTCATGAAGTACAAGTCATTCCATTCACTTTAAATCAGTGCCTTAAGTTTCCCCACAATGGGATCAAGGTCATTATTCTTGCCAATCTACATCCTTATCAGTATTGAAAACATCTGGAAGCTAAATATTGTAATTATAACTATTGTCCTAGTTCTAAATTCATTAAAAAAAAGATTAAGGAAATAGTTTCACATCCAACAAAATCTAATTATATCAACCTAGTGACCTTAATTCTACTTGGTTGATCCATTTCCTACAACTCTTGTAAAGTAGGTTGCTATAGAGGACATGGGAATTTCTACATACCATCTTAAGGACACCTTCCATGTTTCTACATTGACAAAGCATCCCAAATTATTTGGTAAACCAAAACCTTCCAAAATTCCCAATAGATCCAACATTATTTGGCAAAAGAAGAAATAAATAAAGAAACCACTGATGGTATTTTTACTTGTTGCTTTTCCAAAATAGTATTGAGAGGCTTTCACTGAAAGAGGCTAGTTATATTTTGATAGCATTGATAATTATTTTTGGAATCCAAGGTATCCCATCCTTAATAGAATCATGGATAACTTTGATTATATAGGAAAAGTCCTTATCCCATGAGCACAAGGAACCTAAAACCTTTATTAGCTGGTAAACCTAATTTGAATTAAGGTATCAAATTTATACCACTTGAGGGTGCCTTCATGAATTTTGATAGTGATTTTTCTAAATCAACTAGAAATTAGACTCTTGGTAGTGATTTAGAATCCCATTATAGCCTTTTCTATGAGATTTTTGATATATAACTATTTGATTCTAATGCCATTATGAACTTAACACCCCATTGTTCCCTATGTCGTTGCCATCCCAAACTCATTGATTGGGACCAACAAAATTTAGTCATACATCTTGATGAATTCTAGAATGAAGAATCTATTGTAAAGTATATGGGCCTAAGAGATGGATTTCCCATTGGTGATCATAAACAAGGCTTTGATTTTCCTTTGGATCCTTATGCCTGCTTTGGAGAGTAGGAAAACTTTCTTGGTCATAAAAAAATAAAACATCGATATCCTCAAGTGAAAACCTCTTTGAGGTACTTGTTGGTTAGGGAAATAGTAAAGAAAAAGATAATCCCTTAAGTGAAAACATATTTTAGGCACTCTTATATGGGAAAGTTTGTTCATCCCCAAAGGATGCTCAAGGTCCATCAAATCCTAGTTTTATATCTAGTACTAACATAACATAAAAACAACAAGTCTTTAAGCATCTTGTTCTTGACTTTATTAAGATTTTTCCTAGTTGGCCATTACCTAAACTAGTAGATTTAGATTCATCACATTATCTAAATCTTTGGTAGGAGCAATAAAAAAATATAGAAAAAAAGAAGATCATGATCACACATTGCCTACTATTCTTGAAGATGATTCTACACTCCTTGTAAAAAATACCATTGAAGTACACCTGGGAACATGTGATGATATAAAAATTATATACCTTGGATATTCTCTCATTGATGAGGAGTGAGATCACATTATATCCATTTTGAAGGATTTTATTTATATTTTTGTATGGGTATATTCCAACATATCAGGCTTAGACCCTGACTTGGTTATGCATCAACTTGTTATTCATCAGATGGCAAGCTAGTCAAACAAAAATTGAGGAAGATGCATCCACACATCACTCTCTTGGTAAAAGTTAAACTATAGAAATTATTAGGATTTATCTTCATTAGACCACTGGAATATTCCAAATGGATATCAAACATAGTTCCAGTCAAAAAAAAGCCACAAGGTATATGTCTTTGTACTAATTTTAGAGATATCAATAAGTCATGCCCCAAAGATGATTTTCCTCTGCCCAACATTGACATGATTATTGATTCTATTTCTGGGTATGAGATGTTGTCCCTCATGGATGGATTTTATGGACATAATAAAATCAAGATAGCTCAAGAAGACCAACACAAGACTATGTTCACCACACCATGGGGAACATTCTATTATCAAGTCATGTCATTTGGCTTTAAGAATGATGGAGAAATTTATTAGCATGATATGACTATCATCTTCTATGACATGATGCACAATATTGTTGAAGACTATGTTGATGACATCCTAGTAAAATGAAGAACACATGCTAGACATCTTGACATTCTATGGAGAATCTTTGAGAGACTTTGTGAGTACAAGGTCCATCTAAATCCAAATAAGTGTGTCTTTGGCATCACTTTAGGAAAATTTCAATGGTTTATTATATCTAAAAGAGGGATCAAATTTGACCCTACTAAGGTCAAGGCTATTGTTGAAATGCCTCCACATTTGAATCTTAAACAACTCTGAAGCCTGCAAGGAAAGATTTAGTCTATCTATAGGTTTATTTCTCAATTGGAAGATAAGTGCCACCCATTTACATATATATTGAAGAAATGGGTCATGTTTCAATGGGATTATGAGTGTCATTTATCATTTATGAATATCAAAATATATTTGGCCAACTTTCTAGTTTTGAGATTGCCAACACCTAAAAAACCATTACTCCTTTACATTTCAATGACTAAACATGCACTGAGGGAAATTTTGGCCCAACATGATGATCAAGGTAAATAACATGTAGTTTATTATTTAATCCACACACTAGTGGCTTATGAACATGATTATATGCCTATTGAGAAGGCATGTTTAGCTATGGTGTTTTCTTCCCAAAATCTATGACATTGTATGATGAACAATAAAACCATTGTTATTGCTAAAATGAATCCTCTCAAATTTTATTATCCAAAGTTGCTCTCATAAGCCACATGACCAAATGGGTCCTGCTCTTAAGCAAGTTTGATGTTTAGTATAAAAATCAAAAAGCTATCAAGGGGTAGGTTATTATTGATCAACTTGTAGAAGCACTTATTATAGACACTCAACCACTTAAATTAAACTTTCTAGATGATTCTATCATGATAGTAGAAGAATTATAGCATGAACCTGAATAATGTAAACTATACTTTGATGGTTCCTTCACTTTTCATGGATCTAGAGCTAGCATTTTGTTGATAAACATTTCACATCAATTTTAATTGTATTAATAATATGGTCAAGTATGAAGAACTAATTTTAGGACTTTATCTTACAGTGAAGTGGGATATCCATCACTTAATGGTCTATAGGGATTCCTAATTGATTATCAATGAAACCATTGATTAGTATCAAATGCTAGATGAAAAGCTTGTCCCTTACAAGTACATTGTGTATAATCTCAAGGCTTATTTTAAATATCTAAAGTTTAAACAAGTACTAACAATAAATCTATTGATGTAATAGAAATAATTAATTCCATGATATAGATAGATAGGAGTGCTAAAGAGTATCTATTTCTCATTGAAAACCTTTCACAACCTTCTCATGTCTTGATAGATTCAAGAAGGGTATGCACCATTATTGGTCCCAATCCCCCACCTGAATCACCTTAGTTTCATAACTTTTATAATTATTTCCATGATCACATTTTCCCCTTGACCTTTCCAATAATCATTAGAAACTTTTCCTTCATAACATATCTTGTTATACCCTCCTTGGAAACATGATTTATTGTAAAGGCTATGATGGAATGCTACTTCCTTATTTATATTCAGGATAATCTAAGCTAGTGCTTAAGGAGGTTCATGAAGGAATGTTTGGGGCCCACACCAATGGTGTAGTCTTGGCTAAAAATCTCCTCAAAATAGATTATTATTGTCCCAAAAAGGAGACATATGCTTGCAATTATGTGAGGAAGTGTATTCCTTGTCAACATGGAAATTTGATACATGCACCTTCCTTGCCACTACAATCAATCACTATACCATGGCCATTTTATACATGGGGCCTCGATCTCATTGGGAAAATAAACCCCACATCTTATGATGGCCATGAATATATTTTAACTACTAATAAGTATTTTACTAAGTGGATTGAGGCCATTCCTTTCACTTTTGTTACTAGAAAGTAGATTACCAAGTTTATAGATTACCATATCATCTATCGATATGGAATCCCAACATTAATTATATCTGATAATGGTGGATCATTTGTAAACAAAGATGTTAAATAAATTCATGCAATATTCAAATTCAATCACAAGAATTCCACACCATATAACCCATAAGGAAACAGACAAGATGAGGCATAAAAAAAAAACCATTGTGGCCATCCTTAAGAATATTATCAATGATGTTGACCGTAATTGATTACAAATTTTTCCTACCCTTTGGGCTTATCACACTAGTCATTAAAACCCCATAGGAGTCACTCCATACTCCCTTATTTATGGCACATAAGGTATTATCTTGATTGAGATCAAGTTGCCTTCATTTTGAGTATCTTTGGAAAGGATTGAAGATGATGAGGATTAAAGAGTCCCAAGGTTGAAAAAAATAGAACTCCTTAATGGCAAATGTTTGGCTACCATAGAAAATTGTCAAGCCTATCAAAATAGATTGTGAAGAAGCTACAATAAGTGCATTCTCTCTTTGGGGTTTGAGATTGGTAATCTAGTCTTGAAAGAGAACCCAAATAACATAAATGTTGAATGCAAAAATAAGGGTAAGTTCCAACCCAATTGGCTTAGCCCATATGTGATCATAACAAATTATGGATCGGGAGCAAACCAGCTAGCTACTCTAGGTGGTGAATAAATTGTAAAGCACATGAACTCTTAAGTGGTTTTATGATTGATATATTTTGAACCATTATCTACAAGACCTTTTACTTTGGGGAAATTTGTGTTGAATATATTTTATCCTACCATTATATCCTAGACCATCCTATCTTGGACCATAATATTTATGTTTTGACCTACCCTAGACTATTCTTATGAGATTCATATTCTTTTACGACTCTGGAAAATTGAAGCTTTGGACTGTTGGCACTCTGAATTATTTATATTCCAACATTTTATACCACCTTGAACCATCCTCTTTTAGACCCTATTTATTCTGGACCATTATATTTATAACCACATTCTTTTCATACCTTGGGCCATTTTATCCTAAAAATTTTTATCCCTTGACCACTTATGATCCTGACTATGACTCATAGACATTATGAACACATTCAACACTAGTTATATAAAGCAGTTCAACATGGACAATATTTTACAGCTTCATCTTATAGGCAAGTGAACATGGATACATCAACTCATGGTTTTTGCCTATTGAATGGTTCTTCAGATCTATCCAAAATAGCATATTGTTCTATTATTATTTTACTTCTATTTAGTAGACATTGCTTCCTTAATAGGATTTCACTCTTGTCAATTTGTGAGCATGAACCATTGTAGCTAGTTTAGTTGTTGTTTGAACTCTTAGTTGTGGACATGTATCTCCTCAGCCAAGTAATTCTCTAAACATTTTGTTAATATTTCATTTATTTTGTTTATTACAAAAACACAAAAAGATTGGAAAATTATCCACAAAAATAATAGAAACATTATCTTGTACTATTGTTTATTCTGGTCTCCATGTTCTTGCCATTTTACAAGCATTGATTTGCACACTCTTGCTATCTTGAGAACTTGTTTTCCTTATTTCCTCTATAACATCAATCATGTTGTCTTTTCATCATTTTTCTTCTATCCCATTTCTTTAGATAAATACATTTGGCCTAAATTTCATGTTGGATCTAGCATCCATGGAACTATGTAAGCAATATCCACTTGTCTCGTACACTTGGAGTCATCTCTGCCACCACCTTCCTTTTCTTCTTTTCCCCCATTTTATTCTATGTTGTTTCCCTATCACTTGGGGGTAAATTTGTGTCCATTATTATTGTTATGTTATTGTGGAAAGTAACACCTCTACTACATGTGCATGAACAATTATATTTTGCTTGCATAACATTGTGACTAACTCTTGTTTGTGTGTGTTTATTTGATTTTTATCGGTGTTTTTTTGTGCTTTCTTATCTCTTCATTTATTTTTTTCTTCCTTTGTTGTTTCTTCTTAGTCTTTTATTTTACTATTTTGTCTTCTTTTTTTTTTTTTTTTTCAACTACATCTTGATAGTACATATGGATCTTGATTGTTCATATCTCACATTCATGTTGTTTATTAAGTTGTTCTTGTTTTGAATTTGTACATTTTTGTTCCTACTTAAGTCTTGATTATTCATATATTGATTTTAAGTTAGGTAACATTTATTTTTTGTTTTTATCTTTGTTTTTATTTTTTGTTTAAATATAAATAGTTGTAACTTTGGTCTTGGTAGTTATTATCATTATCCTTAGTTATAAGTTTTCACATTTGAACCGACTCATCGTAATTGAATTATAATGTCATTCAAATTTACTCATACTTATGATGCATAAGTTCATTTTTCTATAATAAGCACAAAGTGATTTGGATTTAAGTCTCAAAATTAATACATTGGCTCTCAAGTGCACCAATGAAACTAAACACCAATGGCTTATGCACTATACTTTATACAAGACATGCATCTCTTGGAATACAATATGATTCTAATCAAACAGTGGTCTATTTTTCTTCTATTCTTCATTCCTCATTTCATTTTATCCCACTTCTAGGTAAAATACATTGGCTTGAGGTCCATATGGACTATGTAGGTAGTGCTTGAATACATTATGTATCTCAAGCCAGTTTGTCCACTTTTATTCTTATATTCATATCTATCATCACTTTGTTCATCCTCATATGCCTAGTTATTTGTGGGGTTTTCAATCATTAGACCATCACATCTACATTTGTGTCCACTCATATTTAATCTATGCATTAGGTTATATCCTTAAGTTATGATTACCAATTTTCCCTTTTGAGGTACAATATTTCAACCCATCACCGAATTAAATCAGCCCTACTGGGGTAAAATTGATTTATCAACTAATCAAATTAACTTTACTAGAACATGTTATTACTTCCTTTCTTTGGAGCAACACTCTCCTATTTCTTCTAATTCTAGGATATATGGTATTTTGACCTTGTTATGGAAATATTAAAAGTGTGAAGATTATCTCAGGATTGATCATTCCTTAAGCATGTAACTTGCACCCTGGCTTTGGGTGTGTTCAAAGTGTGTCGCTTATATTTTTGGATTGTATCCTTCCCATTTACCTTATCCTTAGGGCCCATATTATTATAATTATATTTTAATCATTGAGAATAAACATGTGAAAACATTAGCCCATCCATATTTAATCTCATCCATGTGTTAATTTACCTTTCTCTCTTTTTTTAGATTCTATCCTTCTCTTTCATCCTCATATGTCCTCTCGAGGGGCCATCATGGGTTACTTGCTTCCAACTTATTCTTGAAAACTCTTTTCTTTGAAAATACATTTCTTCACTTGAATTTCTTGCTATGCCTTCTCAAATAGGGGGAAAATGTAGACATCCAATTCCTAACACCATTGTGTTGAAATTTTCAATTTTACTCAAAATTCACTAAAACACACAATTTAGGCCAAAATCACTTAAACACGCTAAATGGTTCAAGCTTGTCCTATACAAGTTCCTATTTAGGATAATGTATCCCTAAATGAGGCAATGCATTTTATGTGATTATTATCTTTTCTCAAATCATTTTGAGTTAAAATGATGAAAATGTAATTGGACACCCTGAATCACTAAATTCCTCTAATTCAAATGCACATGACACATGCGTGTGTTATTTTATGTCAACAATGTCATGAATGCAATATTGGTCCATACGTAAATGACACCTTATTCTAATTTCATTCTATTCAAATTATGACCTAGTTATATGACATTATAACTAGTTTGATTAATAGTGTGTAACCAATTTCCAAAGAATTAAATAAAATTATATTAATCTCACTTAATTAAATTAATCTAAATAAGAACTTAAGTGGAAAATACATGGAAGTTATTGAAAATTTCTCAATTGAAAATTGATTTATAATATCTACATCATCAGGTGACATCATTTTTGGGGTGACATCCTTAAGCCATAAATGTAACAAATATCAGGTTTAAGGCCTCCCATACCTATTTTATGCCCCTTCCTTCCAAATATTTATGAGGATATTTATGTAATAATTCTTAAAAATCTAGTTAGTTCATGGCCACACATCTTGATCTCAAGATGGCCATTTATGGTTGATTCTGATCAAATTCAAAAATCTATAAATACAAGGGCTAAGATCACCATTTTTAATCTTCATTTGTGTAAACTTATTATGAAAAATACTCTCCACAACCTTTCTTTTTATAATGTGATTATGCTTAATTTTCAATAGGATAGCTTCAAGATAGGCATAACATTGAGTAATTTCATGAGCCTAGTTTCATTGGTGCACTTGAGATGATGGAGGAGCAAAGCATTCATCATTACTAAAGACTTGAGCACCAAATCAAGGAAAAAATCATGTTTTGAGCTACATTTGGATGATGGGATTCTCTTGGGAAGGTTTGATGTATTTAATTTTCTTTAATAGCTCTTAATTATCATTTTCAAAACCTCATCAAAGGAGTTGGATTAGTTAGTTTTGTTTTAATGCATTTTTTTGAGTTTTCTTGGCTAATGTTTGATATAACTCACTTTGGATTCCATCTCTACAATATCCATATCCATATATTTGACATTCTTAGTCTTCTTATACAACTTTATCTATCATCATATCATGTATAATCTTATATATTGTATACATCCTTAATATTATATATCTTATTTGAATCTAGTTTTGTCTTGGCATCCTCTTATAACCCTACCTTGTACATTTTTATCTTATCAAATCCCAATCACCCTCATTTATTCTAACCCCATCTAGACAAGTCCCATCTTAATTTGTTGTCTTTTATGTCACACACTTATTCAAAGCATATCTACATCATTAATCTTATCCCCAATCATCATTACCTCACCACCCTTAATCTCATCATCTTTAATCCAATTTATCATTCATCACGTAATCTTATATGCCATCCCATCTTGGGAAAACTAGTTTAAGACTTGAGCTAGTCCTTTTGTTGTCCTTACATATCATCCTATCACTTGAGTCCATTATCACTTTGTCTTATTTCACACTTAGTCAATAACCTATTAAAAAATTGTCATTTTGTTGGTTTTAATTTGGCATCTAATCATCATCAATCCATTTATCTCTAATCAAGTCATCTTGATTAGTTATAACTAACACCCATCTAATCATTATGGTTGGTTTAAATCCAAGCACTAGTTAAATCCCTAATCCTTTTTGCTATATTGAAAACTAGTCATTATTGATAAATTGTTATCACCTATCATACTATAATTTTGAAATATGATCTTAGTGTTATATCACAATCCATTTAGTTTATCTTGTCATCACCATCACCTATCATACTAGCTTAGTTATTCAAACTTACTTTGTCTAAGGATCATATTTATAACTTTACCTTAGCCCCCTTTTGTCATCTGATTGCCTTTCATTCATCACCCATTTATCATTTACCCAAATGGATTTTGACCTATTTCTCATGGAATAATACCTATTTTCCAACAAGGATGAGATATTTTTGTGGACCCTAGAAATAGGTGCCCGCCTACTTGTAGACCTCGATCCCATAAAGCCTAAACCAATATCTTGTATACACATAATATTTTCAAACTTAATTAGTTATTGATTCTTTCTCTCTTGAAAGAACCCATTGAGTCTCAATCTCTCTAAGTAAATTACTTAAAGGGTGCACTAAGAAAGGGGTGGATAGACCATTAGTGTTTCCTAGGATTTTTGTCCCTATACTACCACTTGTTATATACATAAAAACTAGGCATTATTGATATATCATTATCACCTATCATACTATAAGTTTAAAATATGATCTTAGTCTTCTATCATATCCATTTAGTCTATCTTGTCCTCACCGTCACCTTTCATACTAGCTCAATCAATCAGACTTACTTTGTCCAAGGATCATATTTATACCTTCACATTAGCCCTTTTTTATCATCTGACTGCCTTTCATCCATCACCCATTTATCATTTACCCACATGGATTTGGACCTATTTCTCATGGATCAATACCTATTTTACAATAAGGATGAGAGCTTTTTGTGGGCCCTAGAAATGGGTGCCCACCTACCTAAAGACCTCAATCCCATACATCTTAAACCAATATCTTGTATATACATAATATTTTCAAACTCTATCAATTACTAATGCTTTCTCTCTTTTAGGAACCTATTGAGTCTCAATCTCTTTGAGTGAACACCTTAAAGGGTGACCAAGAAAGGGGTGGATAGATTATTGGTTCTTCCTAAGATTGTTGTCCCTATACTACCACATGTTATCTACAAAAACATTTCCTAAAAACACTTCCCTAGTCTTTGATTCCTCTTTTTGACCCTACTCTAGCCATTTTCTATCTTCATTATCCCCTCCCTAAGCCTAAAACCCTTTCCAATATTTAATGTTACACTATTAGCCCTAGTGACCATGTACTCTAATTGATAAAACTCATTTAGGGTCTAGGTCGGCCCCTAGCCAACCTAGACCAAGACCTAATTTGTTTTCATCAATAATGATACAGAGTCGATTGGGTTGACCCTATCATATAAATTTACAAAAAGGTTTAGGGTTAAATTCAACCTACTTTAGGATCATAGCTTAGGTTTTCAATACTTTATTTAGAGATATAGATCTTGTCTTATGGAGAAGTCTTTTGGATGCATAGATAGGTTGTGTAGCCTAGAGATGACTTATCCTTGCTATCCTTATAAAACATAACAACTTCTTATGAAACACCTTGAAAAAGGGAGAGATTGAGTCTCGATGAGTCCATCTTCAAAGGTAAGTATTCCTAACTTTGTTCCTCCTTTATAAGAGTAGATAGATTTGCATTTGTGCTTATCTCCCATGCATTAGGATTTCATATACATTGATGTGAGTATAGATATTATATGCAGGTTTAATTTTTATGTTTTTAACCCCACTTTGTGTCAAAATATTTGGTGAGCACTAAATTAGGCTTTTACTTTACTTGTCATTTACTTTTATGAATATGAAAACATAGGCCCTAACTAGGGTTATTTCATAGTTTTGCTTGACCAGAGGTCGTGGAACCCTCCCTAATGATATTATTGTGGTAAGATATACCTTGGTTAGGTCTAGTAGATCTATCTTGGTCATGACCTTGAATATCTAATGTATCAAGAATTAGAAGTGTAAGTAAGATTTATCTTCTCTGATTTAGGATTGATTAATAGATCGGTTACATTTCCCTTTGTATACATTCTATTGAACCTAACATGAAATCAAACCCTTGTATATTTTATTTCATGCCATCATTTTTATCATCATATTATATTTTTTTTTATTTTTAGTATTGTATTGAACCAATCAATATAGTCCTAACATTTTGTGCATAGGTTTAACACATAATCACTCCAAATTGACTATGTTCTATCCTTGCATGTCTTCACCAAATATAGGTTACTATATCAAATATTCAGCATAGTATTTTTTTTAGTTTCATATTTCCATACATAGTCAAACTAGTCAACTCTATCAGTTATTCTCTTATGGAAACATACATATCTGTAAACATAGTCAAATCAGCTGACTATGTTCACCATTTCTTCTTAAACATACAAGGTTTTGCAAACTTGGTTGAACTAATTGACTCAATTAGCAAAATTTTGAAATAGCATTTAAACATCACAGCATAAAATTTTAAAATCTAAAACATTTTCAAGCCCATCAAGGTTCCTTCCTTTCTCTCTATCATTTTAATTCTTCTTTTAGTACTATTTTTCAAAAGCTTATAGTATGTAAAACTACAACCCGACAACAAAATGGGTTGACCTGTTTGACATAGTTTGTATTTTATCTTCTATCTAGAAGACATAGTCAACCTATTTGACTATTTTATAGATATTGCTACTATAGTATAGTAGTGACCTAGTTGACTCTATTTTTCATTGTTTGAATATAGTCTCACCTAAAAAGACTCTGTACTATTCTCAATCAAGGAATTAATCTCTATTTGTTAGTAATTAATTCACAATTCCTTTCAAGTTATTTACATGCTTAGATTAACATATCATAAATAGGTAATTTTTTAAAAATTAACATTCTAGTTACACTAGTTTTCTCTTTCGTACATATTTACAAATCACTTTTCATTAAAAAATCATTAAACATTTATCTTCCTAAGGCCTACCTACTTGGATTTCATTGCCAAGGGGGAAGCCGACTTGGTTTTTTGGCCAAGTATAAATAGATGGTTGATAGTATATATTGGTAAAGTGCTTGACACCCTTATCATTGTGGGATTATGAAGTCAGGGGGTAGGCCCAAATAACAAGCTAGTACCATTGCCAATACAGATCCCTTTCATCCTAAACATCATGAAACCAACCTTAGATTGATTTTTAGCTCCTTATTTCAACTAAATTCTCAATCACATTAAAATTAAACTTCATTATAACTTAATAACACTTAGGATGACTAATTAGTTAGCATTTATTTTCCAAGTGTTGCTTGTTTTTTGGTCATTGTATGTTGTATTGCAAAACTTTCATTAGCCAACATTGGTGCAAGGTTTGTGCTATGTGTTCCAATTAGATTAGCCACATTGATGCAATTGCTTATGTGATTAATTTTATCTTGATTTAAAATTATCTTTAAAAAAAATTATTTTATTTTATAACACTTTTATTTTGGTTGATATAGTCTCTTATAAATACCTAGCTTTCCTGCTTGTAGTACATAGTCAACCTATGTAACCGTGAATTCTTATCTTCTTATTTTGCCTTCCTTCTTGTAGTATAAATTTGACCTATCTAATTATGTATCCTTGTCTTATTGTTTCTTACATGACTATGTATCTTTATATCATTATTTTATCCCTGGTTTACAGAACACAATCGACCTATTCGACTATGTATCCTTATTTAATATTTTCTCTTTGCATCCCATTTTTAGCCTCTTTTTATCATCATAACCTTATTTTTTGAAAATAATATATATTTGAATCCAATAGACATGATGATATTTACTAATCCCAATAGGTTTCCCCAAAAAAATCTTATGGCTTCCACTTTAGATGAAAGCAATATGCATATGGCCACTCACACTACCAATTATGAGTCTCCTCATTCATCATCAGTTTATAATCCTATTTTTACTTATAAGATCAACCATAATTAGAGTAAACACTTGAAATTATCTTCTTAATTAACGATTTTCCTCAACATGGAGGAAAATACCCTTCAATTATTTAAAATATCATGATAAGTTGTCAAATATAAGAACCCCATTCACCCTGCCCTATATTCTCTCATGGATTTGGGGATGACACCTTCTTTTCTTCTCAACCTATCCTTTCTATTTTGACTCCTTCATATACTATGAACTCTTTTTATTTGATCTATTTAACCTCCATTCCAAGTATCTCTATTAACATGGCAAGTTCTACCTCTAGTGGGACTTTTCCAAGGTCCCTCCTCCTCAACCAAGACATTAGTGCATAATTTTCCACCAATGATAATCATGATACTAAAACATCCTTTGATTCTAAAACCAATCCTTCCACTAGTGCATCTTTTACTACACATGCCAATCATGCTACTAGTGCTTCCTTTGTTACCAATGCTTCTCATGGCACTAGTTCTACACATGTTGTAGACACCTACAAATGGCCACCATTGGCCTTTTATCGGACTTCAGATTGATTCTTACCAACCATTGCAAATAAATCCTAGGAATCACTGAATGTCCCAAATTTTCTTGTGTATCATCCATCAAATCTCATAGTCATGTTAAGGAATCCCTAATTGGGGCATCCTAGTGTATGCAACAAAAGCATCTCATGGATTCATACCTAAGCATCATGCAACATCACAATAGTCAATTTGGCCTATGGACCTATTAAGTGGGGTACATGAACTTAAATCAAATCTTGAAAGAGATAAATGGATAATAAAAATTAATTAAAAAGCTAAACCAAATTAAATGCCTATTTGAATTATCCATGTGTAATTAATGAATAAATAAATAAGGAAATTCATAAATATGAAATATCTTAGCCTTTCATCATGACCTTTGTGAGTTGTTAAGCTCTTTGGAAATATCCTAAAATATCTCATTTTAGAATCCATGCCTATTCATTAAAAATCATTATTATTTGATAACTATTAACTCTATTGGGGTTATATTGGACTCACTTAGGTTAGGTTTGAACCTATTCCAAGCCTATACTCCACATTGACTCACCCTAGGTTGGGGTTAGATCCATTTGATATAAATACAAGCCATTGCCCATTGAATTTTAAGATTGGAAATTATAGAGTTATAATGTATGTTTTGTTGCATGAGATTCATATTAATAATGTAATAATAACAAAATATTGAGCTAAGATACACAAAATCCAACACAATTCAATGATGCCAAGGAGATAAGGAGATACACAACCTCCATTTTAAAGACTCTTTGAAGCATAAACCGATCGAGCCACTCAATAATTCATTTGAAAATCCCAAGGAAGGTAAGAGATTTGATGTCTTTTGCATTTAGTTGTGATTCTATTTGTATTTTTTAATTAAGGTCACCCCTAAGATCTAGTA
This sequence comes from Torreya grandis, assembly GCA_037957365.1. NCBI lineage: Eukaryota > Viridiplantae > Streptophyta > Pinopsida > Cupressales > Taxaceae > Torreya > Torreya grandis. The sequence goes on along the minus strand of JARHVA010001383.1, from coordinate 888,215 downwards.
TTATAAATGTTAGTGTTAGTGTGATTATTTGAGTTTTCTTGCTTAAACTAACACTTAATCTAACCTCCCTTCTTGGATTCCTATGATCATAAATGGCATTCCTAATGAGACCTAAAGCATCCCATATAGCAAGGATACCAAAGTGAAACTCTTAGTTTTTTATATGAATAATTGATCATCTTAAAAATTTGAGTTTTTACTTTATTTTTCTATATTCTATTTTTTAGTGTTGCATAGGGTACATAGAGATGGACATCAGCTTTCCCTAACCAGAATCGGTCCTATCTAATTGGCATAAATTCTTATGTAGGGAAGAACATGGTAGAAAAATTGAGTTTTTAAGTTTCCTTAAAATATATAAGTTATCATTTATGTTTTTAAAATTGGCCAAGTCTCTATCTAACCATCTTGTTGTAGGATCCAGAGGTTTTTCTGGAGATTTTATACTAAATTGGGGCTAACAAGTGTTTTTTTGAAAAAATGTTTTTGCCTAAAAGTTTATAGGTAACCAACATCATTTTTTATCAATCAACACTGATTCTATTAAAAATAACATCGGTTCTCTTGTAACCGAGATCAGTCATTGTGGATCGATGTTGGCCTCAGTGTAACAAAAATAGAGAAACCTGAGAGCTTGTTTCCAAATATTATTTTCTCATTCATGAAAGTACTTCAATGTAGGCCAAAACCCTCTAAAAATTTAAAGACTAAAGCAATAAATATGACATAAATTTCCAAGTGCTAAGTCTTGAAAATTTCATTTTAGTGCCTAAAATAAATTCAATTAAGTCTTGAAATTTTCATTTTAGTGCTTGAAAGGAATCTAGATGTTTATGTTTAGTCATTTTGTGAAAGTTTTAAAAGTTTGAAACTAAGGCCAAGGGGACAAAAATTTCACAAACACTTCCATTTTTTGTATTAAAGCAAATAATTATTTGTTTTATGTTATATCTTTTACACTATTTTTGTTTTTTACAAATGAAGGATGCGTGTATGCTCTCCCTCCTTCTCCTTTAGGGAACTTGGGTGACCAAAAGTCCTTCTTCCTTAAAATTTGTACCTTTGTCCAAGGTGTGAAAATAATGTTGTTGAGGCTCTCCCAAAAACCCATATGGTTTGGGTGATCTAAACACAACATTTAAAGTATTTTCACTTGGTCATTTATTTTTTACAACTTGGATTTTGAGCGAGATTTCATAGCCTCCTCATGAGTTCTTTAGGAAAAATTTGACCTAGGAATTCACCTTACAACATTATTTTAAATTTTTTATATGGTAGGGTATATAAATAAGGGAACATATACTATGATTGTTAGGGGGTTGAGCAACTAACCTCTTTAATCATAAAAAATACTTGAGTTAGGTTTGGTTAACTACGGGATTCCACTCAAAAGTACACGTGGAATATTTGTGTAAAGGAATAGACCCTTTCATATTAAGTTAACCCATATGAACTCAATTCATGTGAGGCATATTTAGTGTTAACCACACTTGGGATCATCTAAATGGTAAAAAAAATAAGTTTTATAATAACCCCACTTTTTTCAGATATATTGTTGATGCAAGGCGAGTAGCCCAAAGTTCCATGTTGTCATAAAATGTTTTGGGAGAAGGCGGGTGTAAAAACTCTACTAATTTATGTACTTTTATTTTTGAATTAACACTTAAAATCCTCCGAAGAGCACATATATAGATATAATTCATTGATATGATGCAACCTTGTCAATTTTAGGGATTTGAGCGTTATACTTAACTATATTTTGTCATTATTCCTTTACTTTCTTGGGTTTTTAGTCTAAAAACCATTTGTTTGTTTATGCCATGCCAAATTTTTTTTGTGTGCACATCACTCCATTGTTTGAGGAGGTGTTATGTCATCCATTTGACACCATATTTTTTATTTTATCATTTTTCAAAATCTTTGTGTGTGTGTCACTTGATTGGAAAGGGTAACGTTACACTACCCAATCTATTTCAAGTTTTGTGAATTGGAGTGTTGAAATAAACTATTGACCATAACTTTAGAGCATGATAAAACACTGTTAAACTAATAAAATCATTTCATAGACTTATGTTTACCTAGATTCCAAGTTTTAAAGTAATCCATGTGTACATTTTGGGTCTTTGTCTAGTATTGTTATACCATTCACCTTTGTCTAGTTTATTGATCAAAGAAATCTAGTTTTCCTAAGTTGAGTTTTTAATTAGCCTTGACAAATTCAAACCCAAAAATTGATTGATTTATGTTTATGCCTTATCTAATTTGGGCTTAGACACTGATATTTCTATTTTGGGTTATGTAACTCAGGTTAATTATTTACCCAAATTTGAAAATTATTATTTGTGACTTTATTTGGGATAAAATAGTCTATCTCCAAGTGCCCTTTATTTTATGCCTTATGCCAATTTGGTCAAAGTTCATGTCTAAATTTGATTTCCTAGTCTAAGCCAACATGTTTTAGATTTGTTAGATTAAATAATACCCTTTGTTTGAGCCTAGCTTTTGATGCCGCATTTGGTCAAAAGACATTACAACCTTTATTTTCCTAGATTAAGAATTGTTGGGAACACTTTGAACCTAGAGTTTGGTATTCTGATTTTAGTTCATCCATTTGACCTTTTTGTGTGAGATATTCAAAGTTAGATATTTGACATTAGGTTATTTTATACCAAGTTTTTTCATAGACCTTTTTAGAGATACAAATCGATCCTTTGACCAAGTTAGATTGAATTTGAGCTATTTATCTTTTTAGACATTATTTTTTAGAGTTTGTATAACTCTAACCCCTTTTGTCATGAAACATTCACCATTGATTCAAACATGTCTCAATATACTCATAATTACATCATGTATAATTTAGGGTATAATAATGTGGTCACACAAGAAGACTTTATTCAAGACCCCTATGGAGATGATGTCATTTGTGAGATGGATCATTATCTAATTTACAACACTCAAATGGGAGAACAAATCCAAGATCCTTTAACCCACTATTTTTTCAACACACCCCCATACTTAGAGTAGGACCAATAGTAAATGACACAATGCCTTGCTAGCATAGCTTTGGTTTCAAAATAAGTCCAACAGTAACTGTATTATGTATCATGCCATCAACCTATGACCCTTATTTATTTTATTGTAACTTGCTTGAAAATAAGGAGAAAGTCTTAATCAAATCTATAGAGGTATGGGCTAAGTTTCCAATAGACTTCCCCCATGAAAATTTTCCAAGTTTAGTAAGAGTTCCTTACAACATGCCTTATAATCAAAACATTGAACAAGTCTCTTCTATCAATCCTCAATATATAGTGCCAATTACATATCAAGACCCTTGTATGCTTGTCACCTATAAAGCCCTCATGGAGGACCACTTCATATAGATGCAGATGACATACTAAACCTATCTAAACTTAACATGTAATTTCAATAAAATGACCATGTCAAATGCTCTTTTTATTGAATTAGATCCTTTAATAAGAGTCTTATAAATTAAAAGGCCATAAAAATTAGGGTATAGACCCATTCACATAAAACACTTTAGTTTTAGACATGTTCAATGCTCCAACTATCAAAGAAGTGTCATCTACTTCTACATAAAATAGTGATCCAAACATAGTGGACAATATACAAGTATCATCCAATCCATACCAAAGTGGTGTAAATGCACAAAACTAGTCCATAATAAAATATGCCTTTATTTAACACTAAAAGTGGTTCATAAACATAGGGGGTAGGAACTTTTACCTCCTAATCACAACTATTTAACTCTAACCCTTAACCAATTGCTTCTTTAGGCACACAACTATAAGGGTTAAGTAGTCAAGAAATAACTAGTGTTGTGCCTCACCAAATGTGATGAATATTACCCCACCACAAGAGGCAATAACTAATATTAAATAAACCAAGGAATAATGATAGGAACAATCAAACATACTCACATAGTAGAGGATTACCTTCCTACCACCTCAACAAGGGGTAATCAATGCCTTACCTGACGAGGTAGTAATGAACATACCACTTCATTTGTAGACCAACATACCATTACCATCACAAATGATGTCTAATAAATAGTATAAAAGTATTAATACATGATAAATTCTATATTTTCAACATGTATCTACTTCCCAATAAGTATTCATGCAAACAAGAGGTTCTAGTGTTCCACAAGTATTGATTAGGCAATAATTACCTTTTATTCCTAACATGCCACAAACTCAATGACAAGGCCTTAGTTCACAAGTTCCCCTTTATTAGCAAGGTTTGAATAGTCAAAAACAATTTTGTAATCAACCTCAATAGGCATGGCACATCACCCCCAACCATATCCTTCCATCTCAACCATACTTTCACTAAAACCAAGCCCAAATACCAAATCCTAACTAGAATATCACACAATAATGTGTTCAATTCCAAAAATCACATCTTAATACATGCATGTATATTCCTGATCAATTAGTGAACCAAACCAACCTTCCATAGCAAACTACACCTCCATTATACCCTAGTCCAAGTAATCCACTTTTGACCACACAGCCTCCACCTCAGACCAATGTTCCCTCTAATTTCCTATCTAAAGAACTACAAAAAATGAAGGATGTGATTGCTTCTATCAAAGATGGGAAACATACTAAAATTTTTAATCTAGATGATGTGTCTTCCTACCACTTCAACATGGAGTATTTGAAAATAGCATTTCCTCTAAGGTATGAACCACCAAAATTTGAAAAATACAAGGGAAAAGGAGAGCCCAAAGCCCACTTGACCGAATTCATTGTTGTTTGTCAACTAGTGGCCTATAATGACATATACCTTCTACTATTATTCCCAAAGAGTCTAGCAGGACAAGCATTGGAATAATTTTTGAAATTTCCCAAGAATTTAGTTTCTAATTTTGATGATCTTTCAAACAAGTTTGTGCAACACTTATCCTACAATCTCAAGAATGAGATTTCATTGGTAGATTTGATGCAATATAAAAAAAATGTTGGTGAAAGATTTGAAAATTATCTAAAAAAATGGAGAGCACTTGCTGGTAGATTTACCCATATTTTACTAGACAAGCAATTAGCCATCATGTTTACTAAAAATTTACACAGTGAGATATCTTACCATCTAGAGCTACAGTGTGCACACAATTTCAAGAAAATCATTGACAAAGGTTTGTTGATTGAAAGATCCCTTATTGAAAAAAGGATCATAAATATTACCTCGTCAAATTAGAACCAAACTACAAACTAAGGAAATGGCCAAAACCAAAATTAGAACCAAGTCCAAGCATAAACATCGTAACTAGCACATGTCAGTAATTATGACAAACCCAAGACATTTAATCACAAAAAAATGTTGTTGGAAATGGATTAATCAAGTCATGACATGTCAAAATGATAAAAACACCATATACTCAACCTATGCCACATATGTAAATTACTCCTAACTAGCAACCTCTTCAATAAATGTAGCAAATGTAGAAGCCTAGATCAACACAATAAACAAAATAATCATTGCCTTTTCAAACCCCTCATCCAACGAGAACTATGCATACTCATCAAGTATTTAGTGACCTTGGAGAACCCATTTAATCTATGTTTCTCAAGTTCACCACCACTAATTTGATTAGCTAGCCTATTTTAAATTACTATCCTGAGGGCATCCCTTATCAAGATTGGTATTAACAAATGAATTCTATGAGTATCATCAGGTTAATAGACATAGTTTGCATCATTATGTGAAAATTAAACATTTGATTGAGAATATGTTGGAAAATGGGGAGATCACATTGGATAATGGAGCTTTCACATCCAATCAAAACCTTAGTATTTATCAAAAACCCTTTCCACAGCATAACAATTACTAATGATAGCAACAAAGGCCATAACAACAGATCAATAGCCATGACAAAAGCAACAAAATCAATAGTAGAACTAACTTTATCAAAATGGAAGGAACCAAAGCTAGAATGATGATAATAATGAAAAAACCTACCATGAAGTTTCACATGACTACAACAAGGTTTTAGGCCATATTACACGAGGTATAGCTTCCACTATTTCCATCAATCCAAGACCAAATACCAATCAAACAAGCCATTTATAATCAATTCCAACCAACCAACCCATGTTGGTGATCCTTCCTTGACCTAAGACCTCATATAATAAAACTAACAAACATGAATTACTACTTTTGGACCACATATTGATAATTCATCCTTGTCTTATGACCACACACAAGTGCATCGATAACTGAGACTTATCCTATCTGGTCCCCCACTATCATCATTTACAATAATGGTCTTGTATCTAATCCTAATTATGAAATCATAACTTGATAGTCAAATATTACCATCCCAAGCCCATAGACAACTACCATTTTACCCATCCAACCCACTGTTCTGGCTAAGAACAAACCATTTACCAATATACAAGAAAAAAAACTGATATTGTGGAACAATTATAGAAGATGCCCACAAAAATTTCCATTTTGGATTTGTTGCATACATCCACCATCTACAAGAACATCTTGATAGAATTACTTTGTTAATCCCAAGTCCTTAATGACATATATATAGATAAATTCCAAGCTTTGGTTGGACATCTAGCCCCAAGACAATAATTTACCTTTGACCAAAGTGATATGTCATCTCTTGGTCCTCTACATAATAATCCATTATACATAGAAGTGGTCATAACATGGCACAAAGTGAAATGTGTCCTCATAGAAAATGTATTGGGTGTAAATATTATGTTTCTAAAGCTCATCAATATTCTTGGGTACACCACAACTGATCTCTAACCAAAAATGATCACCATCAAGGCCTATGACAATAAAGAGCAGGAATCATAGGGCACTATCAACTTGCCAGTTATCATTGAGCCTTTGACCCATGATACATTATGCCATGTGTTAAACCTCACTTTTTCATATAATATGATTTTGGGTAGACCTTGGATACATGAAATTCATGCAATCCCTTCAACATTACACTAGTTTATAAAGTTCTCTTATTTAAGTATAAAGGTTACTATCCATGGAGATTTGTAACCATAAAAATATTACAAGCATTTGGAGGTTGAGTAATAAATCTATAACTACCATTTTGTCTTAAATATGGTTCTTAAGAAGGAAAAGGGGAAATAAATACTTGTTGATTCACTAGAGTCCAATTACATTGACCTAGATACCCTTGATTCACTTTCCCACATGCTACCTCTTGAATATCTAATCATTATACCATCTTGGCTAATGGCCCAAGGTAATATGTGACCCATGATACATTCCACATTGCCAAGATTCCCAAAAAACCTAAGTCCCATGGAAAACCTAAATCCAAACCACCTTGAATGGCATGGCAAAGAAAGGGCAAAGGCAAACTTCATAGTCTAGAACCTATCATTTTCATATCAGCGACTGGCCAAGAATAAGCCCTACTTATAGATGATGAAGCTTAGTTTTATAATGACAAATTGGATAAATTTTAAATAAATACCAACTATACCATTTCAAAAAAATTCATGGATAAACATGCCTATGAAGGAGGAGGCCTTGGACTAAATCAATCAGGTCTACTTAATCCAATTTCTACCACTCGATATAAAAGAACATATGGTCTTAGATTTAAATCAACTAGGGGTGACCCATGTGCCTTTTTCATGTTCCAACACTTAAGACAAGTGATGATGATGACAACAATGAAGTAGAGTCTAATCATAGCCCTTTCAATAACCTATCCAATACCAATTCTAATTGTACCCTTCGACCAGTTATTCACCATAATCTACTTCCTTTATATTACCCTCAACTAATAGACTCAGACCAACAAGAATCCATAGTGCCAGTCAATGAGTTTTAGAATGATGAGGACTTCTATGATTTTATAGGCTTAAGGGACAATGTTCCATTGAGAGACCATAAACAAGGGTTCTCAATCAAGTTGGGTCTTGAAGCCTATTTTGGAGAATGGGTGAACATTCTTAGCCATAAACATTTAAATAAACATTTAGGTCCCAAAGTGAAAACCTCTTTGAGGTGATTTTAGACCAAGGAAAAAGTAAATAAAAAGACTAGTCTATTGGTGGAAACCTATTTAAGGCACCATTAGATGGGGATGTTCAACCTTCTTCAAATATAGCTCAAAAGACCACCAACAATGAACTTACCTATGGGTCTAAGTTTAGTTTCAAAGAACAACAGGCTTTTAATCAAATTATCCAAGATTTATTTCTATTTTTTATCACATGGTCATCCTTACCATTAGGAGACTTTGATTCCTCATGCCTAGAAGAAATTGAAGAGCTAGTCCTAATAGAGGACTCCACCATTGTAGACTAGTTCAAATCTTTTTCAGCCATTTTCAAAGATAGTTCAAAACTTCTTACAGAGGATAATACAAAAGCTAACATTAGGACTCTAGATGACCTAAAATGGATAAAATTAGGCACATACCTCATTAATAAGGAATGTGAAGTATTTAATACCCTATTAGGGGAGTTTATTGATATATTTTCATGGACTTACTTTGACATGCTAAGTTTGAACCCCACCTTGGTTGTGCACCACCTTGTGGTACATCTTGATGCTAAACCTATAAAAAAAATTATGAAAGATACATCCTCACATTATTTTATTAGTAAAAAATATTTATAAAAACTCTTGAAAGTGGGATGTATTCGATCGATCAACTATTTAGAGTATATCTCAAATATTATACTAGTCAGCAAAAATCTAGAAGGAATCATAATATGCACTAATTTTAGAGACATAAACAAGGCCTATCCAAAGGATTAATTTCCTATAACAAACATTGACATGATATTTGACTGTATAATTAAATATGAAATTCTTTCACTAATGGATGGATTTTTAGGGTACAACCAGATCTGGATTGTGCCGGAAGACCAACATAAGACAACATTCACCACACTATGGGGAACATTCTATTATTAGGTTAAGCCATTTGGTCTCAAAAATTATTGGGAAACCTAACAAATATCCATGACCATCATATTTCATGATGTGATACATAACATTGTTTATGACTACATCAACAACATCCTAGGTAAATCAATAACCAAGGTGGATCATTGAGCAATATTATGAAGGATATTTGAAAGACTATGTGAATATAAAGTCAAGATCAATCCTAAAAAGTGAATTTTTGAAGTTGATTCAAAAAAATTTATTGGATTCATTGTGTCTCACCAAGGCATTGAAGTTGATCTGACCAAAGTACAAGCCATTACCTAGATGCCACCATCGACTAATTTGAAGTAACTTCAAAGTTTGTAGGTCAAGATCTAGTTTATTAGATGATTCATATCTCAGTTGGATGAAAAGTTCCATCCTTTTACATACCTCATAAATAAGGGTGTTGCATTTCATTGGGATGATCAATGCCAAAAATATTTCCAATAATTGAAGGACTATCTAGAAAATCCACCTATTTTGTTTCCACTAGTCCTAGGAAAGCCATTATTACTATACCTGTCAGATATAGACAAAGCCCTAGGGGAAATTATATCTCAACAAGATAATAATGAAAAATATCATGTTGTGTACTATCTACGTTGTACACTAGTTGTGTATGAACATAATTATATGCTAATTGAAAAAGCTTGTTTAGCTATGGTCTTTACAACTCAAAAACTGCAATATTACATGTTACAACAAGACCATTGTTATTTAAAAGGTAGATACACTCAATTATTTTCTATCTAAAATATCTCACAAGGCCACATAGACAAATGGTTCATGATTACCAACAAGTTTGAGATATAATATGTCAACCAAAAATCCATCAAAGGGTGAGTTCTTACAGATCAACTTGTTAAAGCACCCCTTGTAGATATAGAGCCGCTAATATTATAGTTCCCAGATGAGTTCATTATGACCATCATTGACACACATCTTGAGGATAAATACTGGAAGCTATATTTTGATGGATCATTCACAACACATGAATTAAGGGCAGGCCTTTTATTTATTACACCTAAGGGGATCTAATCCATAAATCATTCTAAATTAGCTTTCCTTATACCAATAACATGGCTAAATATGAATCACTTATTGTAGGGATCTAATAATAAATAAAATGGAACATACACCATCTCAAAGTTTATGGTGATTCTCAGTTAATCATCAATCAGGTTATAGACCATTTTCATATCAAGGATGACAAACTGGTACCATATAAAGCCATGTTCGACACTCTTAAATAAAAGATTGCAAATATCTAGTCTGAACATATACTTGGGACCTCATATATATGTACTACTAAATAATAATTACTACTTTTGGACGTCATATCAATAACTCATCCTTTCCCTATGACCACACACACGTGCACTAGTAATCAAGAGTTATCCTATCTGGTCCCCCACCACCATCATTTACTAGCAATAATTGTCTTGTATCTAATTTTTATTGTGCAATCACAATTTGGTAGTTTAATATTACTATACCATGACCATATACATATACCACTTCTCTCATCTGACCCACTATTCTAGATAGAAATGATCCATTTACCATTACACAATAAAAAACATTCGATATTATGGAATATTTGTAGAAGATGCCCATACAAATTTCCATTTTGGATAGGTTGTGTACATCTACCATCCAAAAGAACATCTTGATAGATTTCCTTGGCCAATCCCAAGTTCCTAATGACATATATCCAAATAAATTCTTAGATTTGTTTGGACATCTAGCCCCGAGCCAATAATTAACCTTTGACCAAAGTAATATGTCATCTCTTGACCCTTTGCATCACAATCCATTGTATATTGAATTTGTCATAACATGGAACAAAGTGAAATGTGTCCTCATAGACAATGGATTAAGTCTAAATATTGTGTCTCTAAAGCTCATTAAGCTTGTTGGGTACACCAAAACTGATCTCCATCCAAAAATATTCACCATTAAGGCCTATGATAATAAAGAGTTGGAATCTTAGGGCACCATCAGCTTGTTAGATTTCATTGGGCCTTTGACCCATGATAAACTATGCCATGTGTTAGACCTCAATTTGTCATATAATATGCCTTTGGGTAGACTTTAGATACATGAAATTTGTGCAGTCCCTTCAAAATTTCACTAGTGTATCAAGTTATCCCATTCAAGTATGGAGGTTACTATCTATGGAGATTTGAAACCATACAAACATTACAATAATTTGGAGACCAAGTACTAAATCTATAAATACCATTTTGGCCTAAATATAGTTCTTAATAAGGAAAAGGGTAAATAAATACTTGTTGATTTACTATAGGCCAATTGCATTAACCCATATACCCTTGATTCACTTTCCCACATGATGCCTCCTGAAATATCTAATCATTATACCGTCTTGGCTAATGGCCCAGGATAATATGTGACCCATGATACATTCCAAATTTCCAAGCTTTCATAAAACGCCAAGTCTTATGGAAGACCTAAAGCCAAACCACCTTGCATGGAATGGCAAAGAAAGGGCAAAGGCAAAATGCATAGTCCAACACCTATCATTTTCATACTGGCCACTAGCCAAGAATATGACCCACTTGTAGATGATGAATCTTGGTTGTATAATGACAACCTAGTTGAATTTTACCTAAATTAAAAGTATCCCATTTAAAAAAAATCATGGAGAAGCATGAATATGAAGGAGGTGGACTTGGGCTAAATCAACAAGGTCTACTTGAAACAATTTTAGCCACTCCATACAAAGGAACATATGGTCTTAAATTTAAACCACCTGGGGGTGACCCCATGTACCTTATTTGTGTTTCAATGCCCATTACTAGTGATGATGATTCCAATAGTAAATAAAAGTCTATCATAACCCTTTCAATAACCAAACCAATACCAATTTGTTTGATACCAATGCCATTTATACCCTTCAAACAATTTTTTTCCATAATCTACTTCCTTTATATTATCCTCAACTGATAGACCAGGACTAACAAGAATCCATAGTGCTAGTTGATGAGTTTTAGAATGATGAGGCCTTCTATAATTTTTTAGGCATGAGGGATAATGTTCCATTAGGAGACCATAAATAAGGGTTCTCAATCAAGTTGTGTCCTGAAGCCTATTTTGGAGAATGAGTGAACACCCTTAGCCACAAATAATTAAATAAAACATTGAGGTCCCAAAGTGAAAACCTCTTCAAGGAAATTTTAGACCAAGGAAAAAGTAAAGAAAAGGCCAGTCTAGTGGTGGAAACCTATTTTATGTGACATTAGATGGGGGTGTTAAACCTTCTTTAAATATAGATTAGGAAACCACCAACAATGGACTTGCCTATGGGTCTGAGTTTAATTTTAAGAAACAATGGGCTTTTGATAAAATTATCCAAGATTTTTTAGTAGTGTTTTTCATAAGGCCATCCCTACCATTAAGATACTTTTATTCCTCATGCCTAACAGAATTTGAAGAACTAGTCTTAATAGAGAACTCCATTATTGTAGACTAGTTCAAATCTTTGCCAACCATTTTTGAAGATAGTTCAACACTTCTTGTAGAGGACAATACATAAATTAACATAAAGACTCAAAATGATCTAAAATGGATTAATATAGGTATGTCACTCATTAAGAAGGAACATGAAGTCTTTACCACCCTATTGAGGGAGTTTGTTGATATATTTGCATGGGCTTACTTTGACATGTTAGGTTTGGACCTCACCTTGGTTATACACCACCTTGTGGTACATATTGATGCCAAAACTATAAATAAAAATTTCATAAGATGAATCCTTAAATTATTTTATTAGTAGAGAAAGAGTTATAAAAACTCTTGGAAGCAAGATGTATTCAATCGATTGACTACTCAAAATAGATCTTGAATGTTCTGATCAGCAAGAAGTCAGAAGGAATCAAAATATGAATTGATTTTAGAGACATAAACAAGGCCTATCCAAAGGATGACTTTCCTCTACCAAACATTGACATGATAGTTGAATCCAGAGTAGGTTATGAAATGCTTTCACTAATGGATGGATGTATTTTTAGGGTACAACCAGATTTGGATTACACTAGAAGACCAAAATAAAATAGCATTCACCACACTGTGGGGAATGTTCTATTATCAGGTTATGCCATTTGGTCTCAAAAATGTTAGGTCCACCTATCAAAAATCCATGACCATCATATTTCATGATATGATGCATGACATTATTAAAGACTATGTTAACAACATCTTAGGTAAATCAAAGACCAGGGCTGATCATCCAACAACATTATGATAGATATTTGAAATACTACATGAATACAAAGTCAAGATCAATACTAAAAAGTGAATTTTTGTAGTTGTTTTAGGAAAAATTATTGGATTCATTGTGTCTTGCTAAGACATTGAAGTCAATCCAACCAAATTATAAGCCATTACCCAGATGCCACCATTGACTAATTTGAAGTAGCTTCATAGTTTATAAGGCAAGATATTGTCTATCAGATGTTTCATATCTCAATTGGAGTAAAAGTGTCATCCTTTTACACACCTCTTGAATAAGGGTCTTACATTTCATTAGGATGACCAATGCAAGAAATCTTTCCAATAAGTGAAGGACTATCTATGAAATCCACTTATTTTGTTGCTACCTATCCTAGGAAAACTATTAGTGACAGACAAATCCCTGGGGGCACTTCTATCTCAACATGATAATAATTTAAAATATAATGTCATGTACTATCTAATCCATATACTAGTCATATATGAACATAATTATATGCCAATTAAAAAATCTTGTTTAGTTATGGTCTTTATAGCTTAGAAACTATGACATTACATGTTAAACAATAAGACCATGGTTATTTCAAAAGTATATCCAATCAAGTATCTACTATCTAAAATATCTTTACAAGGCCACATAGCCAAATGGGTCATGTTTCTCAGTGAGTTTGAGATAGAATATGTCAACCAAAAATCCATCAAGGGGTAGGTTCTTACAGATCAAATTATTGAATTACCTTTTACAGATATAGAGCCACAAACATTCTAGTTCCCAGATGAGTCCATTATGACCATCATTGACACACATCTTGAAGAGAAGCAATCGAAGATATATTTTTAAGGATCATTCACAACACATGTATTAGGGTTAGGCCTTTTGTTTATTACACCTCAGAGGGATCTAATCCCTAAATCATTCTAGATCAACTTTCCTTATACCAATAACATGGAAAAATATGAAGCACTTGTTGTATGGATTAGATAGGTAGTACAATGTAACATAAACCATCTCAAGGTTTATTGTGCTTCTCATTTAATCATCATTTAGGTTATTGACCATTTTCAAACTGATGACAAATTGGTGCCATACAAGGCCATGGTCGACACTCTCAAAAAATAGATTACAAATGTCCATTTTGAACATACACCAAGGTATAGTAATAGAACAACATATGCCATGGCCATCATTGGATATTTGATTAATCATACAAACATATGAAAGGAATACCAATTCTTCCTAAAAAATCTACTTGCACCAACTCATGAGCCCTCGACCGTCACAATGATAAGTGATATTGTTATTCCCATATTTATATGGTACTAAAAAATTTACACCTATCTTCATGACCAAATACTTCCACCAAACCTATCTATAAAATAATCTAATGTTTTAAGTTATCATTGATTTCATGTGCTTAAGCCTATCATTAATGTCAAAAGAAGCCCAAGGATGAGGTTGACTATTTGAGCCTACTAGTGTGAGGTATGGTGATCCAAATGGAATGTATTATGAATCATAGTGATATAATACTTGTGAATTATTTTTTAAATTATTGAAACATAAAATGGCATGATAACGTGTTCTATAATTCATCTACAGTAGTAGGAAGGTCTCCGAGAGGTGTGGAACCTAGTAGGTCTAGTTCCTAAGCATTAAAAATAATTGTAGTGGCATGATGATGGTGATATAGAGATGTATGATATTGAAGATGTGTGTTAAAGTGTCATATCATGAGAGAGGTGCTGATTTAGTTACATGACTCTCAGAGTAAGCTAAAGAGGTAAGTCCTTCATTGGAGGTCTTCTCATGGACGTAGTCCTAAGACCCTAAGTGGAAGTATGAGGTGTCTTGATATTTTTGGAGGATGGTGAGATTATGTAATAATTTTATGAGGATGTATGACATGTTTATTATGTTTTTAGAACAATTTAAAATGTTTCCAAGTGTTTTCAAAATCCAAGTATGACCGGTGGTTTTAAACCTAACATGCATAAAGACCTATTGTGGTTAAATGGAGGGTAAATATGAGTTTCTAAGGTTTTTTAGAAAATGTTAGCATTGATTTAGGTTTTAAAGGTTATTTCACGGATGTTTACCAAGCATGAGCTCTAGAGTTAAAGGAGGAAGCATGAAATTTGGTTTTAAGGTCTCCAGTGTACGTAGATTAAAGGTTTCCAAAACCCGAGAAGGAACTTATGATGTTTGTTGGAAAGTGTAATAATTTCATGGGAATATAATATATTTTGGAGAGATTTAAAAGTTTCGTAATAATTATTTAAAATCATTAATTTGAATTTTGAGGGGCAATACTATATGAACAAATGTTAAGAAGGTAAACTGGTCTAAAACCCTCTTAATGACTCGATTGAAGAGAAATTGTTGGAAAGCACCCAAAATTATCTTTTGGATTAATTTTTATTATTTTAAGTGGTATATGACTTCATAATTCATCTCCCAGTGTAAGTGGTTTGTCAGGATAGTGAGTGGAAGCTATAAAAATATGCTTGTTTTTGAATAATTTTTTGATATAGGCAAAGTTGACCAAGTCAATAAATACAAGTGGATGGAGGTCTAAGGTCAATAATTTTTCTTATTTTCATGTTTTTTTTGGATATTATATATATTTTTTGTCAAATAATTTACTCAACCAAGTTTACCTATCACTAAATTGGCAAAGAGTGAAAACAGTGAGAAAAAATAGTCAAAGTGAGAAAGAGATTAGAGATGAGTTTTAGGTGACTAGAAACGGATTAAACTATTTTGGGTATTTTTAAAGTATATATAAATAATTTTATATTGGTTTATAAATTTTTATTATTCTCACATACAAGCAAAACTGTGCTCTCAAGATGGCTTGCCTGAGTTGAGATGAATAATGAGAGAGTAAGTTTCAAAATTGGATCTATATGTTCTATATATAATTTAAAATCTATATATTTATGATTTTATTTGAGATAAATATGTATTATGATCATAAAAATTAGTTATATTTTCATTTAATTATTTCTACAAGTGTTGTAAGTCATGTTCACCCTGACTAGTTCTTAAGCAAGAATGACTATTCTAGGTGTGTTAGGTGAAGTGAAGTGTTTGAGGCTCTATGATAGGATTTTATGAATATAATTATTATGATGTTTTTTTTTAGACGTAAATATATTATTAATAATTTATTAAATATATATACATTTTTAATGTGTTGATATGTGAAATCCAAAATGGCCTATATGGATGTGTGAGCATTGTGTATAAAAGAGCTAACAAATTAGTCTGAAATACTAATAGATGACACAAAAACATATGATATATCCATTTTATTTTGAAATATATGTCATATAATATCAATTAATATGTATTTTAATTCATTAAAGTGTGTTTTAAATCAATAAATACAAACTCCTACATGACTATGTTTTTGGAGCTATAAGCAGTTTTGAGTGGTCATATTGCATAGTTGAGTTTGAGGTGTTTTGCTCAGAGTTGAAGAATATATTGAATATTAAGATGTTATATAAGTAAAAAAAATTCATGTAAATTTATTTTTATTAATTATATGTGTATATTAAAATGTTGGTGATCAAATGTTGTTGACTATACTTTGGTAGTGTTTGACCATTTTGAGTGATCATATTGCAAGAGTTGGTTTGAGACATTTTGTTCTATTTGGTGATGTAAAATGGGAATGGTGGTGAAAATTAGGTATTGAAGGATATATTAATTTTATTTTATCATTTTTTTGTGTGATAAAATTTATGTTATACTTTTATTTTTTAAGATAGACTTTTAGGCAGTGAGAAGGCCTAATGGCGAGTAGGCCTAATAACATGGTTCAAGTAGTGATTTTGACTTCCAAGTGGTATGGACATAAATGGATTTAATCATGGGTATAATAAATAAGTTTTTTAATTTTTTATAACATTTTTTTAGGCTAAAGTTGTTCCAAGAGGTCAGAAGTGTAATGTGTGCTTAAGACAGACCTAATTGCATTAGGTCTCTTTTAGGTCTAATGGAGGTTTTGGCCCTTAAGGGGTATGACCGACCTATGGAGTGGTTTTTTATTATTTTAAAAGTTATTTTTAACCTATTTATAGTATTATACAAGTATTTAAGGTTATTTTATAAACAATATGGGTGAAACCAAGTATTGTGTATACAAGCAAGGCCTAATTGGCCTATTTTGAGATAGTTAAACAAAATGAGAATATAAGTAAATACAAGAGAGAAATAGAGGTGAATAGGTAGGTGATTTATACCTTAATAATTAATAATAATATTATTCATGAACATACATCATATATTTTTCAAGTAGATGAAAAGGTCAATGGACCTAATGAGCCTAGAAGAGGCGTGTCGAGTGAGTGAGCCTGTGAGGATGTTTGAGAGGGGTATAAGGATAAGGAGAACTAAATGAGTTGATGGTTTCTAAGAGAAAATAAATATAAATTATATTAGTGTTTCATGTGTATGGAATTGATTTATTTTTATGTTATATAAGAGATAGAGATGAAGAATAAGTTCATCATCAGTTGAGAGAGCAACAAGGTGTCTTGAGGTGATCAAGCTTATCTTGGCTAGGTTGGTGTTTGGTAAATAATGGAGTTGGAGATTATTTACATGTTGGATATTGTATAATTATCCTTAAATTTTTTGTATTGGTGACAAATCACTTAGGGGGTTGTATCCTCCTTGTAAGTTGGAGCTTGTTAAAGGACTCGTTGGGTTAGTGCTTGACTAGTGAAGGGTTGGTGCCTCACTAAAAATTTTTTCATTGCTTATATGATAGTATTAAAATTGGTTTAATAGTGGGTTTCACACATATATTTTTTTTTCATGTTTTTATATCTTGCTTCACGCTTATGTAATTATCTTTCTATATATTGCTATATCTCTATGCTAGTTTTGATGGTTAAAGAATGATGAATGGAATTGAGTGAAATGTTTTCACACTAATTAATGACCCCAATATCATTGGTTACACTTAAAATAATTATTATCAAAGCTTGGTCCTTTGGAGTAATCCTAACATTTGGAAGGTGATCCTAGAATCACAAGATGGCCAAGCAACTAAAGAAAGAGAATCAAGAATTGAAATCAGTGGTCAAAGGTCTTAAAGAGAATATTAGTGTTTTTGAGACAAGGAGGAGTAAAAATAATTCCAATGGAGATGAATATGATATGGTCCTTAAAAATCTTAAATAATAGGCCAAGTCACTTATGGAACGTGAAGGAGAGATGAATCATCTTCAAACTAAGTTTGAGGAAATTATTGAATTAGTCAAATAAGATAAGAAAATCATCAAGGATCTCAAGTGTTAGATAAATAATGTAAATGTATTTCTAAGTTCAAAAGAGGAATAATTTTATAAATTTAATACTAAGCTAAGTTCTTTGAACATTGTGCATGAACAACTCATATATAAATGAGCAAGGTTAAAAAAAATAAAGAGATAGCTTCAGCCAAGCAGGATGAGAAGAACAAAGATTATCTTAATGAAGATAAGAAGGTCAACATGAAGAAAATATCTATTAGATAACCAAATGCTATAATGTATTGAATTTAATTTCATGATAATTACTTTTCATATAATCATTTTGATCATAGAGTGAGAGATTGTAGAAGAAAGAGTAGTTGGTCAGCAAAAGGTATGGATATCGTGTCCTGATATAGTTATCATAACATGGGACATATTGCTAGATTATGCCCTAGAATGCATGAGAAGGGTCAAAATTGGATATGGAGACCAAAGGTAATCAATACTAATCACACTAGTCAAGAGGATGTGTCAATCAAAGGAAGGAAGATGTTGAGGACATTGGGTCAAAATAAAATGTCAATCCAAATAGAGTTCTTGTGAAGAACATTCAGTCCTATGATAAGGACTGGGGTATTCAATTTTTATAAGCTTATAAGTGGTGATGTGTCTCCTCTAATCTTATTAGAGACACTCTTAAATCAATGAGAAACTAGTAACATCAAGGTATAATAAGGTATGATCAGTTGTTGCTCATCAAGTTGTGTACAATTCAAGTTGATATCCACTAATATGTAGATTCGAGTAATCATGAGAAACTAGTAAAGTACAAAGTTTACAAGACTAATATTTGAGTGAAATATGGCTATAAATAATCCTTTTTATGTATGGATATTTTTTTGTACATGGAATTAAGAGGAGATAACTAAGGAGGCTTGAAAAATGCATAAAAAGGACTTAATTGTGTGTAGATAGAATATATGATCGAGTTGTCTAATGAGGCATGATTTTGATGTGTTGATGACCTCATAAGGTCATAAAGAAGCAAGGTGATCCTTAAAAGGCAAGTCTTTCTTTTTAGGTCTACTCTTAGACCTTGTTGGGCCTATTAAGGCATGATATCAGTTGTGTAGGCATGAAAGATGGTATGTTTTGATGGACTTTGATGAGCTGTTCTGATAGTGTTTTGCCTTAAAAACATAAAGGAGATTGGTTTTAGTTGATAGCTTCATGTGATAAAAATTGGTCACTTTTGGAGAAGGCTATGTGGTTCCTAGAAGGATTGTTGATATATATAATGTGTTTATCATCTTTGGAAGCACATGTATGGGTGAAGTTGTCTTGATTCAACATATGGTATGCTTGTGAGTTATGTATTTGTTGTAATCAATTGGTCTATGGTTTGAAATGATATGATCTAGGTAGAGTATGGATTTAGGGGGAGATAAATTAGGTATCTTGATAATTTTGAAGAGAAGTATGCATAGACATAGAGGGAGCATTTCCTAATGATGTATTGAGGTCTTTTCATATGATGATGGTATAGTAAGATCAAAGACAAGGAAATGCATATAAGCATGGTGATAGGGAGAGATTTTGAGTAATTGGTAGTGAAAATTAATTTGAGGTCCATATGTTGTAAGCTATGTAAGTATTATATAAAGAAATGAATGGACTTAGGTAACATCAAGAGCATATGATGAGATATAAGGAAGGTCTATGGAATCATGATAGTCATGTGTCAAGATAATGATAAATAGGTCAAGTTGAGAGACAATAGTTTAATCAATCTAAACGTAAGAATTTGGTTAGTTTTCTTTAGTATCATTCTTGAATTTGGAGTGAAAAGACAAGGTGGTAGTTGTAGAGGCCCTTTGTCATTAATGTCAAAGGGGGAGAGAGATTAGATTAATGGAGAAGTTGTCTAGATCAGTTCATTTATGGTTTGGCATCAATGAAGTTTTCCATCAATGACAAATGGGGAGATTGTTTCAAGTTATCATTGATGTCATGTGCTTAAGCCTATCATTGATGTCAAAAGAAGCTTGAGGATGAGGTTGACTATTTGAGCCTGCTAATGTGAGGTATGGTGATCCAAATAGAATGTCTTACGAAGCATAGTGATATAAGACTTGTGAATCATTTGTGGAATTAGTAGGTATATAATGGAATGATAATGTGTTCTAGAATGTATCTATAATAATAGGATGGTCTCTAAGAGGTGTGGTACTTAGTAAGTTTGGTTGATGGCCTAGTTCCTAAGCATTGAAAATACTTGTAGTGGCACGATGATGGTGATACAAATATGTAAGAGATTTAAGTTGTGTATTAAAGTTTCAGATAATGAGAGAGAGGTGTTGAGTTAGTTACATGACTCTCAGAGTGATCTAAAGAGGTAAGCCCTTCATTAGAGGTCTTATCATGGACCTAGTCCTAAAATCTTAGGTGGAAGTATGAGGTGTCTTGATCTATTTGGAGGCTTGTGAGCTTGTGTAATCATGGTATGAGTATGGATGATATTTTTATTATGTTTTGAGAATAATGAAAGAGGTTTCCAAGTGTTTTCAAGATCCAAATATGACTAGTGGTTCTATACCTAATGTGTATAAAGACCTAATGTGGAAAAATGGATGGTCAAGATGAGTTTCAAAGGTAAGAAAATGTGAGCATGGATTGATATTTTATAGTTTATTTCAAGGTTTTTGACCAAGCCTAAGGTTTTGAGTTGAAAGAGGAAGCATGAAATTTGGCTTTGAGGTCTCCTATGTATGTAGATTAAAGGTTTCCAAACCTGAGAAGGAACTTATGATGTTCATTGGCATGTGTGATTATTACATGGGAAGCACATATCTTTTGGAGATATGGAAAAGTTTCCTAATAATAATTTACAAGCATTAGTTGGGTATTTGAGGTGTAATATTGTATGAATAAATGTTAAAAAGGTAAACTGGTCTAAAACCCTCTCAAAACCCTCTTAATGACCTGATCAGAGAGAAATTTTTGAAAAGTGCACATAATGGTTTGGTTGATAAATTTTTATTATTTTAAGTGATATATTACTTCATCAATCATCTCTAGGTGGAAGTGGTTTGTCAGGATTGTGAGTGGAAGCTATATAAATATGCTTATTTTTTAAGAATTTGATGTTATAGGTAGAGTTGAATAGGTCAATGCATGCAAGTGGATGGAGGTTGAAATTTAAGACTTTTTATTGATTTACATGGTTTTTATTATTATTATATATCCTTTGTGTCTACTAATTTACTCACCCAAGTTGATTTATCACTAAACTGGCAAAGAGTGAAAATAATGAGAAAAAATATTCAAAGTGAGAAAGAGATTAGGGATGCATTTTAGGTGATTAGGAATGGATTAAAATATTTGGAGGTTTTTTTTAAAGATACATACCTCATGTCATATTTTTTTATAAATTTTTAATATGATCATATAGAAGAAAAAAGGTTCTCTCAAGATGGCTTGTCTGAGTGGAGATGAATAATGAAAGAGTAAGTTCCAATATTAGATCTATATGTTATATATATGTAATTTAACATGTGTATATTTTTTATTTTATTTGAGATAAATATATTTTAGGATCATATAAATTCATTATATGTTCATTTAAATGTTTCTACAAGTGTTGGAAGTCATGTTCACCATGACTAGTTCTTAAGCTAGAATGATTGTTCTAGGTGTGCTAGGTGAAGTTAAGTGTTTGAGGCTCTATGATATGAGTTTATGAATATAATGATTATTATGTTGTTTTTTGAGACATAAATTATATATTAATACTTGATGAAATATAGTGATACATATTTAAGGTGTTGAGATGTGAAGGCCAAAATGGCTTATTTGGCTGTGTGGGCACTATGTAAGAGAGAGCTAGCAAATTGGTCTGAAAGGCCAATAGTTGACACCATAAAATATGATATATCCATTTTAGGTTACATTTTATATTATATTATTATGTATTATAATTCTTTAAAGTTTCCTTTCAATTAATAAATACAAATTTCTACATGACTATGTTTTTGGAGCTATAGGTAGTTTTGAGTGGTGATACTACAAAGATAAGTTTGAGGTGTTTTGTTCAGATCTGAATAATATATTGAATATGATGATTTTATATAATTCCAAAATTTTCATTTTAATTTATTTTTATTCATGATAAACTCATATTCATATGTTTGTGATCAAATGTTGTTGACTATACTTTGGCAATGTTTGACCATTGTGAGTGATCATATTGCAAGAGTTGGTTTGAGACCTTTTGGCCTATTTAATGATGTCTAATCAAAATTTTGGTAAAAATTATGTATTTTAATATATATTAATTTTATTCTATCATATTTTTTTAATAATAAAAATGATTTTATACTTCTATTTTGTAAGACATACTTTCAAGCAGTGAGAAGGCCTAATGACGAGTAGGCCTAATAGCATGGTTCAAGTGGTGATTTTGACTTACAAGTGGTATGGAAATAAATGGATGTCATAATGGGTATATTTAATAATTTTTTTAAGTGTTTAAATAATTTTTTGAGGCTAAATGTGTTCCAATATCTCATAAGTGTAATGTGTGCTTAAGATAGACCAAATTGCATTAGGTCTCCTTTAGGCCTAATGGAGGTTTTGGCCCTTAAGGGGTATGAAAGACCTATGGAGTGGTTTATTATTGTGTGAAAATTATTTTTAAACTAATTTAAACTATTATTCAATTTATTTAAGGTTATTAGGCAACCAATATGGGTGAAACCAAGTATTGTGTATATAAGCAAGGCCTAATTGGCCTATTTTGAGCTAGTTAGAAAAATGAGAATATAAAAAAATAAAATAGATAAATAAAGGAGAAGAGGTAGGTTATTTATAAATTAATAAGGATGAAAAGGATTATTAATTAATATCCATAATATATTCTTTAATTATATGAAAATTTCAATTGACCTAATGAGCCTAAAAGAGGCATGTTGAGCGAGTGAGCCTAGGAGGATGTTTGAGAGGGGTATAAGTCTAAGGAAAGATGAATGATTTTATGGTTGATGAGAGACCATAAATATAAATCATATTAGTTTTCTATTTTTATTATATTTATTTATTTTTAAGTTATATGAGAGATATATCTAAAGAAGTTCACCATCAATTGAGAGATCAATAAGGTGTCTTGAGGTGATCAAGATTGTCTTGGCTAGGTTGGTGCTTTGTCGAGAAGGGATTTGGATATAAATTATAGGTTGGATATTTAATGTATTTTAAATGACTGGGTTGGTTCTAGGTCACTTAAGGGGTTGTATCCTCCTTGATAGTTAGAGCTTGCTAAAGGATTAGTTGGGTTGGTTCTTGACTAGTGAGGGGTTAGTGCTCCTTATGGGGTTGGTGCCTTAATAAATGTTGTTTAATTTATTATAGGATAATATTATAATTTTTTTTATATTTATTTTTATCCCCCATGAATTTTTCCTACATGGCTTTGGTTTTCACGTGTTTATATCTTCCATCATGCTTATGTGATTATCTTTCTATGCATTGATATATCTCTATGCTAGTTTGAATGGTTAAAGAACGATGAATGGAATTGAATGAAATGTTTACACATTTATTAAACTAACCCATCTCAGTGATTTTAATTCAAACATCCAAGGAATTTATCCATAATGCCATGCATTATACCTTACTTGGATCAACCCTTTATTGCCACAATTTTGATGGAACTCTACTTTATTGTTTAAATTTAATAGAATCTACATTAAAATTATGGGAATTTCACAAAGGAGCATGTGGATACCACACAAGAGGGACTGTGATATCCAAAAACATCTTACGTATTGGGTATTATGGGCTAATTATGGATGAAGATGTAATTGATTATGTGAAAAAGTGTGATAAATGCCAAAGGCATGCCAATATGATTCATGCCCCAACCAAGAATTTGAAACCAATGCTCACACCATGGTCATTTATTACATGGGGCCTTGATCTCATTGGAAATATAAATCCCACCTCATCTGATTCCATAAACATATCCTTACTACCAATCAATACTTTACTACGTGGGTTGAATATATATCCCTCACTTTTATGACTAAAAAGAAAATTTCCAAATTCATCTTCAACCATCTCATCTACCATTATGGTATCCCATCTGAAATTATATCTGATAATGTAAAATAATTCAAAAAAAAAGATGTCAAATTTCCATGTGTCGAGTACAAGAATACACAACATTTTTCCTTGTCATATTACCCATAAGGTAATGACCAAGATAAATCATCTAACAAAATAACTATCAACATGCTTAAAAAGACTGTCAATGATGTAGGCCACGATTGGCACCTCCAAACATTCATGCCCTTTGGGTATACTGTACCAAATACCATACTCTAATAAGAGCCACTCCATATTCACTTATTTATGGAACTGAGGCCATTATTCCCATTGAGGTTGAGTTACCTTCTTTGCTCATTTCTTGAATCATGTCCTAGAAAATGAAGACTATCGAGTAGCTTTCCTATAAGAGCTAGAGTTACTTGATGAGAAATGCATGGCTATAGTTAACAACCTAAAAGAATACTAGAACCAATGTTGTAGACACTACAATCAATGTGTCAAACTTAGATGATTTAAGCTTGGCAATCTTGTTCTTAAATAAAACCAATAGAATACCATGATTGAGAATAAACACAAAGGCAAGTTCAAACCTAACTAGCTAGGACCTTTCATGATTTTTTAAAACTATGGCACTAGGGCATATAAGATCACTACACCAAATTGGGATGAACTTGATGAGCTAATGAACATTATAGACCTCAAGAGTTATTTTTCTTGAGAAACTTAGTGTATTATCTATAATACCCATTTTTAGTTATACCATAATAGCAACATTCTTCCTTGTCCCATACCATTATACCATGTATTATTATACCATACCTTTCCTATCAACTGAGTTATTTTCACCTTCCCTACCCTATCCTTTGACCTTGGTTTCATTTCATTGGTTTTATGGTTACTTTTAGCATGAATATTCAGATCAAGTTTCCATAGTTGATTCAACATTCTAGATAGAGGTCATATTTTGAAGCAGTATGATAGTGGTTTTGTATTTACATCCTTCTTTTTTGTTCTATTTTTTACCATGTGGGATTGATTATAACCACCTTTGGGTAAACCAATGTCTCACCATCATGCTATTAATTATAACTACCTATGGGCAAATTAGTATTATTGACCTATGCCATTATTTCCTAATTATAACCTCCTATGGGAAAATTAGGTACAACACTCATTTATCATGCCTTGAAATACTAATTTGCAATTCCTATGCCATCATGTGCCATTTTCTAACTTTTCCTATTTTGTTTGAATTAGATGATACACTTGTTGGTTGAATATTTTGTCGATCAGTGTACTAATAAACAAAATAGGTCTGATCAGCCAAAGTAGGAAGATTAGTCATCCAAATCTGTAGTTTTACCACATCAGAAAGACATTGATCTCTCCTCTCATCAAGGGGAGGTTCCCTATAGGTATATTATATATATATATAGAAAATAATACTCATGGGTGGGACAAACCATCTATCTCTCTTCTTTCAGAGATGATGCACGTGGATCAAAGGAAAAACTTAGGGGAAATGACAAACAATACTCCTCTTCTTTCAGAAGTACTATTCAACAAACCAAAAGAATACTCCTGGCAGTAACAACAAAATGTAGCAAAGGATGTAATAACCGACAAATCGAGATGCAGCACAAAGTCTTCACCTGGATTGCTCAAGAGTAAGATACGAAGGAAAATGAGGGCACAAAGTCACCTGAAGGTCCTTTACATAGAAATGAAAAGAAAACACACTAAAGGCAATTATGGGGGCACAAAGTCTCTCCACAGTTGACTCTTTAGGACACCTTCTTGACTGTTGTCACTAATTCTGCTTGTTGAATTAAAAGAATAGAAGATATATTGAAGAAAAAGACATAAGATCAATTTACTCAATAACAAAGATATTACAGCACAAAGTCTAAAAAACCACTTTCTTTCTTATTCTAGTGATAAAATATGATCAAAAATCTGAGCTCAAAGTCTCAGTAATGCCTTATAATTTGGGCAGAGTTTCATTCTAAATGTCAAAAAGAGATCCTTATTACAATAGAAGAAAGTCCCTTATATAGCCTCTTCAAGAAGGACTTGGGAACAATTAATACATCATTTTGCATTGGAATCTGTTAAGAAGACACGCTAGAACTTAGGGGTGCTTTACCCATTTGATTTTATCAATGCAAGGAAATAAGTCACGCTTATTTAAAGTTTTTAACTTTCAATGTCCACCTGACGATCTGATCTTATCTTCATCATTCCTCCTTATCTGGTTAATTAAATTAGGTCCTGGATTTAGTTTACTATTATGTTCCTTCTCCGCTTCTGCTAGTCTTGGCTTTGAAATCTGTGAATGTATTATGGTTTGTATGTCTGTATGTTTAAAGGATCAATGGCTAATTCACTGTGTTGAATTTGACATTTTCGGGCATGTCATTCCTTTGTCTTCTTTTGGCTTTTCTGTTTGACACTTTTCCAGATTGAACTTGCCTTTTTGGGCCTTAAGAAATGACCCATTTTGAGTTGGGAAGAGCTTCTCACAAGGGTATCTACCCTTCGAGTAGTCTTTGAATGGCCTTCAGGCTTCTTTGAGAAACTCTTTGAAGTTTGGTGATGAACCAACTATTGAACCATTCCATTGAACCACATGTTTGAACCATTCTGTTGAACCAAGACTTTGAACCATGTGTTTGAACTAGCTGTTGAACCAAGGCTTTGAACCTTTTTGTTGAACTAAGACGTTGAACCAAATTTTGGTTCAATAGTTCAAACAAAGCCTTGAACTAACTGATGAACCATTTGATTGAACTAAAAAATGAATCAAAGCACTGAAACTGAGTGGATGAACCAAATGTTGAAACAAAGCGTTGAACCACTTGATTGAACCCACCTTTAAACCATTTAACGTTGAACCAAAAGATGAACCAAATGTTGAACCTGCTACTGATGCTTGCCGATGGAAATTTCTATTTGAACCAAGTTGATGAACCAATTCCAAAAATGACCAATTGTTAGAAACTGATTCCTTCGATTGAAACCACCTGTAGAATTCATGAAACCTATTGAACTTGTAGAAATGAGCCTATTTGTAGTCCATAGATTTTTGAAAAGCTTGAAAAATAAGGAATTTGAATTCCCAAGACAAAAATTGAAAAGGGAAGAGATTATTTTGGTTTTTAGGACCAAAATAATTCAAATGTTGTCCCAAAAATAGCTGATATCTTTTGGGGGACAACAACTGACTCCAGTTGGGGAACTTCTGTCAATTGCAAAAAGAATTGAAAGGAGTAGAATCTAGAATCTCCAGTGTCTTCATGTGTGCCATTGGGCTATGAAGTCATGCTACCCAAAAAGAAAGGCTTCAAAAAAGAAAATGAAAAGCACAAAATAGAACTAAAGACTATAAAAATATACATATGTACAGATGATCTTATCTAATGCCTCAAGATTTGAAGCGCTTCAGATGCTACCCACTGTGAGATAGTGAAAATGGTGTGCCATCTTGATAAACCAGTAGGAAACCATTTTGTCTCTAGAAATGGTGATGGGCGAATGGAAATCTCCACCAGGAAACCAATTTTTTGTGTCTTCCTCTTTGCCTTTTCTTCTTGTTGTTCCAAGGTAGGAAGTGGTTTCAAACTGGAAACCATAACTCCTTGCTCTCTTGGTGAAGGATTCCTTTGCATGATTTTGATTTGCAGAAACATGGTCCATTACCATAATTGGTTGTTCTTCTAATTCAGTCTAGCACATGATTGGATTTTCCACATCAAACTCCTGATAAACTATTAGCTTAGCATCTCCTTTGATGTGAAGGAGTTTGACTTCTTCATCTTGAGCAATCTTCAATCTGAGCAATAGAGATTTGCATCCAACTATGTTGAAGGTGTTGCTGACTTGAAAATTGCATGAAGGAAGAATATTTCCTTGAGGAGATATCAACATAGTCCCAACTTCCTCATTGGTGGAAGAATTATTGTCATCATCAGAAGCTGATCTCTTATCATATTTCTCTTCATTAGAGATGGAAGATCCTTCCTTGTTTATACTGCAACCTACTAATTCTTCTGATGCCTTGTTTGGATCAAATCCTAGATTACCAACTACAGGACTTTCATCAGTTAAGACATGAGCATCCTCTGTGGTCAAGAAGTAATTACCCCTGCCTGAAGGCTCAAATGGAATTTGAGTTGTAGGGGCCGACATTTGGGTGACCACAATTTTTACCTCAAACAAGTCGGCACCTGGTTCTCCATCAATGTCCAATTGCTCAGGATTGGCTTGTAGGGATTCAAACTCAGTCATCTAAATTTTGTATTTCTTGACATGATTAATCATGTCAAATGACTGGAATGGGCTTGGAAGAGAAGATGGGAGTTCATCCATTTGATTTTTTAGATGGGGAGGACTGGTTTGTAAAGTTGAAGTAGAAGGTGTAGAGATATTTGATGTACTTACTTCTTTGATAATCACTGGGTCCTTTGATTGAAAAGGAAGAGGGGTTCTCTGCTCATCAATTGAAATTTTTGGTTGGGGTTTCTCCTCTATCTTCTCTTTGTTAGCCTACTAGGCTGACTGATTCTAGGACCTGGTGAATACTGTGTATAATCCTTTGACTGCTTCACCTTCACTTCTGAGTTCATCCTGGTAATTTAGGAAACTAATGTGGGAGTCACCAGCTAATTCTTCTAAATCCTCCCTGAAGAGATCAGTGCCATTTTCTTACTCTAACTCAGGTTGGAAATAGGAAACATGCTCTATTTCCAGATATCCAACTACCGAGTTTGTTGGAGGTGCTTCAAGGGCAAGATTCCTCTATGGGGGAGGAAGATGATTTTGTTGCCCTTGACTTCTGGCAGTGTTGCCTTGATATGGCTAATTAGGGAATGTCTTCCTTGGTATATCTTTATATAGAGGAGCAGAAGACAGACTTGGTGCCATTTGCCTTTTCAAGGCTAGTAATTCATTTGCCAACTTTTTCACCATTGGATCAGTGGTGCTAGTAGATGAATATTCAGAAGATGATGAAGCTCTATTTCTATTAGGATCTCTCCTTATCTTTCCTACCAAGATAAGGTCATCTTTTAGCTCAGTATCCAAGTCTTGAGTAGCCTTAAGGTCTATGTGTCTAGCCCATCTCAATAGAAAACTCACTTCAGGCAGCTATGAATTGATGAAGAAACACATGAGATTCTAGGGTGTCAGCTGAGCGATCATGGGAATCTTGTGCCTCAGCTTGTTGAACTTGGAAATGAAGTCCCTCATAGGTTCATGGGGATCCTTCTTCATCTATGTGAGCTGGGCTAGTAAGGCATGTGCATCTTTTTTAGGCTTGAATCTTGATTCGAACTTAGCTTTAAGTGTATCCCAGTTAGTCACTGATCCAGCTTATAGATGGTAGAACCAGTATGCAGCAGCACCTTGTAGTGTCTCCAAAAAAAGCCTGACTGCCACATCTTCAAATTCCACCCCTATCACACCACAGGCTATGGTGAAGGCTGCAATGTGTTCATCAGGGTGGACTCTTCCATCACCAAAGAATTTGGGGAAATTCTTCCTTGAATTGAGTGGTAGCTCATGCAAGGGTGGAGTTAGATTAAGTGGGCCAAATGAGTTACCCCAGGGGCCTCAAATTGCCATGATTGGATTATGAACAATAGGGATAACACATCTGAGTGGAGTTACCAGATTACAAAACAAAAATGTAAAAGGACTAGCTCAGCTTCAGCTTGAGGCTTGAGGCTTGAGACTTCAAACTGCGCACTCTTTCCCAGCAGCTCTAGTTTTGCAGACTAGATAAAAAAATAGAGGTCGAGGAAGATGGTAGTGGATGAAAATGGTAAGGCTATAAATGAATAATGGGTAAGACCTAGATGGGAGTCACTAGACTCTATAATGGATAAGGGAAGGAACTGCTTCAATCTGAAACTTGAGGCTTCAGACTGAATGTTTGATCCCCAGTGGAGTCATAAAAAATGATTGGTTAAATATTTTGTCGATCAGTGTATTGATAAAAAATAGGTCTGATCAGCCAAAGTAGGAAGATTAGTCATCCAAATGTGTAGTTTTACCACATCTGAAAGACACTGATCTCTCCTCTCATCAAGGGGAGGTTCCCTGTAGGTGTGTATATATATATATATATATATATATATATATAGAAAATAATATGCATGGGTGGGACAAACCATCCATCTCTCTTCTTTTAGAGATGATGTGCGTGGATCAAAGGAAAAACTCAGTGGAAATGACAAATAGTACTCCTCTTCTTTCAAAAGTACTATTCAACAAACCACAAGAATACTCCTGGCAGTAACAATAAAATGTAGCAAAGGATGTAATAACCAGCAAATCAAGATGCAACACAAATTCTTCACCTAGATTGCTCAAGATTAAGATACGAAGGACAATGAGGGCACAAAGTTGTCTCAAGGTCCTTCACATAGAAATGAAAAGAAAACACACTAAAGGCAATTATGGGGGCACAAAGTCTCTCCATAATTGACTCTTTAGGACACCTTCTTGACTGTTGTCACTAATTCTGCTTGTTGAATTAAAGGAACCAAAGATATATTGAAGAAAAAGACATAAGAACAATTTCCTCAATAACAAAGATATTACAACACAAAGTCTGAAAAACTACTTGCTTTCATATTCCAGTAACAAAATATGATCGACAATCTGAGCTCAAAGTCCCAGTAATGCCTTACAATTTGGGCAGAATTTCATTCTAAATGTCAAAAAGAGATCCTTATTACAATAGAAGAAAGTCCCTTATATATCCTCTTCAAGAAGGACTTGGGAACAATCAATACATCATTTTGCATTGGAATTTGTTAAGAAGACACGCTGGAACTTAAGGGCGCTTTACCCATTTGATTTTATCAATGCAAGGAAATAAGTCGTGCTTATTGAAAGTTTGTAACTTTCAATGTCCACCTAGTGATCTGATCTTATCTTCATCATTCCTCCTTATTCGGTTAATTGAATCAGGTCCTAGATTTAGTTTACTATTTTGTTCCTTCTCTGCTTTTGCTGGTCTTGGATTTGAAATATGTGAATGTATTTTGGTTTGTATGTTTGTATGTTTGAAGGATCAATAGCTACTTCACTGTGTTGAATTTGACATTTTTGGGCGAGTGATTCCTTTGTCTTCTTTCGACTTTTCTATTTAGCACTTTTCTAGATTGAACTTGCCTTTTGAGGCCTTAAGAAATGACCCGTTTTGAGTCTGGAAGAGCTTCCCACAAGGGTATCTACCCTTTGAGTAGTCTTTGAATGGCCTTCAAGCTTCTTTGAGAAACTATTTAAACTTTGGCGATGAACCAACTGTTGAACCATTCCATTGAACCACATGTTTGAACCATTCCATTGAACCAAGACTTTGAACTAACCGTTGAACCAAGGCTTTGAACCTTTTCGTTGAACCAAGACGTTGAACCAAATTTTGGTTCAATGGTTCAAACAAAGCCTTGAACTGACTGACAAACCATTTGATTGAACCAAAAAATGAATCAAAGCGTTGAAATTGAATGGATGAACCAAATGTTGAAACAAAGCGTTGAACCACTTGATTGAACCCACCTTTGAACCATTTGACATTGAACCAAAATATGAACCAAACGTTAACCCTGTTGTTGATGCTTGCCAATGGAAATTTTTGTTTGAACTAAGGCGATGAACTAATTCCAAAAATGATAAATTATTAGAAACCGATTCTTTTGATTGAAACCACCTGTAAAAGTTGTGAAACCCATTGAACTTGTAGAAATGAGCTCGTTTGCAGTTTGTAGATTTTTGAAAAGCTTGAAAAATGAGGAATTTGAATTCCCAAGACAAAAATTGAAAAGGGAAGAGATTAATTTGGTCTGTAGGACCAAAATAATTCAAAATTTGTCCCAAAAATAGCTGATATCTTTTGGGGGACAACAACACCAATCAGATTCCTCTATTGTAAGGCATAACTATAGTGACTCAAGGTCCCATCCCAAGGCTATGTAGGTAGCACTTGATTCAAGTTGAGGTCATCTTAGTCACCCTTTACCATGCTCTCTTTATTGTGTGATCATTTCTAGTTTGAACACTCTTTCCATTTTGAAAACATGGAATATTTAGTATCTCATAATTCTCCATCAAGTTGAGATACTCTCAAAATTCTAAAAACATTTGAAATCCAATTTATAAAATCCTAAAAATTTACCACTTATTTGCCTTAAATATTATAGGAACCCTCACTTAGTCACAAGAAACCACTTGTCATTTAGTTTCTCCATCCTTATTGGCCTATCGTCTCACGCTCTCACCATTTTGTGATTCCATTCCTATATTTATTTTAAAACATCCATCATGTTTTTCTTCTCATCATTTTTATTCTACCCCACATCTTGGGAAAAATACATTTGGCCTAAAGTTTTTGTTAGATCTTGCATTCATGGAACTATGTAGGCAACATCCACTTACCTAGTGCATCTGGAGACAGATCAACCACCCCTTATTTTCTTATATTCCCCCATTTTGTTTTTCTATTTCATTCTCTTATATCATCTATGGGTAATGATCATCGTCTTGTTTGTTCTTTATTTGTGCTAACTTTATGATTAACCATTGTTTGTGATTTTATGCTCTTTTGGTTGTTTATTATTTTATCTTTTTGTTTGTTTATTTGTTTGTTTGTTTATTTGCCTATTTTTTTACTTTCTTGTTGTGCCTTGATTTAGTCTATGTGTGTTCATTGGGTGATTTATGCAAATTAATCTTGAATTCATCCATATTCATATGTCACCATTATCATCATGGTTTTTATGATTGGTGCATTGTTTTCAATTGAGTATTGGATCTCATGTTAGTCCTTATGCATATTTTATCCAAGTTATCATGGTGTTCTATAATGATGCCTACCATCACATGCTACAAAAAAGATCATCTCTGGGAGTCTACATGGTAATGAGACAATGATATGTCTCCTAGAAAACAAATAATTCTTGATCTAATCCAAATCATATCATCCACAAAGACAGTAATTAATGAAATAATATTCCTCCTTGCTAGTTCAGATGAGCATCTCCCTAATCATAGATTATCTAATTTCATCTTTCTCCTCTATTCTAATTTTCCATCATATTTCATATCATATTTTCCATAATTAGGATACCAATGATTCTAACCACCTCTAGGCAAATCATTGTATATTGTCCCACTTGCATTACTAATGATTTTAACCACATATGGGTAAATCATCATTTTCCCTTTCATGATTATAACTACCTTTGGTCCAATAATTCTCTTGTTACCTTAATCCTTTTTCAATGATTATACCACCTTTGGGCAAATAATTACCTTTTGTTGTTCCACCTATGTCGATAATTGTAATCACTTGTGGACATATCATCATATTTGCTAGCCTAGTTGGGGTAGCTTCATATGCCATTGATTATAACTACCTCTAGGTAAATCAGTATTTTCTATCCCATCATTTTATCTTTTTGGTCCCATCATTTATTCCATTTAAGGGACTAATTACTGACCCTTTTGCTCAACACTCCCTTGAGGGGGCACCTATAGTCCATCCATTACCATTGAAGTCATAGGCATACATGAAATTTTCATTCTTTGAGAATATGTTACTATGCCTATAGCTTGTAATTCCTTCCCAAATAGGGGAAAATTATATACACCTAAAACTAGCAACCACTGGCCTTTGACTGGACTTCATATGGATTCCTACCACCCATTGCAAATTAAGCCTAGGAATCACTAAATGTCCCAAATTTTCTTGTGCATCATTATTCAAAGATCAGAATCACATTTAGGCATATCTAATTGGGGTATCCTATCATATGCAATAATAATCTCTCATGAATTCATCCCTAAGCATCTTAGGGCATCAAAATCATCAATTTGGCCTATGGGCTGATTAAGTGGGGCACATGAACTTAAATCAAATCTTGAAAGACCTAAATGGATAATCAAAATTAATTAAAAATCTAAACCAAATTATATGCATAGTTGAATTATCCATGTGCAATTAATTAATAAATAAATAAGGAAATTCATCCTAGCCTTTCATTATGGCCTTTGTGAGTTGTCAAGCTCTTTGGAAATATACTAAAATATCTCATTTTGGAATCCATGCCTATTCATTGAAAATCATTATTACTTGATAACTATTAACTCTATTGGGGTTATATCAGACTCACTTAGGTTAGGTTTGAACCCATTCCAAGCCTTAACTCCACCTTGACTCACCTTGGGTTGGGATTATATCCATTTGCTATAAATACAAGTCATTGCCCATTGAATTTTAAGCTTGGAAATTGTAGAGTTATAATACAAAATTTGTTACATCAGATTCATATTAATAATGCCATAATGCCAAAATATTGAGCTAAGATACACAAAATCCAACACAAGTCAATGGTGCCAAGGAAAGGAGATACACAACCTCCATTGTCAAAGACTCTTTGAAGCACAAACCAAACAAGCCACTCAACAATGCATTTGGAGCTGCCAAGGAAGGTAAGAGATTTTATGTCTTTTACATTTTAGTTGTGACTCCATTTGTCTTTTGTTCATTAAGCTCACCCCTAAGATATAAGATTTTAAGTGTTAGTGTGTTTATTTGAGTTTTGTTGCATAAACTAACACTTTATATAACCTCCCTTATTGGATTCCTATGATCACACATGTCACTTCTCATAATGCAACCCAAGACACTCATACCAATGTTAATGCTTCACATGCAATGAAAACTAGTCAAAATACCACTCAAACCCATCAACTAATATTGAAAACTCTAAATAAAATGAATGAATTTCAAAATAATAAAGTTGATCAAATGATATAAATTTAGAATCATCTTAGTCACCTTAAAAATCAACCGCAACAGGTTCCATGGGGATCACAAAATCAAACTTCCCCACACCCTCCTTAGGGATTCCCATAGAAACCGCATTCCTAAATCACCCCTTGTTAACAAAATGATCAAACATATTCAAAATTAACCTCTTATACCTCAAATTTATAATACTAACATAGGAGGTATCAACCTACCATTAGTTATAATGGGTCAACTGATCCTAACTTACTTTTAAAAACATTTGGTAATATCTACAAAGATTAGGTCAAATTAAACACTTTTGTTGCCACCAAGCTATTAGAAAAAAACACTCTCTAGAGATGGATTATGTTGGTATAATCAAGTCAAATCTAATTTTATCACTAGGATAGAAGATCTAGTGAACTCCTTAGTATAAGAGTTTCAAACTAGTGATCTCTCTGAAAATACCTTGGCTCACTTTATAAATTATAAGCAACTTGAAACAAAAAGAACACAAGTTTTCATCAAATAGTGGAAGACATTATATAAAAAGTGTGAGCATAACATGGTAGATGATAACCTCTTTAATTTATTCACTAATGCTATTTATCCCAAGTTGAAATATCAAGTTAGGATTCTCTCTCCAATAAATTTAGAATAATCTCTTGACCAAGCCAAATGTCAAGATTTTCTCATACACCAATTCAAGCCATCCCAACCTCTCATGGGAACTCACATGCTCATTAAAAATAAAAAATAGTCATGTTACCAATGATTTTATCATTGATTTTTATGATACCATTTTCAATATTCAATCCATCACTCCTAATAACATTATGGAGCATGCTACCCCTCTAAACCACACCCCAAATCCTCAATTTTATAAAAAAACAACATTAATGTTCATAATTTATTATCCTCAGTCGAGATTCAAAAGTGTATACTAAGGCCTCTACCACAAGAGGTTGACCCCACTCATCTTATGAAATCATAGATGAGCCAAACAATTTTTTTTGGTTTCATACAAGTTAGGGCCACTCTCATGAAACTTGTAGACAATTACATAA
This sequence comes from Torreya grandis, assembly GCA_037957365.1. Lineage (NCBI taxonomy): Eukaryota > Viridiplantae > Streptophyta > Pinopsida > Cupressales > Taxaceae > Torreya > Torreya grandis. Next base: position 851,786 of record JARHVA010001383.1, on the reverse strand, counting down.
TTTATATATGGATTTTATTCTTGGCCCAAATTTGATCATGATTCACTCATTTGTAAATGCCAATAAGCCCATGACATAGATTTTAAAGTTCATGAAACACAAAACAAAAATAAATGTTTGAACCAAGCTAATGATCATCTTCCCATATATAAATATACTCTTCCTAATCATCAAGATAAAAATGAAAATCCTACTCCTTACACCAATAATTTTGAAATTCTTATCAACCAAACTCCTGATGCAAATGTGGTAAATATGACTAATATATGAAGGGTAGTTGATTTAATTAATTCTGATCTTACACACATGAACTAAAAATCCCAAACCTTTGTGTTATTCAAGATTCTTCCCCATCTCATATTATAGAGTTGGGGCAAGAGGACATTATCTCTTTCCAAGAACCACTTCTAATGCCTCAATTGGATAGTACCTCTCACACTATTTATACAACTACCCCAACATATACACCCATCGATAACAGTCATCAACCTTATAATATCATTTATTCAAATAAATAACAATAAATTCCTAAATATAATATCACATCATCTAAAAATAATCCACCAATTTATCCTCAAACTAAATCTAACATGTCTTATTAATGCAAGAACATCAGTCATACAAATATAATTTTTGTGTTGTTGAAATGTCATATGCTAGTTAGAGATCAAATTTGATCTATTTTGGTATATAAGTGTGTGTTAAGGATCATATACGGTCAATTTGTGTCTTTAGAGTCATCTTAATTCATCAAGGGTGTGTTTTGATTATATTGGAGTTTTCCCTCCAAAAGTGTAAATTTGAACATCCAAATAACAAACTATGCCTATATGGACCACACGCCTAATATGAGGTGGTTAGGTGAGAATATGTTTGTACAAAGGTCAAAGTGGTCATTAAAATAATATTTGGATACATAATATTTATAATTCATTATGGTGGTGAAAATCAAGAGTCATGTTGACTAATATAACTACCACTCACATGTTGAGTTATCCATTATGGAAGAGTCTTATTTTGTAACTACTAAAACCAACATAGATGCTAGATGGGAATATATTTGTATCATTAGAAAAGATTATGAGTAATATATAGAGAGATATTAATGGGAGAGGAAAAGAAACCAAGAAAATAAATATGTATACTCCTGAAGAAGGTTGGCAAAGTCTATGAATAGACTGAATGTGTAATGTTTGATGATTCAAATGAATAAAGAAGAAATTATTCTATATCTATAATTAATTGAATGTTATTGGATTTATATTATTTTTTAATTAATTTTAAATTCCCTCGAGGCCATAAACATGTCACTATTTGTGTGGTTTCAGGTTTGAGATAGGAAAGTATAGGGTTACAATTAGACAAAAGAAGGATTTGATGGAGTTTATAACTGTTAGCATAAGCAAGAAAATTGGTTTGATCATCTGAAAGGTATATACCAATAATAATAAGTTTCGTGATTTAGTTTATACATTCTAAATTTAAATAACCTAAAGAGAAGCTCTTAGAGAGGAAAAACCATGTTTTGACTGTGATAGTCAAGGAATGTGAAGTATTGATACTTCTTTAAATATTTATGGTAAGAAGATCATTATTCTACTTGGAATGGTTTGTAGGTGAGATTATCATTTTTTGAGTGGTATTTTATAGATTTTTAATTCAAAAACAAGTGAAAAACCTCTAATTCATAGTTTAAATATGTTAAGAACTGTATTTACATACATAGTCAATACTTTGTTTGCACAATCAAGTGCTAAGAAAGAAGTATGTATGCCTTGAGAAGGTGATGGATTATTTATTTAGGTGAGTTTTGGTATGAATGAAATGAATAAAAAATAATAGGAGTGACCCTATTGAATTTTTGGAACATTTTGAATGTAAACAGACCCTCAAACCCTTATACAGTCCTTTGAGAAAAACACAAAATTATAAGTTTTGATCATTATGAGCCTTAAAAATATTGAATAATGATTCCTATCCATTTGAGAATGTGTAAAATGTTATAAAAAACCTTAATAAGGCTCATTTTGCTTTGAAATACTCTCAAACTAAAGATATTACAATTTGACTCATCTCAATCTGTACAAGCCTAAACATTAGCCTAACTAGGGTTTTGAACCAAAAACCCCTATATCTTGAGTTCCAACTATGGGGAAAAGTTGAAAATTTGTAATCATGCATATTTTGATATGAGAAGTATTAAGGTGGTTTTTATCTAGTACCAAATTGTCTAGTATGGATTTGAGGTCTGAGCAAGTATATGGAGGGATAAAAGGCCTAATTGGCAAAGAGCTTATAAAGGAAGGACTATATACACAAGGAGTTATGAGATGAAACTTCATGGGGACATAAAAGGAGATATAGGGTGACCAGATATGGGATTAAATCTTTTAGATGATTTTCAAATTATTTTATCCAAGGGAATTTGTGGCAAAAAAGGCTACAAGGGAATTGTGTCACTAATGAGTTTAAGGTGTGTAAGGGGATGTTATAGAGTGATTAAAAGATTAAATGAGATTAAGGAACATGTGTTATTCACAAGATAAGCTATCCATGATGGCAGATTATCTTCATAAAACCTAAGTCATGATTAGGTGTTTTGTGCCTTGAGTTGTGACTAGTGTGAAGCTAGTGAGGGATTGAATGAAAGGAAATGAATAAGTGATTAGAATGAGTTAATATTATGATTTATATACTTATGCATGGTATAATTACAATAAATAATGACTCAAAGTTTCTTATAAAAGGGTGAACAAATGAGAGGATGCTATTAAGCTAGAAATGCTACCAAAGACTTTTGTTAAGCATTGATTCTTATGCACAAAGCAAAGCATTTGAAGTTACAATAAAAGATTCAAGATTAGATAAAAAATGGATTTTATGATTTTATCAAATACCCTATACATAATTTGGTTTCAAATAAATATAATCTCTTGGTTTGATTTTGTATTGAGTTCTTAAAGATAGTTGATTTGAGATAGGTAAAGAATAATATAAGGATTGCATGAGATGACATTGTAGAGGTATTGTTATAAAATAATGTGGTGAAGGTATGACCTATTTATTTCAGTATGGATAAATTATATATTGGTGAAGAGTGACATTAAATCCACTAATTCCAATGAGAAAGACTTGAAACTAGTCAAGAGAGATATAGAAGCGATAGAGTGAAGAGAGCATTGAAGCTCAAGATAAAGAAGAGGAAGACTCCAAGTGAGAATAAATATGGAAGAAAAGTCATAGACAAAGTATTTAGGAATATAAGATGAAACACGAGTGGTTTAATAGTAAATTATATAATATTTATAAGATATAGGTCTAAGTAAGCCTAAAAAGTGAAGGAAAAAGGGAGAAGATGGATGTAGAATAAGTGAAAGAGATAAGAAGAGAGTTGGGGTAGATATTTAAGAATATAGAGCTCAAGATGAATCTCATGAAGGACCAAGGAATATAATGGCTTGGATTTGACATAAGGAATAAAGTGAAGTGGCCATTAGATCTACTTAAAAGAGAGAAAAGTCATAAGGTGAGTGCCTTGAGGAAAGAAAAGAACAAAGAGAATACAACCCATAGAAGCATGAGAGATGAAACGTTTCCTAGAGAGAAACAAGAAAAATAATTTGAGAAAAGAGTTATAATTGAGGATAACATGAAGAGATAAGTTCCAAGAGATGCACTTGAGGGAGAAGATAAGACAAAGAGGAGAATGTCTATGAAAGAGGCAATCATGGAGACTTGTTGGTCTCTTGTTTTATATTCTAATGTTGTATTTGAGTGTGTATATTTAGGTATAAATAAGAGCTTGATTAATGTCAATAATGAGACCTTAAATATTATGAAGAATGGGTCTATTACATCACCCAACAAGATGAAAAAATATATCAAGGGAAGAGGATAGAATGTAGAAGTCCATATGGTGAACATTAAAGATTCTAAACATGATAAGGATGAGATAGAATAAGAATTAAATGATGATTTGATAATAATTTCAAATAAAGCAAGAGGAAAAATGCATCATGAATACATGAATTCAAAACATGAAGACATGAGAGAGAAGATGAGCTTGAAGTAGTCCTATATGGAGGTAAATGAATGCTTAAGCATTGATTATGATTTCACATTTGAAAAGAAAGAATTTAATATGTAGATTGGCCAAGTAAAGAATAAAGTAAAACCCTTAAATATGGTACAATATCATGGTTATGTTTTTCCTAAGTGGATCAAGGCAATAGGTGGTGAGATGGATAAAGTAAACCTCAAGCAAGAGGTCATGCAAACCAAGAATATAGGTGGAAAATAAGAGCCAACATGGAGTTAAAAAGATAAAGGTCAGAAAATAGGTTGTGAAGAACATGGAAAAGGTATAAAGAGATAGTGTTACACGTAAATTCCAAAAAGGCATAAATAAAGAGGCAAGTTTTAAACTCAAGAATCAAGAAAACATGGTGGAAACAAAAAAGAATAAGGAAAGAAGATGAAACTGAGTAACTCAATGAGGAAACAAGATGATAAGTGTGAAGATAGCACAAACATGTGGAAAGGTAAGCAAATCATTTATGAAAATTATGATGAATATAGTTTTCAATAAATGAGTGTGATCATGGAAAGAGACTAAAAATCTTGGAAATAATGTCAATGAGCACAAGTGGGAATCAAGGTGAGAGTTCAAATACCAATAGAGGTGAAGCATTGATGGATAATGAGGAATTCTTGAGTAATGAAGATATTATGATTGCACAAGTTGGAGTAATATAGAATTTTGAAGAAAATGAAGGATAATAGGGTCCAAAATTTGATGAAGATTTAGGAGAGATAAATTCTCTAATGTTGAAAGAAGAAATGGAGATGCTAGAGAATATTTTTAGTCCATTGAAAGGGCTGAAAATAGGTGAAGAATAGTAGTATAAGTTCATTAATTATCTCAAAGAATAAATAGGAATGGATTAGCATAGTGAAGAACAAGGAGTTATGCAAGTAAAGCTACATCCAAGCACACTAGAAAGTAAGTAAGTAAAGCATGAACAAGTTAAAAAGGTAATATATTAAATGGGTGAAGTTACAACTGAGTTTTTAGTTGATATGCATGATGATAGCAAGACAATAAGGTGACAAACCATATTATACCATGATGAAGGTGAATTGGTTAAGAAGTTATCTTTGAAAGATGAGCAAGGTTGTGTGAAGACACATCAAGAGATGAAGAAGTGTAATGAAGAGGAAGAAAAATAAAGTCTTCTTGAATAAGTGATAGAGGTTGAGATGCTTATGAGGCCATCAGAACAAGGAAACAACATTTCCAAGGAGCAAAAAAACCTAAGGAAGTAAGAACCAAGTAAGATCAATGAAGAAAGAATCCATGGAGAAAGATTAAAAATGAAAAGAGAGAACCATATGTTAGTAGAAAAATATGATGAAGGATAAACTAAGTTGGAAAAGGTAGAATGCATAGTTTCAAAAGTTTGTAAGGATGAGTTGTCAAGGAAGATAGACAAAACAAGGAAGAAAAAATATAAGATTATAACAAGGAGAAAGGAGAAATAAAAGAGGAGAAAACATAAAATGAGCATGGAATATTCTTAAATAATTAATTGAAAGGAAATAAATAATATGTTATAATTTTAATTTTCCCTCCTTGGGAGTATGATGCAGGAGCATCAAGCATATAAACCTCATTTTTGTGTTGTTGAAAAGTCATATGCTATTTAAAGTTCAAGGTTGATCTATTTTGGGATATATGTGTGTGTGAAGGATAATATAGGGTCCATATATGTCTTTAGAGTCATATTGAGTCATAAAGGGTATGTTTTAAGTGTATTGAAGTTTTCCCTCCAAAAGTGTAAATTTGAAAATTCAAATCCTATACTAAGCCTAAAAGGACTACAATCATAGTATGAGGTGGTTAGGTGAGAATATGTTTGTGAAAATTCAATAGGTCATGAAAATATTTTTTAGAGACATAATATGTCTAAGTAATTAAGGTGGTGAAAATCAAGAGTCATGTTAACTAATGTAACTAAAACTCACACGTTGAGTTAGCCATTATGGAGGAGTCTTATTTTGTAACTACCAAAACTAACGTATATGTTGGATGGGAATAGATTTTTATCATGAGAGGAGTTTACGAGGAAGAAATAGAGATATTTTAAGGGGAGATGGGAATAAATCAATAAAATAAATTTGTATACTCCTCAAGAAGGTTGACAGAGTCTGTGAATGGACTGAATGTGTAATGTTTGATGATTCAAATGAATAAAGAAGAAATTTTTATGTGTGTATATCATTCTTTGAATGCAATTGGATTTATATTAGGTGTTTATTACTTTTAAAATCCCTTGAGGACATAAACATGTCACTATTTGTGTGGTTTCATGTCTAAGACAACAAAGTATAGGGTTACAATTAGACAAAAGAAGGATTTGATGGAGTTTATAATTGTTGGCATAAGAAAGAATGTTTATTTGATCATAAAAAATGTATATAAAAATAATAATTAGTTTCATGATTCATTTTATACATTATAAAATTAAATAACCTAAATATAATCCTTAGAGAGGAAAAACCATGTTTTGACTGTGATAATCAAGGAATGTGAAGTATTGATGCTTCTTTAATTCTTTTTGATATGAAGATAATTATTATACTTGGAATGGTGTGTATGTAATATTATTGTTTTTTTAGTTTTATTTTATGTATTTTTAATGAAAAAACAATTTACAAAGCTCCAATTCACAATTCACATGTGTTAAGAACCCTGTTTGCATACACAATCAATACTATGTCTGCATAGTCAAGTGCTAAGAAAGAAGTATGTATGATTTGAAAAGGTGATGGATTATTGATTTGGGTGATTTTTTATATGAATTTAAGGGGTAAAAAATCACAATAGTGACCCTATTGAATTTTTGGAACATTTTGAATGTAAACATACCCTTCAACCCTTACATAGTCCTTTGAGAGGAACACATAATTTTGCATTTTGCTCATTATGAGTCTTAAAAATATTGAATAAAGATTAATATCAATTAGAGAAGGTTTAAAATACTATTAAATACCTTATGAAATTATAATTTTTCTTTGAAACACTCTCAAACTAAATATATTTCCATTTGACTCCTCTTGGTCTGTACAGGTTGGAACATTAACTTAACTAGGGTTTTGAACCAAAAACCCATATATATTGAGTTCTGAATATGGGAAAAAGTTGAAACTTTTTAATCAATAATATTTTAATATGAGGAGAATTATTTAGGTGGTTTTGGTCTGGTATAAATTTGAGGTATGAGCAAGTGTATGGAGGGCTAAAAGGCCTAACTAGCAAAAAGCTTACAAAGGAAGGACTATCTACACAAGGATTTAGGAGATGAAAATTCATGGGGACCTATAATAAAATAGAGGGTGAAAAAATATGGTATTAAATATTTTATATGATTTTCATATTATTCTAACCAAGGGAATTTATGACAAAAAAGGCTACAAGGGAATTGTGTCACTAATGAGTTTGAAGTGTGTAAGGGGATGTTAAAGAGTGATTGAGAGGTTAAAGGAGATTGAGAAACATGTGTTGTGAAAAATATAAGTTATCCATGATATTATATTATGTTCATGAGACCTAAGTCAAGATTAGGTGTTTTATGCCTTGAGTTGTGATTCGTGTGAAGTTAGTGAGGGAGTGAATGAAAAGAAATGAATGAGTGAATGAAATGAGTAAATATGATGAGTGAGATAATTATGCATGGTCTAATGAAAATAAATAATGACTCCAATTTGATTTAAAGTAGGGTAAAAAAAGGAGAGGATTCCATCAATCTAGAAAGGATACCAAAGACTCTTACTAAACATTGATGCTTATGCACAAAGCAAAGCATTTGAAGTTCAAATCAAAGATTCAAGATTAGATACAGAATGGAGTTTTTTTATTTTTAAATAACCTATAAATCACTTATAAACATAAGTTTTAATTCACTTCCAATCCTCCTTCCTAGGACCTTTTCCAACATTACACACCTCTATCAAATAGTCCCTGCATAGGTTATTATGAATGGGACCCCATCTTAGAAATTACTAATATCCAATCTCAAATACACTTTATTAAACTCATGAAAACTTCCAGTAATAATCAAAACCTCATAATTAAAAAATTATTAAAAATTAACATCCTTCATCCTCCCCTAGTAGGATGTGAAACTGCCTTATTTGGGCCTGAAGATAGTATTTTACAAAAATGCGAAGAGATGTTTATCCACATTGATGAAACAATAAACACTTCTCTTTCCTTAAAATTTATTCTTACTTCCATGATCCTAGATGAGATTTTTCTTCATGAAAATAACCCTCTACTATTTATAAGCTTTTAAATTGGTAATATCCAAGTTAAGAATTCTTTGATTGATGAGGTTTCATGTATTTTTGTTGCTTCCCTTGACTCCATTAAAATTCTTTGATATTCTGAATGTAATCTTAAGACCACACATAGTACATGATAATGTTATGATATAAGGAAAATTACTCCTTTAGGTTGCATGTGTATTCCTATTACCATTTCTATTGTCACTATTTGAGTGAAGTTTATAATATTTAACATTCCCCTTTCCTTCAACATCTTGTTTGGCAGACCCTTGACGCATCTCATGAGGGTTGTCTCCTCTTATGCCTACCAATGTGTCAAGTTTTCCCACAATTGGGATATTTATAGAATTGAATGAGACACAAACCCTTATAATTTCAAACAATTCTAATAATGTGGTGTATTCAAAATTTCAACCCTTGAACCCTTGTCGAGTGTCCCATTCATGAAATCTCAATGTTTCAATTTTCTTGTCAACTCTACCCAAGGTTATTTTGGTCACCCCAAACTTATTGAGAACATAACACCTAACATCTTAGATTTTTATGATCATGAGCTGGATGAGGTCAAACTCAAGATCAAAACTTAAAATTTATCCCCTCATCTCATCACCCTACTTTTTCCATCCTTGAAATCACATTCCTATTAGCCACCTATGCATGATATCCCCGTGGTCTTAGCCAAAACTAGGCATTCTATGCATCATGAAACTTATAGTGAAAATATCACACCCACATACCCATCAACCTTCATACACCTAATTGTGATGATGGTTTTACTTTAGATGATCCATTTATAAGAGGACTTGTCTAGGCTAGAAATGTCAAGATCCTTTGATATCATACTTCTTTGTTTTAATATTTCCATTCATATTATCATATTCCTTCTTGTATAATTCCAAATTATAGTATTATTCCTCTTATTTTTAGGGTATATATGGATCAATTTCATGGTACACCTCTAATTTTGATAGAGCTTCTTATGAGCATGCTCATGGATCATTTTATAACTGATCCTTATCATTTGAATAGATACCAATATCCCTATAGCCTATTTCTTATAGAGATGATTGTTACCATACTTAATACCTATATGCATCCTACTTATCCCTCATCTACGCCTATTCTGGTTCCTACTCCTACTCTATCTTTAGCTAAGCCTCATCATGTATTTAATTATACTTTTCTTTGAAATGATCCTAAGCTAGTCTCTCCACCAGCCCCACCTCCCCTTGGCAATGGACTTATTCCTTTGTTATAGCTTGATCCCCTACCTACCTAATGGGATGATAAACCTTATTGTGATATTCATAGAGTTACATTTCATTAGACTAGATACTACTAGTTATACCAACCCTCCCCAACTTATTTTTGTACTCCTTACATTAGTAGACCCCCAAATCCTATTAACAAGATTATCTATTTATTTCATGGCATATATAATCATTATTCTACCCATTGTTGAAATCCTACCATTATTAAGCCTAAAGAAAAGGATATACCTCCTCCCATGTTGTTACTTGAGTAGATTCCAAAATATGGGCAGGTATATTGTCTTTGGCACTAGTGCAATACCCATCATATCGATCATTACCACATCCTCTAACAACATCTTCATAATCACCTTATGACCATTCTTATGCCTATTATTCCTCCTCCCATAATTCATCCACATAAGAAGGATCATCCTTCTCCACCTATAGTTCCATATTTGCCTATGTCTCTCACACCACCTACATCTTCTCCCCCACCTATAGTTCCTTCTCCACCAGTGGTGCCATCTCCTTGTCCCATAGATTTCATTTTTATTCCCCTTATTTAGTATTATATGCACAATATCCCTCATAAGAATGATCCTTTAGCTATACCTACATTATATATTGACTATATTTAACAAGAGGCCTTTTTATAGCTTTTTCTGAGGATCGATGAGACTCTTGTTGTAGTTAGGATCCAAATTCATAGAGATATATCAGATGTTATAGATAATATTTATGGACACACTTATCAATATTTGTGAACACAACATGGTGTTATTTCACTTTATTATTCTTTATGATTTTGTATTGGACTTGTGATCCAATTATATATATATATTATCATTTGACTATATATATATATATATATATATTATTAATATTTGTGAACACAACATGGTGTTATTTCACTTTATTATTCTTTATGATTTTGTATTGGACTTGTGATCCAATTATATATATATATATATATATATATATATATATATATATATATATATATATATATATATATTATCATTTGACTATGTGTCAAATTTTGCTTCACTTATCTATTTTACTTAGACCTTTATATTATGAATTTTGTGTTATATATGGTTTCACTATTATTTTATCTTTTTTTTTGGTTTATTTCATGATTTCCATGATTACATGCTTATATTTATGAGTTCATTCCTTTTCATGGATGTCGTTGTCCTTTATCATGATAGTTTGCCACCTTATCTCAACAACATGAACAATTATTATTTTGACTTGGTTATACAAACCTTGCTCCCCTTATCAGTCCTTCTTGACCATGTAATCAATTAGTAAACAAATCATCTCATTATAATATTATTTTTCAATATATATTTTGGATCTCCCTTTATTCCCTTATTTTCCTTTTGCATACTAAGCATACACATGGTTAAAACTTGAGATAACATATTGGTTCATAGGTAAGCCTAAATGTTTAGTTAGTCATGTCTTTGGATACTTAGCTTCTTTTGGCCAAAGTCCAAAGCCAATTTAACAATTTTGGGAATATTGGTGTATTATTCCTAATTTATTTAAAGGGTCTGTGTAGTAAAATTAATCAATATTTATACTATAATTAACCTACTAATTTGTTAACTTTGATTTTTGTTTAGACTTTCTAAAACTAACAAATGAGTAAAGAGAAATATGACTTAACTTAAAATTGTGTTGACCTAAATGAGACAGAGGCTAATATTGATTGTGTAAGACTGGGACACTATCATAAACTAAGATTTAAACTTTTTTTTCTAATTGGATAGGAGTGACAGAACTATATAATAGTGGTGCTGGTGTTGTATTCCACCTCTATCATTGTTGTCATGAGGATTTGAGATTTTTGGGTTTTATTTGGTAGGTATTTGTGACCCTGTTTAAGAAGTTTTAGTAGCTGAAAGTTTGTAGATCTCCCTATAGAGAAGATTATTTCTTCAAACCCTATCTTCCATTATTCTTTGACTAATTTTGAGAAAGATGGGGGGGGGGGGGGGGGGGGGGTTAGTGTGTGTAAGATGCATTGGATGTGCTTCACACCTTGTGTGTGGGCACACTACCTACATACCAAGACTTTGAAGAGGGATTAAGTCATATGTAGTTCTCAAACTTGATTTATTTTATGTAATTGAGTGTATGAATATTCATAATGCTAAACTAGATATACTTGAGATGGTTAGGGACTGGTGTAGGAATTTAAATAAGCTTGTAAGTGTATTTTTTGGTTATATGTAGAGAATAGGGAAGATTGATTGAATGGTCTTGCTTGTATTCTTACTTACTTAGTGATAGTTGTCAACCCCTTCCAAATGATCTTTGAATGGAATTTCATAGGGATCTATTGGTCATGGGTTAAATGTGCTCATGATAGGCTAACAAGGATAAGTATGGGGAGCCAAAAGTAATTGAACATTGGGGACATAAATAGACATGAACTATAGTGCTAAAAGTAGACATGAGTGGCATTGGTACTATAGTCCTAGTGTGGGGCTATTGTCTTGAGTAGATAGGACCTAGGGGGATGGATTAGTCATGAAAAGAGGAGTCTAGCTCAGTTAAGACCAAGTCTAGAAGGCTATAGATGACTAGGAATCAGTGAAAACAAACCTAAGAGGGTCATGAGAGCAAGCAATATGGACCTATGGTTTGGGTGTTATTATCCATGCTCAAGTTACCAATTTTTTCATTTTATATGACTATATTTCCCCCTACTTTATTCCATCAATGCAACAATGTGAAATAATAGGATAAAAGAAAAATAGAAAGCATACCTAAAATTACCTATAAGGGTGAATCTCATGAAGATATGTGATGTTGGGTGTTCATAGAGAGAGCACGATGTGAAGTGTAAATCTGTAAGTGAAAACAAATAGTAGATTAGTTCTTACTAGATATGTTATATCTAAAATAATAATGTACAAAACTAGGTAAGAAAGAGGGAGGAAGAGAAAGGAATGAATACACCTCATCAGGTACATGAACCAATACAAAACCTATTATGTTATTGAGTGATTCTAGATATTCTAGGTGATGTTAGATGTGTGCTAAACCAAGAGTAATATCATGAATGAAATTGAGTGCTCAATTCCCCAAAAGTGGCTCAAGAATGCAAAGGTTGGCACTTTGGCTCCATCTTCACCTACTACATGAATCTAGATGATCATGTGTGTGTTGATTGATGTTTGGACTATGTGTCTAATCCCTTTAGATAGGTGGATCAAGAATACAAAGGCTACTTAATCCTTTAGCTCCATCATTTCCCCATGAAGTGAAGCTATAAACTAATAAAAATATGTAATGTGTGTCATATGAGATGGATTTTAAAGCCCATGAATGTACTATGATCTAAAAATGTTGGTATGGATAGCTGAATGTATGATGAAAACTAGACCACTCTAAAAGATGGAGATTAAGCTTATATGAAAGCCATTGTGAAATTAGTGCACTAGGCTTATATGAAATCCACTCAAGAACTTAAGAAGTTAGGCTTGTACGAAATCCATTCCAAAATTATTCCAACCACCTGCAAATGGAATAAGGCATGTAATTACTAAGAATGTGGGTAATATTGAACTTGGAAAGAAAGAAAAATAAATGTGCCATGTACATTGCCCCCAATCACCGGTGTTAAAAACATGGATTTTGATCTATAAGTTGTACCAATTTATAGATCTAAAATTAGAATTGAGAGCCATTATGTCTACATGATTCCCCCTATATCTAGATTCTCTAAGAAAAAATATACTAAAACTACTGAATCTAGTCTAAATTGTAGCTAACAAAACTATAATTAAACTTACCTTTCTATCTATTTCTAAAAAATATAGTTTTCTATTGTTTAGATAGGAGCATTGGAAGTGGACACTAGTGGTACTGGCACTGTAGTCCAAGTTGGGAACTATTATCTAGAGCTAAATTTGATAATTGTTATAGATTCTTGATTGTTGCCTAGTCTATTTTGTCTGGTTCAACATCTAGTTATTGTTAGGAGTGTTCTAAATGCTAATTTTTCAATAGTAGGAGCTCTGATCTCTGTGATAAAAACCTTATTTTTTTCCCCCTCTTCTAAAGGTATGAATGAAGACCTTATAATGACTACCCTTAGAAAAAATAACCCTACAAATGTGTTATATTGTATAGATACATAATATAGTAATGATAATCAACAAGATATCTCGAGATATAACATGGGTTGTATTGAGAGATTGTTAAATCAATAGGGGTATACCTAGATAGATATAACAATGCAATAACATGTGCAAAGTACTGAAATGGAATTAAAAGTCTCATTAGTTGTTAGTTGGAGGGATGGAGCATGATGTCCATCTTGGCATCCAAGAAAGCAAGATAATGTATGATGTGGATCGTGGCATTGCAAACAATGAGAAGAAAAAAAGAAACAAGCACATAAGGAAAGAAGCATACAAGGGTGTCTAAGGGGCCACATAAATAAAGTACATGGGCACATGTCACTCATATTAGAAGGAAAACATAGAAGGCATGTTCAAATGCCACATACACATAAAATTTAAATAAGCAAGGTTGGCATGGAAGTTGTAATCACATAAAAGAGTACAGACAAAGGAAATCAGAAAATGTCCTAAGGCACACACATGATTATAAGTAAAGGACATTGTAAAATGTCTTAAGGCACATACAAGAGACAAACACAAACTGAGAAATGCAAATAATCTAGCTACATAAAGTAAGAAATGAAAACATGTAATAATTGGGAATACAATCTCATCTAACTAATAAAATCAAGAGGGAAAGTATGCAAGATAGGTTAGTACAAGACTAGGTATATGCTAAGAAATACATAAGTTATATATACTAGTGAGATGTTGATATATTCATCTATGTAAGTTAGTATATAATGTACATCAACATGATTACTAGAGTGTGTGGTGTAAGAATGACATAACCTAGATGATGTGGTTATATAGAAGATGCCCCCAATGGGTACATATATCGATGTGTGTCTCGATGTAGAAGTAGGATGCCCCCTCAATGGGTAGAGTGAAGAAATCAAAGAGCTGAATGTCACTGCACATACTTAAAAGAGATCAAGTGAAGCATGGTAATATAGATAAATCAACAAATAATAGCATATAATATTAGATGTAAGTATAACATGATAGTAGAAATGTAAAGCATGGATAATTCATACAATTGACATATTTTTGGTGTTTTTTGAATTATTTTCATGTTTTTATATTTTAAACTATTTGAATGTTTTTTGGTATTTTTTAATGTTGTATTGTGTTTGGTATTTTTTAAAATGTTATGAACTATATGCAATCAATCATAAGGAGACTATGTACAAGAAATTGATAAGGATTATTTACAAATAAATTGAGAAGGGATGATACTAACTGATGAGTCTCATGGGATACTCCCTATCATAGTGTCCTATATCAAACCAAAGAATCATGCATGATTGTGAGGCATGATGTAATAGTTATGAATATGACTCTCGATACTCAAATTCATCATCAATATATTGGAAATCATAATAATTTATATTGTTTCATTCATCATTATCCTTTTGAATTTGAACCAATGGAATGCTAGTGTTGACTTTGTTGTATCTAGACATTTTCCTTTAATAAATTATGTCTGTGAATGATTTGACTTAAGATGTTCAATAAATCCCAAACCTTGGTGACAAACATTATCAACTACTAGAATATTAATGATACCTTGAGCATGTTTACCCAATCCTTAACCTTAAAAATCAAACTATTGTAAATATTTTTGACCAAACCCATATTGCTTTGAAATTTGAGCCTCATTTTGGAGATTTATATTTGCCTCTTTATTTTGATTTACCTATGTTTTTGGTAATATTTATTTCCCTTATTTTGATTTTAACCATTTTTTTTGTTTTGAGTTATACTTTGGTAACCACTTTTGTACTGTTTCTAAATTTGACCCTTTGTGAATGTGTTCCTATGTCACTATGGATTCCTAGAATAATTTACCTTGTATAGGGTCCTCATTAGAAACTATTTATTTTATATGTTGTTTCAATTCCAAACATGAATTTGTATGATGCCCGTGCATTCTATGATATGCACAATAGTATCGAGATCTTCTCACTAGATATACCAGGAGGTAGTTTGATCAACTTAGATTTAATCATTTCCCTTTTTACCTCACTTGAACTCTTATTTTATCTTTAAATTCTTTTTGAATCACTATTTGTAGAGTTACTTTGTTATGATTTATTGTTTTGATATGTAACATTTCTTGCAACCAATTGACTAGGTGAATGTTCATATACATTATTGACACTAGGGTGCCTTTGAGGCTTTTGTGTTATAATTTGATTTTCCAATGTTGTGATATTTTCATGTAATAATTGATTCTGCATTTGTAAATCTAAAATTAACTTTTTCATACTGGTAAATTGATCCCTTAGATTCTCACAAGTACATATCCTAGTTGCTTCTGATTGAATATGTAAGCACATATGTTGAAGAGGGTTTGAAGAAGTTATAGGTTGAATGTATGCATTAGGACAATAGTATAGGTTGCCTCACCTTTTGGAGGGGTGATAACATGGACTTGGTTAGAGGGAAAGTAGTTATCACCCTCTTGGGGGAGAGGAGGAAAAAGAAATTCTTTCCTATGCATAAGATATGATATTGAAACTTGACAGGTGGTAGTTATCTTATGTAAAAAACATGTAGCCAAGGAGTTAGATACATCTAGGTAGGAACCATTTATATGGGATGAAATTCATGCAAGTGGAGTTATAATTTGTATATCAATATGTTTATAAAGAATATTCCACATGAGAGATAAAAAATATAGGATAGAGAGTGTGAATTTGTGCAAGAATGCATATAAGGGTTTGGCATGTGCTATGGCATTTGTAATGTGTTTAGCATGATAAGACATAAGAATTTTTCATACAAGAGATACAAATAAAATGGAAGAGAGCATGAAATTGTGAATTAATGCATAAAGAGTTTGACTTGTAACATAATATTTCTACCATGTTTACAAAATAGAGTTGGAAATTATTCTGCATGAAAGAGAGAGAGAGAGTATGAAAAATAAATATTGAAATTTTGTGCATGTTTAGAAATAAATTTTGTAATATCATCCCTTAGTATGAAAATTAAGCATGAAAGGGAAAGAATGAAACTCTGTATTAGCATATGGCTGTGATCTAGGAATTTGACTCAAGAGAGGATGGTTAGTATTGTGTTAGTTTCAAAATGAAAACAAAATTAAATAAACACATTAATAACATAACATCTCTAGGCCTAGACACTAGGGAGAGCTTAGTTAACAAAATCAAGTGACAATAAAAACTAAAAATCAAGGAATGAAAACATAATAATTCCTTTCACCTTCCTTGGATACTCCAAATGCCCTTGTAATGATGGCTTGCTCAGCTTGTGCTTCAAGAGGTCTTGTTCAAAGGAGTGTGTCTACCTTCATATCCTCTTGGTACCTTTGGCTTATAGCTTGGATTGGCTTGGAATCAATTTGGCATGGTAACACTAGTTTATTGAAGCTTTTGGAACCAATCTTGAATTATAATTTTTCACTAATTAAGTTTAGAAATGATGTTGTGAGGCCTCATATTTATATATTTTTAGATTTAATAATTAAAATCGACCTTAATTGTCCATCTCAAGATTGATATGTGTGGTTGAGGATTCATTCAATTTTTGGAATTAATTTTTTAATTATCCTCATCATGGCATTGGAAAAAGGGAAAATTAAGAGGTATGGAGGGCATCATGGAAGGCATTGATGAGGCATGTAGGGCATAAATTTTGATATTTGTGGCATTTATGGCCTAAGGATGCCTTCCCAAGAAATGAAGTCACTTGATGATGTAGATATTCAATATTGATTTCTAAAAACAAGTATTCAATAAGTTTTCATGGATTTATTACTTAGGCCTTGATTTGGGTTAATTAGCTCTTAAGCATGTTTAAGTATTATATGCACAAATTACTCAAATTGATCAAAATGCCTTGTTATTGGTCCTAAATTTGATTGGATTTGAATTGGAAGTCCATGTTATATGTATTAGATGTGTATTCCCATTTAGAATGTTTCTAATAAAAAACAACAAAGGCATAAGTATTGTGGAAAATATTTGATAGGAAAGAGCAGTCTAGAGCACATAGGTACAAATTTGGCACTTTGAATCAAACTAAATTGATCAAAGTTAGCTGACCCATAAATTGTATTTCCACATTTAGGGATACCCTGGCCAAAATCAGAATTTGAATATGTCATTTTCACATCATTTTATGTGTTTTAGTGTTTTTAGGCCAAATTGTGCATTTTAGGTGGAAACTAGCCAAAACCCTGTTTGGAGGTTATCGACAGCCAATTTTAGGTGTCTACATATTGCCCCTATTTTGAAATGAATTATAATTTATAATCATCATAACATCTTCTTAAAAAATGAAAAGGTCCTGTATGCCTACAACTCCAATGATGATGAACTAATTGTATGATGCCTCCTCAAGGGAATGGTTGGCACAAGTATGTCGGCAAACAGTCCCTCACAAAGAAAGAAGTGAAATGAGGGGACCAAAGAAAGGAAAGATGATGGGGTGAAAACATAATGATAGTAATAAATTTTTCAAGATCATTGAGAATGCAAGTGGGATGGTGCATAATGATTTGCCCAAAGGCAGTTATAAGCATTATACCCTGATAGTGGTAACATAGTATGATAACACAATGATTTTCCCAAAGGTAGTTATAATCATTGAGAAGATGGAGCTACCCTAGTTAGGATAGATAGACAAGATAATAACATGCCCCTATATAGGAAAAAAAATTAAATTGGTGACAACATAAGGATTTACCCAAAGGTGGTTATAATCATTAAGAAATGCAGGTGGGATGGTGTGTAATGATTTATCCATAGGCGGTTATAATCATTGGACCCTGATTATGAAAAACATGATAAAATTGGTCAAGGATGATGATAACTTAACATAGAGGGTAATGATGAATTGGAATAACCTACTAGTAGGGAGATGCTCATTCAAACTAATAAAGGTTAAAATTCTTTCATGGTTAATTACTCTATTTGGGATATGATTAGGAGTGAATCAAGATGACGGTGTCAAATAGATGCCACTATTTTTGAATATAATTCTTGAAGTTGAGGTTTTTTATAGCATGTGATGGTAGGCTTTATGATATAAAACCATAAATACCTGGCCAAAATATGCATGAGGACTGACTCTCACAATCTAATAGTCAATAGAAAATAATGCACCAATTATAGAAACCATGATGACAATGTAAACATAAGAATATGGATGGATTCAAGTGTAAGTGTGGATAAAGAATCACCTAATGAATACACATAAAATAAATCAAGGCAATAGTGCTGAAAGCAAACAAAATAGACAGACAAACAAAATAAGTAGAAACAAACAAACAAAGCAATAAAAACCCTACAAACATTGTCCCTAGAAAATAGGTGATAACTTAATAAACAAACTAAATAGGGGAATAGAAGAAAAGGAAGGAGGTGGCTGAGCTGTCTCCATATGCACTAGGCAAGTGAATGCTGCCTACATAGTTTTATAGATGTAATATCTAATAAAAAACTTTAGACCAAATGTAGTTCTCCTAGGGAATGGGAAGAATGTGATAACTGATAAAAACAAATAGAATGGATGTGATAGAAGAATATGAATGGTCTTGTAAAATGGTAAGTGTGTGAGAGAAAAAGCTAAAACGGATGGGGAAACTAAATGACAAGTGATTTTCTTGTAAGTTAGTAAGGGTTCCCAAAATCCTTAAGGTAAAGAAGTGGTCAATGTTTTTGGAATTATTTGAAGTAGTTCAACTCAATAGAGAATGACAAGACACTAAGTAGTTCAAGCTCACAAAATGGTGAGAGTGTGGCTTAGGTTGCTTATAAAATGGTGAGATAATTCATACTTAGATTGCTCAAAAAATGGTTAGAGAATTCATACTTAGATTGATTTTAAAATGATGAGAATTGGGAAAAGGGAGACTAAGATGCCCTAAATAAGTATTGATTGCTACCTACATAGTCCCAGAATAGGACCTTAAGACACTATAGTTTTGTTCTTACAGTGGAAGAATTCGATTAGTGTGATAGCCAATTCAAACAAAGTAGGCACAATTGGTAAAAAGACACAGTATGACATAGGAAGTGGCAAGTTGGTATGTCAAGGATTAGTATTGCCCATAGTTTTCCCATAGGTGGTTATAATTAGGACACAATGACATAGATTAATGTTACTAATTTACCCAAAGGTGGTTAAAATTAGCAATAAGACTGATGGTAAGAAATAACTAACAAATGAAGGATACAACTGCTAAAATTTTGTTACACTATCCCAAAATATGATCTCTATCTAAATTTCTTAAACAAACTAATGAGTTGGTCAAATACCTTGATGCTGAAACTACATAATGAATGACAAAAACCAAGGTCAAATGAGCTAGGATTTAGAACACACTAGGTCGATAGGTCGGAATGGAAAGTGGATATGGCGAATAGGAAAAATAAGAATGGTATGTATACAAAGAAGAATAATGACAAGAAGGCATAACTAAAATGGTCCTTACAAATAATACACCTTAGCATTCAAGCATAATACTTCTTGAGATGAATAATATTCATTAGCTTTGGAAGTTCATCACTATCTAGTGTGGCAAGCCTATATGCTCATGATCCATAATCTATAGTGATGATAAAAGGCCCTATCCAATTTGGTTTAATTTCCCTTTACGTTTCTTCTCATTCATGGTATTCTTTTGGTTTTCTTTGAGAACAAGATCACCAAGTTTAAATGTTTTATACTTCACATGCCAATTATAGTGGCCTTTGAGTCAATTCTGATATGCTTGAAGCTTATTGAGCACAGTCATGCATTTCTCATCTAGGAGGTCTAGCTCTTATAAGTGAGCTACTTGATAGTCATGATCATCCTGAACATGCTTGAAAGAGATGTGTAATGAATACAATTTGACCTCAATGGGAAGGATGGCTTTAGTACCATAAACAAGTGAGTATGGAGTGGCTCTTATGGGGGTACGATGATTAGTACGGTATGATGAAAGGGTAGGGAATATCTAGAGGTGCCAGTCACAATCAACATCATTGACTATATTTTTGAGAATATTGACAATGGTTTTATTGGATGCCTCAGCCTAGCTATTACCTTGAGGGTAATATGTTGTAGAAAAGTGTTGTGTGATGTTGTATTTAGTACATAAATTGTCTACATATTTATTTTTGAATGATCCTCCATTATCAGATATAATGTCAGAGGGAATACCGTAGCAATAGATGAGGTAGTTGAAGATGAATTTGGAAATTTGATTTCCAATCACGTAAGTGAGGGGTATAACTTCAACCAACTTAGTGAAATATTCAGTGGTGGTAAGGATATGTTTATGGCCATTAGATGAAGTGGGGTTAATCTTCCCAATGAGGTCAAGTCCCCATGCAGAAAATGGCCATGGTTTCAACATTAGTTTTAGATTTTTTGTTGGGGCATGAATCAAATTAGCATGCCATTGACATTTGTCACATTTCATTACATATGTAGTGGCATCTACGTCCATTGTGGGCCAATAATAACCAGTATGCAAGAGATTTTTGGATAGGAGTGCCCTACTAGAATGGGCTCCACATACTCCTTTGTGAACTTCTCTTAATGCTAATGTAGATTTTATCAAAGTTAAATAACAAAGCAAATTTCCATCAAAACTATGACAGTAAAGAGTGGATCCAAGTAAAGTATAATGAGAGGAATGATGAATGAAGGCTTTGGTTCATTTTTGAGATAGGTTAGGTGACAGAACATGGTCATGAAGGTAGCTAGATAGAATTAAGACAAATAATATCACAAATCATGGAAATGGTTGAAGGTTCATGAGATGGTGTAGACAAATTCTCAATGAAAAACTGATACTCTCTAGATTTATCTATTTGTCAAATTAGAGAACCAATAGTAGCTATGGCATCTATAATTCTTTTACTAGCTCTTGGTATATGCTCAAACTGAATGTTGGTAATTTTATTTTTAAGAGTGTCAACCATGGATTTATATGGAACCAACTTATCATCTTTTGTCTTAAAATGATCTATGACCTGATTGATGATTAACTGAGAATCATGATAAACTTGATGATTAGATATATTCTAATGTACTACTTGTCAAAGTCCTGCAACAAGTGCTTCATACTCAGCCATGTTCTTTGTATAAGGAAAGCTAATTCTAAAATATTTAGGGATGAGATCCACTTATGGTGTAATAAATAATAGGCCTGCCCTTGATCTATGCATAGTGAATAAACCATCCAAATATATCTTCCAAGGTTTTTCCTCAAGGGGTGTATCAATAACGGTCATGATGGATTCATCAAGAAATGGAAACTTGAGTGGTTGTGTGTCTATGAAAGGTGATTTAACAAGTTTATCTATAATAACTTATCCTTTGATTGCTTTTTGATTAACATAATATATGTCAAACTCACTAAGAAGCATGATCCATTTATCCATTCTACCTTTAAAATCTATTTTATATAGTAGATACTTGAGTGGATCTAATTTTGAAACGACCATGGTTTTATTATTCAACATATAATGACACAATTTTTGTGCTATGAAAACCATGGCTAGACAAGATTTTTCAATAGGTGCATAGTTATGTTCATATATAACCAAGGTATGGCTTAGGTATTAAACAACATGCTCCTTTCCTTTGTCATCATGTTGAGCCAAGAGTGCCCCTAGGGCATGATCAATAGTTGATAGCTATAATAAGAATGGCTTTCCTAGCATAGGAGGTAATAAAATAGGTGGATTGATAAGATAATCTTTGAGCTGTTGAAAAGTTGTTTGGTAGTGATCATCCCAGTGAAATTAAAATCCTTTCTTTAAAAGGTGTATAAATGGATGACACTTGTCCACTAACTAAGAGATGAAGTGTTGGATGGACTAGACCTTACCCTACAAACTACAGAGTTGTTTCAAATTGGTTGGTGGTGGCATCTCGGCTATAGCATGAACTTTAGCTAGATCGACTTCAATACCTCTATGAGACATGATAAATCCTAGTAATTTTCTTAAAGTTATGTCAAACACACATTTCTTTGGATTTAGTTTGACTTTATACTCTTATAGTCTTTCAAATATCTTATGCAACACTATTGGATGGTTGGCTTTGGTCTTAAATTTTTCTAATATGTCATTGACATAGTCATCAATAATATCCTGCATCATATCATGGAAGATGATAGTCATGACTCCTTGCTATGTATCTCCCACATTCTTAAGGCCAAATGGCATCACTTGATAGCAAAATTTTCCCCATGGAGTGGTGAACATTATTTTATGATGATCTTCTAGAGCTATTCTGATCTAATTATATCCTAAAAAGCCATCCATGAGTGAAATAATTTCATAACCTATCATGGAGTTGATGATCATGTCAATATTAGGCAATGGAAAATCATCTTTAGGACAAGATTTGTTGATGTAGTCAATGGGTCAGATACATCCTACTTCTAAGATTTTTTCCAACTCTTTTATCATACACCAATACGAGGATACATCTTACGTAGCTTTGTTTAATCGATTTGGAATCAGGATCAACCACAAGGTGGTGCAAAACCAAAGTAAGGTCTAATCCTGGCATGTTAGAATAGGCCCATGCAAATATATCCACAAACTCTTTCAATAGAGTTACAAAGATGTCACATTCCTCCTCAATGAGATATGCTCCTAATTTTATCCATTTTAGGTCTGACATAGTCTTGATATTTACCTCTATTTTATCTTCAACTAGAAGGGTTGAACTATCTTCTAGGATAATAGGTAGTGACTTAAACTGTTGGACTATGGCAGGGTCCTTTGTTAGGACTTGCTCTTCAACTTCTCCTAGGCATGATGAGTCTGAGTCTCCTAATGGGAGATTTGGCCATGTAAAAAAAATAGTAGGAAATTCTTAGAGAATTTGATAAAATACTTATTGTTTGTCAAAACTAAACTTAGATCCATAGATAAGTTCATTGTTAGTGGTCTCTTGGTCTAAAATTGAAGAAGAATGAACACCCCTATCTAATGGTGCTTAAAATAGGTTTTCACCACTAGACTGGCCTTTATATTTACTTTTTTCCTAGTTAAAATGTGCCTCAAAGAGGTTTTCACTTTGGGACCTTAATATTTTACTTGTTTATTTTTGGGTAAGGTGTTCACTCGCTCTCCAAAATAGGCTATAGGATACGATGTGATTGAGAATCCTGATTTGTGATCTCCCAATAGAACATTGTCTCTAAGGCCTAAGAAATCATAGAATGCCTCATCATTCTGAAACTCATCAATTGGTAGATTAGATTCTTGTTGGTCCCAATATTTTAGTTGGAGATAATATAATGACATTGGATTGTGATGAATGTCTTAGGTAAGGGTACAAATGGCATTTTTATCAAATAGTCTAGTTTTAGCTAGGTTATCAAAGGTAAGGCTATGATCGGACTTTACTTCGCTATCGGCATCATCATCACTAGTCATTGGTGATGGAGTTTGAATAAGATATGTGGGGTCACCCCCTTAAATCCAAGTCCATAAGGTCTTTTATACTTAGTCATGGAAATTGTCTCAATGTTTCCTTGTTGATTCAGTTTGAGGCCTCTTCCTTCATAATTGTGACACTCCATGATCCTATTGGGAATAGGATACTTTGAATTTTTATAAACATCAGCTTGTTTATCATTGTATAACCATGATTCATCTCCTTCAAGAGGGTTAGGTCCTAGGCCAGACACTAGTACAAATGTGATAGGTCCCATATCTTTTTTCTTTCATTGCCAATGCATCTATGGGATGACCTTAGGTCACCTAAAGATTTTTAGATTATGAGGAAGATTAGCAATGTGAAATGTGTCATGGGTCACATACTCTCCTAGTCCAGTATCTAAAATGGTGAAATGATTAGAAGCTTCAAGAGGTGGTATGTGGGAAAGGGAATCTAAGGTATTAGGATCTATGTAATTATCTAATGAAGGATCAATAAATATAGCCTTTCCTTTATCCTTATTGGAACTTAAATTCATGTCGTACTGATAATTATATCTTTGAAACTTGGCATCAAGATGCTTACAGTGTTCATACAGGTGTAAATCTCCTGGGATACTCACCTCCATCCCTGAGTGGGAAAACTTGATACATTGGTGTAGTTTTGATGAGACTACATGAATCTCATGTAACCAAGGCATTCTTAGAAGCATGTTATATGATAACTAAAGATCCAACACATGGTAAAGTGTATCATGGGTCAAAGAACCACTGATAATTGGCAAACTAATGGTGCCTTATGATTCTCTTTCTTGATTATCATAAGCTTTGATAGTTATTATTTCCGGATGGAGATCTATCATTGTGTACCCAAGAAGCTTGATGAGCTTGAGAGACACTATGTTAAGGCTAGATCCATTGTCAATAAGGACACATTTCACTTTATGCCATCCAATAAAAAATTCTATGTACAATAGATTATTATGGAGCGGGCCAAGGGAAGACATATCGCTTTGGTTGAATGTGATTTGTTGGGCTAGAGATAGGTGTCCAACCAAAGCTTAAAATTTATTAGGGGATATGTCACTAGAAATAGTATATTGGGTCAAAAAATCACTCAGGATGTTTTTGTAGATTATTGATGTTTGTATAAAATCTAAAATAGAAATTTGTGCTGGTATCTTCTACAATTGTTCCACAATATCGAACTTTTTATCTTGGTCAGTAGTTAATGTTTTATTTTGAGGCTGAATGGTTGGTTAGATGATAGGCAAAGTGGCAGATGGTTATGGACCTAGGATAGTAATCTTTGACCTCTGAGTAAATATTGGACCATCATTGCTAATCAATGTTGGAAATGGTGTGAGACTAGATAGGACAAGTCTCAATTGCTAGTGCACTTGCACATGGTCACGTGGCAAGAACGATTTATCACTATAAGATCCAAAAGTGGAAGTCTTAGTTTTCTAGTTTGCCTGTATGCACTCCCAAGTCAAAGAAGGATTATCCATGTGATTTGGCTGAATATTATTGTTTAGCAATGGTTTAGGATAATTAGTGCTTAGTCTAGGATTAATGGAGATGGTATTAATGCCATGCCCTACAATATGGCATACAACCCTATTGTAGTCATGTGAAAATACATGGTATATTTGTTGGTTGTTACCATTCTGACCTTAGTTTTGTCCATTGTTTTGTCAATATGGATTCTATTGCTAATTCTGTTGAATTTATTAGTTTGGCCTTTGATTTTGATACTATTGATTTTGCTGCACACTGGCCATTATTGTTGTTGATGATTGTTCCATTGTTATTTATTATTATGTCAAGGAAAAGGGTTTTGATAGATCCAAAGAGTTTGATTATAATTGGAATCACCATTATCTAGTTTTATCTCCCTATTCTCCAACATATTTTCAATTAAATGCTTGATTTGGACACATCTTCATATATTATGCCTAGTAACCTAATGATAGTCACAAAATTCATTTTCTTGGTACTAATCAAGGTAATGAATGACTTGTGGATAATGCTTTGATATGGGCTGATTAATTAGATTAGTGGTGGCAAGCTTGAAAAATACAAACTCAATAGGTTCTCCTAGGTCACTAAAGACATGATGTGTAGGCACGATTCTCTTAGGAGGAAAGGTTTACAATGGTAAAGACTATTGTATTTGTTGTGTAGGTCTTGGTTATTACACTTAAATCATTGGTTAGAGAGATTTTTGGGTAGGAGTAAGATTAAAAGGTGGTATAGATGATGTCTACATAGTTTGGATATGATGAGATTTAGTTACTCCATTTCCCACAACATTCCTATTTTGATTGAATTGCTTCAGTCTTTCATGATTATTGGCCTGTGCTGGTTGTGATGTTTGCACTTGGATGGGATGTTGGTCATTTCCATGATTAGTACCTTGATTTTGATTAGTTTAATTAAGCTTGATCACCCATTTATTGATGAGTGCTCGCTCAATCAATAAACCTTTATCAATGATCTTTGTGAGCATATATGCACATTAAAGTTCTAGATGATAAGCTATCTCACTATGCAAATTTTTAGTAAAAATAATAGCTAATTGTTTATCTAGTAAACCATGGGTGAATTAACTTTCAAAACTCTCCCCAAGTTTTTGCTTTGCTTGTGTCAAGTCTACAAATGAAATCTCATGCTCAAGATTATAGGAAAAGTGTTGAATAAAATTATCAGAAAGATCATCAAATTCTGTTATTGAATTCTTGGGCAACTTTAAAAACCATTCCAAGGCTTGTCCAACTATCTCCTTGGAAATAATAACAAGAGGCATATGTCACTATATGCCACTAGTTGACATGCAACAAAGAATTTAGTCAAATGATATTTAGGGTCACCTTTCCCTTTATACTTATCAAATTTAGATGGTTCATATCCTAAAGGAAATGGCATTTATAAATAATCCATATTGAATGGATAGAAATATACACCATCTAATTTGAACTTCTTAGTCTACTTCCCTACCCAAATAGTAGAAATTACATCCTTCATATATTACAATTCTTGGGATAGGAAACCAGAATGGATATTGGTTTGAGCGAGAATGTTGGTTTGGATAGATGGTTGGGAGGTCACAAGTGGAACACTTTGATCAGGGTATGATGGAGACACCTATTAGGATAGATTGGCTTAGTTGGGGAATGGACCAAGAATAATCATACGTAGATTGGGATGTACTTGAAATTATATTTTTGGCTACATGATATTTTGGTTTGGGTTGGCAATAAAAGTTTGACTTGGAATATTTTATGGTTGGGATGAAGGGATATAACTATACTATGCTTACTATGATTGAAAAGGGACATGTTGCTAACTAATCGAACATTATTGTTGAGTAGGAATTTGTGGACCAAGACCCTATCTTTGAATTTGTGGTACATTTTGAACCAATGGTTGTCTAGTAGGTACTTGAGAAACATGGGGACCTCCTTATTTCATGAATTCCTATGAAAAAGTAAATACATGTTAAAGATTTGACATTTATCACTGACTAATATTTACATGTTGTTGATTAGTCATTACGTGGTTTTGAATTGGCATATT
Organism: Torreya grandis; assembly: GCA_037957365.1. Classification (NCBI taxonomy): domain Eukaryota; kingdom Viridiplantae; phylum Streptophyta; class Pinopsida; order Cupressales; family Taxaceae; genus Torreya; species Torreya grandis. The sequence continues at coordinate 824,042 of JARHVA010001383.1, read as the reverse complement.
AGTATGCGACTGAAGAGGTATGTTTGTTGTTACTTTGTGAGATAGAATATTTATTTCCCCTAATTGAGGTGGCAATATATTTGTCCTTTATTGCATTAATATATGAGACTGTGTTTGCTATTGTGGAATACTACTCACTACTTGTCGAGGAGAAGTAGGATTCATCACATTCTATCATTGAGGCATAATATTAGACTTTGTTTGATTATCTAATCCTATAGGTTGTACACTTGAGGAAGTGGCTAGTTGAGGCTAGGGTATAGAAACTCTTATTTCTTGGTATAATGATTTGCTCATGAGATTAACTATAGACATATATTGTTGGATAGTTTTTTGTGTATTAGTACCACTTTGATCAAGATTGGATGTTGTTTGCGCATTGTTTACTACATTTGGCTCACTATTCAGTGTAGAAGCTGAAGACATTTAATAACTGGCATAAGTATCAAGTTATCTATCAAAGTAGTTTGTACAAATGGGTCAAAACTCAAATTTTATTGTCTAGTTAACTCCATCAACACTCTATTGAAGGTACTAGGTCAATGAGAGGTTTACTTACCATGTTTGTCTTATTGAAATTGTGTGATAAATTTAAGTAGGTTTGGTATGTTGTTTGCATTTGGTTAAGGTGATCTTCCATGATGTTTTTTCCTTGATTGGATATATTGGGGTCTTGGTACATTGTTTGGACTAGATCCATAGGATTGCTAGAAGAAGCATGTTTATCATAAATGATATTATGGGGCATTCTTACTCGACTTGTTAAATTTTCATGGGGGGAGTCTGTGAGAAACTTATCCCCTATCTCTATGGCCCTAACCAAGATCTCATCTTTATTCTCTAAAAAATTTTGCTCAAACAAAAATAGATCATATGTGGAATTTGTATTGGTAGAGTATGAATATTGAAGTACTAGCTCATCCACTGTGGGTATTGTAGCTAAGTATTGTGTGGTTTGTTCTTGGTCCTACTCTATGTAAGGTGGTGTGCTAACCAAATAGTTAGCCAATGGATCTTGGCTTTATGACCCTAATTAAGTATTATAAGAGGGATAAGAATCCATCTCATAAGCAATGTTATCTACATAGGGGACTTGCACAATGTCTTCTTTCACAACTACATACATGAGTCCACTACGAGTGTAGGAATACATGTTGGGATCCATAGTCAATGCTTGGTGATAGAAGGTCAAAACTTTATATAAAATCTAAAAAGGACAAAATCTAAAACAAATGATGCCTTTAGCTTGGTTTATATTTGTCAAAAGGATCAAAAGGTTTATGTAAATATTTGTAAGGAAACAAGCTAGAGTGAAGTATTTAATGTTTCACTATTCACACAAAGGTAAGCAAGTAAATGGACCAAAATTCAGAATGCCAAACTCTAAGGTTAAAGTGTTTCAAATCAATCTAATCTAGGTTGCTAGGTATTTTGGCCAAACATGATGTCAAAAGCTAGGCTCAAACAAGGAATGTGCTAAGACTCTTGGCCAAATGATGTCAAAAGATAGACTTTGAAAATTGATGAAAGTTTTAATCTAATAGATTTGAAACACTTCTAATAAACACTAGGCATTCGATTTTTGGACATGAATTTAGTCAACTAGGTATAAGGTATGAAACAAAAGGCACTTTAGCAATAGTTTATTGTCTCATAAATAATGGTATAAAGCTTGGTTATTTTGACAAACAAGTTAGAAAAAGGTGAATAATATAACTTTGCTTTAGACAAAAGATCAAAAGTACACTTGGATCAGTCTGAATATGTAGGAACAAATTTGGAATGCTATGTAATAAGTTCCATGAAACAACATTTGAAATTATTTGGGTAGCATAATGATGCTATACTACCCAAAATATGCAACAAAAAATTTTGTTTCAAAGACTCTTTAAGGCAAAGACATTTTTCCACAATTTTGATAGTATAACACTACATTTCTTAACTCAAAATGTTGTGGTGTATAGACTAAAAGTGCAAGTGTTTATCACAAAATAACATAAGTCTATCAGGTGATGATAATGATTAGAAGTCTAAAACATCCTTAAACCTAAATTGGAAATTAAACCTAAGTTCCCTCAATTTTAGTGCAAATAGTGAACCCACTTAACACATGAACCCTATGAACTTGTAAAGGCGTAATTTCAAATTTAAATTATAAGTGAAGGATTTAAGAAACTTTGGTAAAGGTCTATATTTAATTGGGCAACATAACTATGACAAAGTGGATGATATGAATCTCAAGATTTTGATCAACTTTGAATAAGGAAAATAGATGATCTCACCCAGGTAGCATAATGCCTCTTTGTTCAAAGAAAAATAAGGACCATGTGTTTGGTTTGGGATTGTTTGTTTACACAAAGTTTTGAATCTAAACAAGAATTTAATCTAGGACAAGACCAACTAATTAATTTCCCTTAGATCCTAACCTAACAAGGTTGCTTGGTACTATTGGAATCCACCAATATACATCATTTGAGATGATTTTAAGTGTTCATCCAAAATTAAATGTGCATTATATAGTAGGGTTTTTACACCCCCCTTCTCTCAAATGATAGTACTATGACATGGACCTTAAGGCACACCTTGTACCAACAATACTTCTACAATAAGTGGGGATTTATCTAAAATCTAAAAAAAAATTCTAAATGATCTAGGGGAATCAATTGCATAATGATTTTCATGCCAAACAATGCAAAAAAAGGCATAGATTTTGGGTCTATATCACTTGGCTTGTTGAAAAAAGGTCTAGTCCTTTTTACAACTACTACATACTATTATTAATTTAGTGTAGTGTGATTTCCAAAGTGCCACTACATCCCATGTACAACTCCAAAGGATTCAAATGAAGTTAATGCCAAGAGGTGAAACCCCAGGTCAAAGCTTCCCTAAAGAACTTGTGGGAGGTGATGAAGTCCCCCTCGCAAGCCAAGATACATAAATAAATAGAGCATGAAAATAGAAAAACTTTAAGGTCATTTTTAATATCACCCAAACTTTGATGAGTTTTTGGGGAGTGATTTAGATGTCTTTCTTTCTAATCCTTGGAATAGCCTACTTGTAATAGGAATGGTGCTTTTGATTCCAAGGGTTTCCTATAGGGGATAAATGGAAGAGCATACATGCAACATAGCTCTTTTTTTCCAAACAAGATTAATCTAAACAACTATTGAAAGCAAAAATTGACAAATGTGTTCAATTTTAAACCTAAATGAAATGTTTGGTGATGTTCTTTTTGACCCCTTAGTCTTAGTTACAAACTTTGAAAAATATTCACCAAAAACATCTAAAAATGCCTTGTTAAGCATCAAAACAAAGTTCCTAATCCAAATTTAAGCATGAAAAAAGTGATTTGAACATGTTTTGAGAAAATATCCCACTTGGTCCTGCAATAAAATTATTAGCATGTCTTTTAGCTTTGAAGCTCTTTTGAGTTTGAAATAAGAAACTTTGGAAAAGTAGGTCTCAAGTATGTGTTTTTGGAAAAACACAGTGATCGACATCAGTTAATACCATCAATGTCAATTACAAGAAACTGAGATCTGACTGATGTCAGTTCTATTGACCGACATTGGTTAAACTAAGTAATCGATGTTAGTATTTTTGCTGATGTCAGTTACTGTGTAAAAACTGTGGCAACCAAAAATGGAGAAAAAAAGTTAGAATACTAATTTTCAAGAGTTTTAAAAGATTAAATAAGTTTTTTAAGTTTGAAAAAGGATATCCTTTAGGTGTAGGATGTGTCTAGCCCACTGATCATGCCATTATGTGATATGGGAATTTGACTCAAGTGAGGATGGATAGTATTGTGTTAGTTCCAAAATGAAAACAAAATGAAATAAACACACTAATAACATAACATCTCTAGGCCTAGACACTAGGGAGATCTTAGTTAACAAAATAAAATGACAAAGAAAAGTAAAAATCAAGGAATGAAAACACAAGAATTCCTTTCACCTTCCTTAGATGCTCCAAATGCCTTTGTAATGGTGGCTTACTTGACTTGTGCTTTAAGAGGTCTTCTTTAATGGAGTGTGGCTACCTTCATCTCCTCTTGGCACCTTTGGCTTGTGGCTTGGCTTGGCTTGAAATCAATTTGGAATGGTAACACTAGTTCATTGAATCTTTTGGAACCAATCCTAAATTATAATGTTTCGCTAATTAAGCTTAGAAATGATGTTGTGAGGCCTCTTATTTATAGATTTTTAGATTTGATCAGAATCAACCTCAACTATCCATCTCAAGATTGAGATGTGTGGTTGAGGATTAATTCAATTTTTGGAATTAATTTTTTAATTATCCTCATCATGGCATTGGAAGAATGGGAAATTAAGAGGCATGGAGGGCATCATGGAAGGCATTGATGAGGCATGGAGGGCATGAATCTTGATATTTGTGGCATTTATGGCCTAGGGACGCCTTCCCAAGAAATGAGGTCACTTGATGATGTAGATATTCAATATTGATTTATAAAAACAAGTATTCAACAAGTTTTCATGGATTTATTACTTAGGACTTGATTTGGGTTAATTTGCTCTTAAGCATTTTATGCACAAATTACTCAAATTGATCAAAATGCCTTGTTATTGGTCCAAAATTTGACTAGATTAAAATTATAAGTCCACGTTAGATGCATTGGATGTGTATTCCCATTTAGAATGTTTTTAACAAAAAATAACAAAGACATAAGTCTTATACAAAAGATTTGATAGGAAAGAGCAGTCCAAAGCACACAAGTGCAAATTTGACATTTTGACTCAAACTAAACTGATCAAAGTTAGCTGGCCCATAAATTGCATTGCCCCATTTAGAGATAACCTAGCCAAAATTAGTATTTTAATATGTCATTTTCACATCATTTTTCATGTTTTAGTGTTTTTGGGCCAAATTGTGCATTTTGGGTGGAAACTAGCCAAAAGCTTGATTGAAAATTATCAATGGCCAATTTTAGGTGTTTACAGTTTGCCCCTATTTTAGAAGGCATTGTAAGCTATAAGTATAGTAATATATTATCAAAGAATTAAAAGGTTCTGCAAGCATACAACTATAATGATGATGAACTAACTGTATGATGCCCCTCGAGGAAATGGTTAGCACAAGTATGTCAGCAAACGGTCCCTCAAAAAGAAAGAAGCAAAATGAGGAGACCAAAGAAAGGGAAGATTATGGGGTGAAAACATAATGATAGTGAAAAAGTAGTCAAAATCATTGATAATGTAAGTGGGATGGTGCACAGTGGTTTTCTCAAAGGTAGTTATAAGTATTATACCTCGATAATGGGAATGCGGTGTTTCTAACAAGTTTTTCGCTTTTCCACATTCAAAAGATGAAATAAACTGAGATTAATGGTCAGGGGTTTGTACGTACCTAGATGAAGTTTGTGCAATGTTATCGAGACATTGTAGGGACTCCTCTTTGGCTGTGGAGGATGACACCTATAGAAGAAAAAGACTCAAACACAGAGGTTGTTAGATAGATGGATGGTGGACTGCCAAGCAAAGCTCGATCCCAAAAGTGCAGAGACTTCCTCGACGGATGACAGTCCACTTTTGATAAAAGAGAATGTTGCTAGACAGAAATAATGAAAGACTAAACAAAAGAAATAAAGGTAATGCATACCTATATTGTGTTGTCTGCCTTCCACAGTTGACGACGTCGGTTAGTCTACCGTCCTCAATTGGTCTAAGGTTGCCAACGTCGGTTAGCCTACCGACGTTGGTAGGGGAAATGGGCATGAAGGCTGACGTCGGTCAGGGAAATAGCCTTAGATAGGTTTTGGATGGGTCTCTGGTCGATGGAATGGTCTGTGGTAGTCTGGGAGTCTGATGGTTTGTGCAGGGTTTTATAGGGTAGAGAGTAAGGTCTGAGGAAGGAGTCAGGTAGGGGACAGGGTGTCAAAAAGAGTGAGAGTATGAAGAAGGCTTCTCAGCCTTCTCAAGAAGAGAGTCAGGTCTGGTCTGGGTGATAGTCGGGTCTGGGTGATAATATGGCTTAGAAGCAATAAATAGAAAATTGATTACGAATACATTCTAAGCTACTGAAATGACATAAAATAAGAATACTTATCTCTTGATTGGATCAGAGGCAGAGGTGTTTGAGATGCTTGTCCCTATTGTGTCTGTAGCTAGAAGAGCATTTAGTTGAAGTCTGAGGATTGATTTCAGAGAGTTCCTATTGATGTCTAGCTCTGAGAGCCGAGAGAGGAAGAGAGTCTGAGATAGAATTCGTGTTCACGGTCTATGATTGATTGATTCAGCATCCAGGGGGAAGAGAAGTTGCCTTTGGGTTGCTTTAAGTGACTGAGTCAGTGATCTCGCCGACATCGGCTGACTATAACTGACATGGGCAGCTAGAAGATGGGAAAAAAGGCTAAAATTAGCCTTTTTCCCATTCTTCCAACTGCCAGGGTCAATTAGTCATAGGAAAATAGTTGAAGGTGGATTAAATGAGTGCGAGAGGCTAGTGAGAGGGATGAAATGGGGGCTAAGCATTTAATATTTGGCATGGGGTGAGGGAGGCATCCAAGGAGAGGTATCCAAGGAGGGGTGAGGTGTCATGGGTAATGTGGCAAGGGGGTATTAATTTAAAATAGTTAATTTTATTTTAAATTAATAAGTGTGTGGGTTAGGAATGTGTTAGAAGTGGACCAAGGGGACCAAGGGGGAGAGTCGACCAAAGAGTAGACATGATTTTGGTGTCTACATTTGCCCCTTTTTGTCTTGTTGGTTGTTCTTGACGAACTGCAAGACAAAAATAGGAGTCTGTTGCCCCAGGTATGGGATGAGGTAGTTTTTTTTGTCCTGTTCACTATTCTGATGAACTGTAAGACAAAAATGAATTTTGGTTTCCCTGATTATGGGATGAGGTATTCCCCCTCAAAGTGGGAGTCAAGGGAAGGGAACCTAAAATCAGGTGCCGATTTGATAGATAGTAGATGGATATGGTGAAGTTTGAGTGTAAATGCTACAAAAAATTGGGATTGCATGCATACCACTTCACGAGATGGTCAGGTCAAATTGTCATAGGTCAAGGGTCGAGGAGTACCAAAATCAAAATAACTGGGCCCCAGCATTTAGTCATAGCTGATTGGGTTATTCGATCCAAGCTGAAGCTCCAATGGTCATTGTGTTCCAAGTATTCCAAGCTCAAGAAGTGCTCTTGGAAAACATGAAAATATCACAAGTAGTGGGGATCAACTTGCTCACAATCCTATACTTGTGAGGGTCGAAATGGGTTACAGACAATTTTTCTAACCATGCATGAAGTAGCCTACATGTAAAAACAACCAAGGCAAAGTTGTCTTGGAAGTGGTTAGAGGAGATAGGCATGATCTCCATGGTCGTGGGTCAAGTCGAGGTGAGATGGTTGGTCCATTAGATGGATGGATGAAGGAATGACATGTGACAATGAAATGGTCGAGCTAACCTCAGAATACCCCATGTTAACTGAGTGTTGCCTACATAGCCCTTATTTTAAGGGCCTCAAGCCAATGTAGTTCTCCCAAAAAGGGAGGAAGAGGGTCGGTTATGGATTGGGTCTGGATCATGGTGAAGTTATGGTCAAAGATAAGATAGTTTTTCCATCAGGTAGATGAACAAACGGATGTGGTTGAGTTACCCCCAAAAGACGTCATGTCGACTGAGTGCTGCCTACATAGCCCATGTTGGAAGGGCCTCAAACCAATGTAGTTCAGATGAAGAGTCAAAATGGTTGATAGGTTAGTTTGGACTAGATTTAGTCATGGTCAAATGTAAAATGGTTTGTCCATCAGATAGATGAACAAATAGATGTGGCTGAGCCAACCCCAAGAGACATCATGTCATCTAAGTGCTACCTACATAGCCCCTGTGTGAAGGGCCTCAGACCAATGTAGTTCAGACTAGGAGAGTCAAAGTGGTCGATGATTGGTTTGGACTGGGTTAAGTCATGGTTAAAGGGTCAAAATGGTTTGTCCATCAGATAGATGAACAAATGGATGTGGCCGAGCTAACCCTAGAAGACGTCATGTCATCTGAGTGCTGCCTACATAGCCCTTGTTGGAAGGGCCTCAGACCAATGTAGTTCAGACAAGGGGGGAGAGTGGTTGATGATTGGTTTGGTCAGGTTAAGAATGATGAGGGTAATATGGTTTGTCCATCAGATAGACAAAAAAATGGATGTGGTCGAGCTAACCCCATAAGACATCATATCATCTGAGTGCTACCTACATAGCCCCAGTTGTTAGGGCCTCAGGCCAATGTAGTTCTCCCAAAAAGGGAGGAATAGGGTTGGTTATGGATTGGGTTTGGATCATGGTGAAGTCATGGTGAAAGGTTAAATGGTTTTTCCATCAAGTAGATGAACAAATGGATGTGGCCGAGCTAACCCCAGAAAATGTCATGTCATCTGAGTGCTACCTACATAGCCCCTGTTGGAAGGGCCTCAGACCAATGTAGTTCAGATTAAGAGGTAAAATGGTTGATAGTTGGTTTGGTGATTGGTTATGATAATGGTTAAGAATGATGAGGGTAATATGGTTTGTCCATCAGATAGATAAACAAACGGATGTGGCCGAGCTAACCCTAGAAGACGTCATGTCATCTGAGTGCTGCCTACATAGCCCTAGTCGTTAGGGCCTCAGACCAATGTAGTTCAGACTAGGAGGCAAAATGGTTGATAGGTTGGTTTGGACTAGATTTAGTCATGGTCAAAAGAAAAATAGTTTGTCCATCAAGTAGATGAACAAATGGATGTGGCCGAGCTAACCCTAGAAGACGTCATGTCATCTGAGTGCTGCCTACATAGCCCCTGTCATTAGGACCTCAGACCAATGAAGTTCAGGCTAAGAGGCAAAATGGTTGATGATTGGTTTGGTCATGATAAATGGTTTAGCACTTCCCATATGTTTGAGGGTACGTGCTTGAAATGATGAGGGTAAGATGATGTTACAACCTTTTCCATATTATGTGATGGTGTATTCTGTAACATTGATGATGCAGTCTTTCATCCCTAGCAATTTTCCATATTAGTGATGGATGTATGCTAAAAATGAATGGAGTCTATTTATGCCTCAACAAGTAATGGTTTATGCTTGACATAAATTGTATGGTCGATAGTTTCCATATGTATTGTTGTCCATAGAAACTAGTGTGAATAAGACTATGTCATGTTGGTGGTCTGAAAATGTTTTTGTTTGGTTGGGTATGGTTGAGAAAATGATTTGGTTGGATTGTTTGTGACCAAGATGTGTAAGAAGTGAAAGGCGCATTGCTCTTTCATTGACAAGGACCATAATGATTGCATAGATAAGGGTTTTGCAAACAAAAGCCTCGTTCATGCATTACGTCATCGACCACTGGTTGTGTTAGAGAGGTAATCGAATCACTTTGACATTAAAATGAGTGTGAAATCCCTTGAGCAGATGATATGATATATGAGGATAGGGTAACCCTTTTGAGTAGGGATAACTTTGCCCCTTTTTATAAGAGACCCAAAAAATGACTGTAAGTCAAGTCCATGACCTTTTTTTTATTTTTTTTGGTGTAGAATGATCGATGCCGGAAGTCTATGAGGGATGTCACTTTGTTTTGTGGTCATTTGTGAAGCTGATCGATGCGGGAAGCTTCTAAGAGGGTGCTATTTGTAGCAAGATTTTAATCATAGCCATCCTTCTAGGAAGTGGTCTATATTTTTGCTTTATATATATGAGGGCTTTGAATAGCTATCCTTTGAGGGAGCAGTCTATTAGCTACAACAATGATTGTATAGCTGTCCTTCGAGGGAGTAGTCTGCATTTAGAGTTTATGACCTTTTGATATTTTGACATCCAAATTTATTTTTGATAGAATTTTGAGTCATGGACAAGACTATAGAAGTTTAAGGGATCCCTTTTATTAAGACAAAGCATGAATACTTTATAAAAGGGTCACATAGTGTTTGCTTTAGGGGAATAGGGTTGAAAGGAATGAGGATTAAGAGGACTGAGATTGCTCAAGGGATGAGCTCAAGTTAAATGTCAAGTGAACGAGTACTCAACTAACAGTAAAATGGTCACAAATGCAAGGCATTAAGAGGCTCAGGTTCTGGTTGGCCTTCAAGAGAAGACAGACGATAAGTCCCTAAACCATACTTGTGCATTATGATGTAAGGTCCGAGCCAATTAGGAGCAAAATTGCCTCGTTTACATCTCTCCATATTGGACACGTGTTAAAGATGATTAAGAAGTTGGTTGATGTTGTTGGCATGTTTTGGTCAAGATTTGGTTGGTCATTGTTTGGTTGGTTGATATTTGGTCGAGGTTTGGTTGGTTGATATTTGGTCGAGGTCTGGTTGGTTGATATTTGGTCGAGGTTTGGTCAAGGCTCGATCGAGGCTTGGTCGATGCTTGGTCAAGGCTTGGTCGAGGCTTGGTTGGTTGATGTTTAGTCGAGGCTTGGTCGAGGCTTGGTTGATGCTCGGTCGAGGCTTGGTCGAGGCTTGGTCAATGCTTGGTCAAGGCTTGGTTGATGCTTGGTCGAGGCTTGGTTGATGCTTGGTCGAGGCTTGGTTGAGGCTTGGTCGGTTGATGTTTAGTCGAGGCTTGGTCGAGGCTTGGTCGATGCTTGGTCGAGGCTTGGTTGATGCTTGGTCAATATTGTGATAGTCAGGATAGAGTCAAATCCCCCCAGTTACTTATGTGATAGGGAGAATGTCTGATAGATTTAGTTGGAGAGGGCAAGATCCTGATCTTCCATGTTGGAGGTTGGAATCTCAGAATGACTGAAAGGGATGGAGGCAATGGTAGGTAATGATGTGACCAAAGCAACCAGTGGTTAGGGGTCTTCAGGTTGGACCCTCACTGCCTGTAAGGCTTTGATCAAAGTTAGACAATGCTACAGAGAGTTTTGTATGAGGTCATACAAAGATGTCTTCACAGAGGTTGGGTGAAGTTGTTTCACCATGGGGTCATTAATTGGGTTTGAATGAGTTGGTCGAGATGTGCCCAAAATTGAAATCTTGGGTCTTGATGGTTGAGGAAACTTGACAAATGGATATGTTTGGGGGAGAGAAACCTTCTCTTTCCCTTTATCCTGCATGATTTGTGACCTGTTGGCCACATTGATGGTGTCGATTTCAAATAATGGGGTTGAAGGTGATCGAGGGACCACAGTCTGATGATGGGCTCTAGATTTAGGTGAAGATGTTTGAGAGGTATGGGATGATGTCGATGGCTTGGTTAAAGGGTGGTCAAAAGGATCCTTAGTGAGAAGGGAGTCCTTTTTGAAGTGTTGACAAATGACAACGTTAAGAGTGCAACAACGCTCAGTGTCATGTCTCGATGTGCGATGATAGTGACAAAATTTAGTGTTGTCAAACCAAGATGGTCTTGATCCAAGAGTTGATGAGTGTGAAGGTGAGGAGGTATGGGAAGCATGGGACGATGTTGAAGGTTTGTTGATAATATGGTCAAGAAGAAGGGTGTCTTTCTCCAAGCATTGGTGAATGACAACCTTGAGGGCACAATAATGCTCAGTGTCATGTCCCAGCGTGCGATGATACACACAAACTTTAGTGTCATCGAACCAGGGTGGTTTTGGTTTGAGATATTGGTATGGTTTAAGAGGTGGAAGGCTGATGTGAGAAGACTGCAATAATTGTCATAACAGCAAGGCATAAGAACCCGCCAATGGGTCTGTGTGTTTTGTTGCAGTAGGGGTTGATGACTTTTGTTTTGGAGGCATAGGAGGTATTGGTCATTTTGGAGAAAATATATGTTTAATGGGTAAAGGGGATAATGGAGGAAATTTTCCTCTATGAGGTGTTGGAGTAGGAAGCACTCCTATTAAGGTGGATGGATGTGGGCCCAAAATAGAGGGCAATGATGAAGGTGGGGGAGGAATTCTCCAGTGTGGTTTAGTGGCCTTTTTTGGTTTGGTTTGAGGGCCACTATTGTGTAAGGCAAGATTAGATATGAGGTGAACACCAAGAGATTTAATCTCTTTTGGCATGGTGGATGCTTGTGTGGGTTTGGGTTTAGATGTGGACGGAGGTGAGTGAGATGTAGCGATCTCAGGCAAAAGGCAAGAGAAAATTGTCACTGGGTCTTCTTCGGTCGAAGTGGGTGAAGAGACAGGGTCTTCTCTTGGTGGAGAAGAAATTAGAGAATGTGACTCCTCAAGAGGATAGAGGGTAGGGATGAAGGTGCCTTCTACTTGTGGTTGAGGAGTAGGAAGGGTATGGTCCTCCATTGGTAGGAGGAAGGATGAAGGTGGGGCTAATGGCATTGGTATGGTCAAAGTGTCCTCCAATATAAGAGAGGTTGATGGAGAACTAATAGGAGAAGAAGGATCTTTTACTTGTGATGGACGAATAGGAGAAGAAAGCTCTTCTACCTGTAGAGGAGGTTGGTTAGGGATAAGAGGTGAGACCATGTTGATCGTGCATATATCATGCTCTTGGGAGCTATCAGCCATGGTCTGGACATTGTTTTGGCTAGGAGGATGGTTAGGAAAAGGTTGTTTGAAGATATTGATGTTTTGGTTGGGTGGCATGTTCGGGTTATCCAAAACAAGATCCCCCTTATCTATCATGTCTTGGACAATGTTCTTGAACGTTTGCAGTTGTTGATGTCATGGCCTTGGACACGGTGATAGTGATAGAAGTCATTTTCCCTATACCATGTAGGGATGGATTTTGAAGGTTCGAATTGAGGTGGTTGGATTGGAGGGAGATTGAGGACCCCCTGCTTGATGAGTTTTTCCAACACAAAAGCATATGATTCTCCTAGTGGAGTGTGTTTACGCTGTATGTACCATTGTTGGAATTGTCTTGTGATGCTTTGTGATGTTGAAGGTTGAGGTTGGTCGGTCATTGTTGAGGATGGTGATCTAACAACCATAGTGTTTTCCACTCCTTTGGACTTGGAGTGGGAAGAAAAAGGTTTGGAAGAAGAAGGGTCATCAGTTTTTGCATTGGTATTACGTAATTTGACCTTGTTTTCTTCAATAGCATGGAGTTCAAGCTTTCAGGCCATGGTGAAAGCTTCATCAAAAGTGCAGAATGTTTGAACCTGCAAGGTGGATGAGATGTGTGTGGCACATGCTCAAGAGAAGAGCTCAATGAGCTTGGTTGAGGTAAAGGGAAGGAGATTTGGTTGATTAAGCCTCTCCAATGGGTGACAAAATCAGCTATTGATTCGTCATCAAACTGCCTGATAGAGTAGAGGTCTGTAATGGAGACCTTTTTGGTTATATTGATTGAAAAATGGTCAAGAAATAATTGGGTGAGTTGAGTGAAGGAAAAGAGAGAGTGACTGGTAATAGAGCTATACCAGTCAAGGGCAGGGCCAGAAAGTGACATGGGGAATGTGCATAGCAGTAACGCATCATCATGGGCTATGAGATAACAAGCATGTCTGAATGCTCGTAGATGCTGTTGTGGGTCTTCTTTACTCTAGAAGTGAGTAAACTTAGGAAGCTCTCACTGACTGGGATATGGCTGGATTGGGATGAAGGGATGGATGGGTTCATTACAAATTTGGTCATATGAAAGGACATTTATTAAACCCAAAATTGAGGTCTCAAGATTAGACATTCTGTTCATCAACATTTTGATTAGGTTAGTTAACAGATTTGAAGGTGGGGAACCCCCTAGGTTGTAAGTCACTTGGAAGGTGCTAGGAGGGGCGTATGACATAGTCGGTTACACTTGTATGGGCGCAACGTATTGATAACTAGCCATAGGGATAGAAGTGGAGGCCAAGGGTGGTTGTGTCATGAAGGTAGAAGGCATGACTAGGCTTGATGTTGCCAGAGGTGGTTGGATGGTGGTGAAATTAGCCAAAGGATGAGTAGCCACCTTGGTGTTGATGGGGGCAAGAGTAGGTGGGATGGAGACAACTAGGTTTTGGAAAGGGGTAGAGCTTTGTTGAATAGTTTGTGGTTGATGGAGGGCTGAAGCCCCAATGGAAGTGGGCCCAGAGATAGAAGGAGAAGCCACACTTAGAAGATTAGTCATGGGCTGGTTATTAGTTGAGGTGATGGCCTAGGTGTCTATGGGTTGAACTACAGATGCTGTTAATATGACTGTCGTCTCAACTAAAGAGGTTGGCATCCCATAAATTGGGTTGCTTAAAGAGTCTCGCATTTGACTTCTCGTGAGATAATGTTGAAGGGCCTTGACGTTGAGGTCAAAGAACCTTTCAAAGTCTTGGTCCCCTTCAGGGACAATCGGAGGCTGAGTCGGGGTTGGTTGGGTAGGATTTCATTCGGTCTCTGAATGATACTCCCTTAGGGGACTAGTTATGGAAGGCGAAGGTGGAAGTGGTTGTTGCCTCGCATGGTCGACAAGAGTCTTGGTTTGACTACATGTCAAAACTATTCAAGGCAAGAGGTTCAAGTTCTAGAAACTGTATTTTTCAGTCTCATAAAACCAGAATGGGTGTTGGACAGAAAGAAAGTCAGGTTTTAAGCTTGTTGTTTTGAGAAGAAGAATTTTGGACAGTGACCGACGTCGATAGAAAAACCGATGTTGGTGAAAGAGAATGCTAATGTCGGTCAGATAACCGATGTCGGTGAAGACAGTGGCCATCATCGGTGAAAAAATTGATGTCGGTTACTGTGTTTTTCCAGAAACTCAAAGAATTTGAAAGTTTTTGGAAAAAAAGAAGAAAACGTCCTCACTAGCTCAAAAAACCAGATAGAAACAAAAAAATAGATGGAGACAAGCAGACTCTAAGCGTTAAATCCTAAGAATCAACTTTTAGAATCATGTTGGCTTATGCCTTAGAGTGTGTTTGGGATGTTGGCTTTTAGAATGGGTCCTAGAAGTAGTCTAAGGCTGGTTTTAGGTTAGTTTTGGTGCTCAAGATCTGTGTTAGGTTTCGTACGTGGCCTGGTGCTAAGGAGCAAGCTCCCCTCACTTCACGAGCCCAGTGATAAGCTGGTCTCGCTTAGCCAATATATACTTCCCCTAGAGTTTATCCTCTGCCAAAGAACAGAGTGGGCTTTCCCCTTGGTAGTGAAGTCTAAGTGGGATTGCTAGGACGGGTAAGGTATCTGCTAGGTGATGAAATCCTAGTCGGGCCTTGTCTCAGGTGTGTTTAGATGTTTAATTTGTGATAGTGGTTTGGATGTGTAACATAGTGGACTACGCTTTATTCATGATGCATTTTTAATTACTAGATGTGAGAGCTAAGTATGCATTCAGGCAGAAATGAAATGCAATAGATTTTAAGCCCAAATTGAAATGTGTGTTCATATGTAGACAAGTGAGAAGAGGTTGAAGAGTATGACTTTGACTTGTCTAAGATGCAAGAAATAAAGAAAAAGAAGGATTCTTTTTAACTTTGTTAATGGTGTCTTTTGGAAGAGATAGAAGAAGATAGATGCAAGAAGAGACCTAATGCACCTATATGAAAAGTTTGTTTTTAGAAGAAAAAGTATGAACCCAAGGAAAACTCCTAGGGTCCCACCGGGCGTGCCAGAATGTTTCTAACAAGTTTTTTGCTTTTCCACATTCAAAAGATGAAAGAAATTGAGATTAATGGTCAGGGGTTTGTACGTACCCAGATGAAGTTTACGCACCGTTATCCAGACATTGTAGGGACTCCTCTTTGGCTGTGGAGGATGACACCTGTAGAAGAAAAAGACTCAAACACAGAGGTTGTTAGATAGATGGATGGTGGACTACCAAGCAAAGCTCGATCCCAGAAGTGCAAAGACTTCCTTGAGGGATGATAGTCCACTTTTGATAAAAGAGAATGTTGCTAGACAGAAATAATGAAAGACTAAACAAAAGAAATAAAGGTAATGCATACCTGTATTGTGCTATCTGCCTTCCACAGTCACTGACGTCGGTTAGTCTACCATCGTCAATTGGTCTAAGGTTTCTGACGTCGGTTAGCCTACCGATGTCGATAGGGGAAATGGGCTTGAAGGCCGACGTCGATTGGGGCAATGGCCTTGGATGGGTTCTGGACGGGTCTCTGGTTGATGGAATGGTCTGTGGTAGTCTGGGAGTCTAATGGTTTGTGCAGGGTTTTACAGGGTAGAGAGTAAGGTCTAAGGAAGGAGTCAGGTAGGGGACAGGGTGTCAAAAAGAGTGAGAGTATGAAGAAGGCTTCTCAGCCTTCTCAAGAAGAGAGTCAGGTCTGGTCTAGGTGATAGCCGAGTCTGGGTGATAATATGGCTTAGAAGCAATAAATAGAAAATTGATTACGAATACATTTTAAGCTACTAAAATGACATAAAAGAAGAATACTTATCTCTTGCTTGGAGTAGAGGTAGAGGTGTTTGAGATTATCTCTGTTGTGTTTGTAGCTAGAAGAGCGTTTAGTTGAAGTTTGAGGATTGATTTTAGAGATTTCCTGTTGATGTCCAGCTCTGAGAGCCGAGAGAGGAAGAGAGTCTGAGATAGAATTCACATTCGCAGTCTATGATTGATTGATTCAGTGTCCAGGGGGAAAAGAAGTCACCTTCGGGTTGCTTTAAGCGACTGACGTCAGTGATCCCGCTGGCGTCGCCTGACTATAACCGACGTTGGCAGCTAGAAGATGGGAAAAAAAGCTAAAATTAGCCTTTTTCCCATTCTTCCAATTGCCAGGGTCAATTGGTCAGAGGAAAACGGTCGAAGGTGGATTAAATGAGTGCGAGAGGCTAGTGGGAGGGATGAAATGGGGGCTAAGCATTTAATATTTGGCATGGGGTGAGGGAGGCATCCAAGGAGAGGTATCCAAGGAGGGGTGAGGTGTCATGGGTAATGTGGCAAGGGGGGTATTAATTTAAAATAGTTAATTTTATTTTAAATTAATAAGTGTGTGGGTTAGGAATGTGTTAGAAGTGGACCAAGGGGACCAAGGGGGAGAGTCGACCAAGGAGTAGACACGATTTCGGTGTCTACATGCAGTATGATAACACAATGATTTACCCAAAGGAAATTATAATCATTAAGAAGATGGAGCTACCCCAATTAGGACATAAAAACAAGATAATACCATGCCCCTATGTAGGCAAAAAAATTTAAAGTGGTGACAACACAATGATTTGCACAAAGGTGGTTATAATCATTGAGAAATGTTGGTGGGACGGTGTGCAATGATTTTCCCATAGGTGGTTATAATCATTGGATCCTGATTATGGAAAACATGATAAACTTGGTTGAGGATGATGATAACTTAACATAGAAGGTAATGATGAATTGGAACAACCTACTAGTAGGGAGATGCTCATCTAAACTAATAAAGGTTGAAATTCTTTCGTATTTAATTACTCTATTTGGGATATGATTAGGACTGAATCAGGATGTCAGTACCAAAGAGATGTCACCATTGCTAAATAGACTTCTTTAAGCTGAGGTTTGTTTTATCATGTGATGGTAGGATTTATGATATAACACCATAAAGAATTGGCCAAAATATGCATGAGGATTGACTCCCACAATCCAATAGTCAATAGAAAATAATGCACCAATGATAGAAACCATGATGATAATGTAAACATATGAATATGGATGGATTCAAGTAAAAGTGTGGGCAAGGAATCACCCAATGAGCACACATAAACTAAATCAAGGCAACAATGCTAAAAGTAAATAAAATAAGTAGACAAATAAACAAAATAAGTAGAAATAGATAAATAAATAAATAAATAAAGCAATAAAAACCCTACAAACATTTCCCCTAGCAAATAGGTGACAAATTAACAAAAAAACTAAATGGGAGAATAGAAGAAAAGGAAGGAGGTGGTTGAGTTGTCTCCATATGCACTAGGCAAGTGGATGCTACCTACATAGTTTCATGGATGTAATATCCAATAAAAAACTTAAGGCCAAATGTAGTTCTCCCAGGGAATGGGAAGAATGTGATAATTGATAATTGATAAAAACAACAGAATGGATGTGACAAAAGAATAGGAATGGTCTTTTAAAATAGTAAGTGTGTGAGAGAAAAGGCCAAAATGGATGGGGAAACTAAATGACAAGTGATTTGTTTATAACTTAGTAAAGGTTCCCAAAATCTTTAAGGAAAAAAAGTGGTCAATGTTTTTGTTCTTTTCTACCAATTTTTCAAATGTTTTTGGAATTATTTGAAGTATTTCAACTCAATCAAGAATGAGGAGACACTAAATAGTTCAATCTCACAAAATGATGAGAGAATTCATACTTAGATTTCTTCCAAAAGGGTGAGAGCATTCATACTTAGATTGCTCACAAAATAGTGAGAGCATTGGGAAAGGGTGACTGAGCTGACCTCAATAAGTATTGAGTGTTACTTACATAGTCCCAAAATAGTATCTAAAATCACTATAGTTCTACCCTTACAGTGGAGGAATTTGACTAGTGAGGTATCCAATTCAAACAAAGCAGGCATAGTTGGTAAAAAGATATAGTATGACATAGGAAGTGGCAAGTTGGTACGTCAAGGTTTAGTATTGCCCATAGTTTGCCCATAGGTCGTTATAAGTAGGACACAATGGCATAGATAAATGTTACTAATTTTCCCAAAGGCAGTTATAATTAACAACAAGATCAGTGGTAAGAAAGGAATAACAAATGAAGGATGCAACTATCAAAATTTCTATCACATTATCCCAAAATATGATCTCTATCTAAATTTCTTAAACCAAATGATAAACTAATCAAATACCTTGATGTTAAAACTGTGTAATGAATGACAAAAACCAAGGTCAAATGGGCTAGGTTTTGGAACATGCTAGGTCAATAGGTCAAAAATGGAAATTGGATATGGCAAAGAAGACATATAAGAATTGTATGTGTACAAAGAAGAATAATGACAAGAAGGCATAACTAAAATGGTCCTTATAGACAATACACCTTAGCATTCAAGCATAGTATCACTTGAGATGAATAATATTCATTGGCTCTAGAAGTTTTTCACCATCTGGTGTAGTAAGCATGTATGCTCTTGATCCATAATCTATAGTGATGATGAAAGGCCCTAACTAGTTTGGTTTAAATTTACCTTTATTTCTTCTCAGTCACGGTAATCTTTTGGTTTTATTTGAGAACAAGATCACCAAGTTCAAATTTTCTATACTTCACATACTGATTATAGTGGCCTTTGAGTTAGTTTTGATATGCTTGAAGATTGTTTAGCATGGCCATGTATTTCTCATCTAGGAGGTCCTGCTCTTACAAGTGAGATACTCGATAGTCATGATCATCAAGAACATGCTTGAAAGAAATGCATAGTAAAGATAATTCAACCTCAATGGGAAGAATGGATTCAATACCATAAACAAGTGAGTATGGAGTGGCTCTTATGAGGATATAATGATTGGTATGGTATGCCCAAAGGGTAGGGAATATATGGAGGTGCAAGTCATGACCAACATCATTGACAATCTTTTTGAGAATATTGGCAATGGTTTTGTTGGATGCCTTAGCCTAGCCATTATTTTAAGGGTAATATACTATAGAAAAGTGTTGTGTGATGTTGTAAACAATACATAATTGGTCTACATCTTTGTTTTTGAATGATCCTTCATTATCAGATATAATGTTGGAG
The DNA here is from genome assembly GCA_037957365.1 of Torreya grandis. Taxonomy (NCBI): domain Eukaryota; kingdom Viridiplantae; phylum Streptophyta; class Pinopsida; order Cupressales; family Taxaceae; genus Torreya; species Torreya grandis. Next base: position 804,562 of record JARHVA010001383.1, on the reverse strand, counting down.
GGAATATCATAGTGACAGATGAGGTGGTTGAAGATGAATTTGGAAATTTGCTTTCAAGTCATGTAAGTTAGGGGTATAACTTTAACCCATTTAGTGAAATATTCAGTGGTAGTAAGGATATGTTTATGGCCATCAGATGAAGTGGGGTTAATCTTCCCAATGAGGTCAAGTCTCTATGTATAAAATGGCCATGGTGTCAAAATCGATTTCAAAGTTTTTGCTAGGGTATGAATCAAATTATCATGTCATTGACATTTATCACATTTATTTACATATACAGTGGCATCTTCATCCATTATGGGCCAATAATAACTAGTATGAAAGATATTTTTGGATAGGACTACCCCACTAGAATGGGATCCACATACTCCTTCATGAACTTCTCTTAACGTTAATGTAGACTCTACTGAAATTAAATAATGAAGTAGAATTCCATCAAAACTATGATGGTAAAGAGTGGATCCAAGTAAATTATAATGAGAAAATGATGAATGGAGGATTTGGTTTGTTTTCAAGATAGGTTAGGTGGTAGAACTTGGTTATGAAGGTAGTTGTAAAGGTCTAAGTACCAAATAGAATTAGGACCAACAATATCAAAAATCATGGCAATGGTTGAACGTTCATGAGCTGGTGCTGACAAATTATCGATGAGAAACTGATACTCTCTAGATTTATCTATTTTTCAAATTAGAGAAATAATAGTAGCCATGGCATCTACAGTTATATTACTAGCCCTCAATATATGCTCAAACTTAATGTTGTCAATTTCCTTTTTAAAAGTGTCAACCATGGATTTATATGGAACTAAATTGTCATCTTTGGTCTAAAAATGATTTGTGAGCTAATTGATGATTAACTAAGTTTCACCATAAACTTGAAGATGAGATATATTCCAATGCACTGCTTGTCAAAGTTTTGAAACAAGTGCTTCATACTCGGTCATGTTTTTTATATAATTAAGCTTATTCTGAAAGGTTTAGGGATGAGATCCCCCTATGGTGTAATAAATAGTAGGCCTACCCCTGATCCATGCACAGTGAATGAACCATCAAAATATAGCTTCTAAGGCTACTCCTCGAGGGGTGTATCAATAACATTCATGATGGATTCAACAGGAAATGGAAACTTGAGTGGTTGTGTGTCCATGAGAGGTGCTTCAACAAGTTGATTTGCAAGAACTTGTCCTTTGATTACTTTATGATTGACATACTCTATGTCAAAATCACTAAGAAGCATGATCCATTTAGCCATTCTACCTTGTAAAGATATTTTAGATACTAGCTACTTGAGTGGATCTACTTTTGAAATGACCATAGTTTTATTATTCAACATGTAATGATGTAATTTCTATGTTACAAAAACCATGGCTAGAGAAGCTTTTTCAATAGGTGCATAATTATGTTCATATGTAACCAAGGTATGGTTTATGTAGTAAAAAACATGATCCTTTAATTTCTCATAATTTTGAGCCAAGAGTGCCCCTAGGGCATGATTAGTATCTGATAGGTATAACAAGATTGGCTTTCCTGGCATAGGAGGTAATAAAATAGGTGGATTGACAAGATAAACTTTGAGCTATTGAAAAACTATTTGGTAGTGATCATCCTAGTGAAATGCAACTCTTTTCTTCAAAAGATGCATAAATGGATAACACTTATTTTCTAACTGAGAGATGAAGCATCAGATGGACTAGATCTTACCCTATAGACTATAGAGTTTCTTTAAATTGATTGGTGGTGGCATCTCAGCTATAGCATGGAATTTAGCTAGAACGACTTCAATACATCTATGAGACATGATGAAGCCTAGTAATTTTCTTGAAGTTACAACAAACACACATTTCTTTGGATTTAATTTGACTTTGTACTCTCATAGTCTTTCAAATATCTTATGAAACACTATTGGATGGTCGGCTCTAGTCTTGGATTTTCCTAATATGTCATCATCATAGTCTTCAATAATATCATGCATCATATCATGGAAGATGATATTCATGGCTCTTTGATATGTATCTCCCATATTACTAAGGCTGAATGGCATCACTTGATAGAAAAATGTTCCCCATGGAGTGGTGAACATTGTTTTATGTTCATCTTCTAGTGTTATTCTGATCTGATTGTATCCTGAAAAGTCATCCATGAGTGAAAGAATTTCATAACCTACCATGTAGTCAATGATCATGTCAATATTAGGAAATGGAAAATCATATTTAAGATAAGATTTTTTGATGTCTCTAAAATTAGTATAAATTCTAATTCCTTCAAGCTTTTTGCTAATAGGTACAACATTAGAGATCCATTCTGAGTAGTCAATGGGTTAGATACATCCTACTTCTAAGAATTTTTCCAGCTCTTTATTTAATAATACAAAAATGCAAGGATGCATCTTACGTAGATTTTATTTTACCGGTTTGGCATCAGGATTAACCACAAGGTGGTGTAGAACCAAAGTAAGGTCTAATCTTGGCATGTCAAAGTAGGCCCATGCAAATATATCCATAAACTCTTTTAATAGAGCTACAAATATGTCATGTTCCTCCTCAGTGAGAGTTGATATTAATTTTATCCATTTTAGGTTTGACAGAGTCTTGATATTTACCTCTGTTATATCTTTGACTAGAAGGGTTAACCCATCTTCTAGGATAGTAGGTAGTGACTTGAACTATTAGACTATGTCAGGGTCCTTTGTTAGGACTTTCTCTTCAACTTCTCCTAGGCATGATGGATCTGAGTCTCCTAATGGGATATTTCTCCATGTAACAAAAATAGTGGGAAATTCTTGGAGAATTTGATCAAATACTTATTATTTCTCAAAACTAAACTCAGATTTGTAGACAAGTTCATCGTTAGTGGTCTCCTAGTCTAAAATTGAAGAATAATGAACACCCCTATCTAATGGTGCCTAAAACAAGTTTTTACCACTATACTAGCCTTTATCTTTACTTTTTCCCTAGTCAAAGACTGACTCAAGGAGGTTTTCACTTTGGGACCTCAATGTTTTACTTATTTATTTTTGGCTAAGGGTGTTCACTCGCTCTCCAAAATAGGCTACAGGATCCAATGTGATTGAGAATCCTGATTTGTGATCTCCCAATGGAACATTATCTCTAATGCCTAAGAAATCATAGAATGCCTCATCATTATAAAACTCATCAATTAATAGATTAGATTCTTGTTGGTCCCAATCTATCAATTGGGGATAATATAATGGAAATGGATTATGATGAATGGCTTAGGTAAGGGTATAAATGACATTGTTATCAAATAGATTGGTTTCAGCTAGGTTATCGAAGGTAAGGCTATGATCAAACTCTGCTTCACTGTCATCATCATCATAACTAGTCACTGGTGATGAAGTTTGAATAAGATATGTGGGTTTACCCCAATTTGTTTAAATCTAAGTCCATAGGGTCTTTCATACTTAGTCATGGAAATTGGCTCAATGGTTCCTTGATAATTTGGTCTGAGGCCTCTTCTTTCATAATTGTGACACTCCATAATCCTATTGGGAATAGGATACTTTGCATTTTTATAACAATCAGCTTGGTTTTCATTGTAAAACCACAATTCATCTCCTTTAAGAGGGTTAGGTCCTAGGGTAGATGCTGGTACAAATGTGACAGGTCCCTTATCTTTGTTCTTTCATTACCAATGCATATGTGGGATGACATTAGGTCACCAAAAGGTTTTCAGATTCTAAGGAGGATTAGCAATGTGAAATGTGTCATGGGTCACATATTCTCCTAGTCCACTATCTAAAATGGTGAAATGATTAGAAGCTTTAGGAGGTGGTATGTGGGAAAGGGAATCCAAGGGGTTCAGATATATGCAAGTAAATTGATGAAGGATCAATAAGTATAGCCTTTCCTTTATCCTACTTGAAAATTATATTCATGTCATAATGATAATTATAGCTTTAAAACTATGCCTCAAGGTGCTTGCAGTGTTCATACAAGTGTAAATCTCTTGGAATACTCACCTTCATCCCTGAGTGGGAAAACTTGGTACATTGGTGTAGTGTTGATGAGACTGCATGAATCTCATGTGACCAAGGCTTGCCTAGAAGCATGTTGTATGATAATGCAATATCCAACACATGACAAAGTGTATCATGGGCCAAAGGCCCAATGATAATTATCAAACTAATGGTTCCCTATGATTTTCTTTCCTGATTATCATGAGCTTTGATAGTTGTTATTTCTGGTTGGAGATCTATCATTATGTACCCAAGAAGTTTGATGAGCTTGAGAGACACTATGTTGAGGCCAGATCCATTGTTGATAAAGACACATTTCACTTTATGCCATCTAATAAAAAATCATATGTACAATGGGTTATTATAGAGAAGGCCAAGGGAAGACATATCACTTTGGTTGAATGTGACTTGTTGGGCTGGAGCTAGGTGTCCAACCAAAGCTTGAAAGTTATCAAGGGATATGTCACTAGCAATATTATATTGGATCAAAAACTCATTCAAGATGCTTTTTTGGATTATTGATGTCCATAGAAAATCCAAAATAGAAATTTATGCTGGTGTATTGTGAGGTTAAATGGTTGGTTGGATGATAGGCAAAGATGGTTATGGACCTAGGATAATAATCTTCAACCTTTGAGTTGTGATTACATAATCAAGAGTAACCATTATTGCTAATTCATATTAGAAATGGTGTGGGATCAGATAAGACAAGTCTCAGTTGCTGGTGCACTTGCATGTGGTCACATGGAAAGAATGAGTTGTCATTATAAGATCCAAAAGTGGAAGTCCTAGTTTATTGGTTTTCCTATATGAACTCCCATGTCAAAGAAGGATTATCCATGTGATTTAGCTAAATATTGTTGTTTAGCAATAGGCTATGCTGATTAGTGCTTGGTCTAGGAGTAATGGAGATGGTATTAATGCTACCCCTTACAATATGACCTACAACTCTATTATAGTCATGTGTAACTACATGGTAGGTTTGTTGGTTATTACCATTATGACCTTGGTTTTGTCCATTATTTTGTCATTGTGGATTCTACTATTGATTTTGTTGATTCTACTAGTTCAGCCTTTGATTCTAATACTATTGATTTTGTTGCTACACTGGCCATTATTGTTGTTGCTAATTGCTCTAATGTTATTGATTGTTATGTCAGGGAAAAGGGTTTTGATAGATCCTAAGATTTTTATTATAATTGGAAGCACCATTATCCAATTTTATCTCTCTATTATCTAACATATTTTAAATTAAATTCTTGGTTTAGACACATCTTTGTAGATTATGCCCACTGACTCAATGATAGTCACAAAATTCATTTTCTCGATACCAATTAGGGTAAGTAATGCCTTCTAGATAATGCTTTGATATGGGCCAACTAATTAGATTAGTGGTGGTAAGCTTATGAAATACAGACTTAATAGGTTCCCCTAGGTCATTAAAGACATGACATGTAGGCACGGTTCTCTTAGGAGGAGGGGTTTGCTATGGTAAAGACTTTTGTATTTACTGTGTAAGTCTTGGTTGTTGCACTTGAAAAATTAGTTAGAGAGGTTTATAGGTAAGAGTAAACTAAAAAGGTGGTGCAGATGATGTCTTCATAGTTTGGACATGATGAGACTCGATTACTCCATCTCCCAAAATATTCCTATTTCAGTTGAATTACTTCAGTCTTTCATGATTATTGGCCTGTGCTAGTTGTGATGCTTAAACTTGGATGAGATGTTGGTCATTTACATAATTGGTACTTAAGTTTGATTATTTGAATTAAGCTTGATGACCCCTTTATCGATGAGCACTCACGTGATCAATAAACCTTTATTAATGATCTCTTTGAATGTATGTGCACATTTTAGTTCTAGATGATAAGCTATCTCACTATGCAAATTTTAAGTAAACATAATAGCTAATTGTTTATCTAGTAAATTATGGGTGAAATGGCTTACAAGGGATCTCCATCACTATAAATAACTTGTAAAACTCTCCCCAACTTTTTACTTTGCTTGTGTCAGGTCTACTAATGAAATATCATGCTTGAGATTATAGAAAAAGTGTTGCACAAACTTATCAAAAATACCATCAAAATCCATTACTGAATTCTTGGGCAACTTTAAAAACCACTCCAAGCCTTGTCTAGCTAAGCTCCTTGGAAATAATAGCAAGAGGTATATGTCACTATATGCCACTGGTTGACATGTGACAAAGAATTTAGTCAAATAAACTTTAGGGTCACCTTTCCCTTTATACTTATCAAATTTGGATGGTTCATATCCTAGAGGAAATGATATCTACAAATACTCCATATTGAATAGATAGGAACATACGTCCTCTAATTTGAACTTCTTAGTCTACTTTCCTGCCTAAATGGAAGCAATCACATCTTTCAGCTATTACAATTCTTGGGATAAGAAACTGAAAGGGATATTGGTTTGAGGGAGAATGTTGGTTTGGATAGATGTTTGGGAGGTCACAAGTGGAACACTTTGACTAGGGTATGATGGAGACACCTAATGGGCTAGATTGGCTTAGATGGGGAATTGACTAGGAATACACATACATGGATTTAGATGTACTTGAAATTGTACATTTGGTTGCATGATATTTTGGTTTGGGTTGGAAATAAAGGTTTGAATTAGAGGATTTTATGGTTGGGATGAAGGAATATAACTATATTGTGTTTATTGTGTTTGAAAAGGGACATGTTGCTGACTAATTAAACCTTGTTGTTGAGTAGGAATTTGTGGACCAAGACCCTATCTCTAAATTTGTGGCACATTTTAAACCAACAATTGTCTAGTAGGTACTTGAGAAACATGGTGACCTTGTTTTTACATGAATCCCTATGAAGAAGTAAAATCATGTTATAGATTCAACATCTGTCACTGACCAATGTTTATATGTTATTGATTAGTCATTACATGGTTTTGAATTGGCATATTAGTCTATGATTGAAGAGGCATGTTTGTTACTATCTGGTGAGGTATAATATTTGTTTCCCTTGATTGAGGTGGCAATATATTCATCTTTTATTGTGTTGATACACTAGACTATGTCTATTATTATGGAATACTACTCGCTACTTGTTGAGGAGGAGTAGGATTCATAACAATATATCATTGAGGTGTAACATTAGCCTTTGTTTGATTATCTAATCTTGTAGGTTGTACACTTAATAAAGTGGCTAGTTGAGGTTGGGGTACAAAAACTTCTATTTCTTGGTATGATGATTTGCTCATGGGATTAACTATAGGCACACATTATTGGCTAGTTGTTTATGTGTTAGTAACACTTTGATCAAGATTGGATGTTGTTTTCAAATTATCTACTATGTTTGGCTCATTATTCATTGTAGAAGTAGAAGACACTTCTTTAATAACTGGCATATGTATCAAGTTATCTGTCAAAACAGTTTGTACAAATGGATTGAAACTCATATTTTCTTGTCTAGTTAATTCCATGAACACTCTTTTTGAAGGTACTAGGTCAATGAGAGGATTACTTACCTTGTTCATCTGATTGAAATTTCATGCTAAATTTAGGTAGGTTTGGTATGATATTTGCATTTTATTAAAGTGATCTTCCATTATGTTTTTGCCTCGATTGGATATACTAGGGTCTTGGTACGTTATTTGGACTAGAGCCATAGGATTTTTAGAAGAAGCTTATTGATTGTAAATGATATTATGGGGCACTATTACTAGACTTCGTAAATTTTCATGGGGGAAGTATGTGGGAAATTTAGCCCCTACCTCTATGGCCCTAACCAAGATTTCATCTTTGTTCTCTAACAAATTTTGATCAAACAAAAATGGATCATACGTGGAAGCTGTATTGGTAGAGCATGACTATTGAAGTACTAGCTCATCCACTATGGGTATTGTATCTAAGTATTGTATGGTTTGTTCTTGGTCTTGCTCTATGTAGGGTGGTGTGTTAACCAAATACTTAGCCAATGAATCTTGGTTTTTTACCCCTAATTGAGTATTCTAAGAGGGATAAGAATCCATCTCATAAGAAATGTTATCTACATAGGGGTCTTTCACAATTTATTATTACACAATTACTTTACTAATCCCTAGATTATACATGAGTCCACTATAAGTGTAGGAATACATGTTGGGATCCATAGTCAATGCTTGGTGATAAAAGGTCAAAGAGTTATACAAACTCTAAAAAGGAAAAAATCTAAAACAAATGTTGCCTTCAATTTGGTCTAGATTTTTCAAAATGATCAAAAGGTTTATACAAATATTTATGAGGAAACAAGCTAGAGTGAATTATCTAAGGTTTCACTATTCACACAAAGGTAAGCAAGTAAATAGACTGAAAATTAGGATGCCAAACTCTAAGGTTGAAGTGTTTCAAATTAGTATATTCTAGGAATGTAAAAGTTACTAGGTCTTTTGGCCAAATGTGGCATCAAAATCTAGGCTCAAACAAGGCATGTGATAGGACTCTTGACCAAATGACGTCAAAATCTAGACTTTTAAAATAGATGAAAATTTTAATCTGACAGATTTGAAACACTTCTAAAAAACACTAGGCATTGGATTCTTGGACATGAACTTGGTCAACTAGGTATAAGGTATTAAACAAAAGGCACTTTAGCAATATTTTATTTTCTCATAAATAATTGAATAAAACTTGGTTATTTTGATAAACAAGCTAGACAAAGGTGAATAATATAATTGTGCTTTAGACAAAGGATCAAAAGTACATTTGGATCGGTTTGAATATGTAGTAAAAAAATTTGGAATGCTATGTAATAAGGTCTATAAAACAATGTTTGAAATGATTTGGGTAGCATAACGATGCTATACTACCCAAAAGGTATGAAAAAAAATTTGTTTCAAAGACTCTCTAAGGCAAAGACATTTTTCCATAATTTTGATAGCATAACACTACCTTTCTTGACTCAAAATGTTATGGTGTATAGACTTAAAGTGCAAGTGTTTAGCACAAAATAGCTTAATTTTATCAGGTGATGATAATGATTATGAGTGAAAAATGACCTTAAACCTAATTTGGAAATTAAACCTAAGTTCCCTCAAGTTTAGTGCAAATGACAAACCCACTTAACACATCAACCCTATGAACCTGTAAAGGTGTAATTTTAAATTTAAATTATAAGTGAAGCACTTAAACAACTTTGGTAAAGGTCTAGACTCAATTAGGCAACATAACCTAAAGTGGATGATATGACTCTCAAGATTTTGATGAACTTTAAACAAGGCAAATGGATGATCTCACGTGGGTAGCATAATGCCTCTTTGTTCAAAGAAAAATGAGGATCGTGTGTTTGGTTTGGGATTTTTTGTTTACAATAAGTTGACTCCAAAAAAGACTTTAATCTAGGACAAGACCAAATAATTCATCACCCTTAGATCCTAAACTGACAAGGTTGCTTAGTATTATTAGAATCCATCAATATACATCATTTGAGAGGATTTTATTTGCTCATCCAAAAGTAAATATGCATTATATAGTAGGGTTTTTATACCTGCCCTTCTCTCAAATGATAATACTATTACATGGAGTTTAAGGTGCCTCTTGCACCAATAATATTTCCATGGCAAGTGGGGATTTGTCTAAAATCTAACAAGTTTTCAAATGATCTAGGGGAATCAATTACATAATGACTTTCATGCCACACAATGCAAAAAGATAAGCATAGATTTTGGGTTTGTATCACTCAGTTTATTGTAAAAATGTCTAGTCCTTTTAACAACCACTACATCTTGTTGTTTACTCAGTGTAATGGATGTCCAAAGTGCCACTACGTCCTATGTGCAACTCTAAAGTGCCACTACATCCTGTGTGCAACTCTAAAGGAGTCAAATGAAGTAAATGTTGAGAGGTGAAACCCTAGGTCAAAGCTTCCCTAAAGAACTTTGGGAGGTGATGAAGTCCCCCTCACAAGCCAAGATGCATAAATAAATAAATCATGCAAATAAAAATACTTTAGGGTCATTTTTAAGATCACCTAAACTTTGACAAGTTTTTGGGGAGTGATTTAGAAGACTTTCTTTCTAAGCCTTGGAATAGGCTACTTGCAATAGTAATGGTGCTTTTGATTCCAAGGGTTCCCTATAGGAGACAAATGGAAGAGCATACACATATCATAATTATTTTTTTCTAAACAAGAATAATCTAAACAATTATTGCAAGCAAAACTTGATAAGTGTGTTCAATTTTAAATCCAAATGAAATGTTTGGTGATGTTCTTTTTGACACCTTGATCTTAGTTACAAACTTTGAAAAATATTCACCAAAAACATCTTAAAATGCCTTGTTAAGTGCCAAAACAAATTTCCTAATCCAAATTTAAGCATGAAAAAAGTGATTTAAACATGTTTCGAGGAAATATCCTGCTTGGTCCTACAATAAAATTGCTAGCATGTCTTTTAGCTTTGAAGCTCTTTTGAGTTTGAAACAAGAAACTTTTGAAAAGTAGGTCTCGAGCCTATGTTTTTGGAAAAACACAGTGACCAACATTAGTAAATACCACCGATATTAGTCATGGCCAATCAATATTTGATTGATGTCAATTTTGTTGATCAACATTGGTTAAGCTAAGTAATCGATGTTGGTATTTCTACCAACATCGATTACTATGTAAAAACTATGACAACCATAAATGGAAAAAAATAGTTAGAAAACTGAGTTATAAGAACTTTAAAATCTTAAATAAGTTTTTTAAGGTTGAAAAAGGATCTCCTTTAGGTGTAGGATGCATCTAGTCCCACTGGGCATGCCATTATGTGAACTAGGAATTTGACTCAAGAGAGGTTGGTTAGTATGTGTTAGTTCCAAAATGAAATAAACACACTAATAGCATAACATCTCTAGGTGTAGACACTAGGGAGAGCTTAGTTAACAAAATAAAATGATAAGCACAACTAAAAATCAATGAATGAAAACACAGGAATTCCTTCAACTTCTTTGGATGCTTTAAATGCCTTTATAATGGTGGCTTGCTTGACTTGTGCTTCAAGAGGCATTCTTCAATGGAGTGTGGCTACCTTCATCTCCTCTTGGCACCTTTGGCTTATGGCCTAGCTTGGCTTGGAATCAATTTGGTATGGTAACACTAGTTTCTTGAAGCTTTTGGAACTAATCATGCATTATAACTTTGCACTAATTAAACTTAGAAATGATGTTGTGAGGCCTAATATTTATAGATTTTTGGATTTGATCAAAATCAACCTCAACCATTTATCTTAATATCGAGATGTGTGGTTGAGGATTAATTCAATTTTTAGAATTAATTTTGTAATTATCTTCATCATGGCATTGGAAGAAGGGGAAATTAAGAGGCATGGAAGACATCATGGAAGGCATTGATGAGGCATAGAGGGTATGAATCCTGATATTCGTGGTATTTATGGCCTAGGGATGACTTCCCAAGAAATGAGGTCACTTGATGACGTACATATTCAATATTGATTTATAAAAACAAGTATTCAACAAGTTTTCATGGATTTATTACTTAGGCCTTGATTTGGGTTAATTAGCTCTTAAGCATGTTTAATCATTTTATGCACAAATTACTTAAATTGATCAGAATGCCTTGTTATTAGTCTTAAATTTGATTATATTAGAATTAGAATTCCACACCAGATGCATTAGATGTGTATTCACATTTATAATGTTGCCAACAACAAATAACAAAGGTACAAATCTTATGCAAAATATTTGATAGGAAAGAGCAGTACAAAATACACAGGTGCAAATTTAGAATTTTGAATTGAACTAAACTAATCAAAGTTAGCTAGATCATAAATTTCATTTCCCATTTAGAGATACCTTGGATAAAATTAGCATTTGAATATGTCATTTTCACATCATTTTGTGTGTTTTAGTGTTTTTAGGCTAAATTATACATTTTAGGTGGAAACTAGACAAAACCTTGATTAGAGGTTATCGACAACTAGTTTTAGGTGTCTACAATGGTAAACTTCATCATTCATGTACATGATAGGACCAAGTATGGTCTCATTATTTTCAATAAATATAATAAATATTTGGAAATAAGTGAGATCCATTTTTTGTTTTGGTCTGCAATCTAAGTTTAGATGTAAGGTGATACCTCAAGAAGTAATGGGACCTAGTATTGGTAATAAGGGTTTCAACAGATAATTATTTGAACAATTAGTATGAAATTTTGAAATTGAAAGTGGATTTTTGAGTTGGATATGCAAGTAAAAAATCAAAAATTTATTAGAAAATGAGTGATTTAATAGGACCTAGTAGATGCAACTAGGGTTTTGAAAAATAAATGTTTTTACAAATTACTATTGAATTTTAAAAATTGAAGTGAATTTCTTATTTTAATATGCTAGCAAAAAATCAAAAAATTATTGAAACATTACTAGAAAAATACTGGGACCTAGTGTGGGCAACTAGGGTTTGAAAGAAAAATATTTTAAAATCACTATAAAATTTTAAAATTTAATGCTAATTTATTATTTTATTATGCAAGTAAAAAATTAAAAAAATAGATGAAAAATCAATAGAAAATTTACCCTAGGGTTTCTAGGGTTTTTATGCACAAATGAAGTTGGGTTTACCAAATGATTTAACAATTTTGAGAATATTGGTGTATTATTCCTAATTTAGTTAAAGGATCTAAGTAGTACAATTAGTAAATAATTATGCTATAATTAACCTACTAATTTTTTAACTTTGATTGTTGTTTAGACTTTCTAAAAATAACAAATGAGTAAAGAGAAATATGACATAGCTTAAAACTATGTTGACCTGACTGACATAGAGGCTAATATTTACTGTGCAGGATTGGGATACTATGGCAAACTTAGATCTGGAATTCATTTTTTGATTCGATAGGAGAATTAGAACTAGATAGGAGTGGCACCAACATTGTAATCTACCTCTACCACTATGATCTTGAGGATCTGAGTTTTTTGGGTTTTATTTGGAAGGTCTATGTGACCCTGTCTATTAAGTTTTAGTAGTTAGAAGTCTATAGAACTCCCTATAGACCATATTCTTCCTTCAAAACCTATCTTCCATTGTGATTTGACCAATTTTGAGTAAGAGGGGGGGTTTAGTGTGTATAAGATGCATTAGACATGCTTCACACCTTATGTGTGGTCATGTTTCTTACATAGCAATACTCTGAAGAAGGTTTAAGCCATATCTAGTTCTCCCACTTGATTTGCTTTGTGCAATTGAGTGTATGAATATGCATAATGCTAAACTGGATGTACTTGATATGGCTAGGGACTAGTGTAAGACTTTGAATAAGCTTGTAAGTGTATTGATTGATTAAATGTAGAGAATAGGGAAGATTGCTTGAATGGTCTTGCTTAGATTCTTGCGTGCTTAGGGGTAGTTTCCAACCCATTCCAAATGATCTTTAAAAGGGATTTTATAGAGATCTATTGGTCATGGGTTGAATGTGCTCAAGATAGGTTAACAAGGATAAGGATGGGAAATAGAAGGAATTGATGTTGGGTTCAGAAATAGGCTTGGAAAATAGAATCAAAAGTGAACAGGAGTGGCATTGATGCTATAGTCCTAGTGTGTCACTATTGTCTTAAGTAGATGGGACCTAGGGGGATAGATTAGTCATAAAAAGAGGAGTCTAGCTTAGTTGGGACCAAGTTTAGAAGGCTACAGATGATTAGTAATTAGTGAAAATAAGCCTAAGAGGGTCATGAGAGAAAGTAAGAGGGACCTATGGTTTGGGTGTTATTATCTAAGCTCAAGTTACCAATTTTTGCATTTTATATGACTACAAAAGCTCATTTATATGTATCACTTTTATCACTCATGTTGGTTATTCCAAGTATGTATGGATGAGGAATCTTAGAAGCCATAATGTTTAAAATCCAAATAATTCAAATGAAAGGCAATGGTACAAAATGCAACATCTAAATATCAAAAATAAAATCACACTAAAAGACATGATTCATAGTACCTCTCATTTTCTAATCGAAGCTTAAAATCCATATTTGGCCTTATGAAAGAGTCAAGGTCCATTGGGGTGTGATAGACCAGTAGATTGGGAAATGAGAATAATTTTCTTTAGTGATACCTACTTTATCACATAAGTACCCAATCTTCACAGTATAATAATGATTCTATAAGAGGTCTTGAGGAACAGAGAACATGTGGGAAGGTAGGTCTATTTTACTTTTTTTTTTCATATAACCAATATGAGTCAATATTAGTATCTCACTTGTTTGCCTATAGAAATTTGTGCTTATTATGAATGGGTATCCTTTGTATTTTGATGGTCACTAGCCACTTAGTGTCTTTCTTGTGTACTTAGTGTGCCCATTGTTTCCTAAGGTCTTCCCATAAATACCTACATTATGATTCTTACATTCCCTCTTTCATTTACAAAATTCCTAATGTTTCCCCTTGAAAAATATTATTTTTTTAACTAGTCATTCCCCTTAGTGTTTCCATTTGTGAGTTGCAATGTAAGACCATGGATAGGCCAGACCTTCCTCACAAATTACCACATTACAAACATCCTTTTAAAAATCATTTTTCACATCATTTCCCACCTTATTGGTGTTCTCTTGGTGAGTTATAGTGTATGACTACGGATAGGACCAATCCTTCCTCATAAAACATTCAAATACTCAAGTCACAATGAAATCACATGTGTCAAATTTGAGATAAGTAGTGATTGATTATGAGTTACATGTCATTGACATGCTTCCCATCTTGATATAGTATGTTTTATTTTTCATTAATATTTCACTTTGACCTTCTTATTTTCTAAATACATGTATGCTTACAACCATTTTCTTAAAATTTTCATACTTCCCAACTTGAATTAGTGTGATTAATTTAATTTAATTTTCTAATTTTGTCTTCTCTTTTATACCTCCCATTGTGACTTAATTTGATTGATTGACTTAATATGTCCCAAAATGACTACTAGGTTCTCTTGTGTTGCACCCTCGCCTATGCCTATTCTCATTGATAGTGAATCCATATTCAATGAGGCCATGATGGTTGCTACTACTTCTACTATAGTTCATATTGTGCACCTACATCCACATCCATGGCATCTCTCCCTGCTAGCTCTACTACCACCTATTGTCATGCTCGACTAGTCCATGATCTAACATGATGAAGCTTGATCATTTATATATCTATTAATACCCCTCTTACTCCCCTCCCTCTTAGATATTTATTATGCCATGACTAATAATCATACACTACTAAAGGATTCATTGGGTGGGAGTCCAAACTATCCTGACAAGCATGCCACTAGATGTGGCTCTACCCATGATGTGTAGTGTACTATGATATACACTCATGCCAACCTTGTAACAATGGTAAAAAAAGTAGGCCATGTAATATTAATGTGTGTATAAATATGCCACATGATCCCCCTTTGTGTTATCATTTATAGAGTTAGTGCATAGGACACAACTTGAGCTACATGATCTTGTCTCCATTATACAACCTAAGGTAACCTATCATCGACCACATGGGGTAACCTAGCTAGACAATACATTGGGAACCTATTGTATATCCAAAAACTCAACAAAACCATAGGCCCTATGGTCTTCTTCCCTTTAGACAACATACCATACATATCATGCATGAGCTAGACCTATATGATATCCCCAAAATCATAGAATGATACCTGATCTAGTATCAACTGACACAAGGCTATCAAATACAATAGTACCTTACCATATTAATGGTGATATAACACTCATGTTATCACAATTCTTATCACTACCTTTAAAATATCTAGAATGGACACATTTTAAATATAAAATAAACTCACCCTCAATCTAAGGCATATCTTATCTGAGCATGTCACCTACTAGGCTAGTGATCATCAACGCTCCACATATAGTAAGTCCAAACAACACGTGGACATCATCCTAATTAATCTCCACCTCAATGGTATCTCCATCCACCTCCCATCAAAAAGAATTGGTTAATCATTCCCATGCTCCAAAGAACATGAAAATGAGATCAAAAATTAGTGAGATTTATCTCATTTTCATGATACCTATGAAACCCAATGCGACTAGTCAAGTTTTATCCATGTCACTCAAATAATCCAACAAATTGGGTAGCCACAATGCATATATTAGGCACTAATATCTCTTGTATCTCCATAAAATATCAAACAAAAAAGGATGTATTATATCTCCATGTCATGAATAATCAAAATACATTCTTAAAAATTTACAAATTAACTGCTTAATTAGCTATTTTGATTTAGTTTCATATGTTCCCTGATTTTCCTACATAATCGACCTATTTAACACTAAATTAGCCCTGTATCTTTTTTCAATACTAAATCATCCCTTATCATTTTCAACTAGATTGGATTATTTGATATTAAATAAACCTTATTTATATTTATCATACTAAATAGGCCATGTGCTACATAGTCAACCATTTTTATAAACTATATCAGCCCTCTTCCACCTATTAAAATGGCCCACTACTATGCAATCAGCCACCCCTTAAAGTATTAAATCAGCTCACTACTATGCAATCAACCCTTTACTTTTTGTTTGAATTATAGACTGAGTTGGCCAATTCAAATTTGTTCCTTCATAGTGGTGACTTTTTGATCATTTACCATAAATACCTTAGGCATTTATTGTCTGATTTCTTCTTACCCAGTATCTCATTCCACCCCAAGTTTACCTAAAAAAATTCTAGGGTCAATTCTAGTCCCTATATTTTTCCTACCAATCAATTTTATATATTTCTCTCAATTTCAAATCAAAATACTCAAATATTTGAAATTCACAATTGCTTACCTATGTTGCACTCATCGTGGCCACTATGCATTCTCCCCATCTCAACTATCATCTCCTCACCATGATGGATATCTAGTCTCAAACTAGGTCTCTTAGAGCATTATTTTATTGGAATAGTAAAAATGACAAATAAATTATTTTTCATCATATTTATATTTACTATTCAAAATTATTTACCTATCAAATATTTACCACTCGATTTCATCTTTTGATCATATCTTTGTTTCTACTAGCTCTTTTTCCAAATTGTAAGACATTTTGGAATCCTAACATCGTAGAGAATCTTTTCACATGTTACCTATATATTTTACAAAAAAATTAATTTTTCACTCTTTTTTGCTAATTTATACAAGCTCTCCTAATTTTCCCTACACCTCATTTATTGGATCTCATTCTTTATCTAAAGTACTAAGGTAATTAAAGGTATGTGTTTTCAATTTTATCCTTTCATTTATCTTATTTTCTCCTTACTAAAATTTGTTTAGCTTCAACATTATGTGTTTCTATATTCCTTCTTGAATCACCATCCCATGTTGCACCTAAGTGACACGTGATGAGATTTGAGTGGGGTATATGTACACACATAATATTTTCAAACTTTATCAATTATTGATGATTTCTCTCTTGTAGGAACCTATTGAGTCTCAATATTTTTGAGTGCATGCCTTAAAAGATGCATCAAGAAATGGGTGGGTAGACCATTGGTGCTTCATAATACTATTTTCCCTATACTACCACTTGTTATCTACATAACCATCTCTTAAAAACACTTCCCTAATATTTTCTCTTTTTCACCCTCCTCTACCCATTTTCTACCTTTATTAGCCCTTCCCTAAGCCTAAAACCCTTTATAATGGTTTATGTTACACTGTTAACCTCATCGACCCTACACTCTAACTGATAAAACTCATTTTGGGTCTAGGTTGGCCCTTGACCAACCCAGACCAATACCAAATTTATTTTTATCAATAGTGATATAGAGTGATTAGACCAACCCTATCGTCTAAAATTTAGAAAATTTTAGGGTTAAATTTATCTATATATACACATTCATATCATCATTTATTTAGGAAGAGAAGAAGAGTATTATATTACACAGATGCTTATTCACCATTATACTTGAGGAGCATAGATTGGGGTTTTAATACTTTTTTTGGAGATACAAATCTTGTCTTGTGGAGAAGTCTTTTGGATGCATAGATAAGTTTTGTAGCCTAGAGCTAACTTATACTTGTTATCCTTACATACCACAAAAACCAATTGAAAATCACCTTGGCCAAGGGAGAGATTAAGACTCGATGGGTTTGTCTTCAATGGTAAGTATTCTTAACTTTGTTCCTCTTTTGTAAGAGTAGATAGATTTGAATTTGTATTTCTCTCCTATGCATTAGGATTTCCTATAAATTTATGTGAGTATATATCTTATATGCATGTTTAATTTTTATGTTTATTACCCCCACTTTGTGCTTCAAGCTTTGATGAGCACTAGATTAAGCTTTTACTTTACTTGTCATTTACTTTTGTGAATATGAAAACATAAGACCTAACTAGGGTTATTACATATTGTTGCTTGATTAGAGGCTTTGGAACCCTCCCTAGTGATATTATTTTGTAAGAGATCCATTATTTAGGTATAGTGGATCCATCTTGGTCATGACCCCAAATATATAATGTATCAATAATCAGAAGTGTAAATAGGATTAATCTTCTCTGAGATAGGATTGATTAATAGATTAGTTGTATTTTTACTTGTATACATATCCCATGTCCTTCCCCATCAACAATCCCCATCTATAATTAGCCCACATGTTATCCCAACATGGTCAACCCAATTTTCCATTCATCATAACTATATTCATAACACCCCTCAATCTATAAGTGATGAGGTTTACCTATTTCATAAGTATATCTTTACCAATAGGGATGAGTGCCTTTTACGGCTATTAGAGATGGGTATCTATATTCCTAATGATTTTGAAGCCCTAACCCTAAGGTTAGATACCAAAAAAATCCTTCATCAACCATTATCCCCATTCAATTATTGTGATAACCAATCCCATTTTGATCCCCCATCCACTAGTCCTAATCCTAGTCATGACCTTCCCAGTCTAAAGATTACCTTATTTAATAGCTATATTATTACAAACAAGGGTGCAGTCCTCTTATAGATCCTTGAGATGGGTGCCCAAATTACTAGGTCTTGACCCCATTTAGCTAACCCTACCTCTAGTTTGTACCCATCCAAAGTTGAATCCTCCATCACAAATCTCTTGTCATACTAGTAAATAGAATTCTAGCTTGTCAACCTCATCTAATTCTCTACCATCCGCCAATATCATAACATTGACATCACATTCCTCCACTCTTAAATCTAAAACTCCCACATCCAACACTATAGACAAGAAATATAACCCTCTCCCCATATTCTTGAAATCCCTATTTTGGAAACTGAGGGCCATAGGCATGATTATACACCCAAAAATAAGATCTCTAGATTTATCCAAACATATACCCCCATGGTATTGAGCAAAATAATTTTTCATATACCATAAAGTCCTCAGGTATTATATTAATAGATGTCTCCCATTCAGATATTATTTCCAAAAAGTAATTGATAATGGTGACATTGAAATTGAGGGAGAATCCAATAAGTCCACACTTAAGAGTGTGCAAAATGGGTATGCCAATATTATGTTCCTAATAATGATCAAGATTATTTCCTCATCAATGAAGGTCATGAACCCAATATTTACCATAATAAAACCATAAAAATTTGAACCATCCCTAAATCTTATCCACATCAAATCCCCTATTTTCACAAATCCATTAAGCTTAAAGTATCCACTCACAAACCTGAAGTGCAAAAGATACTTTCAGACAATGATGCTTTTAGGTGCCCTTGATGATGTAGAGTTTGTTATTCACCCCATTTTTTAATCATACACTTTGTCATAATGTAATTTTGGTCATAATTATATCATGGGGCATAATACCTAGTGTTACATTTATATTGGATTGCTTATCTTATAATGATGGCTTGATAATGGACCACACACACCACCTGCCTAATCTTCTCATCATCATCTTTATCCTAGAATCAAATTGATCCTCTTAATTTAATCATCTAATATTCAATAATTTCTCCAATCCATTTGTTACCCCATCTAATATACAAGGATGCCTAATCTCATTTTATATATTTTTATGTTTTGAGTCTTTTGGATGAGGCCACACTTCTTGGATAAGGATGCACTACAACCCTATCTAGGTAATGTAGACTTGTCCTGATGTAACTTTTAAAAGAATTTCAAATTTATATGTTACTAATAGTCTCTTTTATGGCCATTGGTATTTTTAGGTTGGCCTCCTCTCATGCTAATAAGCCCATAAATTAGAATTTAAGAGTTATATATAAGTAAAGGTCATGTTAAGAGATAGGTATTGGTCTTTATTATCATAGAATATATCCCAAAGTTTACATTTATTGAATTATTACTTTACTTGTTGATTCTCAAGTTTATTACATCATTTTCATGCTTGTGTCAAGGGTATTCATAGGTGAAAGATCATCTTGTCTTGAATTCACCATTACTCACATACTCCTAAGAGGGAGAACTACATTGGTCTAAGGTCCTTTTGGGCTATGTAGGTAGCTTATATTACATAGGGTTTTCTGAGGATAGCTCAAATATTCTATTTCCTTAATTTCCCCTTTTGATTTTAATACTCATTTGGTCTATGTGAAAGAACTAGGGTTTGTTATTTTATTACCTTCTGTGCATCAAACCAAATCCCATAGTCAATTAAAAAATCATCTAAGATAGGTGTAGGTACCCAAACAGAGATATTAACTACAAATCAACATAGACATAGTTTTAGTCAATAGATAAGGCCGTAGTGTCCTACCTAACCTAGTGTGGTCTTGTCCTAGCACATCACAAAATTATATTTTTAGATGAAACAAAGTTAAAAGATCATTTTAATCAGTTCTAAATCAGTATTCAACCTACATAATCATCAAAAATATAATTTGATCTAAGTTCATTTGTCTACTTACAAATTTGCTATTTATAGCTCATTAATATTTCTATAAATTACTAAATTTTATATATGTTGTAATCTAAATCTTATTTCAATAGTTTAGATCTATTTATTTATATTTTAGACTTAGTAGCTAGTGTTATCACCCTAGACAAGCCAAAAAGTGATGGGGCTATGATGGGAAATAACTACATCTAAATGATCCTTGATAACACGACCACCATTTAATTAAAAGTTGAAAATTATTGCTCGATGAACATGACCTGATTCAATTGTTTGAGAATAAGATCACTACCAAAAAAAAGTTAGAAAGTAAATAACCATAGTTCCATGCTATCAAATTTACATCAAAATTTAGGGTTTTATAGCCCCACCAATTTTTAAAATTTAAACCAATATTCCCATTTACTAACGCACCAATGCAATGGTATAATGCCATCATTATCCATAAGTACTTCAATCAAATACATATCATCCATTAAAAAAGGATAAGATTTCGATCAATCCAACCCCAAAATTCTTCCTTATTTAAACCATCACTAGGATCATAAATTTTGATAAGTTCTAAGGTGCGACCATTGATATTTAAAGTAGACCACATAGAATAGTTCATTAAATATCTCCCCCGTGACATTATTATGGAAAGAATCTTAGGGTAAATCAATAAATCCATGCCACTACAATATTTATCTAATAAGTGGTGTATTTGAAGTATCAATCTTTCAAATGCACTTAAATTTTGTGTACATAATAAATTCATAAACTTGAGTTGTTGAAAAAAACATTTCACAGGATCCTTGTCATTGACAAGAAGAACTTATTGGTAAATTTCTTGAAGTTTCTACAAGCCACATTTCATAAATGAATATTCATGTGGAGGAATCTTTAATGAGTATCTCTCTTTGACCACTTTCATTTTTTAAATGTGTTATAAATTGATTCCCTTAAATAGCTTGTTAGTTTGGATGCAAAAATATTGAAGTAAAATAGAGCGGTGTTTTCCCATGTTATGTCCCTTAGAAGAGTTGTCACCAAGAGGTGGAATGCAAGACCCCTTAGAAGGTCAAAGAATCACTAAATATGTACCAATGCTCATAATATTTCCTTGAGTTGTCAAAGTTCATAAACTTTAGCTTCGCAAGATAAGACTTGTCTGAGGACAACTAGAATTGAACTTTTTTTAACCCATTGTTGAAATTTGGAGCTAGTGGATTATACACCCACCTCAAAGGTATCAACTGTCATTTTGGTCTATTTACCAACATTGGTAGTCCAAACATCATATTTATCCACCTTTGAAGGTGTTTTAATGGTTATTTTGGGTTTAAAGTGGACCATAATATTTTTTTAATCTTATGGTCGAGAGTTTGTAAACAAAAGAAAGTGTTAGGAAAATTGATATAAACAAATTTATGATGATAATGGTGGTAATCCACTAATATCCAAGGATTATTTAATTATATTTGGTGAGGTCAATTCCCACACAAACTTTCTAGTTGGCTTGATCAATTTATTTTTATTAGCCTTTTGACAAATAAGATGACCTAAAAGGTTGACTATTTCATTTACAAACACTCATAGTAGGATGGCAATCCTAGTATCTCGACCCACACATGGACTTTGAGAGAATATTTTTTTGAGACCAAAAATCTATGAGATTAACGTAATAACAACATTAGGGTGTTCACATTAACCAAAAAAACTTGGTTTAATAAAAAGTGTTTGCACATGTTGAGTTTGATGAAATAAAACAAGAAAAAAAAACTTTAGTTAGATTATGAACCCTATAGACATTGATACCACAAGATTCTATAGCATAGTTAACTAAAGAGTTAATGGATTACTCTGAGGGGATATAATTGATATAATAAGCAATAAGAGTCTTATTTAAATTCCAATGATAATAAAATTAAAAACACCAACAACTAAGATATCATCTATACACTAAGAGTATTTTTTTAAAAATCATTATCTTGTTATAGACTTTCAAAAGAAACTTATGCACTTACTTCAGTGCCATGTTCCCTATATTTTGTAACTAGAAATGTATATCATTTATGTAGAGCCATTTTTTATTTTTGTGTGCTTTTTATTTTCATCGTATGTTATTTCTATTTATATGTTTCAATTTTTTTAAAGATACCATGAATTGTATTATATTTTTAATTTTTTTATTATGTAAGCCTAAACACACTCACAACATTACAACCTTTTATCAACCTAAGTGCCACATAATGATGTATTATAAATAATATTAATAATATATTATTTCATATTATTAATAATACATATATATATATATATATATATAATAATTTATTATAAAATTTATATTATGTGTGTGTGTGTGTGTGTATATATATATATAGTTTTAATATATTTATATTAGTAATAATATACTATTACTCTTATAAGGCATTCCTATAGTGGCATCCAAGGAATGGAAATTTGTAATGGTGTGAGTGTGTTCACTTTTAATTATAAGCTTAAATTTAACTTCCATTTAACTGTGACTTCAAAAAAAATCAATCTGACGACATTATCTATTTTTTAGTTGATCATATAGTTGATCAAGCACATTGCATCACCTTCAAGTCTCACATCTACAATGATACCAATATTGAATCTGTGTTTTCCACTTCTCTCAAGATGAACTACCCAAGCAACAGTGGAGATGAAAACCTGTCACCCTTAAATGTTGTCACTCTTAATATCTTTGAAAATAATCACCCTATGAATATTTGACAATTAAAAAAGGGCTCCTCCACTTTGATCAAATAGTGTTCAATGGTGGCTCTTCAGATGCTCAGGTTACTACCTATAGTAAAAATCCAATAATATTCTTTACTGATTTCATAGTTGCCATGATGAATATAGAAAACATCAGCGCTCTTACTTGTACAAAGAAAGAGGTCAGAAACAACTGTAGGAAAAGTAATTGACTTATTCTGATGTATTGAACTTAGTTAAATCATGCCTCAATATCGCAAGATATTATTTTCATGATTTTATAAAGTGTTTTCTAATTTACTCTTTTGATTGATTGATTGTTAATAAATATCTGACAATGATATTTATTTTCTATTTTATGATATCTCACAATATTTGTTTTATAAAGTTGAGAGTGAGAACTTCAGGGTAAATGAAAATGAATAATTTAAATGAACACTTTCTCAAAGTTAGATTTTATAAATAAATTTTTTTATTTTTTAATACAAACAAGCATGTTAAATTTATTTAATCACAAGTTAATACTTTTTAAGGTACTAACTTATCAATGACTATGAGTAGATGCAATTATTATGCCAAGAGGTATTTTATCATGGTATCCATGAGTTATTGGTGGGTTATAATGGAGTGAATGTGTTCACTTTTAATTTAAGTTTAAAAATTGGCCAACATCATTATACAATATTATTTTTTAATATAAATATAATTTTATGAACAAACACTATTATAAGTTAAAATCTATCTGACATTACTATACTGCATTAACTCTTATTAAAAATATAATTTTATGAACAAATACTATTACAAGTTAAGAACTAAAAACACATAATTTTTAAATATTAGCTCACTCTCCATTATCACACATTAATTTTCTCTTCTTTAGCATTTTAAGATTGTAAAATTAGCATACATATCTTAGATAAATCTAATTGACTGACATTATATGCCATATGTAAATAAATATGGATATAGGTATTTCAATATTTTTCCATTCTCATTGTCAGTATCACTAAAAACAACCATTGTATTCAAAAAGGTAGTGCTCACATCTCTTTATTCAGTGAATAGAGGAATGGTGAAATTATTGAAAAAACACAAGCGATGTCAATTTTGGGCACCCTATTAGACTTGGGTTTGAATCACCACCAATATCTACATAATCTCTTTGAGTGCCATGATAATTTATTGTATATCAAATTAGGTATCACCCTAGCTATGATAACTTCCAAGTTGTAGAGGGAGAAACTACCATACTAAAGAGAGTAAGTTACGTTAAAAGGGATGTAATTTTCTAGTTTGGTAAAGCAGGGTTTTACAAATTGAAACAATGTAAATTAGTTGTTATACCTCACTCAAACCCATGACCAATGACTATTTTAAATGTTTGTTCGTGAATTATTAAGTAAAAAATATCAAATATTCATTTTAATAGTCATTCTAAAAAATCTTTTTCTTGCACAATGATCCCTTCGATTTTATGATTTTTTATTAGCAAGGATAAATGTTATGCATATGAGATAGGATCCAATTGTGGATACCTTTTATTTTATGGGTTCAAGTATGGATTTTATATATGTTCTTATACCTGAGGTAATTTTTCTAAGTCTCAACATATTAACATGGATGAATGAAAGCTATAATATATAAACTTTGGGACCTCAATGTGTTATCCCAATGTCAGTGACATTGTAATGTTTATTCGAGATGCACATCAAACATGGAGCCACAATCAAATCAGCTCTCACAACTTCCTCATCCACCCTTGAAAATATAAAATGAATAATCTAATATGTCATTACCTTACAAGTTGAAAACTACTTTTCAGTGGGTGCAAGTCATGTAAATTCAACTGCTTCCATGAATCTAAGTTTGGCATATGATACAGACCCTTTGGTATGTGATATCACCTAAAATACATTATCATTTCCTCTTACCATCACCACCCAACTCACCTTTTATTTCTTCACTTACATGTTCTATATGGCCTTACCCTTCCTCACCACTTTATTATTTCTCAAGCTCATCATGAAAAAAAATGTCTCCTTACTACATAACTCATCATAACATCATATGAAAGAACATACAACCTCATTTTCCACTATCACATCCACCATAAATATAATATTATCATTAAAAATTCAAACATGGATAACAATCATGGGTTTAGTGTTAGATACAACTATTGAACTACATTCTTTCACTTTACGAAAGCCCACTTTACCAAACCAAAAAATTACATCCATTCTAACATAACTCACACCTTTGGGGTAATTAATTATTAAATTTAACGTGTGACATAAATATCTAATAATAAATTTCTAAAATATTCCACTATTGATTTGAGATAATTATCATGAGAGTAAACTTGCTCTGTTAATTGTTAGGGTATTTATGTCATCCTTATTTATTTATTTATTTATTTATTTATTTTCTTCCTTTTACTCCATAATGTGTATATAGGAATCTCAAATGTAGTCATTTATTTATTGTGCACACCACCATTTGTGTGGTAATTTACTATATAATGTCCCCCACCCTTTGTAGTACAACTATTATTATAAATAGTAGGAAGGATGGTGCCCAATCGAGCTAGGAAATTTGTGTCAAATGTCTATGATATGGTAAAACTTCTAGCCCTCCCTCTTAGCTTGAGGTATGATTAAATCCTAATCTCATAGATAGTGTTTACAAATGGTATGAAAATTATTCTCTTATTTATTACTTAATTAGTTGCATCCCCTTAGAAGAGTCTCTCAATGCTTAGTTTTGGCACTAATGGGAGCCCTTGGGTGTCCATGTCAATGGCATTTGAAACCTTATAGATGTTTTTTCCTTTTCTCCTTTAAGTAGTCATCTGATTTAACTATTTTGAGAATATTAGAGTTTTATTCATAATCTAGTTAAAGGTCTGAGTTGACTAAATTAGTAAATAATATCAAAATAATTAGTGTACTAATTTGTATAATTTATTTGACCTTCGTAATTTTTTTAAAATAGTAATAAAAGAGGAGAAATTTAACTTATCTTAAAACTATGTTGATATAACTAAGATAGAGACTGATACTAGTTGTGTAGGACTAGGATAGTGTCATGAACTAAGATCTAGATTTCATTCAGTAAAAAGATAGGAGCACCAAAAATAGGACACTAAAAGGTTTGGTGTTATAGTCCAAGTCCTGTTGCTATTTTCCAAAATAGTCATATAGATCCTAGTTTTTTGGGTTTTATATGTTGTCCTTATGTGAGCCTGCCTATGAAATTTCAATTCTTGAATGTTGACAAAGCTCCTTTTAGATATGATTTAATATCCAACCCTAAAATTTCATAGTGCTTAAATAAAACTTAAGAAAGAGGGGGGGTTAGTGTGTGTAAGATGAACTTAACATGTATCCACACCCTTTGTATAGGCATGCTACCTACATACCAATACTTTGAAGAGAGATCAAGCCATATGTAGTTCTCCCACTTGATTTACTTTGTGCAATAGTGTTATGTGGATGTAAAAATACTAAACTGGGTGTGCTTGAAGTTGTTAAGGACTAGTGTGAGACTTTGAATATGTTGGTAACTATATTGGATGGATGTATGTAGAGAATAGGTAAATTTTCCTTAGTGGTATTGTTTGTATTCTTGTTTGCTTTTTTAATATTTACCAACCCTTTATAAATGAATTTTGAATGGGATTTTATAGAGATATATTAGTTATGGGTTAAATGCATTCATGCTAGGATGACATAATGAAGAAGAAGAATTGAAAGGAAATGGTCATCTAGGCTTGAAATGTGATTGGACAAGAGTGTTGGAAATAGGACACCCTAGGGTCTAGTGCTATAGTCTAAGTTGGGCACTATTATCCTATAGGTATGGGACCTAGGGGGATAGAATCAGCATGGGAAAAGTAGTTTGGCTAAGCTATAATTAGGTCTCATAAGTCTATGAATGACTGGGAATAAGCAAAAAGGTGTCCAAAAGGGTCATGAGAGCATGAAAGATGGACCTATAGGTTGGGTGTCACAAAACACACTCAAGCTACCAATTTTGGCATTTTATATGACTACATTATCCCCCGCTTTATTCTAGTGATGCAACAAAGTGAAATAATAGGATAAATGAAAATTAGAAAGTGTGCCTAAACTTTAACTACAAGGGTGAAGCCCCTAAAGCTATGCGATGTTGGGTGTGCATAGAGAGATCACATCATGATGTGTAAATATAAAAGATAAAATCAAAGAGTAGATCAATTATTACTAGATACACTATGTCTAAAATAATAATGTATAAAGTTGGGTAAGAGAGAGAGGAAGAGAAAGGAATGAATACACCTCATTAGGTACACTAACCAATACAAAATCTATTATGATGCTAAGTAATGTTGGGTATGTGTTGTACCAAGAGTAATATCATGAATGGAGTTGAGTGCTCAATTCCCCAAGAATGGCTCAAGAATGCAAAGGTTGTCCCTTTGTCTCTATCATCACCCACTAAGTGAAGCTAGGTGGACATGCATGTGTTAATAAATGTTTAAACTATATGTCCAATCCCTTTGAGTAGGTGGCTCAAGAATACAAAGGATAGCTAGTCCTTTGGCTCCATTGTTGCCCACTTAGTGAAGCTATGAACTGATACCAATATGATTTTTTGTCATATTAGATGGATCCTAAAGCCCATGAATGCTCTGTAATCTAATAATGTGGCATGGATAGCCAAATGTGTATTAGAAACTAGGCCAATCTTGGCCAATCTAAAAGGAAGAGAATAGGCTTATATGAAAGCCACTTCAAAACTAGATATTAGGCTTATGTGGAAGCCAATTAGGAATGTGGAGGTTAGGCCTATATGAAAGCCACTCTAAAATGATGCCAACCACCTAAATATGGAGTAAGGCATGTAACTATTGAGAATATCTAGGTAACATACTAAACTCAGAAAGAAAAGAAGTCAAATGTGTCATGCACATTACCCCCAATCACTAGTGTCTATAACATGGATTATGATCTAAAAGTTATACCAACTGCCTAATCTAAAACTAGAAGTGAGATCCATCATGTCGTGCATGATGCCCCTTATATCTAGATTCTCTAAGAAAAATTGTATTAAATCTATTGAATTTAAAATGATTTGTATCTGAAAAAACTGTAACTGAGTTGATATTTCCACCTATTTCTAGAAAATTTGGGTTTTTTGTTGTTTGGCTAGGAGTACTAAAAATAGGATGCCTTATTATCTAGAATTTTTGTCCATGTCTAGTATTATTGTCCCTTATTGAATCTAATGATTATTCTATAATCATCACTATTTTCCTAATCTATTCTATCTAGTTTGAGCTCTGATTATTGTTCTGAGTGTTCTAAAAACTAATTTTTTTACTAGTAAGAGATCTGATCTCTATGATAAGACCCTTATTTATTACCCTCTCTTTTGAGGATAGGAATGAAGACCCTATAATGACTACTCTTAGAATAAAGAGCCCTGCAAGTGTGTTATGTTTTGAAATACATGATATAGCAATTATAATCGAAATAATGTCTCAAGATATAGCATAGTTTGTATTAGAGATTGTTAGATCAATAGGGGTATGCCTAGATATAACAATGTAATATCATGTGAAATATACTAAATTAAAATTGAAAATGTTAGTTGTTAGTTGTTAATTTTTAGTTTTTAGTTGTCAAGGAGAGATAGAGCATGATGTCCATCATGGCATCCAAGATATAAATAAAATGCATGATGTGGATCATGGCATTATAAATAATGGGAAGAAAATGAGGAACAAGTACACAAGACAAGAATCAAGAATCATATGAAAGTGGCCAATGGGCCAAGAAAACAAGGGACATGGGCACACGTCACTCAAAATATAAGGCAAGCATATAAGGCATGTTCAAATTCCACAATCACATAGAAGAGTACATGCAAAGGATATTAGAAAATTTCCTAAGACACACACAAGAATAAAAGCAAAGGACATTAGAAAATTTCCTAAGGCACATACAAGAGATAAAATAGGAATTGAGAAATGCAATCACATATAGCTACGTAAAGAAAGAAAGGAAGGAATATAATATATTGCAAATATAATCGCATCTAACTAATCAAACCAAGAAGTAAAATTATGTAAGACATGGAGTACAAGATTAGGTATATGCTAATAAATACATAAGTTCTATATACTAGTGAATATATATAGAGTAATCTATATAAGCTAGTAAGTAATTTATAGCAACATGATAATTAGAGTGTGTGGTGTAGGAATGACATAACTTTGATGGTGTAGTCATGTAGCTGATGTCCCCTATGGGTAAATATATCAATGTATGTCTTAAATGTAGAAGTAGGATTTCCCCTCAATGGGTAGAGTTAAGAAATCAAGGATCTAGATGTCACTGCCTACACTCAAAGAAGATC
This sequence comes from Torreya grandis, assembly GCA_037957365.1. NCBI lineage: Eukaryota > Viridiplantae > Streptophyta > Pinopsida > Cupressales > Taxaceae > Torreya > Torreya grandis. The sequence goes on along the minus strand of JARHVA010001383.1, from coordinate 774,631 downwards.
AAGTGAAACATGGTAACGTATATAAATTGACAAACAATAACCTATAATAACAAATGTAAGTCTAGTATGGTATTAGAAATGTAAAGCATGGATAATGCATATAATTAAAATGTTTTTACGTTTTCAAATTATTTGAATGTTTTTAGATTTTTTATATATTTGAATGTTTTTGTATTTTTGATATAAGCTATGTACAATCAATTATGAAGAGACTGTGTACAAGAAATACCAAGAAACTATGTACAAGTAAGCAAAAATAAACTATGTACAAGTAAGGTTCAAAAGAGATGACACTAATTGATGAGTCTCATGGGAGACTCCCTATCATGGTGTCTTATATAAGGATAGGGATCATGCATGATCATGAAGTATGATGGAAGGGTTGAGAATGTGGATTTGAAAGCTATATATGTTGTAAATGTTCTAAAATCTCTATAGTATAAATTGACTGTGGGGTCCCCCTATAATTTTGAGAAGTGGATGCAACTATAGGGCTCTTAGGGACCTATTTGGTAGTAGGAGAAGCTATCTAGATATGTGCTCTATGTGTATAGGAGTGAGATCCCAATGATACTTCATTGGGTGAGAACATTGTAGCTTGAAGTTGTCTATAATTCTAAAACTATGGTTGCTCTAAAATAGACCTATATGGAAGTGTATGAACTCTCTTTACTTGTAATGGAGGTCTTGATTGTGTCTGAATCTGAATTGGAGGAATAACTAAAACTGGTGGAGAAACTAAAACTAATTGTAGAACTAAAACTGGTGACTACAAAATAGTAGATGGCCCTGAAGTGGGGAGTGATAACTCATATATAACTCTAGTAATTGTAAAAACCTAATTAACATGAATGAATTTCATGCATCTGTAAACTATAGAAGGTATTGCTCAATTTTTTTGAATCTATGGTCAACCAAGTAACATATCAAAAAATCCTACACTAGGAACAATAGTAAATGGTGTGGCCACATGTGTTAGACCAACTTGTAGAGGAAGTAAAATATCACCCAATTAAATCTATATGTGCCCACTGAATCTATTGATAACTATGTTTATTAGGGTAATATCTTGCTCTAAATATCCCAAATTCTATAGTAATGTCATAGTGCACATGTTCACATTGGATCCATTGTCTATGAAAACACTATGAATGGGATGATTATGAATATAAGCTTTGATAAAGAGTGCTTGATAATCATAATCATCCTCAACTATCTCTTGCTCTGAGAAGGAGATCGAAGGTCTAGTTGGAACTCTGAAATTGTATACACCAATCATTTTTTTCAAAGGGTGTAACTCAACTGAAGGTGTTCGATATATAGCTAGTGGAGGATATGCATGATGAATACCTAATGTATCCTTTTGTTGGTACCAAAATCCCCCCATTATTTTTGTCTTATTTATTTTTCTTTGCATGAATGGGGCCCTTGTTAATATTCTAAAGTATTTGTATCCTAGCATGGTTTACATGGTATTATTATTTCTTGAATTAGGATATCATCCACCTAGAAAGAGAATGGGTCTTTGCATAGTTAATTATGCTTTATTAACTAATATTACTAATGATAAATCTTGAATGATGAGGTTCAGGTTTCATAGAGATAGGAAAGGTTCTAGAGCAAAAAAATCTAGGAATTTGAATTTAAATATTCACAAGAAATTTACTAGGAATTTGTCTTTTCAAAAGACCGTAAGTCTAAAATCATGACTAAAGTCCCTTTATGGTTTTCCCCTTTTAAATTCCCCTAAATGCATTAAAAAATTATGTCCACAAACCTTCTTATTTATTCAACATGAGTAATGCTTTGAGGATCCTAAAATTCTAATGTTATGACTCAACTTGGATACAGATCAATGGTTCACGTTCACCTAGAATCCTAATCCAATCATGAAAGATCCTCCTAAGATAAACTACATGTTGAACACTACTCATTACAAAAGTTTATATGGTATTTATTTTGATGACCTTGATCTTATCAATTGATGTTCACAAGGATGTCTTTGACGTTAGCAAGGCCTTCAAAATAAACCTCATCCAAAATTTTATCTTTAGTCCAGAAGGGGACTTTCTAAACAATAAAACTTAATCTTATCACATTAAAACTTAGATCATAGTGTTTTTAAATACTATTTACATAAGAAGTAATCCCATAGCCTAAGCCTATGCATAATATGAATTGATTTAATGTTCATGCATCTTGCAAGATCTAACAACCCACATTCAACTTAGGATCCTAATCCAATGGTGTGATATCAAAAGGCTTGCCAAATGTTGGACCAATCATAAATAACCTCATAGATCATGATCAATGGTTCATGCTTCATTATCAAGCTCAATCTAATGGCTTACGTTAACCCCAAATTCTTGAGAGCACCAAAAATATGATGTGTGGCATGTTGCCATTCGGCTAAAGGAACCTCATGAGCTTAAAGTTGACAATCGTGCTCTTGTCATTTGACATTCATGAAGACATCTTTGAAGCTAGTGAGAATATCAAATTTAAACATGGTTGACCTATCAACCATTCAAATTTGACCTCACCAATCATGATCAATATCTCTTGCTCGATCGTTGATCCTAATCTAACAATGTGAAGTAGAGGTAGACTTTTCAACTTAAGACTTCAGAGCTCGATGACTTGACACCTAAATAAACTACATCTAATCATTTATTGAAGAAACTAAAGCTTTCCACTTGGCATCACTCAGTCATTGATGACTAAAACACTCAATCAAAGCAGACCTTTGGGATCTTAATCAAAGTCTTACATTCATTCTTGGATCTTGATCCAATGGAGTGAAATGAAAGGGCCTTATTTAAAAATAAACATCTACTCAAAAAGAAAACTCTCGTGAAATGCCATAGACACATGTTTAGGGAGGTCCACGTAAGTGCCATGTAAGCACTAAAATCAATCTCAAGATATGGTGTGTCTAAAAAGAAAACTCTCATGAAATGCCATAGACACATGTTTAGGGAGGTCCACATAAGTGCCATGTAAACACTAAAATCAATCTCAAGATATGGTGTGTCTAAAAAGATAAGATTTTTATAAATGGCACCATCCATAAAATATAAGGTACAAATACATTTATGAAATCCATCACCTTCACCATTAAAGCCTCTAAAGCCCTACTATAATAGCTTAAGGTCCTAAAACTTAACTAATTGAGGACCTAACTACATCAAGCAAGCTTGAATTATCATCCTGAACATCAAGGCTAGTCATATTACAAGATAATTAAGATCATGGAAATGACAAGGAAATAATGGAAGGAAGAGACCGACTTATATCTTTTCATGCACCATAAAGGAAGATGATTTAGGGACACTAAGTTAGATACAAGGGCATTGTCTAATAGAATGAATAATTGGTCAAATATTTGCTTTGCCATTGAAGAATTACAACCTTTATTATCTAGAAAACAAAGGGTGACAGTCACCAAAAGGAAGTTTGATGACCTAGTTCCAGTCCAAATGATGGGTCTTCATTAAGTTATCAGCAAACTAGAGGTACTACCCTATATTGACATCCTTTCACCCTTGTTTATAGACTATAGGATTGATAATGACTAGATTATTGATGATAGCAAGTTGACGAGGATTGCTTATGTTACCCTAGTAGAATTTGAAGGCTACTATAAAATTCCCAAATCCCATATTTCCCTCCCCTTCATAAAAGAGTGGACTATTGAGCATAATTTGAACATCATCTTGTGACCATGGTTAATCCAAGGGGCTCATGTACCTAGAAATCATAATGGTAGGATCCCCATTATCTAATTTAGGGAGGGTATAAAAATCATTATGAATTTATTAAATAGAGCCTCTGGAGCAACCACCACCACCTATATTGACCCTAGGTGGGTTTCCTATGTATACTTCATGGTTGAAGAAAAATTGACTTCACCTATTGGGGAGCTAATTAGTATCTACTTATGAAGGTAGTTTTATGGCATTAATAATAAGACACTTCATCATTTCACCATGATGTCTTATCTATTGGAATCATTGATGACATCCACCCATATTCCTAGGGTTAAGAATTGGTCCTTTCATAGTAGAATTACCATCTCCCTTCATTAAACCAAGCTTTATGTCTTCAAATATAGGGATCATATGCAATTAATCTATGACTATACATATATATATATATATATATTCCCATATTGTTCCAAAGCATCATAATATATCCCATGCCCAAGATGCAACCTCTTGTTAAAAGATATGTTGATCTCATGGGAGATATTTGGTTTTATCCAGACTGTACTATCTTTCAGATTGAGGGTACCATGACCCAACCATTTAGGTTGCCTGTTAATGTTCCCCTTAAATTGGTTGAATAATAAATTGTGTACCAAATTTCCCATGGAATTGATAACACCTATAGAGATAAGAGGAAGGGCATGATACATACCTTCCCATTTTTTATTGAGAGAACCTTGATCAAAGACTAAAAGCAATTGGACATCATGTCTAGACATAAGGATGCTTTTTTCTTTCAAAAATATGACTTAAAAGAATGGGATCCAAACAACAAAGTGGTCCCTCATTTATATTCAAGGAAACTGACCAAGGTGACTTATGAACACATGGTTGGTCCTTATGACCATTTCTATACTAAAGCATCAAAATTTGAGGAGGTTCTTGCTAGGTGTAGACAACATGGTTTCAAGCTTGAGCATAGATTGCAAAGGGAGGAAAAATTAGTTGGAGAGAGATGGAAAATGAACCCATTATAGTATCATTTGTTTCCCTCCACTTCAAATGCACCTCTAGATAAACCACCACAATCAACACTCTAAATCCAAGAAATAGGTGAAAAAGGATTGGAAGATAGACCAGGTGAAGGCCCTTCATCATCAACCTAGCCTCTAGGACCATCTTTCCTAGTAGAGCACATTGATATGGTTGCCTTAGAACCATATGAAATGGATGAGTTATTCAAGGAACTTATAGAAACCTATGGATCTAACCAAGAAGGTGAGGAAATCACAATTGAAATGGCTCAAACTGAAGCATCCCAAATAGTTGGAGAAGAAAAAGGGAAAGAAGTGTCATTGGACTTGGCCCCTATCACTTAGAAGAAGAGAGAAGCTAAGATGGTCCTTGTTCCTAGGTTTTCTAAAATACCAAAGGTAATATGGACCCACCTCACCAATGATGTAAACTTAATCACTGATGAATTCCCAATACATGGACCTATTATCCCAAAATATTTTATATATGGTAAATTCCAAAATATCCCCTTCCATTCTTATTCATGGGCAATCACCAACACTTCAGTAGTGGGCAGCCATGATAATATTAAACCTTGGATCAAAGAGCTCATGAAAGAAAAAAGAAGAGAGGATAATTATTGAGGATATAAGAGAAAGTGGTAGGAGAATGAAATATAAAGGATCATCAAGTGGAGCTAGGATTGAAACCCTAGAAGTAGCCAAACTCTCTGAACCAAAAGCTATAGAGAATTTCAATCTAGATATATCAGGGTTTGAGAAAATAGTAATAAGGAAAGCCACCATTGGCACTGAGGAATTAACTTTTCAAAAAGTGGAACCTTTTATTGTCCTAACTCCTATCCAAGGGTAGGTAAAATGAGAAAATCCCATCCATCAAGTACATGTGGCCAGTTTAGTGGTGGCATAATCAGTAATGACCTTGGTTAGGGTCCAAGGAATGAAACAAAGGATCACCAACTTAGAGAAGGAAAAGTAGGATTTGGAATCCCAAATATTAATTTTAGTCCTTGAAGATATAGTAGCATTGCTAAATAAGTCCTTAGACATTTTTTAAGGGTTAAAGGCCTTGAAATTTAGATCAATTATTTTGGCCTATAAACTTGAGAAGGAATGGACATTAATTACTCAATGGTAAGGCTCTAGAGATTAGGAAGTTGAATTGATCAATATCCATAACACCAAGAAAGTCCAAGGCATCAAGATCATCAATTTTAAACACTTGCATGCCCTCCTGTGAGTCATGGAAGACATGATATTGGACATGAGTAGCTGGTGTGGAAATGTTAGCATCCTTTTGGATGAGGAAAAAGGATTGATGGTAAGGATGTATAAGCTCTTGAAGGACCTATTTGAAAAACCATTTAAGACCAATGCAACATGCCTAATGGAAGATGAAGAGTTCAGATAGAGGGTTAGTCAACACATCCAAAGCATAAAAAACAACCAAGGCTAGGATACAAAGGAAAATAAAAAGGTCCTTGCTATCATCATCACATCTTGAAGATAGATTGCAGAAGCCTAAGTCATTCTGGAGCTCAAGACTAAGAGTGACAATGAATTTAACACATTAGAAAATCAAGAAGAATATTGTTTGATAAAGCCTACCATAGATTTTAAGATCATAAATGAATAATACACTAAGGTGAATAACATCCTTAGACAGTGACCTAAGGGTCCCACCAATGTAACATAAAAGAATATTTTTTTGTAAAATATATGCTAGTCTGTTAGTACACATTTATCCTTTGTCAAAATTAGCATGATATCCTTTGACATTGTGTCTTTGTATTAAAGATAGTTGTCCTTAGTTTGCATGTGGATATTTTGAGGGAGTTAACTGATAAACCACCTATGTTTCCTATAAATAGCCAAGGGTTACCACTTTTTTAAAGGAGAGTTTTTTGAGAAATTGTATACCAAGATATTTTAATACAACTAAGGAATTCTAAAAGGATTGTCTGAATAGTGTGTCAAAGCTAATGCTATCTCTCAATTGCATGTTAACACATCCAAAGCTAATTGTTCTTTGGTTTTTTACCTATATTTTCTATCAGAGGGTTGTTAATTTGTGTTAATGCTAGATTAATCGAAAAGATCTTAAGTATAATTCATTTTATTTGCTCTACATTTGGATGTGCATATGCTATTTGTTAGGATCTTAGAGTACAATTGATTACTTTTGTATAAGCAACTAAACACAAAATTGAAACTAGAAGTAATAAGTAACTAGAAATTAGAAACAACAAATAATAGGAGATACAAGAAACAACCAATCTGTATTAAACTCTTCCAAAAGGAAATACAATGAAGAAATCTCTCTCTTCTCACACCTCGTAGATGTACAGTAATTCTCCCTCAAGAGTTCTCTCTCTCTCAATCAATTACAATCAACTCAATTACTGAATTATACATGCTATGAGGATATAACCCTACTATATAGTATACTACAACACTAGGGTTCATAAGCCATGCATTTTCCACCCTTAGATCCACCTCTTAAATCAAAGGCTCAAATTTGTTCTACTAAAAATAGCAATTCTAAAAACACATAGAAGTCGGTGTCGGTCTGAAGATGACCGATGTCGGCCGACACCTAATCGATGTCAATTGGTTTTGACTAATGCCGGTCAACCCCTAACTGATGTCAATTGGTTCTGACCAATGTTGATTACTGTGTAAGCCTAGAAACCTCCACATTAGCTCATTAGTGAAGCTTTTATCTCCACAACTCAACAATCTCCCACTTGGAGATAAACATCTACACCTGTACCTGTATAGCAACATCCTCTAAACATCTCTGGCTTGTTTCTGCCTCTTCAAGTTCAATTTTGAAGACCAACAAAAGTTGAATGAAGATTCAACTTCTCCTTTGTTACCAGTTTTGTTAACATATCAGCAGGGTTCTTATCTGTATGGATCTTTTCTAGCTTCAACTGTCCATCCTCCAATACCTGTCTAATGAAGTGGTACCTAAGCTGTATATGTTTGGTTCTTGAATAAATTCTTTGCCAAATGAATTACACTTTGACTATCACTATACAATCTGCAACTCTCTTGCTCCTTTCCCAACTCTTCCATGAACCAAGTCATCCAAATCATTTCCTTGCTAGCCTCTGTGACTGCAATGTATTATGCCTCTATAGTAGACAAGGCAACAACCTTCTACAACTTTGAAATCTAGCTAACCGTCATTCCACCAACAATGAACACATATCCTGTGGTGCTTCTCCTACCATCCAAGTCACCTACCATATCCTAATCTACATACCCATGTAGAGAAGTCTTTGACCCTCCATAGCATCCTCTCAGATATCTAAGAATCCACTGAATTGCTTTCCAGTGTTCCTTTCCTGGATTGGCCATAAACTTGCTGACAACTCCCACTGCTTGGGCAATATCTGGTCTAGTACATACCATTGCATACATCAAGCTCCCAACTACTGAAGCATATGGAACTCTACTCATGTACTCAACCTCATCATGTGATTTAGGACACTATTCTTTGCTCAACTTGAAGTGTCAAGCCATAGGTGTGCTTACCGGTTTTGCATCCTGCATATTGAACCTCTCCAACACCTTATTCACATAATCCTCTTGAGACAAAATCAAACTATGATTTTTCTTGTCTCTTAATACTCATGCCAAGGATTTTATTTGCTACTCCTAAATCCTTCATGGCAAATGTGTGAGCTAATTTTACCTTAAGCTCAATAATTTCCTGCATGTGTGAACCTGCAACAAGCATATCATCTACATACAGTAACAAGATAATATAACTACCACTATCCAATCTATTAAAATAAACACAATGGTCAGATTGACATTTACTAAAGCCATGCTCTGTCATAAACTTATCAAACCTCAAATACCATTGTCTTGGAGCTTGCTTAAGACCATATAAGCTTTTCTTCAACCTGCACACAAGTTTCTCCTTACCTTTGACCTCAAAACCTTCTGACTGATCCATATATATCTCTTCATCAAAATCTCCATGAATAAATGTTGTCTTAACATCAAGCTACTCAAGATGCAAGTCCTCAATAGCAACTAAAGACAATACAGTCCAAATAGAAGTCATCTTTACTACAGGAGAAAAAATTTCACGAAAATCAATACCTAGTTTCTGTGCAAATCCATTTACTACCAACCTGGCCTTATGTTTCATTTGTCCATTCTCTCCTTCCTTTAACCTATATACCCATTTGTTTTTTAGTGCTTTATTTCTGCCTGGAAACTCAACCAAATCCCATGTATGGTTCTCTTCCAAGGAATCAATTTCCTCATTCATGCCATGTTCCCACTATTTCCTAGATTTTACCTGTATTGCCTCATCAAAACTTTCTGGTTCTCCACCATCAGTGAGCAACAAGTAGGATAAATAAGGGGAATAATGAATTGTAGGTTTACTTACCCTTTCAGACCTCCTTATGGATGTTTGAGACTCATTTATAGCTTGCTATCTGCCCAAATTTTCTTTTGATAGTGACCGATCTTGGTCATCTCTGATCGATTCCAGTCCACACTCGATCGATGTCAATTCCTCCTGATCGATGCCAATTTCCACCTGATCAATGTCAATTTCCACCTAACTCACATCAATTTCCACCTGATCGTTGTCAGTCTTTGTGTTTTTTTGTGAGTGATGATTTTTACTCATGAGCTCATTTTGGATCATAACCTCTTCCAAATCAAGATTGCCCTACTCAAAATTATTTATCCTCTTGAGCTAATCACTGTACATCACCTTCTCATTGAAAACTACATCATGGATTCTAATAATTTTTTTAGTTTCTAAATTCCACAACCGAAATTTGAAATCTCAAAAACCATAACCAATGAAAGTGCATCGCATAGATTTAGCATCCATCTTCTTTCTATTTTCTTTATCAATGTACACAAAAGCTTTAGAACCAAAAACTCTGAGAAATGAAAGATCTACCTTTTTACCTATCTAAGCCTCTTCTAGAATTCCATCATCCAATGCAGTAGAAGGTCCTCTGTTAATCATGTAAACCACAGTATCTACAGCTTCTACCCAAAAATATAAGGGCAAACTAGCATGCAACCTCATACTTCGTGCACGCTCCATTATTATTCTATTCATCCTTTCAACAACTCTATTTTGTTGAGGTGTCCTTGGAACCATCCTTTCCCTACATATTCTACTCACAGAACATTAACTATTGAATTTATTGCTACAATACTCATCACCATTGTCAGATCTAAGGCACTTCAATCTCAAACCTATTTCATTCTCAACCAAATCTTTTCATTTCTTAAATGTGTCAAAAACATTAGATTTCCTCTTTATGCAATAAACCCATACCTTTATTGTGGCATCATCAATGAAAAAAACATAAAACTGTGATCCTCCAATAGAAGCTACTAAGCTGGTCCCCACACATCTATGTGAACAAGCTCCAACTTGTGCTTCTTCTTTGTTGACCCAATTTTGAGAAACCTCACTTTCTTCTGTTTCCCAAAAATACAATGCTCACAGAAATCTAGATCTATGCTTTTCAAATCTAAAAGCTTACCTTTTGACTTAAGAACTTTCATTCCCTTCTCACTCATGTGACCAAGCCTACAGTGCCACAACTTTGCATCTACATCTGAAGTAGATAAAATAGAAGGAGAATAATAAGTAATACAAGTAGATAGATAAAGTGCACCTACTCTCTTACCTTTTTATAATACAAGTGCACCCTTGGAAACTTTCCAAGATTCAGGTGTGAGAGTACTATGCAACCCTCATCACCCAACTTTTCTACAAAAATTAGATTCCTCTTCAAGATGGGTACATGCATGACATCCTTCAACACCCATGTGTTGCCATTCTACAATTTCAGCTGCACTTTTCCTTTGCCAACAATTTTACAGGCTCATCATCCCCTAAATAAACTTTTCCAAAATCTCCATGGACATAATCATTGAAAAATTCTCTATTTTGGGTTGCATGGAAAGAGGCACCAAAATCTAAAACCCGTGATTCTACTTTATTATCCAAATAAAATATAAGAGCATCATGTGCAACAATACCTGCAACTTTTTCTTCTTTATTGCCTTCATGCTGATTTTCTTTGTTATCCTTCAACCAACAATCTTTCTTTGCATGCCCTTTCTTTCCACAATTCCAGCAGGTTATTCTTCCATTTCTGGGTTTGGATTTACTTCCCATCTTTGACCTTGATTTCCCTTGCTTGCCCTTCTCTCTTTGCCTTCCCCTACTTTCAACACTTAAAACATTACCTAATGTTTCCCCTGTGCTTTTCCTACAAATTTCTTCATTCAAGATTACACTAACAACATCATCAACTTTCAAGATATTTGAAGCAGATGCAGTATTGCTAACTTCTATTACCAAACTATGCCAACTTTTAGGTAAAGAGCATAAGATTAAGAGAGCCTTAATTTCATCATCAAAAACTATTTTAACTAAATTTAACTGATTTACTATTATATGGAAATCATTAAGATGACTAGATACAGATCCACCTTCCTGCATTTGCAAATTAAATAATTGCTTCATAAGATATACCTTATTCGAAGCTGAGGCTTTTTCATATAAATTTGCCAAAGTATCCATTAACTCTACCGTTGTCTTTGCCTGTGATAAGTTAGAAAACACAGAAGCTGCTAGGCTCAACCTTATAGATCCAAGAGCCTTTCTATCAAGAACATTCCATTCTTCATCTTCCATATCTGTGGGGTTCCTTGAAACCCCACCCAATGGTAAATATAGATCTTTTTGATACAAATAATCTTCAATCTGCATCCTCCATAATTGATAATTCTTGCCATTGAATTTCTCCATTCTAAGTTTACTTTTTTCTACCATTGCTTTGCTCCCACTCAATCAAAAACCCCTGTGAGTGAATTCTATAATAAACAAACACTAACACACTCTGATACCAGTTTTTAGGATTTTAGAGTACAATTTATTACTTTTATATAAGCAACTAAACACGGAATTGAAACCAAAATTAATAAGTAACTAGAAATCAGAAACAACAAATAATAGGAGATACAAAAAACAACCAATCTGTATTAAACTCTTTCAGAAGGAAATACAATGAAGATATATCTCTCTCCTCACACCTCACAGATATACAATAATTCTCCCTCAAGATTTCTCTCTCTCTCTCTCAATCAATTACAATCAACTCAATTACTGAATTATACATGCTATGAGGATCTAACCCTACTATATAGTATACTAAAACACTAGGGTTCATGAGCCATGCATTCTCCACCCTTAGATCCACCTCTTAAATCAAAGGCTCAAATTTGTTCTGCTAAAAATAGCAATTCTGGAAATGCATAGAAGTTAGTGTCGATCTAAAGATGGCCGATGCCGATCGACCCCTAACCGATGTCAGTTGGTTCTGACCGATGCCCGTCGACCCCTAACCGATGTCGGTTGGTTCTGACTAATGCTAGTTACTGTGTAAGCCCAAAAACCTCCACATTAGCTCATTAGTGAAGCTTTTAGCTCCACAACTCAACACTATTCAGGTTATAGTAGCAAACTTTTAAAGTAAACTTGGTTCTTACTCGTGGTTTATATATCTTCTTTAAAGCTTACCTAGTTTGTGACGCAATCTGAGTTTATACTATTTTATACCATAAATTGGTTCATGTATACTCAAATTAATTATAATTTTTTCATAATATTCAAGATGGAAATTTGTAATCACATTTTCTTTTTTGCCTTACCCTTCCTTCTTATATTTTCTTTATCAAAACTCACTTACTTTAGAGATCATTGTTAATATCCATTTGTATTAACTTGTAAGCTTATATTATCATAAATATTAGGACCTTGGTGACTCCCAACCACCAAATCAAACAAATATTGTGGAAAACTTTCACACTCGACTTCTATTTCACCACAAACATCCCAATATTGTCACAAACTACAACTCATGCCTTGGACTTTCATAACCCTAAAATGAGAAGTGTTAATCAATAATAATGAAACCTATGAAGCATCAATAGGAGTAGCTCTATTGGTGCTATAAGGAGGGCTCATTTGATCAATTGTGATAATCCCTGCATTAAATTTGAGGGATTCTTGACCTTTATAAGTGATTCTTGACACTAAAAGAAAGGATACTTGGGTTTTTTAGTGGTTTCTTGTCTATCTTTGTGTTTTATAAGGCAAAAACATAGGTTCTTCATAAAGAATGGTTAAATTCTAGTCAAAACAACTTTTAGTTTTAAAACTTCATAGTATTTGATTTGAGGATGGCTTAGTCTAGTTAAATGGATATGATTCTTTGTGAATCTTAAGCTTATTTAGGACATAGGTTACAAATAATGGTCATCTTTGCATAGTTCAGTTCATCTTTGAACTTAGTCAAAAGTTAGTGTTATTTATATAGTTTTGAGTAAATCTTTATAGAATAAGCTTAGTGTGTAGGTTGATTGTTATTCTTTGTGTAATCTGACTTGACTCATCATATTTTAAATGGATCCTTAATATTTAAAAATAAAATTACCAAATATTAGGACTAGATCACATTTAAAGACTAGATAACCCTTTCTCGAACTAGAAATCCATAGAAGAGCCAAGAAGACAAAGGAACGCATAAGTATTCCAAGTCTTTATAGTCTTCAATGTTGCAAGGATTTCCTACATTCAATCTTCATCCAAATATGGCATGGCTTAGGAGTTCCCCCATAAATGTACTAAGTATGATTCATGACTTACCATGTAATCCTAAAAAGTATTTACCAATATTTATCCCAACTAGTGTTACAACTACAAAAGAACATGTTAAATCTTTTAAAGCTACCTTAAGATTGTTAAACTTTATTCATGAAGATGTAGCATGTAGGTTTTTCCCATTTACATTCAAATATGCAACATATGAATGGTTCCTTAATTTACCTAATAATTGTATTACCTCGTGGAATAACTTTGATACTATTTTTATTGATCAATTTGGAAAAATTATAAGCCCCTATGTCATCTATCACCAATTTACAACCATTAAAAGGGATGCAAGTGAACCAATTAGATATTTTAATGCTAGGTTCCAAAAGATGTTTATTCAAACCATGGATCCCTACAAACCTAATAAGGATTTAGCTTTAGAGGTTTACAAAGATGTTGTTGCTCCTATGACTTTTATGTTTCTTAAAAGGGCTGTCCTAGTTATCAATACATTATCCCAAGCTTATTTTGACGTAGTGTTTATTAGTGATCAAATGCACCCTCAAGGACAGATGGCTTATTCGGTCCCAAATATTAATTGTCAAATTCTTGCATTAAACCTATTCCCAAATAATGACCAAAATACTCCAGCATTAAACCAACTCCTTGCATAGAATGTATTACCCACTAGCCATGTTTCCCTGAATCAAAACCTAAGTTTATTGAGTCATCAAGCTACTAATGGATCTCATATCAGTGATCAGAAGGATTTAGTGGTTGTCAATGGTATTAACAATAGTTAAGGTCAAAACTTTGAGACTTTAAAAAATGATAATGAATCTATATTAAAGATGGTCTAGAAACTTAGCACATATTCATTGCAATTACAAAAACAAGTTGTTAATGCTAATGACAACTCTAGAAGAAACTTCACTTTACAAAAGTTCAATCGGTTTAGGAATAGATTTTATAATGATATTTTCTTCAATAATAAATCTAATGAGCTTTCCTCTAGCAAAAAGACTATGGATATTAATCTCAATGATATTGCTTTACTAGACTATTGTAGAGTGCATACTACCTCTAAACATGATGAGATTGACAGTATTGAATTTTATAAAGCATTTGATGCTTTATAAGAAGAACTTGAGACATTTGAGGTAGTACCAAACAAAGATGTTTTTTTAGGTCCTTTTGGATCTAAACATCTGACCAAGTGCACATGGTGGAAACATTTCAATTCTCTTTCTCAGAGGATAATGAGCCTGAGAACATTCCTAAAGAGATTCAAGCATTCTAATAATTTTTGAAGATGTATTCTCTAAGAAATAGGGAACAAAAAAAAATTGACTACCTCTACTCCTAATAATTATGGGACTCTTCCAAATAATACATCAAGGAATTATCTTGAACCACCTAAGAGCAGTTCTTCTAAACCTACTACAGAATCTTTAAACAAGAGTTGTTACAACATTGTAGAGGATATGAAAAAGATCAAATCCAATATTACCCTACATGAGCTAAATCAAATTAAAGAACAAAGAGATTTACTCTTGGAATCATTACCCAAGAAACCTAGGAAGCCCCCTAAAAGTGATAGTGCTAATGTAACTATGCAAGTAACTAAAGAAGAGTCTCCACCTTTTTTACTTATAGTTAGGATATTTGGAAAGAATGTCCATAATTATATTTTAGATTCTAGAGCTTCAACCAACATTATGCATGTCAATATATGTGAACAGCTTGGGTTAACACTAATCAAGTTTGATAAAGTTACTCAATTGGATAAATCAAGAGTCAACGTCATTGGGGATTTATTGAATGTGCATATGCAATTGGCTAGTGAACCAAGGGTTTAACAATTTATTGACATCCAAGTGGTGGATATTACTAATGCTTATGGATTTATCTTGAGTAGAGAATGGACTAAGGCCTTAAATGGTTACATGTCTACTGATTGCTCACACTTATGGTTTCCCTAGAAAGGTGTTCCAAATTAGATAAGGGGAGCGAGGGAGCCCAAGATGAGGCACATGATAATATAATATAATGATGTCAATGAAAAGGTGAATTTACTAGATCTTGATTTAGGAGTGTTTACCCTAGAGGTTATAAAGGAACATTGTTCCAAAAATCCACCTTAAATGCCTAGTTTATGGAAGTTGTATGTGGATGGTGCTAGGTGTAAATCAGGATTAGGAGCTAGTATTGTATTGATAAACCGTATAAAAAATCATTATCATGCTTTATATAGGTTATAATTCTCATGTACTAACAATTTAGCTAAGTATGAAACTCTTATCATGAGACTACAACTAGCTATTAAACATAATGTTAAGGAACTCATTGTCTATGGATATTTTGAGTTGGTGGTCATCCAAGTAAGAAGTAAATACCAATAAAATCTATCTTACCTCAAGAGATACAAGTTTATAGTTTGGGATTTGATGAAATCTTTTAATGGTCTTAACATCTTATCTATTCCCAAGGAAGAGAAAAAAGTTGATAATGAGCTTACCTCTATTGCAACTAATCTCATGCCCATTTATGGTTTCCCTAACATCAGTATTGAGTTAGTATCATGCCCCTCAGTCCCTGAAAACATGGATCACTTTCAAGTTTTCAATGATGATCAGTAAATTTTAGATTTCTTGGCTAATTCTAGAGCTTTTAAAACTCACCTCATTGATGAAGCTGATGATTTTTCTCCTAAAAGGGAGATTAATGGTAAAATCATCCAATTAAGTGACAATAAGATACCAAAAGGGATGATTTCATTAGAAAAACTAATTGATCATCACAAGATTGTGGAGACACCTATGGTAACTAAATTAAATGGTAAGGACTATTAGGAGGTACATCTTGGTTCACATGATCAACCCCAACAAGTGAATATAGGAAAGGCTTACACTAAAATGGAAGATAGAAAATCTAGAGAGCTACTTACAAAATATAAGGATGTCATTGCTTGGTCCTATGAAGATATGAAAATATTTGACCTAAGAGTTATTACTCATACTATCCCCATCAAAGAAAATTTTAAAGCCTTTAGACAAAAGAAAAAGCCTTTTAATATTGTACTATAACCCATGATCTTTAGGGAAGTCAAGAAATTACTAGATGTAAGGATTGTATTTCCTATTAAGCATTCCACTTGGGTTACAAACTTGGTCCCAGTCAAAAAAATCATGGGGAAATAAGATTATGGATAGAATTTAGGAATTTGAATAGAGCATATAAAAAGGATAATTATTCCTTACCCTCTCTTGAACAAGTCATCCAAGCTATTTTAGGATCTGCCATGATGTCCTTTTTAGATGGGTTTTTTGGATATAATCAATTACTTATTACTCCAAAAGATAGGATGAAAATAGATTTCACTACTAAATGGGTAACATATGCCTATAAAGGAATACCAGTTAGATTAACTGATTCAAGAGCCACCTTTTAGAGGGCCATGAATTATGATTTACAAGTTCTAGCTGGCAAGTGCATCATCATTTATGTGGATGACCTCATATTTTTCTCTAAGAATAGGGAGGAACACTTTATGCACCTTCATCAAGTGTTTGAAAGATGTAGGAGGTATAGAATTTCCCTCAACCCTAATAAAATTATCTTCTATGTCACTAAAGGAAAATTATTGGGGCATGTCATTACTAAAGATGGGATTTCCATATATCTTGAGAGAGTGGAAGCCATCTCCAAAATTGAGATACCCAACAGTCGAAAAGAGATGAAATCATTCTTTGGTAAAATTAACTTCATGAGGAAGTTCATCTCAAGCTTTGCTGAAATTTTCAAACCTTTGAATGATATGCTCAAGAAAGATGCTAAAATTTCTTAGAATGAGTAATAAAAAAAATCCTTTACTGACATAAAAAAAGCAATTGGTCAAGCCCTAGTCTTAATAATTCTTAATTTTTTAAAAGACTTTTACTTGTATTTATTTGCTTCTGACCACACTATGGTTGCTATCTTAAATCAAAAGGTTGATGGGAGTGACCATTTTATAGCTTTCATGAGCACCAAATTCAAAAATGTAGAGGTAAACTATTCCATGATAGATAAGCAAACCTATGCATTGGTAAAGGTAGTAAAAAAATTCTAACATTACATCCTTAGAAACAAGGTACATGTTATCTTACCTGGCCCTACCACAAAGCTTATATTGAGCCATAATGAGGTTGGGTAATGAAGGGGTAAGTGGATATCAATCCTATAAGAATATGATATTGAAATGAAGATTTCCAAACTAGTGAAATGTCAGGGCTTGGTCCAAATGATATCCAATACCAATCATAAACTCCATATCATGCAAGTTGAACAATATAACTTCCAACCTAATGAATGGTATGACTCCCTCATCTACTTTATTATCAATGGTAATTTCCCTCTAGGACTCACTAGAGAGTATAAAATAGTAATAAGACTCAAATCAACTCATTATCTCATTAAAAATGGATTATTGTATAGAAAGAACTTTAAATGAATCTACTTAAGATGTGTGTCCAAGGAAGAAGCCTCTCAAATCATGTCTACTTTTCATGAAAAACTAGGTAGTTGACATCCTTCAGGGAGAACCACAATCCATAAAATTATTAGGTCTAGGTACTATTGGCCCACCCTTTTCAAATATGCATACAAACATGTGAGGGAGTGTCATTCTTGCCAAATATTTAGCACAAGAGAACCAAAGACAACCATGCCTTTACAACTAGTGATATAAATAAACCTTTTACACAATGGGGATTAGACTTTATAGGAGTGATCAATCCCAATTCTTCTAATGTTCAAAAATATGTCCTAACTACTACAAACTAATGCAATATATGGATTGAGGTAGTAGCCACTAAGTAATGTAGAATAGAAAAGGTGATTAATTTCTTGGAGGAAAATATTTGCCCCTGATTTGGAACCCCAGTTTCTTTAGTTTGTGATAATGGATCTACTTTCACTTCTATTTAAATGACCAAATGGGTTTATGATAATGGTATTTATTTTAATTTTAACTCTAATAATTATCCCCAAGGGAATGGAGTCTCTAAATCCATAAACAAGAATATAATGAGGGCCATCAAGAAGTTAGTAGCAGATAAACCTAGAACATGGCACAAACTCCTTAAGTATGCATTATGGGCTGACAAGATAAGGATTAATTAGGCACTCAGGGCTTTACCATTTCTATTGGTATATGGTTAAGAACCCATCTTTACTATCAATTTAAAACTCCCTACATTCACATTCATGCAAGAATATATGGAATAAATCCAAGAACTCGCTAATTCCAAGCTATTGGCCATCATTCAGATGGAAGATGCTATAGAAAAGGCATTTATAGATTTCAATAGACACTAAACAAATATGAAAAGGTGGTTTGACAAGAGATCCAAAGTGAAAGTGTTCAGATAAGGAAACCTAATCCTCCTTTGGGATAAGGCATCAGAACCTAAAGGCAAACATGGCAAGTTCACCCCTTGTGGACTGACCCATACCAAATTATTGAAACCTTAGGTAATAACACCTTCAAGTTAAATAATATCTAGGGAGTTGAGTTTAAATTTCCCACCAATGGGAAATACACAAAGTATTATGTTGCTACTGTTCCACCAGGGCTCTTCATGGAATAACATTTGTAAGATTGCTTAGAGCTAGAGTAAGTAGGATAGTTAGTTTCCTTGTTTTATTTTCCTGCTTTGTTTGTATATATATTTTTTCCTTGTTTTTTATTTATTTTATTTATTTTTTCTTGGTTGTGTTCCTTTTCTTTAATAAAGTCTCTTGGACTATCCTGGCCTGAAATTTCTCAAAATCTAGGTACCTCAAGTGGGGTGCATTAATTCTGCACAATGGAACCTAAGGCTATAATATAGCTTTATGTTACAATATTGAGACTTTTAAAAGACTCACATTAAAATGAATTACCCCCAAAAAATCCAAAACATTACCTAAGACCAAAGCTTTGTTGAAATAAGAATCATGTATGTGGAAGGGGAATTCAAAAGTTAAGGCATATGCATGTTTACACTTAAAACATATCCTTATCTGAGATTAAGGTTTCAACTATAAGGTAATTATCCCAAGACTAAAATATTGGACTAAATCCTTAACCTAGATATCATGGCTCCCAACCTTTGCAATAAAAAAGAGAGAGACTTAATGCTAAATCAAAAGATGTAAAGTTAGAGGTGATTCAGGAAATC
The DNA here is from genome assembly GCA_037957365.1 of Torreya grandis. Classification (NCBI taxonomy): domain Eukaryota; kingdom Viridiplantae; phylum Streptophyta; class Pinopsida; order Cupressales; family Taxaceae; genus Torreya; species Torreya grandis. The sequence goes on along the minus strand of JARHVA010001383.1, from coordinate 755,025 downwards.
TCCATTGGGGCTATGGATTCCTAGCTAGCAGTGGAGCAAGGCCATGAGTGGATCCTAAGGTATCTATATCAACGATATGGATGCTTAGATGGTATCAGAGCAATGCCTAATCCTCCCCTAAATTAATAGCATTTGTTTCTAAGAGAATATCTAAAAATGCTCAAGGTTAAATATCATGGTCAAAAAGATATGAACTTGGATTATCATTCCCTGTCAGTCTCATGACAAATAGTTAGTGGAATCAAAGTACACATATATCATGATGAGGCTATGACATGGGGATTCAAATTTTGCATATTTGAATCTTGTTTTAACCTTGAATTGATCTAAGTAATGATATAAGGATTGAAGGAGGAAAAGGACTTATATGTTGGTTTAAACCAGACTTTCTAGATTCTAACATATTGTTATGTTTCCCTTGTGAGTCACCATTGTTGTTGGTACCAACATCCCCCCATTATTTTTTTCTTATTTCTTCTACTTTGCATGAATGGGTCCCTTGTTAATATTCCAAAGTATTTGTATCCTAGCATGGTTTACATGGTATTGTTATTTTTTGAATTTGGATATTATCCACCTAGAAAGAGAATGGGTCCTTTCTTGGTTAATTATGCTTTATTAACTAACCTTACTGATGATAAATCTTGAATGATGAAGTGCAAGTTTTATAGAGAGAGGAAGGGTTCCAGAGTAAGAAACCCTAGGGATTTGAATTTAAATCTTTGTGGGAAATTTAGTGGGAATTTGCCCTTTCAAAAGGCCCTAAGTCTAAAATCATGACTAAATTCCCTTTATGGTTTCCCCCTTTTAAATTCCCCTAAATGCATTAAAAAATTATGTCCTTGAGCCTTAATGTTTGTTCAACATGATTAATGCTTCAAGTATCTTAAAAGGATTTAACTTGAATTCATGTGTTAAGATCTAATGTTATGACTTGGCTTGGATATAGATAAATGATTTGCATTCACCCAAAAGCCTAATCCAACAGTGCAAGATCTTCCTAAGAGAAACTACATGCTAAATGTTGCTCATTACAAAAGTTTATATGGTATTTATTTTGACAACCTTGCTCCCATAATTTAACTTTCACGAGGATGTCTTTGACATTAATAAGGCCTTCAAAATAAACCTCATCCAAAATTTTATCTTTAGTCTAGAATGGGACTTTATAAACATTAAAACTTAAGCTTATCACATTAAAACTTAGGTCATAGTGTTATTAAATACTACTAACAAAAGAATTAATCATATAGCCTAAGTCTATGTATATTATGAACTAATTTAATGTTTATGCATCCTGTAGGATCTAATGACCCATGATGATCTCAAGATACTAATCCAACGGCGTAATATCAAAAGGCTTGCCAAAGGTTAGACCAATTAGAAATAACCTCACAGATCATGATCAATAGTTTGCACTTCATCACCAAGCCTAATCTAATGGCTCATATTAACCCCAAATTATTGAGAGCACCAAAAATATGACATGTGGCATGCTGCCATTAGCTAAAGTAACCTCAAGAGCTTAAAGTTGACAGTCGTGCTCTTATCATTTGACATATGTGAGGACATCTTTGATGTTAGTGAGAATGTTAAATTTAAACATGTTTGACCTATCAACTAATTAACTTTGACCTCACCAATCATGATTAATAGCTCTCACTCGATCATTGATCCTAATCTAATAGTGTGAAGTGGAGGTATACTTTTTAACTCAAGACTTTAGAGCTTGATGATTTGACACCTAGATAAACTGCATCCAATCATTTCTTGAGGAAACTAGAGCCTACCACTTGGTGTCACCTGATCATTGATGACTCTAACACCCAATCAAAGTAGACCTCTGGGATCTTAATCAAAGGCTCGCATTCATCCTTAGATCTTGATCCAATAGATCAAAATAAAAGGGCCTTATTTAAAAATAAATGTCTAGTAAAAAAGAAAATTCCAATGAAATGCCATAGAAACATGCTCAGGGAGGTCCACATAAGCACCATGTAAGCACTAAAAGGTAATATCAAGACATGGCACATTTAAAAAGACATGATTTTCATAAATGGAATCATCCATAAAATCTAAGGCATGAATACATTTATGAAATCCATCACCTTCACCATTAAAGCCTCAAAAGTCCTACCAAAATAGCTCAAATCCATAAAACGTAACTAATTAAGGTCCTAACTACATCAAGCAAGCTTGAATTATCATCCTAAGTATCAAGGTTAGTCATATTCTAAGACAATTAAGATCATGGTAGTGGTAAGGAAATAGTGGAAGGAAGAGACAGACTTGTATTTATCTATGGACCATGAATTAAGATGCTTTAGGGATACCAAGTTAGATATAGGGGCATTAGCCAATGGAATACAAAATTGGTCAAATATTTTCTTTGCCATTGAAGAATTATAGCCTTTGTCATCTAGCAAGAAAAAAGCAATGGTCACCAAAAGGAATTTTGATGACCTAGTTGTGGTCCAAATGATGGGTCTTCATCAAGTTTCCACCAAACCAGAGGTACTACCCTATATTGGCATCCTTACACCCTTGTTTGTAGACTGTAAGATTGAAAATGACCAAATTATTGATGAAATAAAGTCAAAGAAGATTTCTTATGTTTCCCAAGTAGCCTTTGAAGGCTACTATAAACTTCCCAAAGCCCATATTGACCTCCCTTCCATAAAAGAGTAGACTACCTAGCATAATTTAGACATCATCTTGAGACCATCATTAATCCAAGGTGCCCATATAGCTATAAATCATGATGATAGGATTATCATTATCTAATTTAGGAAGGGTATAAGAATCATTATGACTTTATTGAATAGAGCCTCTAGAGTAGCCACCACCACCTATGTTGACCCCTAGGTGGGTTTCCTATGTATACTTCATGGTTGAATAAAAATTGACTCCACCTATTGGGGAACTAATTAGTATCCACTTATGAAGGCAATTTTATGGCATTAAGAAGAAGACACTTCAACATTTCACCATGGTGTCCTTTTTACTAGACTCATTGATGGTATCCACCCTATTACTAGTTTAAATAATTGGTCCTCCCATATAAGAATCACCATCTCACATCATTACTCTAAGCTTTATGTCTTCAGATATAGGGATCATATGCAATTCATCTGTGACTATATATATCCCATATTTTTATAAAGCATCATAGGATATCCCATGCCCAAGGTGCACCCTCTTTTTAGAAAATATGTTGATCTCATGGGAGACATATGGTTTTATCTAGACTGCATTGTCCTTCAGATTGAGGGTACCATGACCCAACCATTTAGGTTTCCTATTTATGTTCCCCTTAAATTGGTTGAATAATAAATCATGTACCAATTTTCCCATGAAATTGATAACACATGTAGAGAGAAGAGGAAGGTCATGCTAAATACCTTCCCATTTTTTATTGGGAGAACCTTGATCAAAGACTGGAAGAAATTGGACATCATGTCTAGACACAGGGATGATTTTTCCTTTCAAAAAGATAACTTAAAGGAATGGGATCCAAACAAAAAAAGTGGTCCCTCATTTGTAGTCAAGGCAACTGACCAACGTGAATTATAAACACATGGTTGGTCTATTTCTATACTAAAGCAACAAACTTTGAGGAGGTCCTTTCTAGGTGCAGATAGCATGGTTTTAATCTTGAGCATATATTACAAACGGAGGAAAAAATGAATGGAGAGAGATAGAAAATGAACCCATTGTAGTATCATTTATTTCCCTCCACTTCAAATGCACCTCTGGATCAACCACCATAGCCAACACTCTAAATACAAGAAATAGGTGAAAAAGGACTAGAAAATAGACTAGGTGAAGGCCCTTCATCATCAACCTAGCCTCTAGGACCATCTCCTCTGGTAGTGCGCATTGATATGGTTGCCTTAGAACCATATGAAATAGTGGATGAGTTCTTCAAGGAACTTACAAATACTTATGGATTTGACCAAGAAGGTGAGGAATCCATAGATGAAATGGCTCAAATTGAAGGATACCAAATAAATAGGGAATAAAAGGGGAAAGAAGTGGCATTAGACTTGGTCCCTATCACTTAGAAGAAGAGAGAAGCTGAGATGGCCCTTATTCTTAGGTCCTCCAAAAGATAAAAGGTAACATGGACCCACCCCACCAGTGAAGTGAACCTATTCAATAATGAATTCCCAATACATGGACATATTATCCTAGACGAGTTTATATATGGTAAATTCCAAAATATCCCATCCCACTCTCATTCATGGGCAATCACTAGCACTTTAGGCATGGAAAACCATGATAATATTAAACCTTGGATCAAAAATCTCATGAAGAAGCAAGAAGAAAGGAGAATTATTGAGGCTATAAGAGAAAGTGGCAAGATGATGAAGGATTAGGGAGCATCAAGTGGAGCTAGGATTGAAACCCTAGAAGTAGCCAACTCTCTGAACCAGAAGCCACATTACATTTCAATCCAGATACATTAGGGTTTGATAGAATAGTAATAAGGAAAGCCATCATTAACACTAAGGAATTAACTTTTCAAAAAGTAGAACCTTTTGTTATCCTAACTCCTATCCAAGGGTAGGTAGTAGGGAAGCATCCCATCCATCAAAAGGATGTGGCCAATTTAGTGGTAGCAGAATCATCAATGACCTTGTTTGGGGTCTAAGGAATGAAATAAAGGATCACCAACTTAGAGAAGGAAAAGCAGGATTTGGAATCCCAAGTCTTACTTTCAGTCCTTGAAGATATAGTAGCATTGATAAATAAGTCCTTCTTGGACATTTTTGAAGGTTTGAAGGCCTTAAAATCTAGATTAGTTATTTTGGCCCATAAACTTCAGAAGATAAGCATTAATTACTCAGTGGAAAGGCTCTAGAGATTAAGTAGTTGAATTGATCAATATCCATAACACCAAGCAAGTCTAAGGCATCAGGATCATCAAGTTAAAATACTTGCATGCCCTCCTAAGAGTCATAAAAGACATGATATTGAAATTAATTATTTGGTGTGATAATGTCAACATCCTTTTGGATGAGGATAAAGGATTGATAGCAAGGATGGATAAGCTTTTGAAGGACCTATTCAAAAAACCATCCAAGACCAATGCCACAGGCCTAATAGAAGATGAGGATTTTAGACAGAGGGTTAGTCAACACATCCAACACATCAAAGACAACCAAGGCCAAGATACCAAGGATAATAAGAAGGTCTTGGTATCATCATCACATCCAAAAGATAGATTATATAATCCCAAGGCATTCAGGAGCTCAAGACCAAGAGTGATAAGGAATTTGACACATTGGCAAATCAAGAAGAGGATTATTTGATGAAGCCTATCATAGATTTTGAGCTCATCAATGAAAAATAAACTAAGGTGAAAAACATCTTCATATAGTGACCTAAGGGTCATACCAATGTAACATAAAAGAATATTCTTTTGTAAAATATATGCTAGTTTGTTAACATACATTTATCCTTTATCAAAACTAGCATGAAAGTCTTTGGAATTATATCTTTGTATTAAAGATAGTTATCCTTGGTTTACATGTGGATATTTTGAGGGAGTCAACTAGTAAACACCTATGTTTCCTATAAATAGGCAAGGTTTACCATTTTGTAAAGGATAGTTTTTTAAGCAATTGTATACTAAGAGTTTTTTATACAACTGAGGAACTCTAAAAGGATTATCTGAATAGTGTGTTAAAGTTAATTCTATCTCTCAATTTCATATTAACATCTTAGATGTTAATTTTTCTTTCATTTTTTTAGCTAGATTTTCTATCATAGGGATGTTAATTTATGCTAATGCTAGATTAACTAAAAATATCTTAAGCATACTTCATTTTATTTGCTTTGCATTTGGATATGCATATGCTATTCAGGTTATAGTTGCAAACTTTTAATAGTAAACTTGGTTCTTACTTGTGGTTTATATATCTTTAAATCTTGCTTGGTTTGTGATGCAATCTGAGTTTATACTATTTTACACCACAAATTGGTCCATGTATGCTCAAATTTATGAGAACTTTGTCGTAATATTCGAGATAGAAATCTGTAATCACATTTTTTTTCATTACCCTTCCTTTTTCTATTTTCTTTATCAAAATTCACTTAATTTAAAGATCATTGTTAATATCCATTTAGATTAACTTTTAGGCTTAGATTATCACAAATATTAGGACCCTTGTGGCTTCCAACCACCAAATCAAACAAATATTTTGGATAGCTTTCACACTCTACTTTTATTTCACCATAGACATCCCAAAATTGTCACAAATTGCAACTCATGCCTTGGACTTTCATATCCCTAAAATGGGAAGTATTCATCAACACTAAGAGCACCAGTGAGGCAATTATAAGAGTCAACATATCCCCTATCTCTTATTTAGAATGCTATGAAAAAAGATATGAGATATTTTTAAAGCTTTATCCTATGTTTGATTTTCTTAAGGAGGCTCAACTGGACTGCCAAGATCAATAACATTTTCATTTATCAAGTCATGTATCTTGTGTTTCAAACTAATGCATCTATTTTCTTCGTGGCTTGGTACCCTATGAAAATTACAAAATGCATTTTGATCATATCCCCATTAAATAGGCTTTATTGGATCAACTTCCCAAATAAGAGGGAGAAATATGATATTACATTCCAATAACTATTGTAAAACCCTGGTTGGAGATACTAGTAGATTGGTAAATGTTTGTTAAGGAGGTACTGATAAAACCACTTATTGAGGGGGCTCTGAAGCCATATTAACTGTAGGTTGATTTTTACTCTTTCTATCATTGACCTTTACTTTATATGGGAATTTGTTGTTACTCTTGTTTGTTGTTTTTGATATGCTTCTGTACTTGAGTTTTCCCATTGAAATTAATTTGAATTCTCTTTCTTTAAGTGTATGACATAACTCAGTGAAGGAAGAGAATCTTTTGAACATTATTGATTCATGCAAGGCTGGTAGAAGACTCTATTTGAAGATATCTTATAACTTTTGATCAGCCATGGGGCTAGTAATCTTAGCAAAGATAGTCTTATATTGAAGAACATAATCTATGAAATGTTTATTTGACCTTTGTTTCTATTGTACAACTTGGGCATAGGAAAAATTATCACCAATGTTAATGTTGAAATGAGATAGAAACATGTCATATAAAGGATTAAATGCACTGACTGACTGATTTAGTATACTATAGATTCATTTTAAAGCATAATCCTCTAGAATCCATGGAAATTTCTTGGTTAGCAGCTAGTCATTTGTCACATAGTCCAAGTATGTTGTGTGAAAATCTCTCAATTATGTCTATGGATCACCTTTGACATCATATAGTGTGATCTTGGGTTTAATAAAACTTGATGGCAATGGTGTAGAAGCAATATGATGTGCCAATGGTGTATGAAGTAAAGCAAAATAATCTAAGGTCTATGTAGGTCTAGAGGCACTTTGCTCAAGATATATCACCTTAGACTGAAGAGATTTTATCTCTTCCATAAGGGTTGCCACATCAGGAGACAAAGAGTACTAGCATAGTTGGTGGTGCCTCATAAGAAGATTGGGCTACTATAGGGGGTTGTTGAGATATAGCTAACCTTGTAGTGTCATTCAAAATTGATTACTCTGAAGGAATGGAAGACTCAACTTGTTTAGCCTTTTTAATTTCTATGATAGATTGTAAAATAAGAGTATGATCTCAAGGTTATTCCCTGGTCTTTCTTAAAAAAAAATTTAGGATCAATTCTTTGTTGAGGACAACTTCAGTATCAATAATAGGTGGAATTGGATCAAGAGTCTGATGTGGTGGGTCATAAACATTGGTGTTTGTATCATCATTTTTATTCTCATACTGCTCATTATCAAAATTATCCTCATATAAATTAGTGTAATCTAAATGTGTAGGATATATAGAAGGAACCTTAGTTGGTTGTTTATACATGGTATATGGTCAAGTTAAAGGAATATGGGTGAATTCAGGGGGGTTACCACCAAGTCTTGCACTTCATCTCAAAGGAAGAGATGTAAGTAACTTAGGTGGCATAAGGAAAAAAACTTTAATAATGAAATAAAAGATTAAACAAATATAATCTAAACAATGAATTAGAATATGCATAAAAAGGATATGAAATTCACACATATGTAAGGTGATACCTCAAAAGCAATGGGACCTAGTATATGTAACTAGGGTTTTGAAAAATGATATATATATATATATATATATATATATATATATTAAATTACTAAGGAATTTTAAAATTTAATGTGAATTTCTAATTTAAATATGTAGGTAAAAAATTAGAAAAATATTAGAAATTTGTTTATTTAAAGGGACCTAGTATATGCAACTAGGGTTTGGAAGAAAATATTTTTAAAAAAAAATTACTATGGAATTTTAAAAATTAAGGCAAATTTTTTATTTAAATATGCAGGTAAAAAATTAGAAAAATATTGGAAAATTCTTAATTCAAAGGGATCTAGTATATGCAACTAGGGCTTAGAAGAAAATATTTAAAAAAACATTAATATGGAATTTTAAAAATTAATGCAAATTTATGATTTAAATATGTAAATAAAAAAACTATAAATTTATGTGTTCATTTCACGTCATGTTCACCAAATGATTTAACTATTTTAGGAATATTGAATTTTTATTCCTAATTTAGTTAGAGGTCTAAGTTGACTAAATAAGTAAATAATATCATAATAATGAGAGTACTCATTTATATAATTTATTTGAAATTGGTAGCTTTCTAAAAATAGTATTGAAAGAGGAGAAATGTAACTTATCTTATAACTATGTTGATATGACTAAGATAAAGGCTAATATCAGCTATGTAAGATTGGGATGGTGTCATGAACTAGAATCTAAATTTTGTTTGGTGAAAGCATAGGAGCAACCAAAACAAGACACTTCAAGGTTTGGTGCTATATTCTAGGTCCTATCATTGTTTTCCAAATCGGTCATAGAGATCTATGTTTTTTGGGTCTTATCAACTATCTTTGTGTGAGCTTGTATATGAAATATTGAGCCTTGAATGATGATGGATCTCTTTGTAGATCTGATTTAATATCCAACCCTAGACCTTCATATTGATTGAATAAAACTTGAGAAAGAGGGGGGGGTTAGTGTGTGTAAGATGCACTAAATTTGTATCCACACCCCTTGTGTGGGCATGCTACCTACATACCAATACTCTGAAGAGGGATAAATCCATATGTAGTTCTCACACTTGATGTACTTTGTGTAATAGTGTTATACAGATGCAAAAAAATTAAACTAGATGTGATTGAGGTGGCTAAGGACTGGTGTGACAGTTTGAATATGATATTAGCTATATTGGTTGGTTGTATGTAGAGAATATGGAAATTTTCCTTAGTGGTCTTACTTGTATTCTTGCTTGCTTTTATAATATTTTCCAACCCCTTCTAAATGAACTTTGAATGGGATTTTATGGAGATCTATTGGTCATGGGTTAAATAAATTCATACTAGGTCAACGTAATGAAGAAAAGGAATTGAAAGGAAATAGTCATCTAGGATAAAAATGTGATTGGATAGGAACACTATATATAAGACACCCTAGGGGCCAGTGCTAGAATCCAAGTTGGGTGTTATTATCCTATAGGTATGGGACCTAGGGGGATGGAATTAGCATGGGAAAATTAGTTGGGCTGAGTAGGAATTAGGTCTTTAAAGTATGTGGATGAATACGAATAAGCAAAAAGGTGTCTATAAGGGTCATTAGAGCATGAAAGAGGGACCTATGGGTTAGGTGTCATAGTCCACACTCAAACTACCAATTTTGACATTTTATATGACTACATCATCCCACCTCTAATCTATATTGTCTAAATTGAGTTGTTAGTTCCTAAGAAACACACTTTGTATTATGTCTAAATGAAATCTTTACTTCAAGGTCACTGACTAAGCTTCCCTTTAGGTGTCAATCTAAATTTAACTCCCTAGCCTCCCAATTCATCTATGGCCATTTCTTGAGGAGATTATCTGACCCTTAGGGTTTCTTATGCCATAATCCAACCAAGTTTTATTTTGCATGCCCTAATAGGGGGTATGTGATTAAATAAACTTAACCAATGATTTTAAGTAATCCATTGATACTTAATTTGACACTAAGCATTGGGTGCATAAAATTGTCTATTTTAATCTCCTAACACTTGTCATCATTATTTATCCCGCAACCATTGGATCAAAAATTTCACCTTCATGGTTTAGTCAAAACCCTCATTTGAATAATCATAATATGATAAGCCTAATATGGTGTAAAAAATATCAATTGGATGATAATAACCAAAAAAAGTCATCCATTGGTAATAAACCTACCCCTCGTCACTAATCCCCTATGGCCAAACCCTATTTTGAGGTGCATAATGCTAATCGATCACCCAAGTCTATTAGCATGCCAATGGTCCCATAGAGCCATGTGGCATAATTTTTTCAACCTCAAGTGAGATCTTCTTCTTCTAGGATATCCTCTATATATATTTATTTCTCTATTCAATCATGAGACCCACCCCATGGTGACAGTGACTTTCCCTGAGAGTAAAATGGGGCTAAGCTCCAATCCATTTCACTTAGGGATTTTTTTTTCCAAACTAATGCAATAGTTTTTTAACCCTTGAATATATTGAATATGGAAATGGGGAGCTCATTATGGATGGTGTCTCTCGATGAATGTTTTATCTTAGAATGTTTGAGGTCTCACAAAGTCCTCTCAAAAATTCTCTGTGTGAACTGTCTGTCAAAACTTGGGATCTTTAGATTTTATTTATCTATAATAATTTAAAATAATAGGGTATATTATAAAAAATATGATGAAATACATATGGTCTGATGATACTCAATTCTCCACCCTACATGATGACGAACATGGCAGTGCCAATATATTAGTTTCCCCTAAGTTTTCTTCCTTAATTATTATTATAATGGGTGGTCCATCACATTGATCTATTTGGATTATCCTTGATGCTAATGGGAATTCATTAAGGGTTATCAAAATCTACACCCCCCAGTGATGGCCCTAATAGATCAAATTTATGGTGAAATTTAGCCAAAAACCTACCTCTCACCATATGGATTATGTGTAAGGATTTTAATATGGTGGAGAGTCCTGAGGACAAGGTTAGTGCACTATCGATGGGATGGTGTGTGGGAGAACATGAGGCATGGAATTATTTTAAAATTTGGTGTAGCCTAGTTGACCCTCTATTCTGTAGTACACAATAACTTCCACTTCTTAGTTTATGAGGTCTAATTATTATACCAGTGTCGATAGGGTCCTCAAGAGGTTAGACCAATATATGATATCAGATCAAAATATTTTTTCTTTTATTATTATCAATGGAAAACATATCACCATGCATTTTGAATACATTCTTTTAGACCACAATCCCATCACCTATAAAGTGTATTAGAGTAACAACCACTTTAGAGTGCACCATCTCTCTCATCGCTTGGGTTCATAATCTTGCACCTTAGCCACCTTTTGTTTCCGTCTGGATAGTGTGGTGGAATGAGGTTATCCTTCACATGACCACCTTTCTCTGCCATCATGGAAAATAGATTATTTGCATTTGAAATTAAGGGGATGAAGTTTTTTCTATGCCCTTATCTTATAAAATGTATTTGGATATGTGTAACCAACTTGTAGCTTACATAACCCTATCCTTCTCATATCTCATTTCTCTATGTTCTCATTTGGTTAGTTAGGTTAGTCAATAGAGTAACCATAGATTGAATAGAGTATAAATAAGAGGTAGTGGTTAGTACTTGAGCATAATATTACAAATTATATTCCTATTTTAAGGATTGTGAAGATTTCCCCCTCGAAGTGGATTGTCATTTATTCATAAATTCTACTTTATTTCATTCATATTATGATCTATTATTATTATACTTTATTGGTGCATTAATTTCATTACAATTGGTATTAGATTTTTGATTTGGATGATTGTGTGGGTGAAACCCTAATTTAGAGAATCACTTATATATTTCAATTTGTAGTGAATTTATCTACAATTTTTTTACTGAAGTTGGAGGATCACCAAAGGACATCTCAGTAGAACATTAGGGTTTAGGAACCAATGTTTCATGAGATATTATCATTTTATGGTTTTTCATAAATATGTTCATATAGGCTATATTTTGAGTAATTTTTCTAATTTATTTACATTTTTATAAATCTTAAAAAAATCTATTAGGGGTATGTTATTTATACTTTCAAATTGGAGGTTGACATAATTTCAAAAATGTTTGGTTAAAGTTTGGTCAAAGGTGACAAACAAGGTAAACATTATCAAACTTTGTTATGGTAGGACCACAAACAAGGGGTAGAGGAAAGAGTTATGGAACTCCAAGTAAAACTCCTTCTAAAGAGGAAATGGTGTCATAAATATTAATTGAAGGATAAACTACTCTAGGGTTTTCTTATCTTGATCACGAGGTGAGTTAGATCAATTTTGAACTATGAAACTTACATTTGGAGGTGAAAGGCAATCTAAATAAGACCAATCAAGATGTGAACCATATCAATCAATGATTTCATGCTCTCATGTAGGCACTTGATATAAATGTTCCTCAAAATCCACCTAATTATCCATAGATCTCTACTACCTAGCTTAACAATGGTACATCTTCTAACCAACCCAATCCAAAACCAATTACTTTATTGCCATGAAACTTGATACCAAAAGTGGAAATGTGTAAGTTCAATGGGAAGGATATGGTCACCTAGGTTAACTAAATTGATTTTTTTATATAAATTAGATTCCATATGGACAAAAGGTGGTAATGGAATATTTATATATAGAACCTAAAAAATTAATTTGGTAGCGATGGTTATGTGCTCAAAAGAACAAGGCTCTTAATCTTAGTTGGTTTATTTTTACTGAGGAGATGCCAAAACACTATATAAATAGTTTGAGTGATAACTACATTATCCAATTGATAAATCTATTAAAAATAGGGGTGGTCAAGTATTATATTCATCAATTCCAAAACCTATCCTTGCATGTGGATAAAATTCCTAAAGAGCACTTGAATGACCAATTTCTTGGAGGTCTCAAGGTCCACATCAAGCATTAGGTATATATGTTTAAACCACTTATTGTCTTTGAATAAAATCACATGGTTAGTAGGGCATAGAATTTTATATCCATAAAGAGGTATTCATTCACCAACATCAAAGATTGAATCAACCCATCACTGTCATTCCCTCAGCATGTCAGGTTGACACATCAACAAATTAAAGACAAACAAGTGAAAGGTTTATGTTTCAATTGTGACAAAAAATAGAGAAAAGGACAAAAATGTGATAAGAATAAATTATTCTACATTGAATAGGTTAATGAGGAAGAATATGATGATGAAGCATCAACTAAAGAAGAACAGGTGCCAAAGTTATAATCTAAAGAGTCCTAACAAAATATCTCATGCCATGCACTTTTTAGCATTAGTACCCCATAAAGTCTCAAGGTTGTGGGTTACTTAAAGAAATAAAAAGTGACATTATTGATTGACTCAAAGAGTAGCCATAATTTCATCAATAATCAGCCAGTGGCATCTTTGAACTATTTTATTTACCTTACCCTAGAATTCTAGGTCATGATTGTAAATGGTGGCACAATCAATTGTTATATGAAATGCCATAGCATTAAACTTGTGATGGGAAAATAAAAGCTTGATTCCCATTTGTTTGTTATTCCCATGGGTGGATCAAATATTTTCATAGGATTCTAATGGCTCATAACCTAGGACATGATGGAAATTAATTTATAAGATTTATTTGTGTGCTTTCATTTTACAGGTAGGACATAACAACTTAGAGGAATACAAGAAAAATATTCACAATTGGTTAGTTCCCACTAGATGAAAAAAACTTACAAAAGGGGCAAAAGTATTTTTAGCATAGTTGTTCTCCATGGAAGTTCAACCAACTAATAAATATACACATACAAATCTATAGAATATTGTCGATAACCACTCAGTTGGTTTTGGTGACATGTCAAAATGATTGCCTCCCAAAATATATGATGATCATGAAATTCAATTATTTCCAAGGATATAACCACCCAACATCAGACCTTATAGATACCCATATGTGTAAGACTAAGATTGAGAAGATGGTAAATAAGATGTTGTAAGTAGGAATTATTCATCATAGTCAAAGTCCTTATTCATTTATAATGGTGATGGTGCATAAAAATGATGGCACTTGGCATGCATGTCCTAATTATAAATAACTTAACAAATACACCATCAAAGATAAGTTTTCTATTCCTATACTTGATTTGATAAATGAGTTACATGGTGTTATGTATTTTATAAAACTAGATCTTCATTCTAGATATCTGAAAATTAGAATAAAAGATGAAGATGTTAATAAGATAACCTTTAGGACACATGAGGGCCACTATGAACTTCTAGTGATGCCTTTTAGCCTTACTAATGCACCATGTACATTTCAAATTTTGATGAATTCTATATTTTGGCCATTTATGTAGAATTTTATTGTAGTGTTCTTTGATGATATATTAATATACAATAAAATGTGGGAGGAATTCTTACATCATGTTAATCAAGTTGTTGTAAACTCTTGAAAAATATCATCATCTTTATGTCATGCCTTCTAAGTGTTATTTTGGGTTCAAAGAAGTGGAATACTTGGGCTTTATTATCTCTCATGAAGGTGCAGATGTGAACACCCATAAAATCATGGCCATGGTTAAATGGAAAGTACCTAGAACCCTCAAGAATATATGAGGCTTCTTAAGGCTTATAGGTTACTATTTAAAATTTATGAAGAATTATGGAAACATATCAACACCACTCACATATTTACTAAATCATTAATCTTTCCATTGTAATGAGGAAGCCACCAAGGCATTTGAAGATTTGAAAGATGCCATGTGCACCACTCTAGTTCTAGCTACCCTAAATTTTTCCAAAGCCTTCATCATTGAATGTGATGATTTAGGGAATGGGATGGGTGCAATACTCATGAAAGAAGAACATACTATTGCAATTAAGAGTTGACAACTCAAAGGTAAGAATATATTGAAGCCTAATTATGAGGAGGAATTGATGGTGATCCTTTGTGCAGTCAAATAATGGAGACCATATTTAATGGGAAGAAACTTCAAGGTGAAGACAAATCATGATAGATTAAAGTAATTCTTGGAGCAATGACTCTCATCAAAATAATAATATAATTGGGTCACAAAAATGTTGGGTTGTGACTTCAAGATCATTTATAAGAAAAGGAATAAGAATATATTGGTTGATGCCCTATCCAGAAGGTATGAGCCCATAAAGGCATTGTTATCTGCCATGCCCATATTAAACATATATTTGGGTAGATGAAGCAAGATCATAATGACATAGATACATAGAATCTCATTCATAAGCTCCAAAAAGATCCAAGTGTGTCTAACACATTTTTTATGAAAAGGGGATGTTTTTTGGTACAAATATATGTTTTACTTATGCAATAACCTTCACCCTTAAGATTAAGGTTATTTTAGAGCTTCATGTTTCTCTTATAGGTGGGAATTTAAGGTTCTTAAAAACTTATCACAAAATCAATCAATATTTATTTTTGGAAGGGATAAAAGGATAAGTCTAGAAATTTATGCTAGAATACATTATGTGTCAAAAAAATAAGGGTGAAATAATTAAGACCCTAGTCTTATGCAACCTATGTCAATTCCTAGCTAAAGGTGTGAGGAGGTTTTCATGGATTTCATCACATGATTACCTAAATCTGGTGGAGTGTAATCATTTTTGTTTTGGATAGACTCAAAAAAATATTCTTATTTTTGTGCATTATCACATCCATTTTTAGTAAGTAAAGTAGAAAAAGCTTTTATGGATATAGTTCATAATCTACATGGGGAACCTAATATTATAGTAAGTGATTGTGATCCCATATTTACTAGTTTTTTGGACTGATTTATTCTCATGTTTGGGTACACAACTAGTTCACAACTCATCATATTATACCAAATATGATGGATAGATAGAGGTAGTACATAAGTTCTCAGATGGGTATCTTTGTTGCTTTGCTTCTGATAAATAGGAGAGATGGGTTCAATGGTTGCCACTCATTGAATGGTTGTATAAATGTCTCATTTTTTTCACTATATGGGTAACATCCACTATCTATCCCATCATCCTTGAAATTCCAACCAAAGGTTTGAGAAGTTGAAGAACACATTTTACACTATCAAGAGGTAATTTCTAGTCTCAGAGAGAACTTGGCAATGTTATAGAACCATATGAAGTAACAAACTGATCAACATCATAGAAAAAGGCATTTCATAGTTGAAGATTAAGTTTTTATGAGATTATAACCATATAATAAAATGTCTTTGAAATAATAGAATAAGCATAACAATATTTCACTTATGTTGTATACCCTTATCAAGTATTTCAAAAGATTGGCAATGTAGCATATAAATTGGAGTTACCTTAGTTGGCAAAAATACATCTAGCCTTCCATGTGTCTTTCTTGAAGAAGGTCATTGGTTAGAACATTTCTTCCTAGATAGAGTTATCAAAGCTTGATGAAGAGAGTATAATCATTTTAAAAAAAATTAATCACAAACTAATAGGTTGAGGATGAGGGTGATTATTGAGTATCTAATCAAGTGGAAGAATTTGGATAATGAAGACACAACCTGGGAGGATGAAACATTCATGTAAAAGTATCCAAAGATCATCAATGTTAGGGATAATGGTTATTTGAAGTAGAGGAGTATGTTATGCCTTTAGCATATATCATGTATTGGGATATGTGTAGCCAACTTATGGCCTACATAATCCTTTCCTTATCATATCACATTTCTTTGTGTTCTCATTTGGTTCGTTAGGTTGGTGCATGGAGTAACCATAGCCTAAGTAGAGTATAAACAGGAGGTAGTGGGTAGTATTTGAGAATAATATTGATAATTATATTCTTATTGTAATGGTTGTGGAGTTTTTCCCCTCAAAGTGGCTTTTTATTTACTCATATATTATGCTCTATTTCATTCATATTATGATATATTATTCTTAATATACTTTATTGGCAAAGTAATTTCATTATAGTTATGCTTAAATAACATCAAAGGATCTCCTCCCTCTTTGAATGTTATAGACACCCAAAACTAGACACAGATGGCCTTCAACTAGACTTCAGACCAATTTCTACCAACCATTACAAATTAAGCCTATGAATCATTAAATGTCACAAATTTGCTTGCACATTATTCATCAAAGATCAGAATCACATTGAAACATCCTGAATTGGGGTATTATATCATATACAATAATAACCTCTCATGGATTTATCCCTAATCACTTTACAACATCACAACTTTCAATTTGGCCTATGGACCTATTAAGTGGGGCACTTTCATACTTAAATAAATCATGAAAGAGCTAAAAGGCTAATCAAAATAAATTAACAAGATAAACAAGATTAAATACCTAGTTTAATTATCCATTTAAAATTAATGAATATCCTAAAATGTAAATTCCAAAATTTAAAATATCCTAGCCTTTCATCATTGCCTTTATGAGTTGTCAAGATCTTTGAAAATATTCTAAAATATCTAATTTTGAGAGCCATGCCTAGTAATTTAAAATCATAATTACTTGACAACTATTAACTCAATTAGAGTTACTTTTAACTCACTTAGGTTTAGTTTAATTACATTCCAAGCCTAAACTCAACCTCGACTCACCTTGGGTGAGATTTAACTCTTAAGACTATAAATAAAAGGCCTTGCATATTGAACCATAATCTATTTTGGTGAAAAGTTATTATGCACAAATATCTTCAATAAGCTCTTGCAAGCCAAATTTATAGTGCCAATTTGGAGAGAGACAAGTTTTTTCAAGTAAAGTTACTATGCCCAAATCTTAAGCCAAACAACATCAAAGCCAAGGTCCCAAGAAGAGAAGGAGCCAAGCAACTTCGATTTTCAAATACTTCTTGATGCAAAAGTCAAGAAAAAAATTCAACAAAGCCATTTGGAGCTCCCAAAAAGGTAAAAGAGTTATGTCTTTTATGTTTTTCTTATGCTTTCATTTATTTTTTGTTGCCTAAGCTCTCCCTAGTGTCTAGGCTAGAGGTGTTAGGAATTTAGTGTGTTCATTTCATTGGTTTTATGAGACTAACACAAGACTAACCTCCCTATATGTCAAATTATTAGTTCATAAATGCAACCCTTTTGACTTACAATTTCAAACTCATACCGCTTCTCTCAAATTCCAACTCAAAGGGGTAGCTAGTTATGATACTAGAGGGGCCCAATTTTGTACTCACCTTCATTAGTTCAAAATTGGTGATAAGGCTTCTAAGTAGTTTTTAAATTATCTTAGAGATAAATAAGTTTGAGGCCAAATCAAGGATGTAAAGTTAGCCCGGTTGAGACTTAATACTCTTCTTGACATCTCCTTTGATATTCTTGACCAGTATAAATTATTGTTTTAATCTTAATAGTCAAGAGGTCTAAGGGTTTGTAGGAATGCCTTGATGTGGTTATTCACAAACTTAAGTTTACTGACCAAAAGTTATGTGATGTACCTTTTTCTATTCATGAGCACTCTCAGGCCCTTCACTACATGAGCAATGGCAAAGCCTCTAGCATTGATGAATTCCATTATGGATTTTTATAAATCCACTTGGAATTTGTTAGTCTCAACCTACTTTAAGTTTACAAAAAATCTTTGAAAAAAACAATGTTGGGTTCCCTCAGTAATCAAGATAATATTAAATTCATATCTAAATAAGGAAACCTATAACTTATAATTAGGTGTCACTCAATCACCCTATTGCATGTCTCTTACAAGATCCTTGGTAAAGCTCTTGCTAATCACCTTTGACTCATCTTTCCTACCATTTATAGACTTTAAAAAACTAGCTTTATCAAAAATAGGTATATTTTTTAAAAACCTTATTTATGTGTGAAAAGGCATAGAATGGTCAAGGGCCTCTCGTTAGAGAACCCTCTTTCTCAAGCTTGATTTTGAGAAAGCTTATGATAGGATCAAATAGAATTTCATTCTGGCCATGCTCCAGGATTTTAAATTTAATGAATTCTTCATTTTGGTTGTACAAACCATCTTTGTGGATATCTCATCCTTTCTCACTAAAAATGATCTCAAATCTCAATGTATTGGCCTCTATCGCTCCATACATCGAGATTGCCCCTTTACCCCAATATTATACATTTTGTCTATTAAAATTTTGGGATATATGTTAGCTCACAAAGCTGAGTGAGGTCTTGTCCAAGTTTTTGTTTTCCCCAACTGGTCCTCTCAAATCATCAATGACCACTTTTTAGATGATACTTTCCTCACTCTTAAAGAGCAAGATAAACTTTTTATACCTAGCTTATGGATCTAGCTTTTAGTGGATTAATACTCAATATTTTAAATAGAGTATTATGCCCATGATAGATTGGTTACACCAATATAAGTGGAAATGGATTCATAGAGGGTAACAATTCAAGTTTTTTGGAATTCCCTTTGCCTTTGATAATTCCCCTATGGAGTTGTGGCCATATGTGATAAACAAAGTGGAGAAAAATGTGGAACATTCGGTCATCAAACCCCTCTCTTTAGAAAGTAAAGTCTAGGTTTGTATTAAAATTCTGGTCACTAATCATGGTTTTTAGTCCTCCAGTTGGGCCTCCTCAAAAGCCTCTTATGATAATCTAGCTAAGATTATCAAAAAAATTATTTAGTCTAATGTCAAACAAACATGGAGGTTCCACATAGTTGCTTGGGATGTTTCATAATTCTTCATGATAAAGGAGGTATGGTAATTATTTACGTATACAAAAAAACATTGCAATATGTGCCAAATGGGTGGTCATAGCCATTGAAGGTAATGATTCCTAGAAAATCCTTCATCAGTGTATTTAATCTAGATCTTCTTATGGTAAATCTAGTTGGAAAAACCTTGGTTTCCAAAATATTTTGATCACTTCTACTTTAGTTAAAATTAAAGTATCCTTTATGGATAAAATCATCTAGAAATCCTCTGAGGTTGTTGAGCCTCATTTAAAATGAGTTGTCATTGGATTTTCTAGTGGTCTCAATTTCAATGACCACATTCTCTAGTGGTCTCCTATCATGACCAATACTAGCTTCTTGTTGGTATACATGTATGCGATAAAATATATGAAATTATTAAAAAATAGAATTTAAACTATAAAGGATATGGTTTCTACTTCAAACTAGGATTCTTGACCCTTGATGAAATTGAAATTCAATTTAAGTAATTTTGACTTACCATTTATCCTCTACATTTAGGAGTTAATGTCGAATGGCATGCATCACAAGTTGGGTTTGCAACCTCCATGCTCATGTTGGAAATATTGGATTTGGAAATATTATCACCCTAAATTTCACCCCTAAGAAGGTTTTTCAATCCTTCTTATTTAGATGATAGTAATGGAAACACCTCTAGGTTATGGGTAGCCTAATTAATGAGGTGAATATTTAGATATGGGCTAGTTCCCTTGATGCTTCACCCAACTAATACTAAACATATTCAATTGAAAAGGAAAAGGGAGAGAGATGAACATGAAAGTAAACAAAGTTTGATGCACCAAACTGAGTAACCTCCACTTTTCTATACTCTACTAAGAACATAAACTAGGACTAAATTCTATTACACAACTCAACATGAGTCTTCAAGCATCAGTGTTTCAATATGGAGGTTATGGTCAGGACACCAACCAGGAGGTATGATCAATAATTCTCATGGGAGACACTTATGAATCAATCTATACACTTAGCCATTTTAGGACCGTATAACACATTTCATACGACTTACAAAGAGACCAACAACCTACAAAGAGGTAAGAAGGAGAGGATAAATGCGAGGGAATTAAGACATTACCACTAACATTCATCAACTAACCATGAATTATATACTAAATGAAATATTTATAAGGCAATAAATTATCATATATTCACTTCATTGGCAAAGTAAATTTTTTTATTTGAGTATGTATTCACCATACTCAGATTGAGGATGGTTAGAAAGTCAAGATTAAGTGTATATATAAGAAAAATGAGAGATGAGAGAGAAGGGACGTGGAGAAAGTTCATCATTGGGTTCACATGTAATTAATCAATTAAAAAAGGTATAAAATGGACAATAAACAATCCAAATAACCTTTTACATAAGTGTCACTCATGCTTGGTGGAGATTCCTCAAGAAGTTGGTATAGGAGATGTGTCATTTGCCCTTTAAAACTATCCTACCATCCTTGATTTAGGGGTTACACACCTTATTAATTTTATCCACCATGTTTATATATATTTTTTACACCTCATGAGATGATGTGAAACTCCTCAAATTGATGTTATAGGTCTGACATCTCATATGCCCACTTTGCCATCTTGCCAAGCTTGCCAAATGCATAGTGAAAACCTAAAACTTGGTAAATTTGAATGATTTTGGAAGATAAGAGGATTAAATATGATTGGAATAATATTTTTATGTTATTATAGACCTTAATCATATTTTTAGACCTCTAATCCACCTAAAACTCCTAAAAATGCCCAATTTGGTCTTTTTAGGCTTCAATAAAACTTGAATTGGCTTAGGCAGTCAAAAATGAGTTTTATGGCTCACCTAGATCTATTATTGGGCTCATTATATAGGTTTAAATGGTTTAAAATTGTGGGAATTTTAAAATCTCTTAAATTCTTCATAAAACTCCCAAACAAAAATTCTTTCTAAACTATCTATTTGCTACCTTGTACGGGACATAGAGGTGTTTAGAAGTGACTTAGGCTCATTTTGTCTCTTTTTGAGATGTATGATCATTTATTAAAGTTTTAAAAATATTTATACACTATATCATAAGCTTGGGTGTCATTCAAACGGTCTGAAACACCCAACTCACGCTTCATCCATGAGCAAACTCTCAAGAAAACCTTGATTTTCTCATGGTACAGACCTGTGTTTTAGTTTTTTTAATCTCTCCTCATGAAATTTAAAGACCTGAAAACACTTGTAAAAGTTTTTTAATGTTTACACCAAACTTTATTTTTTAAATTTTCATGATTTATGGATCTATAAAACTCAATTTATGGCCTTTTTAGTGTTATCCCACCTTGCATTTTCTTCATTTCTACATGACTGTAGGTCTGTAATTTAGAATTTTATTGAGTTATATGAGGTATAAATACCTAATTATTTTTTATTTATGACATTTATGATCTCCTATAATCATCACAATCACTTTATGCATTCAATCAATCCATAAAACTTCATAAAAACACCCTTTTAGACCTGCAACACTTACATTTTCTCCACTGTGCAGGCATGTTCTCTCACATAGCACTTGATCATGCTTAGTTATTACTTAAATATTATGTGGTAAGTATTATTATACCTTAAAATATATTTTACAACTATTATTTTACAATAATGGTCTCAAAAAATCTTTTCAAGAGGAAAAAACCAAAATGTTGGGGTTTACTAGGGTTTAAAGAGCAATTTACTCATTAGTAATGATTCATAAAGCTCAGGGATTCAACCTAAAACTTAATTAAAAAAATTGTAAGTTAATATTAGTTACCTAACTCTCCTAAGATCATTTATATCCATGTAATTACTCATCTAACATTTGAGCATTTCAAATGGACCTTCTCGAGTTTGTAATCTTGACAGGGTAACGTGAGTTGTATGTTTGAGCAAAATGGAGCTTAAAAGTGATTATTTTTTACCAATAATGACTATTTTAGGTTAAAAAAACCTAACCCATGTCTTTATATTATTATTCATCCACTTAGAGTTCTCATATGGCTTCAAGACTTTATTTTTGAGCTTCTTAGGGTTTTAGACCATCTTGGCAATTTTGGCCCTAATGGGCTCTTATAATGATTTCCTCTTATTTAATAGGTTTTTAAACTTGTAAAATAAATTAATTTGGATCCCTAAAATTTATTACAAGCTTATATTCTCATGTTAAACATTCAAACTTTCCTATTTATCTCATTATCCAAATTTACAACACTAGGATTTCTTTTATTTTGCAACCCCAAACTGACACATTACCTTGAAAAACACCTCAACTCTAATCATAAATATATCCTTGAATAAATGGAGAGTTTCTTGAATCTTCACTCCATGAATGGATTCTTCCATAAACCTATAATGAGAACTTGAACCTACAAAACTATTTTATGCAATTGAATGAGGTATTTCTCCACTTGGTCTATGTTTGAAGATGTAAGAGGGCAGTTACAAAGAGGAAATGAATGTGGGAATATTTAAATGAGATTTTTTTTATGTATTATGACATTTAAATTACCAATTTCATTCTCAAATTACTTAAATGACCTTCAAATATGAATTTGGACCCACTTGGCAAGACATCACTGAGGCCTTTTGGACTTGCAACGTGAAATATTGAATTTTGCATTAATTTAACATTTGTAAAAATATATTAATTTATCAAAAATAATCTATATACAACATTTGACCTCAAATAAATGATTTAACCTTGATTTTCATCATGATATCTAATTAACACCCTCTTGTAACCTAAAAGACTCATGACACGGCATTAGACTTCTCATATCTAGCATAAACCTTGACTTGCATAAGAAACCTTAAACAATGATAAACATGTCATTTGAAGTGATTTTGACTCAAAATGACCAATTAAAATGAATAGACATCATTTTTAACATACTAGGGGTCAATGGTGGCAAAATTTTCGAACATTCATGGTGACCTCCATACGGTACTTGCTTGTTAAAAACTTTAGACTAGTATCCTTACTAGTCCATTAGGATATGGAGTCACCTGTCATCACTTCAAAATAGTATGAGATAACAAAAGGGATAAAAATTACTTAAAAAAATGAAAAGACAACTGATAATACCTTCAAAACATACAACAAAAAAAATGAGAACACTCACAACAAAGCAACTAGACCAAATAAGACACACACTATGCTAAGAATCACTTAGGGAAGATAAAACACAAGAAAATACTATTTATAATTAACCTCCAAGGTCTAATCCACTTGGATCAAAATTAAAACTTTTGAGATCCCCTCCATGAGATGGATAATGCTGAAAATCAAGCTTAAATTTTGATGTAGCTCGTGATGGATCAACTTTTCTCTTGTTTTCCAACCCTTTTGGCATGCTTCCAAGAAGATCAACTGAAAGAAATATATCTCCAATGAACACATATTTCTCTTTTGGTTCAAAGGTTACCCCATGGTTCCTCTCAACCTTGAATATGCATTCAACAATGATCTCATTTAAAACTATAGGGACAACAATAAATTCATCTTCTAATTGCTTATCAAAACATTGATCTTGGACCTCTATGACATATTGAAAGGTGTTATATTGTTTATCAACTACTTGATACTAAGGTATTGAGGCCAAAATTGTATCACATTGTCCCTCTTGAGTTTACACACAATAAATTATTCTAGGAATTTGTACCCAACTCTGAAAACTTCAAACAAGTCAGTCTCCTCTGATTTTGGCTCTTTCACCTTTATGACATCTTGAGGGATGTCATGTTACTTATGAATTGGTACAAATTTATCATGTTCTACAAATAGCTCAAAATATTCATTCCAAGATACATCATGGTCTTCAATATATATGTCTTGATCAACCTTTTCATGAGCATGACATCTAATAGGAGATGTAGCTTTACAAATAACTTCAATATCTTGAAGGATCTCAATGCATTATTATCAATCTTCATGTATTTATTTTTCTTGGTCATTTAAAGGGAGGAAAACTTGAGTGGCATCCTCATATTTCTCTTTAAGAACTATAATCTTGTTAAGAACTTCAAACTCCTCAATGGAGTCATGACATAGCTACAAGTTTGCTTCTTTAATCTCTATCTCCTTCTCACTAAGATCCATTAAAACTTATTTCAAACCTTCATCCTACTCATTTTTAAATCCATCAACTTGTGATACCACTACTTCCACCTCACTAGTCATTGTAACATCATCTTGAACTTGTCCATTTTGCTCATGACGATCAACAAGAATAGTAACTAAGGTGTCTTCATGAAAAATTATCTTGTGCTCAACGATAACATGATCTTCCTCCTCTTCTATGATAAATAAAATCTTGTGTGACCAAGAAAATACTTCATCATGCTCTTGAATGTGATATCCTTCAAGGTTTTATACAACCTAATTTTCTTCTTCTCCCATATCAGATAGAAACTCATATATGAAAACAAAGTATGGCTCATGTTCTTGAAGGCATTCTTGGTTAGAGGGCATTGAACTCTCCTCTTCAAAACCATCCTTTTCTTCTTGTTTTCAATTTGAATCTTTTGATGTAAAGGTCCAAGAAGGATTACAAGTAGAGGTCTATCACACATATTCATTTGAAGCATTAGTCTATTCCCACTACCTATCTCACTTTGGAAACTTAAGATCTATTGAGGTGCCCAAATTTACCTTTATTTTAGCCACCATTTGTATGTCTCCACCATAGCCTTCATAAGGTTCAAAAAACTTACCTATGACTGCCATAACATCTTCACCACACCTATTGGGATTTGTATGTTCACCATGAACTTCCTCATATTTTCTATGAAACTTTGTAGCTATAACTAAAGATTGAAGCCCTTATTTATTTTCATTCAAAGACTCCTCATTTTCTCAATTGATTTGTGGGATATTGTTATTTCTTTGGCTCCTCCAAACCTCATGGATGGTTGGGTGGCTCTAGATCCTCCATCAATAGAGCCTTCATCTTGGAACACTCTACCACCCAAGGATGATCATATATCTCCTCCTTTTAGTGAAAAAAATTGTGCTTAGTTTCTTATATGTACATGTTTTAATTGAATCATGGTGTTATTTTGTTAGTTGTAAATTGATTGATGTTTATACTTGATCTTGTTTAATTTTTCATCATAGTTTGGATTAGAATTTTCCTCCCACAATAAATCTAGATCATACATTTCAACCAAATACCTTATTTTATAACATTTTATAAATTATTATTTTATAAATAATAATTTTTCTAAAACCTTTCAATACCAAAAAATTCCACTATTATTGATAAGTACGAGATTACTCTTAAATTAATTTCTTCTCGCCAAATTTAATACTAACAATTAAGGTAATCAATTTTTTTATTATAAAATTTGAAATATTAGGGATATTTTATTCTAAGTGTCCCAAAATAATTAACAAGTTAATCACCACTCTATTGGGGTTGTTATTATCCATCACTCTCTTGTGAACATAGATGCATTAAAAAGGAAAAAATATGGTAAAGAGGCAATGTGTTTTTAACCAAATTTAGGGTTTGAATACATCACAACCCATTGTATATGTACACACATTATGGTGGATATCATCACAACCTGTGTGTGTGTGTGTGTGTGTGTGTGTGTGTGTGTGTGTGTGTGTGTGTGTGTGTGTGTGTGTGTGTGTGTGTGTGTGTGTGTGTGTGTGTGTGTGTGTGTGTGTGTGTGTGTGTGTGTGTGTGTGTGTGTGTGTGTGTGTATATATATATAAAATACACACACATTGTGGTAGATGTCATCACAACCCATTTCTCCCCAATGGCTCACTAACTGAAAGCTTATTGTCATCACACTATTTGTTATCCTATTGGCCAAACCATTCCCATGTCTCTAGCTTCCCAGATGTCATCTCCATGAATCTCAAGCTCTTCTCATCTTCAAGACACCCTTGAATGACTTTGATGGCAATCCTAGGGCATGGATGAATGACACTGACTGTTTCACACTCTTTATGAAGATATCCAACACAATGTGTGTATATATGTGTTCAAATGGGGAGTAGTTTTGTCTACAATTAAAATACTGAAGTGGTTTGTATATGAAATACTCAAATCCTAGAATATTAAAGAGCATAATAAAGACACATATAGGTAAGAAATATGAGGTGTGCATGTATATATATATGGGTTGTGATGATGAAATGAAAATCAAGAGGTGAGTGGTCAAACAAATTGAATCAATCAAATGATTTTTTTTGAAATGTATTGATAGCTATGAAATTTCAAAACTTGAAAAACTTTACATTCAACTATGTCTAGGGGTGATTTCATTGAATAATGATGTACCTAGTAGACCTGAATTATTAAATTTTTTAATGAAGTTTTGTCAGACCAAAACAATTTCTAAGGCTACTTTTGGAATAAAAATATTGTTGTCAAACAGAAAATTTTCCACAAATGTAGCTGTATAAAATTTTGTAGTAAATCAATCTCTCTGAAAGAAAGAATTTTTTTCTTTTTTATGGAGGGGAAGGGGTAGATGGTGTAGGCAATATAGAGGGTGCTTTGGCATATTTAGTATATAGCTAAACACCAAGTAGACTAGAGTTGGTTAAGTTAATAAACATATTTTAGCTAATTTAAATAGTGCAACATTTGATAATATCCTTGTCATATTTATGCACACTCATGTGAAGTTAGGAAGTCATCATTCTATCATTATCTACTATTTTTACTTTCATTCATAGTTTTTTTATCATTGGTG